>CP126896.1:65615000-66215000 GCA_030440675.1 Furcifer pardalis
ATATCCTGAAAAAATAGAATCCCATTATGTGTAAATAATCTTTGATTTGGATTCTTTCATTGAGCATGGGGTTCGACTCAATGGCCTTATAGGCCCCTTCTAACTCTGTTGTTTTATGATTCTATGAAATGGCATTGCATAATAATTTCAATGAAAATAGTATTTGTTTAAAAATGACAAAAGGATTACACATTTTATTTTTGCAAGTGGATTTTACTTAAATATCTGAAATTAAATAAAAAAATAGATTTATTAAAGGTAAAAGTCTCCCTTGCTTGAAAACAGTCGTGTCTGACTCATTTTTGTTTACAGCCAAAGAGCCAGTGCTGTTTCCAGGCAGTGTATGAGTAGACACAGGAGAACACGGAATGCTGTTACTTTTCCCACTGAAGTGTTACCTATTTATCTACTTGCAATTTCTTGCTTTGAAATTGCTAGGTTGGCATGAGCTGGGACAGTCTACAGGAGCTCACTCAATCATGCAGCACTTGGGTCTTAGCTGTTGACCTGCTGTTCTTCTGTTCATCAAGCTCCCTCGGTGGTATAGTGGTTAAGGCACTAGGCTTGGAGACCGGAAACAATGGTTCGTTTCCAGGGAGCTGCATGATGGGGGAAATGAAATGAGCCTCATTCAGGGCCCCCCTGTAAAAATCCTTTCAAACCAGAGTAATCTCTGACATGAAAACGAATGAAGTGTCTTAACCACTAAGCCACCACAACCCTTTCAGATTTATTCCTAATGTGTTTATATTTTGAGCTCTTTTGTTTGGCTGACTAATGCTGTAAGATTCACTGGCTAGCTTTCAATTATTGAATTAAGTGTTATAGTATTGATTTCAAATACTAGATATAAAGAAATACTGTATTTGCCGGCGTACAAGACGACTGGGCGTATAAGGACCCCCCAACATTTCCACTCAAAATATGGAGTTTGTTATATACTCGCTGTATAAGACTACCCCCTCTTCTGCACACCTTCCACACACCAAATAAAACGTAAAAGAACATCAGATTTGATTTCATCATGTTAATTTATACTCAAATGCTTATGACATGCAGAAAAACTGTCACAAGGCTGTATGTTATCAGACATGTACAGTAAACATAAAACAGTGCAAGTTTATTAAACGTTATTCACCAAAGACAATTCACTAAAGCTGAATGGAACAATAAACCTATGGGAGCTGCCAGGAACCAAATCAACTTCAAAAAATAATAATTAAACTATAAATTTGCAAAAAAAAAAATCTTAAAGATTTAAAAGTTTAAAAAGGTTAAAAAAGTTTAAAAGAGTAAGAGAGAGGGGGTGGCTATCGCATCAGATCAGTCACCCATCAGATCAGCCACCCAACATGGGACCCTGTATTACTGGAACCCCACACCTGACATGCATGCCAGCCAGGTTTTTAGGCCCTTCCAAAAGGGCAGTAGCTCTGCCTGTAGGCGTAACTCAGTTGGCAGGAGGTTCCAAAGGGCCGGGGCAAACACAGAGAAGGCCCTCCTTCTGGTGCTAGAGAGATGAGCCTCTCTAGCTGCTGGAATGATAAGAGAGCCTCTCCCATCTGCCCTGGTGGGACAGACAGATGTTCTTGGGGTGATGCGGTCTCTTAAGTATCCTGGCCCACTACCATGTAAGGCTTTAAAGGTAATAACCAGCACCTTGAATTGCACCTGGAGACATACTGGCAACCAGTGCAGCTCCCGAAGCAGTGGTGAGACATGAGCATAATGCCCGCAGCCCATCACTACCCAAGCAGCTGCATTCTGGACCAGCTGCAGCCTCCAAATGGTCACCAAGGGCAGCCCCATATAGAGCGCATTACAGTAATCAAGTCTGGAGATAACCAAAGTGTGTGTGATCATGTGCAAGGAGTCCTGATCTAGGAGTGGGCATAACTGGCGTATTACACGAAGTTGTGTAAAAGCCCTCCTGGTCATGACTGCCACCTGCTCTTTGAGCAGTAGCCGTGAGTCCAAGAGGACCCCCAGATTATGCACTGCGTCTGTTTGGGGCAAAACTGCCCCATCTAGAACCAAAAATGGTAGCTCCCTAGATAGCGCAGGACCCCTTACCGATAACCACTCAGTCTTGCCGGTATTCAGTTGTAGCCTGTTGTCCCCCATCCAGACCCTGACAGCCTCCATGCACCTGGCTAGGACTTCTACTGCATCAATTGGATCTCCACGGGCTGAGATATGCAGCTGGGTGTCATCTGCATATTGGTGATACCTCACCCCGTGGGAACTGATGATTGCACTGAGTACCGAGCCCTAAGGCACCCCATATTGAAGGGACCTAGGGCTGGACTTCTCGCTCTTCAACCACACCAACTGGGTCCAGCCCCTCAGAGTGTATAAGAAAGTGTATAAGAAAGTAGCCATGATGATTTAAAGTATCTTAATACTGCTATAATTGTGTGGTGTAGATAGATACAATCCTACTGAAAGACTACTTCTGGAATAGCATGCTTTCCCATGCATGTCTGAGTGCAACAGACCAAATTAGAGAACCAGGACAGTTGAAGTGGCAGACACAGTTATGCTCCATAACAAAGAGGGATGAATGGATGGGAGGACAAAACAGGAGCAGCCAGGGGACTTCTGATTTCTCTCTCCCTGACATCCGTGTCTGAAATCATTGCTTCATTCTGCCTCATAAAATACGTGGCCTTGAGAACCTCTTCATGCGTTCCTGGAATGTGCAAAGAGATTTAGAGTGACAGTCTCCCTCCAGTTGAGAAAGGATATTTGTTCTGAGTTTAGTTCAGTGCCATAGCCAAAGGGCAATAAAGTTTGTTTCTTGCTTATGAATGGCTGATCTAAAAATTACCACTTTATTCAAAGGTTGTACAGCCTCATTTGGCCTTTCTGTTTAAGATACTAGTCTTTAAAATATATGTTTTTATGCTACATAGCACCCAAACTATTTCTGGTAGGGAGTGTTAGCCAAATTTATCTGTTTGATTCAGCATATCTGGAACAACAGTGGTACCACCTGCACAATTTTATGGCCAAATATATCTTTTGCACATACCCAAGAGAAGTAGTTTCTAAAGCAGCACAGGAAAGTTATATTAAATTGATTTTTAGCATTGTCTGGCCAACAGATGGTGGTGTTGTTTCATGTAATTGGATCTCACGTTAACTGATTAGAACAGACCTCTAATCTTGGGGAGTCCTAGTATCTTTCAGCTTGCAACTGAACCAGACAACAGAAAGGTGTCAATTAATTAAAATTAATTAATGCATTTTTAAAAAATGAAGTGACCCTGAAATATGTATCCTTGAAATCCCCTTGATACATACCCCAGTTTTCAAATGCCTAGACTTCATTATCTCAGAGCTCTAGTGAAGACATTGACATATAGTCTCTTTTCTATTTATTGTTACAGCTGTCTTTTATTTTATTTTTTTTGGAGGGGCACTCTAGTTTTCAGTAAATACTTCATGTTTTATCTTATCCCTATTGTTACAGGGGGCTAGTTGGGTGGCTTACTGGAAATAAATTTCACCAAAATACTTCTGTAATCTTAAATACTGTACAGGGTGATGAAACACTAGATGGGAGGATTCTCTAGTGCAGTGGTGCCCAAACATTTTGGGCCATGGGGTGGTCATGTGGTTCAGCGGGCCTGTCATGTGGTTCCTCCCCCTGGAAGTGGAAGTAAAACATGTCTGTGCATGGGCAGAACGCTGCCGTAAATGCTTACGACAGCCACGGGTGCATTTACACTAATATTCTGTGCATGTGTGGGCATATTTGACTTCTGCTTCCGGGAACAGCGACAGCAATGTGGGCTGGGTGAATTGGCGTTGGGTTTGAATCCAGCCTCTGGTCCAGATTTTGGGCAGCCCTGCTCTAGAGCAACAAGGAAAAGCTACCCAGCTAATGGACAAGAAAGAATGCAAGAATAGGTTCTAGAGCACCCAAGGTTAGGTTAGCATTGAAGTGGAGGAAACATAAACCTATTGTATTCTGTGCTACAAGTCCTAGTTTGGAATTGAATTAAAAGGCAAGACAAAACTGTAGGCCCAGAAGGCTTGGAAAAATCAAAATGAAATTAAATCAAGCAATAAATGCCTGATATTTAAGCTGGATTCAAAAAAGGAAGAGACACTCAAGAACAAACAGTAATTTGTAGTTATGAAACATTGTTTTGCTGTGAGCCGCCCAGAGTCACTATAAGTGAGTGGGGCGGCATATAAGTCGAACAATACAATACAATACAATACCTCGGATAACGCTAAGACTTGGTTCCACAAGTCTTGGTCTTATCCGATTTTTAGTGTTATCCGATGCATGTTAAAATCCTATGGGATGGATCGGATAACGTTAAAGCTCCATAGAGATACACTGTAACTGCACAGGCTTTAGCGGTTGTTATCCGATCCATCCCATAGGACCTTAACGTTATTCGATCCAATTCTCCTCCCCAGATTACTTAACGTTATGCAATTTTAGCGTTATCCGAGGTAAACGTTATCCGCGGTATTACTGTATTGTAAATATCCATTGGAAACGAGTGCACCAAAGAGTTTCAGAAGATTATACTTTTCAGTTTATATTTTATAGACTACAGCAAAACCTCTGACTGTGTGGATCTGAAATAAATGTGTCTCAACACTTGATTGTCCTGATGCATAACCTGTATTGTGGCCAAAAAGCTATCATCAGGAAAAAATATGGAGAAAGAGAATGGTTTTCTATCGGCAAATATGTGCTTTGTATCCCTACATCTGTTCAACCTGTATGCAGAACATATATGAAGAGTCAGACTATATTCACATGAAGGAGGACTGAAAATAAAGGGAAGAAACATCATTAGTTAAAGACATGCAGATAACATCTTACTGGCAGAAAATAGCAATGACTTGAAATGATTTCTGGTGAAAGTGAAAGAAGAAAATGCCAAAGCAAGACTGCCATTGAACATCAAGAAGACAAAATCATGACTACGGAAGAACTATACAACTTTAATGTTGACGAAGAAATCGAAAATCTTAATTATTTTCCATATCATGGTTCAATCATCAATACAAATGGTAACTGCAACCAAGAAGTAAGAAAAAGGTTGAGACTCAGGAGGGCAGCAGAAAAGCAATTAGAAAAGATCAGCAAGAATTAAGAATGTGTCACTGCAGACCAGGGTAAAATCATCCAATCTCTTGTAATCCCAGTCACCATGTAGGGATGTGAAAGCTGGACAGTAGAGAAGGCTGACAGATAAAAATAATTTGTTTGAAATATGTTGCTGGATGAGACCTTTTGAATAACCTGGACTGCCAGATAAACAAACAAATGGGCCATGGAGCAAATTAAGTCTGAACTATCGCTGGAGGCAAAAATGATGAAAGTGAGGTGGTCCTACTTTGGGCACGTCATGAGAAAACAAGACTTTCTGAAAAAGACAACAATGCTGGGAAAGGTTGAAAGCAGCATGAAAATAGGAAGACTAAATGTGAGATGGTTTGTCCATAAAGAAAGCAGCATCCTTGAGTTTACAAGAGCTGAGCAGGAGTGAGGACCAGACTTTCTGGAGATCATGCTTTCACAGGGTCACCATAAATTGGCAACCTGACAGCACAGAACATCAACAAACAATGGCCATTCTATGTTGGGTAATGAACAATTATGACTTGTTAACTAAATTTTGATTTAAGGAAACCCTTTCTAGGCAGTGAATCCTCAGTAGTGGTTTACCATTTCTTTTTTGGGGGGAGAAATCTAGGACTGTGCTACTTGCTCAAGACTAAGCTGGCTGTTTTCCTACAAGGCTAGTGAGGAATTGAACTTCTAACCACTGGCTCTGTAGACAGCTGCTCCTGTTTACTGAGCTATCCAATCAGTTGTCCATATTGAGTAGATAAATGTTAGCTTTTATGGATCACTAATCTAAAGCAGCTTCCTATACCCTTAAAATGTTCTCATTCACAAATTGACCTCTTGTGTTCTGTGCTACTAATTTAAATGTCATTACTGATTTTATTACCCATACTATGTAATCCAGATTAAAATCTGTACCACACACACACACACACACACAGGAAGCTTAGTAGGAAAACAAACCTCAGTCTGAACTGGAACTGATGAGAAGGTCATGTCACACAGATGCTCGATGCTATCAGGAGTCTTTTTCATTTCCAATTAAGGAGGGTTGATTTACAAAAAAATACTACAGTAAGCAGAACAGTCTGCACTGCAGATGACAGGAGCTCAAAAACATCAAGCTAATTACCTACAGTAAATGAATTGGAGCTGTTCAAGTGAAATATTGGTGAATAAGCATATTACAGCAGCCATAAGAGGAGACATGAAATGAAACACAAGAAATGAGGGATGAAATGGTATTGCTGGGAAGTAAAGGCTTCTGGAAAATTAAGAAAATAACATTATTGCTGTGGCTCAGTCTAGCCAAAATGGATGGCCTTCATTTCAAATGTTTTGTAAGTCAGTTCCTTGTGCTGAAAGAGCTTGGATCTAAATTAAAGTTGATTGCATCTGGAGTTACATCTATGTGTGGGAAGCAGTAGCGTAGGGCGGGTTTCAGTCGCCTGGGGCTGCAGGCCAAACTTGCTCCCCCTGGCTCGCCCCCCTGGTAGGAAGGTCCTACTTTCGGGCTTTGTCGGGCTCGGAGGTGGGGTGGCCGCATGCTGGGACCCCAACAGTGCTGGCGAGGCCCAGGGTCTGGGGTGGTGTGGCATGGGCCCAGCGGGGAGCCCACTGTTGGGGTCCCAAGTGGCGGCCACCCCACCTCTGAGCCCAGTGGTGGCAGCTCGTCTGGCCTCCACTATGCTGTCACGTCCACACCCTCCAGGGTGGGACCCAGGGTGCTGGTGGTAGCAGAGGGGCCCGGCGCCTATCCCAGATTCCAGGAAGTCTGGGGCAGCAGCATCACTGCCCCCCCCCAAAAAAACACCATTGCTGCCCTGGGTGGGCTGCCCCCTCACTCCCCCTTGCTACACCTCTGGTGGGAAGTATTCAGATCAGTCATGGAGACCTTGTTGCATCCAGATATTCTGGACTAGGTATTTCTCTTCAGAAAAATGTGCAATACCAATTGGTTATAGGGTTATTTGTGTGATTCTGGGTGACCGCAAGTTGAAATGAGCCACCATTCACTCCCAGAGAGGAGCAGTAGTGTAGCAGATCCCATAAATCCATTTCAGTGTTCATGGACTTAAAAGGATGGTTGATGATCTGAATTGAAGGAAAAGGCTATCAAAAGTCATTTTATTTGAGCTTCTGGGTCCTCAGAAAAGGTTAAGTGACACTTCAAATACTCAGTAAAGTGCAAAATCTTCTCTGGATATCTCAGCTGCAGAAGTGGTACATCACCGTGTGATATAAATATTCCTTCACAGCCATTCTACCAGCTATTTCAAGAAGCTGCAGGGTAAAGAGAAAGTGCTGAAATTTAGATGTATATTTTTTGGGTTCTGAAATATTCTTTATTCTCTCACCTGCTTAGTTCACTAATCTTTACTAATATTATTACATTGTTAGAATTGAGTGTGTATGCAATTGTAGAAGAATGATTGTTGGAAAGAGTTTTAGTAGATAGGCCGCAGCATTAGAATATTAGAGCCTGTTTTTCTTCCCCACCCCCTTTCCTCCTTTCTTTTCTTTTTTGGCAAGGTCATGCATATATCAATCACTGTCTGTAGGCTTAATGCCACAGGATGTCTGGCAAAGTCAGATGTCCCCTACCACACTCCTTAATTGCTTGTGCTATCCTCTTATCATAATTTCCCCCTTTTCTTTTACTAGTTGTGCATCTCCCCCAGTGGGCTGAGTTGGAGACTGGAAGGTTTCAATACCCGAAAGCTGCACTTGGGTGCATGAAAGGAGCCTCGTTTGAGCATCCCCTAAAAATCCTTTCAACCCAGAGTAATCTCTGACATGAAATTATCATTATTTGTTGTTGCAATACTACAAATAGGAGTTGGGTGAGGAACCCCTGGGGGTAAGGGGAGTTGAATGACCTCAGAAGTTAGATGTTTACCCTTTGTCACGCTTCCAGCCGGCCCCCTCTGCTCCAGCCCTCCTCAGTGTTCCTTACGTTGGGGTCTTTATGGCAAACAAAAACCCCAGAACTAAACCGAAGCTCCCAGAGAGCAAACTGGGTGGCAAAATAAAAACTTCTTATCTGCTTCTCTTCATAACAAGGAGGTTTTAGATAGCGTCTCCGAGGCTTGTGTATGTGTGTGTGTTGTCTTACCTCTTATTCAATTAAGACTCTTCATGGAAGCAAAACAGAGTTTATTGTCCCATTAGAATCATCCATAAAAAGCATAAATAATCTTCAGAAGCAAAACATAGTCCACAAAACAAAACATAGTCCAATAATCCTTTTAAACAAAACAAAGAGTCCATAGCATCCTGCTCCTTTGGTATTCGGAAACAAAACTAAACCAAACCACACTGAACTGAACTCAAACTGAACTGAAAAACTTCACACCCACAATGGGGTTTATCTAGACCTCTACACAGCTGTGTCTTATCTGGATCAGCTGAACCAAAGATAGCCCTGTTACCACTAAAACAGCAAGCTAATGGAATTTTACAGAAGGGAGAATAGCAGTCTCTCTAAGCACCGAGAACTGAAATGATTTTAGGAGGCCTAAGAAAACTAAATTTCCTCCATTTCTTTTGGGAATGTTTAGGGAATGGGGGTCTTCCCATGACACCCTTGCAGTGAAGCAGGCAGTAAAGGTACAAATAATTTTCTTCATTTTGTAGCTAAAACAAAACTTTGGAGCTGACTGGATCATATACTGTATTTGCTGGCGTATAAGACTACTCCCCCCCCGAAAAACATGCCTCCAAGTGGGGGGGGGGTCGTCTTATACGCCGGGTGAACTTCAGTTGGGATAGACATAGCTGCCCATAGTGGCCTCCCGATGCCCGCCTGGTGCCCATAGTGGCATCCTGATGCCCACCCACCTCATTCTACATACCATCCAGTATCACATGGTATCCAGTGTGGCTGCGGTGAGCATCAGCAGCAAGAGAGGGGTGCCAGCCTTTTTGGTGTGACTGGCCTGTTCTGCTCGGTGGGAAGCAGCGGCGCTCTGCCCTGCCCCTTGTCTACGCAGAGCTCGCACATGGGCACTTGTGCACTAGTGCCGGCCATAGGGAGATGTTGAAATCAAACCTGATGTTCTTTTATGTTTTATTTGGTGTGTGGAAGGTGTGCGGAAGAGGGGGTAGTCTTATACGGCGAGTATATAACAAACTATATTTTGAGTGGAAATGTTGGGGGGTCGCCTTATACGCCCAGTCGTCTTATACGCCGGCAAATACGGCCAAGGTTCATATTGTATGACTGGTGCTTCATTAATTAGTGCACTATATTTAGTAGTGCCTTTTTGTAGAATATTTCCAATAACTAGCAACTTTTTAACATACATCTCACATTTTCTCCTACTCTTACCATGTTTTTATAGGATTCCAACTGAACACATGCTATTTAAATTTTTCTTTTGTCTAAATTATCTAATCAGAATAATCATGTGCATTTCCTCAGTGACTTTTACAAGTATTGCGATAGATGCAACTTCATAGCCTTGGTAATTCTATTGATTTGTGTTGACCTGGGAAAGTGCCATGTAACTGTACTGGTCTTGGATGGCTGCTAGGATTCATACTTGAACAACTTCTGACAGTGCATGAAGGTCACTATGATAGATCACCACAGGCGCAACGGTCACCTAACTTGGAATCGTCTGAATTATCTAGGATAGGAAAAGAAACATGTTAGGATTGCATTTCGATATATAAACATCAGTTTCACACTTCCAGAAAGGGGAATGTGCTTCTTGTTTCAGAAATACATGTCCAAGGCTTGTGATACATTTCAAATACTGAGATTTGAAAAGTATGCTCAAATCCCAACACAAATAAAAATATTGACAGTTGAAAAAATGTGCACAGATAGACATTTGGGAAAAATGAAAGATGTGTACATTAGGAAATAAGGTAATGAATGGCTCTTTTATGAACATGGAACACTTTGGAGTAGGATGTCTATTTTTAAGTGTCTCTATCTTTTCTAGCCACATGATTCGGAAGAGAGGCCATCTTTACTTACCTTCTGTTCAAACTACCTAACTTGAATTTCCTACCTTTATTATTGACCAAATGTCACCTTACCAAGACTTTTGAGCACATGTATTTTCTGACTTCATTTTGTGAGTAAATGCTATTTTTCTTTATCTCAAGCACCTAGTCCAAGTGTGTTTATTAGCTGGGCTAAAAAGGGGGAGAACTGGGGATACTTGCATACAAACAAAAGGCCTAAAACCTGTCTCATTTTGTCATGCAGCTGCTGTAAATAACTTTACACAATCAGTATATCGGAACAAGTAATTTGATTAGGCAGAGGTGGGCAAAGAGGTGCCCATGGCTTGTAAATGGCCCCCACAAACATTTTGTAGCTCTGCCTATCCCAAAGCTAGCCCTTGTGAATAAAAAAAGTGCAAAATTAATCATTTTCACTCTCTCCTGGAAGCCTTCAGAAGTGTTTCTTTTTGCTGTACTGTGGTTGGAGAATCCCCTTAAATTCTCCCAGTCACCCAAAGTAGAATTGACCACCTGGGCATTTTTATTGCTTTTGTTGTTGTTGTTTCCTAGCTTTGGTCATTTTTGTGCTGGCCAAGCCAGGGGCTGAGAATGAAAATGAGACCCCAGCCCAGGTTCAGCAAAATTATTCATTCTTGTTTTAAAATGAATTCTGTGGAATACCATACTCAAACATAAATCTAAAATCAGACTGAAAGGAACATTGCAAAGAAAACCAATCTGGGGTAGTGGTCTTGGTAGATCTGAATTCCAAATACTGCTGAGCAATAAAGCTGTCTTGACCTAGTCTTATGATTAACTTTACATCCATGCTACCCAGAGCATCTTGGTAGAAAGCCTAGTGATACTTTATATCAAACTTGAAATCTTCTACAGCCCAGAATTTGTAGGCTGTTCTCATTGGAGAGTATATTGCACTTTGCAGTTACCTTAATCTAGGGGCTGGCACATAACAGTTCATCCAGGGTGTGGGAATAATACTTATGTTATGAAGTGGTGAATTTAAGCCATGCTACCTGTGCAGGACCTTGTCAGTCAACACTGTAAAACAGGCTCAGGTCTGTGTTTGCATATGTTTCTTTGCTATAAAGCATAATGTTTATGTAATCTTGCACTAGATATTGAGACGTCAATTTTAGATTTATGCTCTGAGGGGAAAATATATTTATTATAGTATCATTTGTCACCACTGTGACTCTAAAAAATGATACTTCTAGAAGATAACAAGTTTTCTGCAAAGAAGAAATAATAATCTGAGCTTTTTTGAATACTGTATATGCCAGAGAGAGATTCAAAGGAATAATCTTTATTATATAATTAAATTATAAACATACATTCCACTTCCCTTTTTCTATAACTAATAATTCAAACAGATAAGTGGCTCCCAATCTTAGGACCCCAGATGTTCTTAGACAAAAAAACCTGAAGTCTTCGCTTTTGGCTTTGTAGGCCAAGACTTCTGAAGCCCCAGGATTGGGTAACAATTCTGATACCAAAGAGAAGGGAAACTGGTGGGTCTTCTCACTGGAAAGCAAAAGTGAAACTTAGTTTAGAGTGTTGTTTTTACAAGGATTTAAGGTTTCACATTATGCTTCCATCAAAGATGACATAGGAGTAGTTGAATTATAGGACTGAATTAGACAGGAATCTGGAGAGCTATGATCAGCACATTTGTCTTATTTAATTTATTTTAAATGCAACTGCATGTTGTATGCACTTATGAATTGGATTGGGACCATAACATTGGAGGGAGGATGTTACAGGATTGTTTACAGCAAACCTGTTGGGCTGCCTGTTCTCATTCTGTATCTCATGGAAGGACCATTGGAAACAAAGGCTAGTGGGCTTCAGGCAGATGTTGAGGGTGGATGGACAGCCCAGGGGAGGAAGGAAGAGGGAACTGGTAGTGATGGGCACCTGGAAAAAGAAGGGAGGGTTAGCCTTTGCTGCTAGCTTAGGAAGATAAAACTGGAGTAAGAAGATATTAAGGAAGAAGTAGAGTCAGATGTAGTTGAGGCAACAGGATGAGGTATGGATGCTGGGGATTCAGAGTAGGAGGAGGCCACTGAAGATTGCTTCAACCTCTGGGACAGCCAACCCTGACTCTAACTCAGAACAGGTGCTGGAGATGGCAGTGCTAACATCAGTGGGACATAATAACATCTGCAGAAGAGGGAAGTAAATCATCTGGAAAAGTAGCACCTTACCTCTACAGACCATCCCTGTGGGGTGTGAGCTAGAGGTGGCAGCTTCAGGAAGAACAGCAGCTCCCCATTTCTATATGTACTGAGCCCAGTGGAGAAAACTGTTGGATCTAAGAAGGGGCTAAGAGACTGGTACTCAATTTCCCAGATAGCAGGAAGGAGTTGGGTTTATTTATTTATTTTTGCTTGTCCGACATGTCCAAAAATAGATAAAAATAAGTTACTTCAGCTTTCTAACTGGGAGCTCAGGAGTAAACAGATTGGAGGATTTTGCTTGCTGCTGTGACACTTGACAGAGAAAGAGATACTCAGAGGGGATAAGCCATTTTTCATTTGGTTTCCCCAGTCTAAGCTGCAAGCTGCTGTTTGATTCTTTAGTATGATTACCTTATCACCTGGACCAGATTCTAAGCAAGTTCCTGGTGTCCCTTTGAATGTTTCCTGGCTTCCATTCTCTTCTTTTGTGGGGTTTTTAAAATGTCCATGTGTAGCCAATATAGTGCTGAGGATCTAAAGCAGTGTTTCCCAATCTTTGGTTTTTGGACATCAATTCCCAGGAGCCTAAGTCAGTACATTGGCTGGTCAGTGCTTAGAGGAATTGACTTAGGCTCCTGTAAATTGAAGTCCAAAAACCAAAGGTTGGGAACACACTGGTCTAAAGCAAAACATCTGGTCACTCTTTTGTGCAGTTTTCCTCTAATAAAGAAGTGTTTCTGTGTGCTAAGTCCAGCTATTTGGATCCTTAAAGGAGCCTTTAGAGAAGATGACTGGGTGTATTTTATCTCAAAGAACTATTAACATTGGTTATAAAGGGCTTTTAAAGGCTAATGTAAGGGTACATAGAAAGAGCCTCCTTGAAGATTGTGATTTTTTTAAACCACAATCGGGTGTGCCCTGGTAATGGCAACCTCGTGTTGTTGGCTAATCTTTCTAACAGTAGGTCAGATGAAAGGAACTGTAGAATGAAATTGCCAAAAGGTGCCTTCATTTTGGCAGTTTCACATCTGGCCTATACATGGAAGAAGGCTAATGAACATTACGGTGTTCTAGTTAATTGATATTATATGGATAATATTCATTATGGTGCAACTGGCTTAGCCTTTACAATCAACTACGTATTAATACTGGAGCTTGGAAACTTTATTTTTATCAACGACTATTCCCAGAATTCCTTGGTTAAACTGGCCATGATGGTTCTAGCTGGAGGATTTTGGTAGCTGCAGTAGAAAATTAATGCTTTCAAACTCTGACCAATGCCTATTTTCTGTACAACTCAGTAATGGAGTCTACTTTCTTTCTACCCTTGCCCTTCTAGGAGATTTCCCCTTTTTAAAATTGAGTTTATTTTGATTTAATTGGTTTTTAAATTGGCCTGCTCCTGAGAATAGGCCATATCTCATGAGGCCTAAAATTACTCAAAGTAGAAACCTGTTGTAGATAAACGAAACAGGTAATCTGCTCCAACTAAATGTAATACTACATGAATAGCCTAAGCAGAATTAATTGTAACATAATCTAGAATTTGTATAGAATGGAAGCATATCAATGGTAATGTCCCAAGCAGATAAGGCGGTTGTTGTGCTCAAATTCATGTACAAATGAAATTAAGATAAGGAAGTATTTCCACATTCTCCCCCAAAATGTAGAGCAGTTAAAAATGAGTTTAATTCTAGTAGAAGAATAAAAGTAAAATAACTAGTTCTGGAGAAATCAGATAGAAATGTTTTAGAAATCAGTCTTTGGAAATAAAAAAATACAGCAGTTTGAATAATAGTTGAAACATTGTGCAATTTCTTTTAGATTATGTACAGAACTGATGCAATTATGATGCTCATATGTATCTTTTCATTGAAGTATTTGAGAGAATCCTAGGTTTTATTCATTGCTTTGTGGCATGGCGGCATTCAGTAATGACATTCCTGCAAGTCACTATGAAATTTCTTTTTTATACCAGAATTGCAACACTTGGTATGTGCATGATTTTTGTTAGAGACTAAACAAACTCAGATTAGATTTATACAGTTTACATAACAAAACTTTTCTTAAACTGGACAGGTTGGTTATATTCAATTTTCAGTAAGGAGTACTGATTGCAAAACCTATGTGTTTGAAGCCATCAGTAGTGAATTGCAAATGCCCAAGATTTAGCTCTCTTATTAGATGGAAAGCAAGCAAATCCACATGAGAAAGCTGAAGGCTGTGTTGATAATCCTTGAGCTACCAGGTGCTCCATTCCACATCTACTGAATTTGTTGCCACTGTAGTAGTCAAGAAGAGTGGAGCATTTCTTTTAAAACAAGGTACTCACTACAAGGGGCATGGCAGTACATACACTGTTTATGTTAAATTGGCAGCAGCACAGTAAAGCAGGGCAAGATTTTAGGCAAATCTTAGTTTCAATGCAAGTTCTCCCAAGTTTTCTCCCTGTTTAGCCAAAATAAACTTGACGATGTAGAAAAGCATAGATCTGGTCACAGCAGCAATCTGAGGAAGAGCTGCTGCTGCTGCTGCTGCTGCTGCTGCTGCTGCTGCTTCCATATCCAATTCTAAATATTGGCGATAATCATGGCAATCAGCTATGAAGACTGTCCTACGGATATAATGTCATGGCATTTCATCTGTCTTCTGCATCACAGTGTGACACCCGCACGACTGGTCCAGCTACGTGAGAGTCACTTTCTGGTCCTGGACTCTTTTGGCACACAAAGTCCTCATCAGCCCCAGGACAGTATTGATGAAGTTGCTACCCTCCATCAAGATGGATTCAAGTGGGATTTAATCCACTTGAGGACTATCACCCAAATATACACGTGCTCTGTATTCTTGGTATATAATAATAATTTCATGTCAGATTTAATCCACTTGGGGACCATCACCCATTACTCACAATTAGGTCAGAGAAATATACACGTGCTCAGGATTCTTAGTAAGATTGTTTTTAGAAAGTAGTAAAGTTAAAGTAAAATCTTTAGGTCTTTTAGGTCTGCCATGTGGCCCACAAAACGAATGGCAAAAAACAAGAGAGAGGGGAGCCAGAATATACAAAGCCTTAATACATGCAAATAGGTCAGATGACCCTAGAGGTGGGAAGACAGGTGGAAAAACTTCCCAATTGGTTACTTAGGGATAAAACAATATGAAACAACTTCTTTTAGTTTAGGCTAGTATTTCTGTCTCTATGGTTAGTGTGCTAACACCCACTGCATGTTGGGTTACACTACAACACTCAACAGTTTACAAATAGAAACTATATTTCAGAAATATAGTTTTTCCATAGAAGCAATACCCACAGGGCTGTGCTCTTGTTTTAGGGAGAGTGTGCTGTTGCTACCACCATGGCTATAACTTTCATTAGTGGCTGGGGTATAAAAGTGGCTGGGGCTGTACTCTTCCTATTGGCTATGTATTGTCCATCTCTATAAGAAAGTACAGCTCATAAAAGTGTAAAGGATCTAGGAGTCCCTCCATGATCTTAACTCCTAGAGATGACAGTAAGCAATTCTGCTTGTCTGCTGAATTCACACTTCCCCGATATTCAAATTGACCACATGTCACCACATATAGAGTTCAAAGACAGTAAGTAGGTGCAGTGAGCAAAGTAAACCTTAGCATTCATCCAGATGAGTACACAGGTAGATAAAACATGAGCAGCACTGAAATATATCCTGTTCTTTTCCATTTATTTTAATTAATAAATAAATTGATTTTGGTGTGATAGGGAGAACAAAGAATAAGAAAAGTTTGTTGAAATTCTCATGGGTAGGATGTAGGAAGTGGTTCTGAATAGCTTAGTTATACATGGCTTGCATGTGAATGTTCTATCCTTCACTCTGTAATCATGCCTCCAGTGGCCTGCAACCTCCCCAGCTTCATCTAATGAAGAATAATGGGTAATAGTTTGATTTAATAATCTAATCTGTCACTACTGGTCTGCATCTTCTCCTGCCATTCCTATGATAGGAAAAGTTCTTTCACTGGATATCAAATTAAGGGAAATCCTTCATCCATTCTAAAGCAACTTCTGTCAACCCAAAGGGCAATTTGGAAAACCCATACATTGGTTGGGTGTGAAATATTCTTAAATGATACTAAAAGTTGTGCCAAATGTGGACTGCTACATACGGTTGGTTGGCTCTGGAATAGGATGAGATGGAGACGCTCTCTTGTTGTGGAAAGCTCTTCTGCTCATTCCATTGTTCCTTGATTAAGCCTGGTCAATTTTGCCTTTGCCTCTGGACCTCAGCAGGTAGAGGACTAGTGACAGTGTCCTAATTTGTTAAAACAAATACTGATGACATAAATGTATTAAATTAGTGAAGAGAAGTGCTGGAAAAGGGCAGAGGAGAGTTATGGAACATTTAGTGTAATGTTCACAGGTAACCCCATATATATGGAAATGGTGAATCATTGGAATACAGTAATACCTCGGATAACGCTAAGACTTGGTTCCACAAGTCTTGGTGTTATCCGATTTTTAGTGTTATCCGATCCATGTTAAAATCCTATGGGATGGATCAGATAACATTAAAGCTCCATAGAGATACATTGTAACTGCACAGGCTTTGGCAGTTGTTATCCGATCCATCCCATAGGACCTTAATGTTATTCGATCCAATTCTCCTCCCCAGATTACTTAACATTATGCGATTTTAGTGTTATCCGAGGTAAACGTTATCCGAGGTATTACTGTACTGTAGTTTTGATTTGTTTGTTATATTGGTGGCATTTTGGGATTACAACTCCTAAAATCTGCAGTATTTTCTCCATGAGTTCTAGGCAGCATATTTGTTGTCATAACTGCAGTCTTGCAGGTATTCATGGGAGGGAGTTTTACAGCTTAATGTGATTGTTCATTGCCACAAACTTGATTGGTAAAATTATTTTCCCACCTCTAGCAAGCCCTTGCCCCTTCTTCCTGTGATGAGACTGGGCATTAGAGGTTTTTGAAGGTTAAAAGGAAGTTTTCAGCTTCTGGAAGCTGGCAGGAACCAGTGTTATCTGGCTGAATTACTGAGCATGGGCATGAATTTTTGAATTCCCCATATTTTATGTGTTTACTGGGAAGTAGATTGCATCCGCCTGCTCCACAATTGATCCAAAATGTGATCTATTTCCCCATGAGATCATAATCTGGATCACTGCTGCTCTTCAGGGGCTCCTGGCATGCAGATGGCGTATGAAGTTTCCCTTGAGTGTTTCACTGCTTGTGTTTTTGGCTTTACTGTCTCTTTACTCTTTCACAAATTTTGTGTGTTTCCTTCTACTGATATGTCCACCAAATTCTAAAAGAACCCTTGTCAGTTGTGACAAGACAGGATAACTGAAAATTGTTCTCTTTATTTCACACTGGGGACCAAATACATCTGTACCCTCCAGCTGTTTTGTTTATCTCAATTTGTCCCTACATCTGTGGCTGGAATAATGAGGGCGGGGGGATTCTTATGTGTCAGTGGAATTCCCCAGCTTTTTCTCATTCAAGTTAAAAATAGAAACTGGGAAACATTTCAACATCTCCTCCAGACATTCAGAAGTACTGGTTCAAACAAATTTCCACAAATTTATCTTATGTAAGAGGGGAAATAATTGGAAACTGATTCTTAGCCTTCTTCTAGCAAATAACAATTAGAATGCAGAATTTCCATAGATGTTGACACAGATTCTTCCCTCAAAATCTGGAGTGCATGGATAAAGTTTTGCAAAGTCTAAGGGACTGATCTTTTTCTGAATGTAAGAGAGAAAGTCTACAGAGACACATTTCTGGATGTTAGATACAGTTACTGGCAGTATCTCAAAACTGCCTGATTACCACTCTTTATGTGCAAGAAGGAGAGTTGTTTGGTAGCTTTTGAAACCTTGTTTTCTTTTTTAGTAAACTTAAAATATTTTTAAATGGGATAAAGAATTCCAAAGCCTAGCTATCTGCAAAGAGCATGGATTTAGATATGCAATTGCTTCTATTGGAACAGTTCTTCTGTAAATTACCCTTGAGAGCACCGACTTCTATGATCTGTCTAAGTATGCAAACTATTGTGTACACTCTCCAAGATAAAATGGTTTGAACATAATTTTCATGCAGGCACTTTTGAAGAGATTATCCAGCAAATAGTTTCATTGTAATGAATAAATTAAAAAAAATTCAATCTCCCTATGCAATATATGACGGGCGAAACAAAACAAATGAAAAAGATAGTGACTTGTTTATGAAGCATTTTCCTAGCTATACTTTTAAATATGATTTGGGGCTAAAGGTTTGCAGGAAGGAAGGAACAGAGTAGGTAAAGGAGCATGTTGTAAAAATATTCATTATCTGTCTGTGATCTCATGTTTATATAGGGAGCAAAGTTTAAAAGGATCAGCCGATGATATGATCAGTTCACATTATTCTTTAATTTAAAGGACCCTTTTCCTTCAGGATCTTTAGTAAATAATATTTTTATTTCTCTTGGATAACATACAAAACATACTAAAACAATCACATGAACACCTAATACTGTACAAAACAAAATTAACAAAAATACACCATATACACTTCCCCCTAGTAACTACAATACAGTATTTTAGAATCTGACCCATTTTGAATTATCTTTTTTGTTTATAATCTTATTTAAACATATTAATTATTAAAGTACATAACCACCTTGCATCATCCACCTGGGACCTTAACTTATATTTCCATCTGTTATTTCCAACATTTTATGACTCTCTGGCAGTAATGTTGTGTGGATTTCAGCCACCTGGGGCTTAAGCCAAATTTGCTGCCCCCTAGTGGATGCTGGCACCCTCTCCCACTAGGGCTTCTGGGAATTGTAGTCAAAGAACACCCATTGCCCAAAAAGTGTCACCCGGGGCCGGCTGCCCTCCTGCCCCCCCACGCGACACCACTGCTCTCTGCTTTGGTTCAGTTCCCATTTGCTTTCTGAAAGACATAGTCGACAAACTCTCCCCATATAAGTACAAACTCATTGTTCTTTTTCTCTCCTTTTAAAAAATTTAATTTGCATGTTAATTTATCATTTAGTGCAATATCCCATACTTCCTTATGCCATTCCTGTAGCCCTCCTGAGATATTTATCTTCCATTTTTTAGCAATTATTAGTCTCATAGTTGTAAACATAATTATAACCATTTCTTTCTTATGCTTATTTAAATTAATACAGTAAAACCCTGATTTAAGTATGCCTCTACTTATGTAAATTGTAACTTATGTGAGGTGTGTGTGTGTGTGTGTGTGTGTGTGTGTGTGTGTGTGTGTGTGTGTGTGTAAATCACGTCCCGATTTACACACACACACAAAAGCAAGTTATGAAAGGGGTTTCCTGGTGTGTTTAGATTTTTAAATGGTGGCACCACAATTTTAATAGCTAAAATTTCAGCTCACGCCACCCATCTCACTGCCAAAAGTCATAAGATATCACTTACCATGGCGGCAGTGGAGGCAATGATTTTCTGTAGTCCCTGCTTGCTTTTGCCAGGACTGGAAGAGTGCAGGAGAGAATATCTGCTCCCTTCCGCTGTTCACTTGAGGTTTCTCTGGGATGAGTGCTTTAGTTGGGAATGCACCATCAAGAGGAGCTTAAAAGCTGTGTGTGTGTGTGTGTGTGTGTGTGTGTGTGTGTGTGTGTGTGTGTGTGTGTGTGTGTGTGCCTGTCATTACCATCTTGGCTACTAGGGGCACAATGCACAATTTTCTATAGGGATGCATTGAAAACCAATTTCAAGCCTGTTTTTTTTTTAAAAAAAAAAAAATCAATGCATCCCTATGGAGATGCATCGATTTACGTAAAACCCCTATTAACGTAAGAAGCTACGGAATGGACGTTTTACGTAAATTGGGGTTTTACTGTATCACTTAAATTCATTATTAATGCAATTTGGGGACTCATTTGTAGTTTAATCAATAATATATTAATTTCTCTAAACACCACAGATTATTTATCACTTTGCATCCCCACCATAAATGAAGATAAAAGAAGAAAGTCCCAATTTGTTCGTTACATCTTCAACATTCGCTTTTATAATTGTGGTTAATTTGATTTAGTCATGCTGGCATAATATACCATCTCCATAATAGCTTACAGGAATGCTCTTATTTCTTAATATGGAAATTTTAGGGAGCCTCAGAAGATTAGGGTGGATGAGCTTTAATATTGACAAATTGTCACCAGTTCACCAGAGACAATCCTAACCCCACTAGTGGAAATCTGGCAGTGTCTTTCTAAAGTACCGCCATTTTCTGAGGCCCCCAAATCTTCATCATGTCAAAAGAAATCCCCAGCGACCCTCAGAACCTGAAGAAGGAAAATAGGAAGCTTTGAATCAAATAAATCAAAAGGAAAGGTAACCATTAAAAAAGTTTTTGTTATACTGTTTTCAGATGCCTTCATGATGATTGTTAGAAACGTGTGTGTGTGTGTGTGTGTGTGTGTGTGTGTGTGTGTGTGTGTGTGTGTGTGTGTGTGTGTAGATATCTCTCTCTCTAGCTAAAGGCTCTTAGTGCCTTTTTTCCTTATTTATTTATTTATTTATTTACTCACACTTTTATGCCGTGCCGTCCTCCCCAAAAAGACCCAGGGCGGTTAACAAACTCTCCAAAACACTTACAACAGAATAAAAACACAATATAAAAATCAAGATTAAAAGATTTAAAAGATTTAAAAGATTAAGTAAAAAGATTAAGTAAGACACACAGAGAGAGGGAGAGGGAGGAGGTCAGATGAGCTAATAGACTGGGGCAACCATCCGGCCCATACACCATATATGCTCTGCCAACCAGGTCTCAACCCCGTTCCTAAAGGGCAGCAACTCTTTCTGGAGACGCAGGTCACTTGGCAGGAGGTTCCATAGGCCTGGATCAGACACGAAGAAGGCCCTACTCCTGGTAAGAGAGGTGCGCCTCTCTAGTCGATGTAGGGCTTTAAAGGTAACAACCAGCACCTTGAATTGCACCCAGAGGCAAACTGGCAGCCAGTGCAGCTCCCGCAGTAATGGTAAGGCACAAGCATAATGCCTGCAACCCATCATGACCCGGGGAGCTGCATTCTGGACCAGTTGCAGCCTCCGAATGGTCACCAAGGGCAGCCCCATGTAGAGCACATTACAATAATCAAGTCTGGAGGTGACCAAAGCATGTGTGATCATGAGGAAGGAGTCCCCGTCTAGGAGTGGCACATTATTTTAAATTAAATGTTTCTGGTACTTGAACCATTTTATGTTGAGCGCAGGTAAGCCAACAGGATTTTGCTCATTGAATACACATGCATTTTGTTTTACAAACTATTCATTCCGATCTGAAACCTTTTAAGTTGGAAGTCTTGAGTCATTTTGTCTAAACTTTGACCATCATGGATTGTATAAATCTTAGCTAATATAAAATGGGCATGCTATAATGAAGTCAATAACAGGAGATAGAAGGAGAAAATAGCTGACTGCTGCTCACTGGTCTTGCTTCCAAGTGCTCATTTACACCTATTTCCCATATACAGTTGTGATTTAGTACTTTATTAAAGTGCTCTATAAATATTTTTTAAGGCTAAATGTATGCCCTCATGAGAAAACCTGGTGCTTTTGTCACAATGTGCTATTTTACTATGTTATATTAGGACTGTCAACTGATTGAATAATTTCAGTTGATTAATTGCTTGGCATTTGACCTATTAATTGATCACTTAATTTCATGCAAGAATATTTGCATAACACCCAAAGCCCTATTCTAATAGTGCTGAAATCTTAGCAACAATGTCATTTCTAAAATAAATTGAAGGTGTGACATAACTTAACAATGTAATGAATAAACAAGCCTGCTACTTATTAAGAGAGAAGAGGTGTTTAAAATATTTATTTGTTCTTTGTTTCCACCACCCATCATCTCGAGCTTTCTGTAGATGATGAAAACTGCCCCCTGCAGATACTCAACTAAAATGTAGTTGAATAAACTGATTAAAATTGAAACCGTAATATACACAATGCAGGATGTAAATGAGATGTTTACTTAAGAGTGAAGGGAGTTTCCTTGAGACAAGGAGAGGCCTTTTCTTTGCTCTAACAGTTGCATTAAACATTGAAAGATTAAGTTGATCAGTATGGCAGAGCAAGGCAGACTCGGGGTTCGAAACCTAGGTCTTCACTATAACCCTGCTGTAACCTCACAGAAATATGAAAAATGTTTCTTTCCCCTATACTACTCAGCCCTACCCCTACCCAAATAATGTTCAACACTCATTAAAGTGAGTTGCCACTTCCCCTTGACCCCAATTGCATGCAAGTCCACTCGGCCACTGCATTCCTTCCACAAGGCTTTCATCAGCGCTCCTGAGATCAATGGGTGATTGCAAGGTGAAGAGTCTTCCAAGATAATTCCATTAAAAATAATAGCACAGTTATTATTATAGTTCTGGGCAGATTTGCACCACACAATCAATTTTAATCATTCTGAAACTGGATTTGCTCACTCCAAGCTCCTGTTCGGCCATCCCTACTCTTGATTCTCCCTTAATCCTTTTTTCTCCCATTCACACCTAGGTCTGGAACTAATCTCTAATGTCTACATTTTCTTTATTCTATTGTTCCCCTGAAACCTCTGATCATGACCAACATCTACTCCAGG
The DNA here is from genome assembly GCA_030440675.1 of Furcifer pardalis. Taxonomy (NCBI): domain Eukaryota; kingdom Metazoa; phylum Chordata; class Lepidosauria; order Squamata; family Chamaeleonidae; genus Furcifer; species Furcifer pardalis. The sequence goes on from CP126896.1 coordinate 65,637,889, forward strand.
AAGAACTCATTGTTTTATTGAGCACTAAATTTGCACATGTTGTTTCATTGATTATTGTATTGATTATTGTATTGGGTGTTTTTTAGGGGGGGGGGAGGTGTTTGTATGTGTGGAGTGAATCCACAGCACAACAATGATTTTGCTACTGGGAATAACACATGTGATTTAATTTTTAATCTTGATTTTTATACTGTGGTTTTTATTGTGTTTTAAGTGTTTTTAAAGTCTGTTAGCTGCCATGAATCATTGTGAGGAGGGCGGCATAAAAGTTTGATCAAATAAATAAATAAATTATCTGTCTGTATCTCCTGGAATACATATTCCAATAAACTAGAATGTACAGTGGTACCTCGAGTTACAAATTTAATGCGTTCCAAGGCATTTTTCATGTTATGAAAAATTTGTAACTCAAATTTCCCATAGGAATGCAAACAAAACAAAAATTCATAAATTGAAACATGGTTTCCCATAAGAATGCATTGAAAACTAATTAATCTGTTCCGTAAAAATTCGTAACTCAAGCCATTGTTTTCAATTGATTTTCATTCGTATTGTGAAAAGTTTGTAACTCGAACCATTTATAACTCGAGGTACCACTATATAAATGTATCTCTGTTCCATTTCTCTGGGCCAATCTGCAAATTTCAGATGGTCTCATTTATTGGTGTCAGGTATCAATAAACAAAATCTGGTTCAGTGCAACTGCACTTGTCCATCTTTCCTTCCAGGGTACCTAGTTATTTGATTTCTTAAGTGTATCTACAGGGAATAATCAACATCCAAGGATTTTGGTACAACTCTGAAGGCATGTTTTATTTTTACTATTGCTTTGTTCTGAGGCTGGGGGTGATGGTTCTACATTTGAATTTGTTATCCAATCTTCTTCTCCTCCTTTCATGTCTAGGTGAGATATGAAACTGACAAAAGGAAGCCACCTTTTGGTGAGTTTGTTCTGCAATTCCTGATCTAGTATGAGACAGATTAGATGGCATAATGATTTTATATGTTCTTGTATGATGTGTCTGTAATCCACCCTAAGTCATTCCTGCGAGTAGGGCAGAATAGAAATTCGATAAATAAATAAACAAATAAATAAACAAATAAATAAATAAATAAATAAATAAGGTGGCCATTGCCTGGGATACACCCAATTGTGGTTTAAAAATACCACAATCTTCAAGGAGGCTCTTTCTGTGTACCCCAGTTGATATCCAGTGACAGCCTCCTATTAGAAACTTACATTTAGCGCTTAAACAAGCGAGCAGATAAGCTGTAGAAGAGAAGCTCCATCAGAGAAGTGGATTTCTTAATTTAAAAAAAAAATAGTTTTCATAAAGGGAAGTAGTTTTTATAAAGATAGATGAAATGGATTTTTAAAGAGTAGTTTGGACACAGATCTAAGGAAATCCTTCTTTCCTTTGTTCCAAGACAAAGAAAGGGGGGCAGTGGTGGGATTCCTCAGGTTTGCCCTAGTTTTTCAGAATTGGTAGCAGAAATTCTGGTTGGCCCTGCCCATCCAAGTTTTGAAATAAGAGGCTCTCTTATTGTGTCATCTGCTAGAGAGGCTCATCTCTCTAGCACCAGAAGGAGGGGCTTCTCTGTGTCTGCTCCGGCACTATGGAACCTCCTGCCAATTAAGTTGCAACTCCAGATGAAGTTGCTGCCATTCAGGAAAGAGCTAAAAACCTGGCTGGCAAAGCAGGTGTGGCGTGGGGCACCAGTGATGTGGTGACTTCCGCCTGCTGGCTGATAGCATTTTCGTTCCCTTGCCCTTTTAGCTGTTGGGTAATTTTTGTCGTACTTTTAATTAGGTTTTTAGTTTTAGACTGTGTTGTTGATTTTAACTTTGTGAGCTGCCCAGAAACACTTCGAGTTGGGTGGCTATATAAATTGAACAAATAAATAAATAAATAACACAGGGCTCCCCCTGGCCACGCCCACCACATCATACCCACAGAGTAGGTAGTAAAAATACCGAGTTCCACCACGGGGGGGGGGGAGCTCTCATTTGTTCACAAAGTGCCCTTATTTTGTTCAGCAAGCACAAACACAAAAACAGAAGTATCCACACCTGAAACATGTCTGAAGAAGTAGCTTCAAGATTATTACTCTTAGGGTTCTTGTTTTTCTTCCTTCTCTTTAAAGCTGTTTCCTGCTTCTTCTTGCTCTCATCGTATTAGAGAGGCAGTTCCATGACTGTACGGAAGCCAACACTAGTAACCTCTCTGCCTAAATTTATCCTCCTACACCATCACTAAATGAATAGGTAATCTATTTGTGCCTCAATGTACTTATCACTCCCTGATGACTTTTAAAAAATTCTTAACTATCGTTAAGATCTGTATTTCTCACTTTCAAAGGCCTGATAAATGATCCTTAAGAATAGCTGAATATCATCACTGTTCCGTTGCTATTATATTCCTCATGTCTATCCTCCCCATGCATGCATAAAATTCATGTCTACAAGGCTATGCGGCATGCAGTTCATGAAGGCAAATGCAAATTAAAACTTGTGTTTGAGGTTCTACAATACAGTTTGTTTTTACTGCTCTAAAATTGATTTCCTTAATAACAAATTTGTCTTTCCCTTTTTCTTTTCTTTGGCCTTAATTACCAGTCTTCAGAGTAATTACTCATATTGAACAGTCTCAAATGCAGCATCAAGTGACTGCAATTTGGTAGTAAACAGCAAACAATCTTAACAATGCTAACAATCCTAACAAATATTTTATATTTATTGCTTTTGAAAAATAGTCTTGATTGTTTGGGTCCAAATCTCCATTCTGCCAAGACCATCTTTGAATCACATTTCTGTCTGAATGGCATTGGCCAACCTTCCCTGCCATTTGGTTTTTTAAAAAAATTTAATGTCAGAAATTATTCTGGGTTGAAAGGATTTTTGAGGAAGAAACTCCGCTCAGGGAATGACCGGATGAGGCTCCTTTCATGTCCTCAAGAACTGGGACAGAGATGGGCATCTGGAAATTTTCTTCCAGACTATGCACCACTGTGCCAGAATTTGGACTATGAGAAAGCCCCCAATTTGCAGTGCTAAGCACCATACCTTACTCCAAAGGTCATGAAGGGACAAAAATCAGTGTTAAAAACGTAGAGAGAGAAACTAATTGAGAGAACCCCATTTGAAATAGGTCTCCATCTGGGAAAAACTGGAGATGGGTGAGATTTCACTTCACTGTAATGGCGTTCACTCTGAGATTTCTGTCCCTGCCAACCTGGAAACTTCCCCTGGAGCCTTAAGATCTGACAATCCTACTACCGTGTTTCCCCGAATATAAGACACTCTCTTATATTTTTAAAAACTCCAAAATATGCACAAGGTCTTATTTTCAGGGGATGTCTTATTTTTCCATGACGAAGAAGAATACAGTACACATTTATTGCTGATACAATGGATCGCCAGGGCAAGATTTAGATGAGTGCCTTATTTTCGGGGAGGCCCTTATATTTCCGAAGTGGGGGGAAAATAGGCGGGTGCCTTACTATATGAAGGAGGTCCTATATTCGGGGAAACAGGGTACCTCTATTGCTTTTATGAGTCATTTACAGAGATGGTGAACACCAGTGAAATCAGGACCCCACTTGCCATCACTTCCAGTTTCAAGAATATCCTTTGATAAGCTTTCTTTGCCAAGGTTTCAAAAGCCAGCTATAAATCCATCCATCTATGTCTAACTAGAAATAAAAACAAATGGCCACATTAAAACCTTGTTTCTTAGGCTGCTGTTCTTGATCCTGTGCACACCAAGGCATATTTTCTAATTACTGCAGTAAAATATATAATCATTATTTTAAAAGCATAACTTCTTGAATTTGATATATGTATCTGTCCTCATTTCAGCAAGTCCAATGGAGGCATGTAATTTTCTGTCTCATTTTGCTCACCGGTGTCTAATAAATCATATTAGTGCATAAATCAGCAATACTACTTGCTGGAATATTGTATTAAATTGTGTCACACTTCAAAGTCTTTGAAATCCCTCATTAACCTTTTGGTAACACAGCTCATTAGATTTAAAAGTAAACTCGTCCTTTTTGACTTTCATCACATCTCATAATCAGAAACCGTGGCTTCAGGACCCTCTAAGGAATGGAGCTCTTTTTTAATTGAGCCATCCCATAATAAGTTGCATCTGTCACTTACCCCCAGGATTTCCTCAGTTCGTGCTCTGGTATCCTGCTGGCTACTAATATAACTCCTGGACTAGATCTTAGAAGCACTGTGAAATATATTCCCACAGGTCTGCACAAGAGGACTTCATACTAAAATCTTGAATTGAAGGAGACAATAATTCAGAGCTAACAACTTTGCAAAACTGTAGCTGCAATAAGGACAGGTTCAGCAAAGAAAGAATCCAAATAATGCAGATGGTATCCAATAATCTGCCAGGAAATACAGGAGAATGAATACCCATGGTATTTAATGCACAAGTATGTGAAATCAGGATAGAATTCTGAGCCTGTGTGGCGCAGTAGTTAAAGTGCTGTACTCCAGCCAGAATGTTGAGTTCGATTCTTATGAGGGGGGTCAGGGTTTACTCAGCCTTCCATCCTTCAGTAAAATGAATACCCAGCATGTTTGGGGCAAAATGCTAATTAACTTGTGAACTGTCCAAAGAGCGCACTAAGCTTTAAGGGGCGGTATAAAAGTGTAAGTGCTATTGCTATTCTGTATGTTAGCAAAGCAGGAAATAATATTAGGTGTCATACTGATACCCATATTTTTAACATTGAATATTATTTTACTTTGTTTAAATAAAGAATTTTATTTTGTATGTTTCCCATTTTATTTTATACTTTTCTGATTATTTTCTCTGCTCTGACCAGTAGGCATTATGTTCACACAAGCATTCATATGTTACACACAAACACTCAAACTGCTAAATAAAATAACAAAGAAAATCACCCATTATAGTCAAAGGGAGGCAAAGGCCGTCGATTTACATTGCAGTTTCCCCCCACCTACAGGCACGCCTTCCATGCAGTCCTTTATATTCCAGAGAACTTTAAATGTACACAATTATTAATAAAGAAATGCTTTCTTCCATTTAAGAAGCAGCAAGCCTTTGGAGCATCGCTAAGTCAGCCCCATGGACCATGGAAAGATCTAGGATTACTCAGGAGTAAGGATGTACCCCACTTTAATTAAAGGCTGTGCCCCAACTTTAATTAATAAAATGGTTTGCTTCTCTTTCCTCTTCACTGTCAAGCCAAAAAAATGGCCAGCGCTATACCCTGAAGATCTGGACGGAGTTTTAATAAAGAAATAATGTTTTAATAAAGAAATAAGGTTTAGAATGTCTAACAAAATAAAATTATGTTTTTAAAAATTACAGATGACCCAAGAGGGAGATATTTAAAGATAGAAAAAGAAAACACAGTGCACTGAATGAATCATTTCTTGCTAGTCAACATGACCCTCCAGTAAACTATCCCCCAGGACAAATTCCATCACTAACTTCCAGCTCTTTTGTTTAGGCTTCAGGCTCCTGATTATTATTATTATTATTATTATTATTATTATTATTATTATTATTATTATTATTATTATTATTATTATTATTATTATTATTATTATTATTATTATTATTATTATTATTATTATTATTATTATTATTATTATTGTTATTGTTATTGTTATTGTTGTTGTTGTTGTTGTTGTTGTTGTTGTTGTTGTTGTTGTTGTTGTTGTTGTTGTTGTTAGACTTGTATGCCGCCCCACTCGCCAAGCGACTCTGGGCGGCTAACAAAGTTACAAAGTATACAACAACAAAAAACAATACAGTATATCACAGTTACAAGATATGGCATCACACAAAAAATTCAAAGGCATTTCAAAGCATCCCCAATCACAGTTCAAGTCATTATAAAACAGTTCAAAAATTAGACTATTTGCATGCATGTACCTTAATGATCACTGCAAGGGGATTATCTTTGGGATGGATGAATTTTGGAAGAATGTGGGAGGACAAGCCACCTGATTTCATTGGATGAGCTGCTCTCCTGCTTTTGACAATTCTTAAATTTCATTGGATGTATATCTTGGAGATTATTGTTCTGGTTGGCTCAGGTGCTTCCCCCCTCCCATCTCATTGGTTGTGCAGGGGAGGAGGATCAAGCGTCAAGGCAGGGAGTTTCTCCATTATCTTAACTTCCTTTCTTTGTTTGTGTAAACTGATGTAATCAATCTTAATTCACATGAACCTTGTGCTCTGTAAACTTTCTTTGTATTTAACTTTACCTTTGGGGCCCCCCTTCTTTTTGTGATTATGTTAATGAACCCTAGCTAGGAAGGATTTTTAATCTCTATGTAACACAAGTATAAAAATACTTCAGATCTTTGAAACTTCAGCTCTTTCCTACACCAAATTAGTTAGGGGCTCATTTTGTGGGTGGATTTTGTTTCAATTGAAATGGTACCATCAATTTAATGAACAACTTTTTAAAAATTTAAAGCCCAATCTAATGTTGTTTTTGGTTCCTGATCCAACCCTGCCTGTGCAGTGATGGGATGTAACAGGTTCACACCAGTTCACCAGAACCAGTAGTAACTTTTCCCAATGTCACAGAGAACTGGTAGCAGCTTTTGGAGCGAACCACCTTCGGGGCTTACCTTTTCACTTTTATCCCCACTGCACATGCGCGCCAAGCACTTGGTGTGCATGCGTGCCTACAGTGCTTGGCGCGTATGCACAACCTCCTTGCTGTCCTCCCAAGCGGGGAGGAGGAAGAGAAGCTGCTAGCCTGAAGCTCCCTATTGCCTGCTCCCCAGGGTAAGTGACTCACCTTTAGATGTGGTGTGTCTGTGTGTATTTTAACGTGTATTTAATACCTTTACCTATATTGACGTACTACCACAGTTCCTAAAAAGACCTGGCAGCCTGGCTTGGGGTTTTTAAGCAAAGTCTTGGAAGTTACCTCATCAATAAGCTACACCTGTGCTGTTCCAATTGATGTTCCAATTGGAGAACCCTTAAGGAGGTACAGCTGTTTTGCATTTACATCAAGGCATATTATCGTAGAGAACTGGTTAGGCAAAGACTTAGTACCTAACGTCTTTAACTGTTGAAAAGTTGAAAAGTCCCAAAATGAAGCCATCTTGTGGTGAGTTCATTCTGTAGTTCCTTCCATCTGACCTAGTGTGAGAAAGATTGGCCAGAATAAGCTTTAAGCTCTGGTTTAAAAGCTCTGGTTGATTTGTGTTTGGGGCGGGCGGGTGGGTGTTTGGATGGGTGGATGTATTTTAATGTATTTTTTATTTTATTTATTTATTTAATTTATTAACGGGTTTGTGTTGTGGTTGAGTGGGTTGAGGAGTGTGTGTCTGTGTGTGTGCTTATTTTTATTTTATTTATTTTTTCTTTGGCCCCATCCACAATGTCATGATGTCATGATGTTAGCTCCGCTCACACTGTGATGACGTCACGGTGGGGTAGTAAATTTTTTAACTTCCCACCACTGTGCCTGTGGGACGATCCCCAAATTTTAAAATGTAATTCTCACTCCACTGCCTAGGCTCCCTGTAGGGCTTATGCATGGAATACAGTTTTTCAGGTAACAATACTAGGTTAAAAAAATCAGTTAAAGCAAAACTGGAAGTTGATCATACATAATAGCAAGAGAGCACAGAATACTTACTGAACTTTAGGTAATGGTTGTGCTTGCTCAAAAGCCAGTCATATCCGACTCTAGGGTCCAGTACTCATCTGTTTACAGCAAAAGAACCAGCACTGTCTTCATTTGCAGACATTTCCATGGACATATGACAGGCATGCCTAGACACCAGAATTCATGGAATGCTGTTAACCTTCCCACCAAAGTGTTACCTATTTATCTACTTGCAATGTCTTGCTTTCAAACTGCTAGGTTGGCAGGAGCTGGGACAGAAAATGGAGCTCATTCAAAGATGGATTTACTGCAAATAGCATTTAAAAGGCAGGCCACACTAACAATGAATACTGATTGGAAGAATATGGGGGTTTTAGTTCACAAACAGAAAAATTCCCAATGCTTCTGATTGCATTTCCTGTTTTGGTAAGAGAGGTTGGATTTGATGGCTGAAATTCAGTTAGTGCTGTGTAAATGCTAATAATGTCCCCAACTAGTGCCATTTATCTTTATTTTGACATAGTTTAAAAATTTTCATATGTAAGACCTGTTAGGAGTCTCTTTTGGCCTGGAGAAGCTTCTGGGAGACTTGAAATGTGGAGAGGGAGGGAACTTTTAAAATCAGAAAATCATTGTGCATGGTCCCAAAGTTGCAAAGGCATATTTCTTATGGCTTATAAGTAATTCTGTCTAAGGTCACTTTCAAAATCAAAATCTAATTGTGCTTAAATCAGATTGTTATGCAAATATATAGCCTGTACTGTTCACAAGGTACCTTCCCACCACTTTGTTCAGTATTAAAATTCATTTGAGATATACACGAATTTCAAGAAAGAGTATGAAAGGAGCATTTAAACCTTGCATTTGAGAACATACACTGGGTTTTACTTCTACAGAGTAATAAATGTGGGGAGGGGCAAAATACCTCACATTGTAAAACAAACTGAAAGTGATTTAAAGCAAGCAAAGGGGAAAAGGGATGGGAAAAATAGTAATTAACTGAAAAGCATACAGCAATCTAATCTGGGTTATTCAACAGTTTGCAAAATAAGTAACATAAAAGTTCGTCAGCGGTGGTAGAGTGAGGATGCTCCCGGCCTCCCTCCGGGCTCGCCATCTCGCTGGAGGAGAAGATATCCTGCAGCTGCGGGTGGTGAAGCAACGCTCCTGCGCCGCCGGCCCCCCCCCCCAGGCCCATCATCTCAGCCCGGTGGCCAATAAAAGTTTGTTGGCAGCAGTGGAGTGAGGATGCTCCCGCCCTTCCTCTGGGCTCGCCATCTCGCTGGAGGAGAAGATGTCCTGCAGCTGCCGGCGGTGAGGCAACACTCTTGCCCCACCAGGCGCATCATCTCGGCCCGGTGGCTGATAAAAGTTTGTTGGCAGCAGTGGAGTGAGGATGCTCCCACCCTCCCTCCGGGCTCGCCATCTCGCCAGAGGAGAAGATGTCCTGCAGCTGCGGGTGGTGAGGCAATGCTCCCGCCCACCCGGGCCCCATCATCTTGGCACGGTGGCTGATAAAAGTTCATCAGCAGGGGCAGTTCGAGGACGCTTCCGCCCTCCCTCCAGGCCTACCGTGTCCAGCCCTGGGACTATCTCCATCTGTCCCGGGGGGCTCTGCCCTGGCCAGGGCTTAAAAGCCACTACGGTGGCAGGACTTTTTCGAGCAGCCATCGCCGCCAGAAACACCTGCGGCCGGGCAGAGCGGCTTGTCACTTGTTGCAGGATTTAGCAACTGTTTTTTGTTTAGTTTTCTGCTTTTGTAATTTTTGTGTAAACTGGACTGATATTTGGATTTTTTGATTGTTGCTTGATATTGTTATCTATTGAATTTTGATGCTGTTATGATTTATATTATTTAGTATTCTTGATTTATTTCTTAGGATGTCCTGATGTTTTGTAATTGTAATTGTTATTGGAGATATATATACTGTGTATGTGATACTTGTAATTTACTATGTGATATCTGTAATTGTTTTTATGCCATGAAATGTGCTATGTAATTGTAACTGTTTCTTCTGTAAGCCGCCCAGAGTCGCTGTGCGAGTGGGGCAGCATACAAGTCGAAATACAAATACAAAAAATGCAAATAATCCTAGAAATGGGGTTGAGGAATAAATGTGCACATGAAGCAGTTTAGCATTATTGGAGTATGAAAGACAGAATTTTTGACTTGACACCTTAATTATATAACCTCTCCTTTTGAAATATAAATGACCCACACATGTCATATTGACTTGTCCCAGAAATCTAGTAAATGCTTTAGGTGTTTGTAAATGATCGTGGTGTTGCATGTAGGGCAGAGAGAAGCATCTAATCTATTTTACAGATAAACCAAAAACATTATAATTTATAAACTGTCCAAGAATACACTTGACCAGAGGACACAGTGTTACTGCTTTAAAAAAAAAGATAAAGATCCAATAGATCTATCTTATTTTTTTTAAAAAGGATTATTTTCCATCCAGAAGATTGCAAATCAATTTGTGGGATTTATGTTCACTTCCTCTTCTCTCTCTTTTTTTTCTTTTTCGGACAGTGGGGGAAAATCAGAAGAGAGATCAGAAGTCAGAGAGCAATTAAAATAAGCAAAAGGAAGGAAATCACAGTGGATAATAGGCAGTATATATTCAGTTTAATCATTAACCCAACCTTAAAAATATGTTAAATGCATTCAGTTAAAAATTTATTGACCAAATTATTGATGCATTTTTCTATTACAGAACCAATTTTCACACAAGCATTGCAATCACAGCTGGCTCTATTTTATAGAGAATGAATAGTTATATTATGGTACATGTTATTTCCAGGAGAACATGGGACTTTTAGATGGAAGGGATGTTGATGCAGAAATAGTGAAAGTGGCAGCATCTATTTCTCATTTTTGCATTTCCAACGTAACATACAAGGGGAACCGCCACCCATTCAGAAAAAATCTCCATCTCAGGCTGTTGAAAAAAAATGTTTTATTTACTTTAAAATGAATAGAATCAAAGCTTGATATAAATGCTCTGCTTAACTTTTGAAACATTTTGGCTCATGCTCAGTTAGAAAATGAACTGTATTTCACACATTACTGCTTTGGAAACAATTCTGCAATCCAAATGGGCTTAAAACTGATGATTATATGCCAAATATATATGTGCTGTATAATGCTGTAGTTGCAGGCTGTTTATAACCGTAGCCTGTTAATAAATTCTTCTCACTTATGGGTATAACATCTCCAATGTTAGAAGACAAGCAGGAGGAGATGTTGGGGAAAAAAAGCAAGAAACAGACCCAAGGCATCCAATGTTTGGACTTCAACACCTTGAAGGTTGAAGTCAAGGAAGAGCTTCCTAAAAACAATAGCACCCATTCCATCTATGGCTGAGGCTTGTCAAACTGAACTATGCAAAATAATATCTCCTAGAGCCCCACAGGGGAGAAATTTGATTTTAAGGGGGACAATTGAAGTGTTATTGACACTTGGTAGCCTTTTAGGCTTCTCCACATGAATAGGAGTTCACTTTTTGAATAATAAGTATATGCCACGGAGGGGAGGGAGGAGGGGTCAGGATTTTAGAGATGCTTAGGTTGGCCATGGCCAACAACAAAGGGCAACAAAGGAGAAGCCAGCAGCAAGTGCTCACCTCCAGTAAGGGACATAGAAAGGGCTGAATAGGCTGAGTACTGAGGTGAAATGATGCATAACAAGCCTAAGGTGTTGGGGGCACATTGATGATGGTGAACGATGTACATGTGGCAAGAGATAAGACTTTGAACATCAGCTAATCTACAGTTCCCCCAGTGGCTTAGTGGTTAATATGCTAAGCTGGAGAATGGAAGGTCAGGTTTTGATACCTGGGAACTGCACTTGGGGAGACTAACCAGTGTTAACAGGTTAACAGAAATGCAGTATGCCAATGATACTGCATCACCTGCTCTCACACCTGAGGAGCTGCAACAGTCAGTCATGTGATTGTTTTGGTCTTACCATAAATGCTCAGAAAACCAAGGTACTTGCACAACCCGACCCCAGGATAGCCTTTCCAGAGTTCAGTATCATCATCTCAGTCTCAACACTGGAACATTTAAGGCAGTATACATACAGGTGCTCTCTGTTGAATGTGACTGTGAAGGACGGAGGCTACACTGCTCAAAACATTCATGAGACTCTAATACACATATTGCAACAATTCAGTCTAGCTCTATAAAGTCAAAGTCTGCTTGTCACAAATAATGAAGAAAACATGATGGCAGCAGTGAAAGTTGGGAAGATGAAAGGGAGGCACTGTATAGCCCAAACTCCCAACCTAGTAGTTCAGAGTGCTTGCATGGAATGGAAGACACATGCATGCCTACCAGGGGCATAGCTACCGCTGTATCTGCCGTATCAATTATACGGGGGCCACGGGCCACGGGGGCCCCCAACGTGCATAAGCAAAAATTAATAAAAACTTCCCAATTTTTTTTATTTCACAAATGACAATTTTTTTCTTTTGTGAGAAATCTTTACCTTTCCTAAGGGCCCCCAAACAAATTTTATACGGGGCCCCGCCAAGGCATGCTATGCTTCTGCCAGACATACCGAATTGGGGTCAACCTTTTTGAGGCAATATTTCAAGGAGTTAGAGATCAATTACAGCTGGCTAGTAGTACACAACCTAAGTGAATGAAACTGGATGAGAAGACTCATTGAAGGAGAGTGATAATTAAGATTTTGCCTGAGTGCTCCAAGAATGAGTACAAATGGGAGAACTTTGAAGTAGGGCAAACAGATACAGCCTTCCCTAGTGGAATCATCTTGAATTATTTCATACTTTTTTCCACATTTCCAACTTCATTCTTAAATCTTCTGTGTTATTAATTCTTGTTATACTTTTTTGCTTTGGTGTGATCTGGTATTAGAAGGATTAGCCAACAAGGTTGCCACCCAGGATATGCCCAACTGTATTCAGAATCTTCTGGGGATTGCTGGTGGACATCAACACACGGTGTGAATGCAGAGAGACACAGAGTCTGGTCCATTTGCTGTTCTGCCAATTGCTGCCAGAGACATGAACTGATAAGGACTTGCGTTTGGGCAATGACAAAGTGAAGAAAGTGGCTTCATTTTGATACTCCAGGGTCTGATCAGGACATGAAAGAAGAAGAATACTTGTTACTCAACATTTTAATGTACAGTACATGTCAGTACTCCCAGAAAAATAAAGATGGACTTGGCGCTCTTCAAATTAACACATTTGAACTGTGGTAGAAGGCTTTTCATGAATGTCTGAAAATACATGATAACAGTGATGCTGATGTCATCCTCTATGCATCATCAAACCTTGGATAGGTGGTTTATATTCTTTAAAGTCAGGAAGTCCTTCTGGTATGCTCTGTTTATGCTTTGCTTTTCAATTTCTTTGTAAGTTCTTAATGGGGGAAAAGAGAACTCTTTGTCTAGCTCTCAAATGGAGATAAAAAAAAGTGTCATGGGGCTTTCAAAATCCTTGTTGAAGTGTTTTATCAAGTTGAGACAGTCTAAAATCCGTAAGGACAAGGCATTTGGTGAGCATTCTTCATATCCCTAATTTGCAAAGCACATGGACCGCTAAAACTACTTTGATACCTCATTGGCAGGAATTCATCCATGTCTGGCTTGAAAATGGATATCAATTTTAGGAAGACTTCAGAGGCCAAATTGATTTTTTCCTTTGGTTGATTCAAAATTTGATCATTCAGAATGGAAGCCATACTGGTGGTAAAGGAAAGAGTTTGTTTTGTTTGTGGTGGGGATGGCTTGTGGGAAAAGCTGGTGAAAGGAGGCAGCAATACAAGAGGAAAACTCCAAGTCAATCAGACTGGCTAACTATTCTTCACACTTTTCTTCAAGAAAATTCAGATTTAATCTAAAGAAGGCCGTTTAGATTTCACATATTCTCAGATCCTGAGGAAGAAAAGATCATAAATCCTCCTCCTCCTCCTCCTCCTCCTCCTCCTCCTCCTCCTCCTCCTCCTCCTCCTTCTTCTTCTTCTTCTTCTTCCAAATGTGAGCTTTCATAGCCATCCTTGTCCAAAGAGAGAAATTGATCATAACTTGTCATCTTGTGAACACTTTAATATTAAACTCTGGGTTTATTAACATTTTATGGAAATTTAGAACAGCCCTGAGTGGAGACCTTCTTCAATAATAAAGCAAGAAGATGGAAATGAACTTTGATCATGACTAGATATTAGAGTCAAGAGAGGAGAAAGAGGACAGATTAGTATTGGGTTATTTCAGTAACAGTAGCCTGGTGACTCCCTGAAAAAGAAAATACAGTACTGTACTAGTTGTCTGATACCCAAGAAAAAAATTAGTCAATTTACTAAGTTGTTAAAACATGTATTTACATTTAATCTGCAATATATTTCTTCTGCATTAGGTCCCATGGGTTACATAAAACCAGGATTATGAAATTAATTTTGACTAGCTGCCAGTTGTCAATGTATTATTACAACTGTAAATAAGAAGGCATAGTCATCTGTTCCTATCAATGAATCTACAGTGAACCGCCATCACTATTCAAGGATCTCTGAATTTATTACCATCTTATTAGGAGTCTCTTGTGAGGGTTGCATGCTGGCAAACTGCAAATCAGAAAGCTCATCTGATGACAGAAGAGAAGGTGAAGCTAAAACAAATTAACAGCAACCTTTGAGCTGCACAATTCCCAAGAGGCGCGCACGCGTGCGCGCACACACACACACACACACACACACACACAAATACAGTTGACATATAAGATATCTGCTGGATATTTGAAGGATACTAAGGATACAACATAAAAAGTTTAAAAGGGGGCGATGTAATGTTGCTTTCAACTTCTAGAAAGCTTATGTGTTTTGCTTCCTATACAAATTCTGCTATGGATTATCAGTACCTGACTTAAAAGACACAACAGCCCTGAGTGGAAACCTTTCCGGCACTACCCACAGGAATTTGGTGCATGCCTGACGAAATGATCTTGAATCATGAAAGCTTGTGTCATGTTTGATTTTCTTTTTTTAGTGATCCAATAAAATTATCACTTTACTCCTGCATTTGTATTATGTAAGGATCATATGATCTCTTTGTTTGTTTGGGGAGGGGACATATGTATATAACTGGTATCCTGTGTTTGAGGAGAGGGAGATGATATCCAACCAAAAACTTCCTGAGGTGTACAGTAATTTGAAATCTACACCTCCAATGCGGTTTTTTCTGACTTGCTGCTAAGAAACAAGGCCTAGCACAGACCTCTGCCATGAACTTTTGAAACTCTAATTTATAGTTTTCCTGCCTTATTCAGAAGAAATTGGTGCATGCCTGGAGAAGTTATTTTGAATCATGAAAGCCTGTATAATTTTTTTTTTCTAAAGTGATCCAATAAAGGTATCTCCTTGCTCCCACATTTGACTTAAAAGATGTAGCTAATAACTTTTTTGGGGGGGATTTAGATTGGGCTCACAGATCCCCCTTCTGGTGTCATTCGATTCTGTAGTCAGTATCCATTTGCAAGTCTCTAGCAGAGAAGGCCCACTGGAATAAAAATACTGGACAGCAAACAACACTTACATATATCTATGGACTCAGTGGGTATACCTATCGCATATAAACCTAAGACAATTTACTGCATTGGCAGTAATTACCTCAGTGTATCTCTGCTAAACATGTCCTGAAAGGAGGAGGCAGTACGCAACGGGGAGGGGGAAACTTGTTATGTTTTTAAACTAACATGACAGTGAAATGTGTATCCATTAGAACCCAAATAATGCATTTTGGATGTACATGAACCAGCCAAAGGACTTTTCAAGTTTTACTGCTCAATACTCTCCACATCTCCAGCAGAACTTAATAAACTAAACTAAGATTTATAAGACCCACTTCTTACGGAAGAAGACAAAGAAGTATGAATTCAGTCCTTAGTGTTTCTTTTTTTAAAAAAAATGCTTCCTTACTTTCAGCTCATGGGCAAGTGCTCTTTGTAACAGATTAAGAAGATTTTTAAAAAAACATATCCACAAAGAAAAAATACTATATTCCTTTAAATAATGCTTCTGTTGCTGTAAGGAAGTATGTTTTCTTTTAAGAAAATATTTTCCCTTTCTTTATTCCTGCCACCTTCTCCTAATTAAAAGCCATAGATTACATAAAATCCAAAATAACTATGGGATTTTGAAAATTCAGAATTTCTGGATATCCAGAATTCCACTACAGTCAATATAGTTATTTTCTTCCCTTTTAAAAATACAAACAGGCAAAACATTTTAAAAAGTTTTCTCTGTGCTCTGACTCCTTCCCAGTGGTTGTACCAAACAAAACAGTTAACAGCCAGCAGTACCTAGGTATTAGGAAACGACAGTGATAGGCTTACTGATTGAACCTTGAATAGTGGGAAGCATGTCACATCAACCGTGGGCATACCATGGGCCTCTCCTAGTGCCATGGATTTTTAAATGGGGAAGGCTCTGAAAATTTTTCCAGTGCAGCAATCCACGTTCTCAAAGGCTGCTGAAGCGAGGGGACCGAGCCAGAGACTGCTTGGAGCAGCGAGGACAAAGTGTGATTGCTGCCACCACCACAGCTGATGTCAGCAAAAGCAGCAGCTCACCCCCAGCCCCCACACCTGTGTGTTGGGGGTGGGACCAGCCCGGAGAAAAAAAGTTTGGGCACCACTGATATAGGTCATAATGTCTGACTCTTCTCTGCTCAGAGAAGAAACCACAGCAACCACAACTCTCCAGTGCTGAACAGAAGCGTAGCGTGCCTTGGCGGGGCCCCGTATAAACATTTGTTTGGGGGCCCTTAGGAAGGGTAAAGATTTCTCACAAAAGAAAAAAATGCATAAAATTACTTAAACGGGGAAATCCCGCAGCCTGCGATAACCGATGTAGGGTGTTGCCAACTTTTGAACGCACGCTTTACAAAGCTGGCTTGAGACTAAATATCAAGAAAACCAAGATCATGGCAACAGGCCCTCTCAGTCCCTGGAAAATAGATGGGGAAGAAGTAGAGGCAGTTACAGATTTTACTTTCCTAGGATCAAAGCTCACTGCAGATGGGGATTGCAGCCATGAAATAAAAAGGCGACTGATTCTTGGGAGGCAAGCGATGAGAAACCTGGGGAACATAGTGAAAAGTAGAGACATTAAATTGCAAACAAAGATTCGCATAGTCAGGGCAATGGTATTCCCTGTGGCAATGTATGGTTGTGAGAGCTGGACCATTAGGAAAGCGGAGCGCAGAAAAATAGACGCCTTTGAGATGTGGTGTTGGAGGAGAGTTTTGAGAGTACCCTGGACAGCGAGGAGAACAAATGGGTCAATCTTAGAAGAAATCAACCCTGACTGCTCCTTAGAAGGTCAAATAATAAAGATGAAGCTAAAATACTTTGGACATCAAATGAGAAGAGAGGATTCACTTGAGAAAGCCTTGATGCTTGGAAGGGTAGAGGGCAAAAGAAGAAGGGGACGGCCCAAGATGGGATGGCTAGATGGTATTGTGGAGATAATGGGCACAGAGCTGAGTGAGTTGAGGGGGATGGTGGAGGACAGGAATGCCTGGAGGACAGTGGTCCATGGGGTCGCAGAGGGTCGGAATCGACTGTGCGACTGAACAACAACAACATTTGTTTTGCTTACGCACGTTGGGGGCCCCGTGGCCCTCCTCCCACCTTTGGTCCAACTTTCCTCCCCTTTGCGTTATCTCTTTGCTTCCCGTTAGAAAACCTGTCCAGGGCGGGCAGGCAGGCGCTGAAGAGCAGCGCCACCCTTTTGCGGGTAACGGGCAGGAGGAATTGGGGGTTGGGGGGGCACCAAAGGAGACCGTCCCTTCTCAGGCCTTCCCACAATGACGTTGGCTTCGGCAGAAACAGGAGAGGTGGGAACCGCTGCAACCCGCGCTGCTGGCTGCTGCCCGTGGCCTTTGGCACCATTGGCAGGGCGGGTCCATGGCCGGGGAAGCGGGAGAGACCGTCAAAGCCCTCCCAGCCTCTTCCCGGGCCAGAGTGCCCTCCGCTGCTGTTGCTGCGGTCCCGCCGGAGGCGTCGCCAGCACTCGGCGGCCTCTCCCCGTGCCGCCCCCTCCCCAGTGAAGGTCCCAGAGCGTCCGGCGGTCCGAGTGTCCCTGGTTCATCAGGGGCCGCGCGTGCACCCCCGCTCTCTCGCGTGAGTGGAGGCGACAGAAGCAGCGGAGAAAGGAGAGCCCTGCCCTCCCTTCTTTGTCCTGGGCAGGTGGGAGGGGGCAGCCCAAGGCCTCCCAGAAAGGCACCCGCCCCCAGCCCGCTTCCGGCGCCCTCTCCCAAGGCTCCCTGGCCGTCGCCTCCCTCCCGCTCTGCATTTGTTTTGCTTACGCACGTTGGGGGCCCCCATGGCCCGGGGGCCCCGTATAATTGATACGGCTGATACGGCGGTAGCTACGCCCCTGGTGCTGAATCTAGCATTATTTCAAGCAGGTAGAAAGCAGAGATCCATTAAGTTGCCACATCTAGGATTAGATGCTGCAGTGGCGATGCCAATTATAACAATAATCTTAGACCCAAAGGCTTGAAAAGAACCACATGGATGATTGAGTTCAGCCCTTTTACAAGGAGGCATAGTAGCAATTCTGGGTTGTGAGAGCTGGACCATTAGGAAAGCTGAACGCAGAAGAATAGATGGGGAAGAAGTAGAAGCAGTGACAGATTTTACTTTTCTAGGATCAAAGCTCACTGCAGATGGGGATTGCAGCCATGAAATAAAAAGGCGACTGATTCTTGGGAGGCAAGCAATGAGAAACCTGGGTAGCATAGTGAAAAGTAGAGACATCAAATTGCAAACAAAGATTCGCATAGTCAAAGCAATGGTATTCCCTGTGGCAATGTATGGTTGTGAGAGCTGGAGCATTAGGAAAGCTGAGGCGCAGAAGAATAGACGCCTTTGAGATGTGGTGTTGGAGGAGAGTTTTGAGAGTCCCCTGGACAGCGAGGAGAACAAATAGGTCAATCTTAGAAGAAATCAACCCTGACTGCTCCTTAGAAGGTCAAATAGTAAAGATGAAACTAAGGTACTTTGGACATCAAATGAGAAGAGAATACTCACTTGAGAAAGCCTTGATGCTTAGAAGGGTTGAGGGCAAAAGAAGAAGGGGCGGCCAAAAATGAGATGGCTAGATGATATTGTGGACACAATGGGCATAGAGCTGAGCGAGTTGAGGGGGATGGTGGAGGACAGGAGTGCCTGGCGGACAGTGATCCATGGGGTCACAAAGGGTCAGAATCGACTGTGCGACTGAACAACAAAAATAGTAGAATCAAATTCCCAACTTTGGCTTCACAGCCAGAGACTTAAACTGGTGAGCTATTCATCAGCTCTATTTTTCTTGTATCTGATGAAAGAGCCTGGTGGCGCAGTGGTTACACTGCTGTACTTCGGCCAAAAACATCTGACATTGTGAGTTCTATGCTGACAGGGATCAAGGTTGACTCAGCCTTCCATCCTTCCAAGGTCAGAAAAATGAGTACCCACCATGCTGGGGACAAAACACTAATTACCTTGTGAACCATCCAGAGAGTGCACTAAGTGCTATGGAGTGGTATATAAGTGTAATTGCTAATATGCTAAATGCTCATTGCTAACTCACTGCCCCAGATACCATGCTGGAAATCTCTGCCACCTCTCTGGCCCATTCCATCATACTAGGCATCAGAAGCATAGCGTGCCTTGGCAGGGGCCCGTATAAAAATTTGTTTGGGGGCCCTTAGGAAGGGTAAAGATTTCTCACAAAAGAAAAAAAATGCTTTTTTTGATTTTTGTCATTTGTGAAATAAAAAAAAATTGGGAAGTTTTTATTAATTTTTGCTTATGCACGTTGGGGCCCCCCGTGGCCCGGGGGCCCTGTATAATTGATACGGCAGATACGGCGGTAGCTACGCCCCTGATGTCTGGTCACTTATATTGTCGGGAAACTTGAGAAACTGTTTCTTTCCAGAACCTAGAGAAATAGCACAAAGTGAGGTGGAATCTGAAATTTTGTGAGAATTACCTTTAAAACTTGCGGCTTCCTTTCACATATGAATAATGGGAGGGACAAATGATCCAGAGAAAGGAAGCACAAACAGACTAGTTCATCATGAAAATGACAGTAAAGCAGTCTGGCTTCAATGATCTGGTGACAGGTTATAAAGAACTGATTGGCTTTATTGGCGCCCTCTTGGGCAGGCGGTCAATATTAGAGTTGCAGTATGAATTCAGAAGTGATCTGCAGAAACAACCTGCTGTATAGATCCTATAGGAGCCTTCATTTTCAAAGGCTGAATAGCTACCATCACCAGGAGTGATTTTGTTCACCTTCAGGTTCTGTACCAGTTGCACTTCTTGCCAAGGATATTGGCTTTGGCCACAGCCTTTATAACCTGCAGATTAACTGCAAAAGCACACCACATGGAACTCCCCTCAAAAAATGACCTGAGACTAATAGTTAATGCAATCCTGGGTAGCCAATCTGTCATCTGATGCGTGTTTTAGAGACATGTAATCCTAATCTTCACTTGAATTGTGCTGGCTTCCAGCTTGCTTTTGAGCTTAACTAAAAGTCCTGTATTTTGTTTTTAAAAACCCTAAATCCATATTGTGGCCAATATATCAGAAAAATTACTTCCTACCATACATTTCTGCCCAGAGCCTGAGATACTTAAAAGAGTCCCTCTTATGCACCTCCCTCTGCCATGTACAGCAAGGTGGTACATGAGACAAATTTTCCAACAGATATTAGGCTGGCTCTATGCTGAATTTGCAATGGACAGTTAAACATGTATTACTGTATTTCTAGTGGTGCTTGGTATCTCTGATCAGTCTTTACATTTACAATATCTTGTTTTTAGTCTGTGCCTGATTTGGTCTGTTTCATTCTGTTTTTAAATTTTTGCAATCTGTTGGGGTGGAGGGAGGTATTTTGTTCTAAACATTTTAATCATGTTATTCTAAATGAGATGAATAAACACTTAGAATCACTCGCTCACTCAATTAAATTTTATTTTATTTTATTTTTATTTATTATGACTTATATGCCGCCCTCCTCAAAGACACCCAGGGCAGCTAACAAAGGTTTAAGTCTGATAGGAAAAGTTGCTGCTTTGAACAACTGTAAGAATCTCCAGACAGCTTTAGTATTGGCTATGCTACCTGAAGGTTTCTGGGAAATGTAGACCAAGAAATAATTTTTTTCCATCTCTGGAACTCATATTTAAAACCAGAAGAGAGTTTCCAAAGATGAGGACCACTGAACCTCCTATCCTGAGAGCTACCACTGACTTTTCTCCACCATAAAGCTTATTTAAGAATAAATATTACATCAAAAAGATAAAAACAAATTGCATTCCTATTTTATGATGCGAATTAACTCCTAAAATGAAATGGAGCCATATCTACCATTACCCAGGAGAAATACATTTGAACATGCTTGCTCAGTATTGGTGATTCTGCTAATGAAACTTAGCTTTTCATTAATTCTATTAAAAATGAAGTATTTTAATGTATGCAGGCTAACTACAAACTTGTTAAAGCTGCAGATGTGCCAGGAGAATTATAATCCTGTAATGACATTAAAATTCAATTATTACTCAAATGTATTTTGGAAAGTTTCTTTGGAAATGAAAGTTACTAGTTAACAAAGTTTTAAAATAATAATTGAAACAGCTCTGAAATCCTTGGTGCAGACTAAATATGCCAGGAGACACTGCATCACATGTTTGTAGGCTTGCAGTTATGCCTCTCCTATAATTTCAGGTAATTACAGATAATAATGTACTGGTTTTTTAAAAATGGACCAGAATAATTTGTTTTATCTCATCCATGCCTGAAATACTTTGGGGAAAGGAAAGAAAGAAGACAATTCAAAGAATGAGTTTTTCCATTATATTTTGCATTTTTTAGTCAAGAAGGATCTAATGGCTATGATCCTAGAGCAGTGGTTCCCAGCTTTGGGGCCCCAGATGTTCTTGAACTGTAGTTCCCAGAAATCTTGGCAAGCACAGCCAATGGTGAAGGCTTCTGGAAGTTGTAGACCAAGAATATCTGATGGTCCAAGGTTGGGAACCAACGGCCTAGAGGTCTCTAAAACAGTATGGAGAATAGACTAGTCCTAATAGCTGGCTATGTATTCACTCTAGTGTATGAAGATAGCATGTCTCCATATACCATATGTTAAGAAACAGATAGGGGAGGGTGCTATTGTGTTTGCGCCTATTAGTGGGCTTCCCAAAATGTCTGGTTAGCAGACCTAGATAGACCTTCTTTGGCACAATATTTCTCATATTCTAAACTTGAGGTAGGACTGTCTTTATATTTCATACCATCAAGTTGCACAGATCTGGTTTTTCAAAACCATGGCCCATCCAGTAGTGTTCTGAAGAGTATATAACACATTAAAACAATACTACACCGTGGGGAATGGCCTCACTCAACAAAAGAAGAGTATCCCCATAGTTCAGGCATCAGTGCCTCATGCTCTGTTGTGGGCTTTGACTACAAAATGGATGGGAGGACAGTGTGTTCATCCCATATGACACAGTTTCTCAACCTTGGGTCCCCAATTGGGCTTCAATTCCCATGTCAGCACACCTGTTGATCAGGGCTCCTGCGAACGGAAGTCCAAGAACATCTGTGGAGGCAAGGTGGAGAAACCCTGGATATGGCATTGACTTGTAAAAGTAACTCTTTTAAAGAGAAAATAGGAAGAATCGAGTGAAGATGGTTTTGTTTCACAGTTCAGTTGCAAATGTGTGTATGCCCAGTCAGGTCTAATTACAGAGAAGGGATAAGGTATGTATATATGATGATTGGATCCCATCAACAGACATTTATTTAATATTCAAAACTTCCCAGAGTTCCTTTTCAGGCTACTTACTATATTTTACAGATAAATGTGATTATTTTCTTTGGATATGAACACAGTCTTCAGGTTTGTAACAAAAAATATTCAAGGAAGATGGACTTGTGAGAAGAGGCATCAAAACAGCAAATAATAATAATAATAATAATAATAATAATAATAATAATAATAATAATAATAATAATAATAATAATAATAATAATAATAATAATAATAATAATAATAATAATAATAATAATAATCTGATCTGCTTAAATGAAAGTAGCAAGCCACAAAATGATTATCACGTCAGTGAATCTTAATTGATTCCAATGATTCTGGCTCTGTCTGTTAAAGCATTAGACAAACAGATATTTTAACCCGTCTCTATTTTAACCTGGCTCAGGCCCTGTATCAGGGTTATGTGGGCACTGGGTAAGGTGCTAAACATTTAACAAAGCATATCAAGGGGCTGTGGTGGTTTAGTGGTTAAGATGCTAAAGTTGATGACTGGAAAGTTGACACGACAGAGCGAGCTCCCATCTCTGTCCCAGTTCCTGGCAATCTAGCAGTTTGAAAGCAAGAAATTGAAAGTAGATAAATAGGTACCACTTCAGTGGGAAGGTAGCAGCATTCCATGCACTCCAATGTCTGGTCATACTTGCCACATGACCACAGAAATGTCTGCAAATGCAGACAGTGCTTCCTCCTTGGCTGTAAATGGATATGAGTACCACGCCCTAGAGTCAGATATGATTGGCTTTCAAGCAAGGGCAATCTTTACCTATCAAGCAGCAGTAGTCAGAAATAGACGTTTAAACCCTAGCATTTTAAAAATGAGAAAAATAGAGACAGAATCTGATGTTATTTATTTCTACTGTGTCTAAATCATCAGAATACCTTTTTTGGGATAATAACAATCTTGGATGCCAATGACATTGAGTATCAGTGGCTGTCCTTTGTCACTAACCAGTTAGGAAACGTTTGCCTCAACTCTGTTATTTGAGGCTATACTCTGTGTTTTTCCCATTCACTTCCCATTTTGCTTGATTATCTGTGCTCTCTCTCTGTCTCTGTCTCTCCTGACCCAGCAACCACCCAAGAGGTATGGTGGTCTCTCTACATGTGGGGATTCCCACATGTATTTAACATATAAAGCACTAGTAGGGTAGTGCAGAGAACTGAGCTATTTGCTCATACTTTCTCTGTTGCTTGTTGTGGGTTTTACTTTGCCTTTTTCTTATACCTTACTATATATAGAAATATATAAAATTTGCCAACACACCGCATTATATAACAAGAACTTGAGCCTTTCTGGGGGGGGGGGGGAAAGGTGGCTACTGCAATTATACCTGCAGCTGGTTGCTTCTCTTTATAGCACTGCACTGAGTGCTACTTCATCAAACTACAGAAACAGCTAATTTTCATGGATGTCCCCTCCCATGTCTTTGTTGTGTGGTTCCCTCAGAGCCAGGCATGGGGGGGGGGACGTTTTCAGATTAACCTTGGCTTTAGCTTTATTAAACAAACAAACAAATAATAAGAAAATCACAAAAAAATTCCTCCCCTCCCCATTGCTCTTTGTACACTTATAATAGTTCCCCTTTCTCCTCCTCCTCTGCTCTGGATTTGAAATTAAGGGTGCTGGAGACCTCTCCAGCTGTAGTTCCATGACTGCATAGATGTAGGATGTTGGATGGCTACAGAAATAATTATCTGTGTGTTATATGTCAGGGTGATGCAGGTAGATATCCCTACAGTTTGCAGTGGCTCAGTGGTTAACTGCGGTGGCTCAGTGATTAAGAGGATTGTGACAGTATATGTGTTAGTGATTTAATCAAAGATTTTTATGACAGGAAAAACAAGGATGATTGTTTTTATTTTAATCCTATTTCCATATTTTAATGCTACAAATGTCAGATTTAATGTAATGACTCTGTGGAGATGACCTTCCCTACACAAGAGCTTCAGTGGTCTTAGTTATACCCTGTGGTTGACCTAAACACAGTTACCCATATTTACACATTGGCCTGAAGGCAATGGACTTCCTTAGCTTGAACCTTCAACATGTATAGAACATGATCTATCACGTTCCTGCATATTTGTTAACAGAAAAGAAAGTCTTCCTAGTCATTGCCACACATCTCTTTTGCAGGTTTCTATGACTGGGTTTGTTGTTGTTGTTTTGACAAAAGTTTCCTGGAGGGGGGAGGGAGCCATTGGCCTCTGCCAATTGTTTTTGAGAAAGCTCATCAAAGTCAGTGAACAGCTTGATGGATAGAGTTCATGTTACAAACCCTGTGGTTTAAAACAACCATGAACAGTAAGTGAGGATAACAGAAGAGAAAATATGGTAACTCCTTTTGTACTGAAAATGTTATGATATGTAGCTCTGTACCGCTTATGCATGGACACAGTTTCATACCAATTTGGGTCATTTGATGGTTGTTTATGCCTCAGCAATAAGCATGGTTTCTTGGCTATAAAAAAAGTACCTACAACACTTCTTGTATATTCCACAATCACTTCCCACTGGTTTAGCAATAAAAAACTGAGTTAAAGGTTATAGGATTGAAAATAAATCTGTGCTAATGTTCTGTAATTCCATACCTCTAGGCAATACATTTGTTAGCCCAAATAATGAAGACCAGCTGCATACTCTCACCTCATTAGAAATGCTGAAGAAAGGGTGAAATACAAATGTGAGCTTAATATAGTCACTTTTAATGATGTTATGGAGCACTTCTTCAAACATACATAAATGTCTCCCACAAATTTTTCTGTTGGACATCATGAATCTATAAAGACAACTAAGGGTCATTTCCTAGACTTGAATCACATTTTGCCAGTGAACATACATTATTGCCTTAAATGGCCTAGCAAGAAGAGAAAAATGGTTTTAACCTTTTTGTTCAAATGTCTGTGACAGTATCATTTTGTAACTCTTACAGAGTAATGGAGGAATCAAGCATCTAAGAAATGGGGCATAGTTCAATGTATGGATATTGTTCTTCTTATTTACTATTTGTTTAGCACCACCAGTTGGCTAGATAGGTCAGTGGTTTAGGTATCTGGCTGAAGAATCACCAAGAAGAGCATCTGGGCAAGATGAGTGTGAGGAAAAAATCACGAGAGAATCTGGGTAACTAGCTTAGAATCACAGTAAACCAGATAATAAGACTGAAAAGGATAGTAAGACTGAAAAAAAAATCAGTTTTTAATTACCAGGAAGAAACATCAACAACTTGAGATATGCAGATGATACCACCCTAAGGGCAGAAAGTAAGGAGGACCTAAAGAAGCTCCTGATTAGGTTGAAAGAAGAAAGTGCAAAAGTTGGCTTGAGACTCAATATCAAGAAAACCAAGATCATGGCGACAGGCCCTATCAGTCCCTGGAAAATAGATGGGGAAGAAGTAGAAGTAGTGACAGATTTTACTTTCCTAGGATCAAAGCTCACTGCAGATGGTAACTGCAGCCATGAAATAAAAAGGTGACTGATTCTTGGGAGACAAGCTATGAGAAACCTGGGGAGCCTAGTGAAAAGTAGAGACATCACATTGCAAACAAAAAATCGCATAGTCAAAGCAATGGTATTCCCTGTGGCAATGTATGGTTGTGAGAGCTGGACCATTAGGAAAGCTGAGCGCAGAAGAATAAACGCCTTTGAGTTGTGGTGTTGGAGGAGAGTTTTGAGAGTCCCCTGGACAGCGAGGAGAACAAATAGGTCAATCTTAGAAGAAATCAACCCTGACTGCTCCTTAGAAGGTCAAATAATAAAGATGAAGCTAAAGTACTTTGGACATCAAATGAGAAGAGAGGATTCACTTGAGAAAGCCTTGATGCTTGGAAGGGTCGAGGGCAAAAGAAGAAGAGGACGGCCCAAGATGAGATGGCTGGATGGTATTGTAGAGACAATGGGCACAGAGCTGAGCGAGTTGAGGAGGATGGTGGAGGACAGGAGTGCCTGGTGGACAGTGGTCCATGGGGTCGCAGAGGGTCAGCATCGACTGTGCGACTGAACAACAAAAGCAAAGTATACAAACCAATGACAACAATTGACAGTATTTTTGCCTTTGCTGGCACAAGTGGTTAAGTTGCTGAACTTGATGACTGGAAGGCTGGCAGGTCAGCAGTTCAAGACCTGAGTGCTGTATGATGGAGTAAGCTTCCATTTCTGTCCCAGCTCCTGCCAACCTGGCAGTTCAAAAAGTAGAAATTGCGAGTAGATAAATAGGTATCACTGCGGTGGGAAGGTAAACAGTGTTCTATGCACTCCGGTGTCTAGTCGTGTCTGCCACATGTCCACAGAAATGTCTGCAGAAGCAGACAGTGCTGGCTCTTTGGCTATAAACAGAGATGAGCACTGAACCCTAGAGTCAGATACGTCTGTCTTGCAAGCAAGGGTGACCTTTACCTTTACCACATAGCTGTACCTGTAGCACTTGGGGCATATATTGATGCTGGGACTTGTGGAAGGCTCACTGCCAGCTCACAGGTGGACCCCACCCCCCAGGTCCTACATTGCTGCTACCAGGATTTGTGCAACAGGAAGGCCTATGAGTAGTGGTGCTGGTAATCCACTCCCTGCTTTGCTACAAATGGCCCTATAGCCAGTAGTGGGCATCAGCAGGTGCACACCAGTTCACCAGAACCGGTAGCAGAAATTCTGCCCCCCCCATCCAAGTTTTGAAATAAAGTAGTCCTTAATTCAGGTGCAACACAGGACTTTCCCCCTGGCCACACCCACTATACCACACCCACAGTGTGGTAGTAATTTTTTGGGGAACCCACCACTGCCTATAGCCCATGTGTAAGTACCCACTGTCTTTCTCCCCACTCTACACTTATACACATTTAAAAGAAGCCTTTCACCATGAGCTATTGAGCTCTGGTACCAGTTGGGAATCTGTGGCCATTGTTGTCCAAACATGAAAGTCCCTTCACACAAATAGCTTCCCCCTCCAACATTAGTTGTACTGAGATTTGTTCCATTTCTGGACAACCAAATGAGCATAGCCATTTTCTGAAACTTCAACTGGCACCTGGAGACTTAGAAACCCTAACAACAGTGCAACACTCTATGTGTCTATTTGGAAGACAGCTCCTCTGGGTTCAAAAAGTAGATTTTGCATTGCATCATTTGCTAGCTTTTTGTAAGCTTTCTAAGTCTCTGTATGCTTGATTTGTGTTGATAGCCAGACTTTGAGGTACACTAGTACCTCGGATAATGATGAGACTTGGTTCCACAAGTCTCGTCGTTATCCGGTTTTTAACGTTGTGCAATACATTGATCGCACAATGTTAAAAAAAACCCTGTTTCCCTGGAGGCTGCAGCAAGCCAGAACGTCGGGATTTGAATCCTGATGTTTTGGCTTGTTACAGTCTACAGGGAGATGGGGGAAGTCCAGAAACAGCTTGGATCGGGTCTTCCAACCTCCCTGGAGCTGGCAATGGGGTCAGAGAGCTCGAAATGGGTAAAAAAAAGGACGGGTTCTTTTTACCCATTTTGGGCTCTCTGACCTCCCTGCTGGCTCCGGGGAGATCAGAAGACCCGATCGAAGCTGTTTCTGGGCTTCCCCCACCTCCCTGGAGGCTGTAACAAGCCAAAACATCAGGATTCAAATCCCAACGTTCTGGCTTGCTGCAGCCTTCAGGGAAACAGGGCTTTTTTTAACAAGTCAAAACGTCAGGGTTCAAACCCTGATGTTTTGACTTGCTCGACTGGCCAGGGACGTCGGGGAACTTTTTTTTAAACCAATTTCAGGCTCTCTGATCCCCCTGCCTGTTCCAAGGAGATCAGAGGACCCAATCTACAGCTGCAGGGTGGCTGGGGAAGCTGACGGGGACTCACCATCGGCTTCCCTAGCCACCCGCCCATGCCTCCGCAGCTGTGGGGTGGCTGGGGAAGCCAACAGGGGAGTCCCCCGTAAGCTTTCCAGCCACCCCACCCCTGCCTCCACAGCTGCAGGGTGTCTGGAAAGCTGAATGGAGAGCCCCGTTCAGCTTTCCAGTCACCCTGCTGCTATGAAACGACTGCATTGGATAACACTAACAGATCGTTATCCGATTTTAGCGTTATCCGATGCAGTCGTTATCTCAGGTATTACTGTATGTACACTTCCCTGTCTTAGGCATTGAGTGTCATTTCCTCTAAGCTTTCCAATGCTTTGGAAAACAGAGCATAAATAATTTATATCTCTTCTGGGACTTGCAAATCCCACCAGCAGTACTTACTCCTGCTGTCATTGGGATCTCAATGCATCTAAATATTGCAGTACTTGTCTCTACTACCTCTTGCTGCCAATTGGCTTTCATACCCAGCTGTCTTCTTTTTGTTTGTGTACAGCAATGCCGGTTCAAATTGAAGAACTTAGGGCAGGAACAATTCTAGGGAATGAATGTCTTTCCATAGTTCACAATGCAATTCTTAGAGTTTTATATGCATGTTCTAAGTTATGATATGTATAATTTAAATTTTTAAAAAATATTTAAATAAACAAAAGTCTCCCACTTTGGGCTGTTTACAAGAGTAAAACAAATCAAACAAAAACAGACAATAAAACAATATATAAAAGCAATAACTTCCCATCAGTAGCAAAATCTATAAACTATCAAATGAAAAAAAATAATTTTGGGCAAAGAAAACAATTGGATACAAATAATTAACCAAGGGAGAAAGTTTCCTTAAATGCCTGTCTAAATAAAGTTGTTATAGACACATTTCTAAAAATAACTGGAGAGGGGATTTGATACAGTTCCACTGGTAAACTGTTCCATAAGGTTCATGTCACCACCAAAAAGGCTTTCTAGTTATAACTTTCTTTGTCATTCTTGATGTTGACATCCAGATCTTTGTGTTCTGAGAAGATGCAGGTAGTTAATCTACTGGAAAGATGTTCTACCAGACAATGAGGTTCCAAACTATTTACATCTTTATATGTTAGAGTTAATACCTTGTGCTTGATACAGTACACAATGGGGAGCCAGTGTAGCTGGGCCAAGCTTAGAGTGATTTGATGGGGGGGGGGATCACTCCAGAAATCAACTTATTCTGGCCCTATTGTAGTCAACATATTATACCAAGGACAAAAGCAGCCTCACGTAGAAAGCCTTACAGTGGTCAAATCTTGAAATTTTCAATGCATGGACAAGAGTTGTCGGAGAGCCCCTCTATATCCTGTCAAAATAAACTTGACAATGTAGAAAAACATAGATCTGGTTGCAGCAGCAATCTGAGGAGGAGAGTCTTCTTCTTCTTCTTCTTCTTCTTCTTCTTCTTCTTCTTCTTCTTCTTCTTCTTCTTCTTCTTCTTCTTCTTCTTCTTCTTCTTCTTCTTCTTCTTCTTCTTCTTCTTCTTCTTCTTCTTCTTCTTCTTCTTCTTCTTCTTCTTCTTCTTCTTCTTCTTCTTCTTCTTCTTCTTCTTCTTCTTCTTCTTCTTCTTCTTCTTCTTCTTCTTCTTCTTCTTCTTCTTCTTCTTCTTCTTCTTCTTCTTCTTCTTCTTCTTCTTCTTCTTCTTCTTCTTCTTCTTCTTCTTCTTCTTCTTCTTCTTCTTCTTCTTCTTCTTCTTCTTCTTCTTCTTCTTCTTCTTCTTCTTCTTCTTCTTCTTCTTCTTCTTCTTCTTCTTCTTCTTCTTCTTCTTCTTCTTCTTCTTCTTCTTCTTCTTCTTCTTCTTCTTCTTCTTCTTCTTTCTCCTCCTCCTCCTCCTTGTGCCATAACTGATTCTCAATATTGACTATCATCATGGTGCTCAGCCATGAAGTTTGTCCTGAGAACAATATAGTAATGTAGTCTTCCATTTACCTTCTGATTTGCCGCGTGACACCTGTATCAGTGATCCAGTTCCATGATTCACTTTCTGGTCCAGAGCCTTTTTATTTATTTAATTAATTTATTCATATTTATATTGCCGCCCACTCACCGTGGTGACTCAGGGCAGCTTACAGACAATACAATCAATAAAATAATAAGAATAATATAACAATACAATCATGGTGGGGGTTTGGGGTGGCAGTGAAGCCTTCTGTGTCTTCTCCTTCACTCCCTGGCTGTTGATGTGGGCTCAGTGGTGGTGATGAAGCTTCAGCCTCCCTTATCTTCTCTTTCACTCCATGGCCATGGTTTTTTTTTTTTTTGAAGACTCAGCCTCCCACATCTTCTCCTTCACTCCCTTGCCATTGGTGTGGGCTCGGGGGGGGGGGGGAGCCTCAGCCTCCCATGTCTTCTCCTTCACTTGGTGCAATGGCAAAATGAGCAGAGGAGGAACCACTTTATTATTCTGATTCCCAATGGTCATGGAGGTGGAAGAGGCCATAATCACTTTTTGGCACACAAAGTCCTTTTTGGTTCCAGATGATGAAACTACTGCCTTCCATCAAGATGGATTCAAGAGGGATTAATTACAGAGGGGAATGAAGAGGGTTTTTCTCCATTACAGCCATGTGGCTGAAAAAAATACAGAGTGGATTTGAAATCATTGCATCTCCCTAAAGAACAAATGGAAAACTGTTCTGAATGAACAGGAAATAAGGGATTAACAAGCAAAACAGGCAAGTAAATTAGTCCTGGTAACAGAAGCTTCCTCCTCCCTAGGATTATGTGTTAACTCTTTGCATGATTAATTGCCAGATCTGAACAGTTTGAAAATGGACTAACTGGTCTCTTCATCTGCTTCAGTCCTGGAGGTTTGAAGATCAATAAAGAACATTTTGAGTTTTAAAAAGGGGTGGGAATTTGATCACTTCTGCCCTAAGAGTTTATTTGAGAAGAGTGATCCCATAGTTATCTTATGAGAAAGAAATTTGGATAAATTCAAAAACAAAACATTTGAATGAATGTTCAAAATTAATGTATGTAAAGTTTGCTTGGTTTGCCTCCATTTTCTCCAGCATCTAGCATCAAAACTGAAATGTATGCTGTACCTACACAGTTTTATATCTGTGTTACTTGGTGCATATACTACTTTAAGCTTCTTAAGATGGTGGGGTTTTTTTTAGAACAAATGCAGTCTGATATCCAAAATAGTCATGCAACTGTAAAGGAAAGGTCATGAAACTTTTATTTCCAGCAAAATTTAAATGCAGTTAAGATATCATTATTTTTCCCACAACTGGATTTTTTGAAATTATCCCATAGATTTATGTATTGTTGACATGAGCTGTCACCCACTTCTATTAGAAGAGCATTTTGGCACTAAGATTTCAAATTATGCTTTCACAATATTTGGAAGTATGCTATACCTAGGTACTATTAGCATAGCATTTTTGTATATGTAAATCTCCCAAAGTAGAGAATTTCAAACATTACTGCATTGCTCTTTATATTCTGAACCTAGAGAATAGCTCATTTCAAATTTGCTAGATGATACATTGGATAGGAATGACCAAAATAAAACAGACTCTTTGTTGTTTGATCTTAACCAAATTGTAACAAAGTAGACAGATGTGCAATAGCTGCCCAAAGGTTGAGGAGCAATTTTGTAAAAAATAAATAAAAATTATATGCTTAATTTTGAGGACTTAACTTTAAAAATTTGAAACTGTTTGTATTTTTAATTTGTTTGCACGTTGCTCTTAACCCCAGGCTTTTGTGGATGTAGGTGTTTGTATTTGTCATCTTGTTAGCACTATGTTTAACATTCAGTAGGAATACTGAATACTGTCTGGCCAGATATCCCACTACGGTAATGGAGTAGACTGTACAGCCAGGGATTCGATGTCAAGTGTTGGGCAGCGATAAATAACCTGATTCCCTAAAGGGGCCAGTGGCTA
Organism: Furcifer pardalis; assembly: GCA_030440675.1. Taxonomy (NCBI): domain Eukaryota; kingdom Metazoa; phylum Chordata; class Lepidosauria; order Squamata; family Chamaeleonidae; genus Furcifer; species Furcifer pardalis. The sequence continues at coordinate 65,670,117 of CP126896.1, forward strand.
TGGGTGGATGAGCCCCTTTGGATGGGGTGATGGTCCCCTTAGTGGAGGAAATGCCACTGGAAACCATCATACTTGGCGCAATGGCAAAATGAGAAGAGGAGGAACCACTTTATTATAGTGATTACCAATGGCCATGGAGGTGGAAGAGCCCATGCCAGATTGACTGGCAGTTAAGGCACACCTTGTCAATATCTTCAAGGCTGCGGCAGCCCATTGCAGTCCCAGTGTTAAATCCTGCATGTCTTGTTTCATACGTGATGCAGGAGATGGCTCCATGATCACAGTGTATGGGTCACTTCATGACAAGCTGGGATCCACCTTAAACAAATACATACCAGTGGCACTTTTCCTCAAAATGATTTCCAGGAAAAATGTATACTCGGATATGACGACGGTTGTGACAGAAAGACCAACATTGTTTAACATTTAATAACTCTACCAGAAACATTGCTGAGGAGTATCCTTGATCACACATCCAGTTTCAAAATCAGGAGGTACTCTGGTATTTCATCAATTAGTATACAGTTGTGGTAAATTATACAAATGTTATACAAACACCAATAGGGCACAGCATAAATTAAAGCACGAAAAATCACCTCTAGTTACAAGGTGTAGATACCAGGGGTAACAGCACCTTTTAGTAAGTTTATAGTAAATTATTTCATTACTATTATTCATAAAGTGTTACTGTAAATCTGCATTGTATATTCTCTTTGTACTGTGAGAACTTTGTAAATGAGATAATATATGAGTTAAAGAACACAAGGGCAGTGATCATGTTTGTCACAACAAGATATGATCATGTGTTTTCTACATATAAATAACATTTGCCCTGATGTATTAGACAGCTAGAGTTTATTTAAAAAAATTGTGACACCGTTCAAAAACACATTCTATGACAATTCATTCATTGTCATAATGAATTTCGTTTTAAAATTCCTCTGATGGCGGAGGCATACAGGGCAGATTCTTGAGTTAAATGGTTCTTTCCAACTCAGTAATTATTATTGGAACAGAAAACTGAAACCCCTGAGAAGTCGCCATCTTCCATTCTCCTATTATTAATTTACAAATCTTAGACTTGACCTATTTTTAATTGATCCAGGAAGATATTAATTTCTATCCCAATAGAGCATTCTTTATACTGTTTTCTCTAGGGTTGTGTTGTCATTTGAAAGCGATGATTATCGACAGAAGGATGCTAGCACAGAGAGATCATGAAAGAGACTGCAATAGCACAGGAGTTGAATCATTCTCTTCAGTGCATGTTCTTTCATCTTCCTAATGTGCTACTTCTCTTTCTCTCCAAGCAGTTGTATGTGGAGAATGGCAATGAGTCTCTACAAAAGGCAACACGTTAGCTTTAGAGTTACATTAAAAATTAAATGAATCCTCATGCGATCTTTTTTGGAGTCCCCCCTCCCATTATTCTATGTCTTTGGCTACATAGTTAGCCTGAGGCATTTAAAGGCCAAAGGGGACAAAACACAGCACATAGGCTCACATAAATCAGTTCAAGAAGAAACAGTGAAGTTGCTCAGGCCCACTGAAAATCAGTGACATTTTTAGCAATCTGCATGAACGTAGGAGTTCTGCTGAAGTCTATGGTCCTCAGTCCAATAGTTAATTCCAACTAGAGTAATTCTGGTTTTTTTTAAAAAAATAACTTCGAGTTTTTCTTAGCCTTGGCTCAGCAATTGAATCATTGACTTCGATGGGCACCATTTAATATATTCCACAACAATTTATTTATGCATTCTGCAACTGCAACTTGAACAATGTTCCTCAAACAATAGATACATCAAGCATTGTGATTTGCAAGCAACTTTTCAAGCTGCTTGCCTAAAAACGCTGTCAATTCCGTTCCATATGCCTTGCAGCTGCTACTCGCAATCGTTACGGAAAGATTATGGTTCAGTTATCTCCCTTCATCAGTTAAAAAGGTGTTACAATGTGTAATCCTTGTTTCCTAGCTTCATGAATTTTTCTGCCACAATCAATATATTTTCAGAAAGATTAATATACTTTTCAAACTTTTAGCATTAAGGGAGAAATTATAAAACTAAAAGAACTGAACTGCTTGTATGTAAAAGGAACAGAACCTTCGAGAAAGCTCCCCCTCATTCCCAGGCCCTGACCCTGCTGTGGGAAGATGCCACCATTTATGAATCATGTTTGAGCAAAGGTTTCTGTATTCTCACTGTTCTGAGTGGAATGTTTGAGGCATGTGCAGGAAATGCACTTTATCTGTTTTCAGTAATCAAAGATAGGAGCTGGATTCCTAGCTATGCTTGACTTCTCATTTGCCTTTCTTTATGTGACTCAGCCAGAGCTTCGTCCATGCCTCGTTCTGTCCAACTCAGGAAGGCACAGGAGTGAATCTGCTTACCTCCAGTTCTGCCTCACTACTCCAATATATGTAAGAGCTGTAAGTCAACCTAGTAGGTGCTCTGACTGCATAGAATAGGTAAATGTAAATACTGCCCTTGCTCAAAAGCCAGTCATATCTGACTATACAGTTTGGTGCTCATCTTCATTTACAGCCAAAAAGCTGTGCTGTCTGCATCTGCAGACATTTCCGTGGACATGCGGGCATGACTAGACACTGTTTACCTTCCCACTGACATGGTACCTATTGATCTAGTTGCAATTTCTTGCCTTCAAACTGCTAGGTTGTCAGGAGCTGGGACACAGACAGGATTGAGTGAACCACTCAACAAGTGTGTTAGGAAGAAATATTTTCTTCCCAAAACAAGAAAAAGGAAAGAGAACACATACATTGCCCCCACCCGCCACCGCCACCAAAGTCTTCTATTTAATTTAAGTATGTAAATAGAGCAAAACATTTGTTCTAAGCTACTAAACCCAAGTTGATTTGTGACTAGTTAAAAAGAAAACAGCCTTCTGTTGTTTGAGTTCTTCCATCTGGTTTTGAGCAGAATATTACTGCAATCAACAGTGACTTGAAGGCAATCTCTAGACATTGGAGCTGACTTTCATCTCATTTAAGAGCCTTAGCAGAGAAGTCACAGATTATTAGATGGGTGAAAAAGAGATGTGAGAGAAGGGGGTAGCTAGAAACCTAAAATACAAAAGAATTAAGAGAAGAGCAAACATGCTGGAAAGAAGCCTGGAAATTCATTCTTGTCAGTCAGATCCAACAGGGAAGAATGAGTCCATGAAGGAGAAATGAGTCTTTTCACAACGTTTTCATTTCAATTTTGGATTAATGTGCTTCAGTGAAATGGGAATATACATAAAATTTCAAATGGCCATCTTGCTAAGTATTTTGCATGCCAGACTGTGCTGGAGGAATTCATTTTACCTCAGTTCTATGGGTTCTTGTAACTTAATGTTCTGATCCTAACTATGCCTACCAGGGGGGGGAAATCAACCAGAGCTACTTTTGAGTAAATATGTTGCCAATAAGCTTTGCTATTTATGTTAGACTGGGGTTTTTATTCATAATCTCAGCAAACCTTTGAATGGCCAAAAACTTTCAAAGTCCCCTTCAAGTCATTGTCACAACCATCCCATAATAAAGACAAATGATCTTTTTATTGTACAGAGGGAGAAAAGGAACAGTGATTTTTCAGTGCCAATAGACAACCTTGTGTCTGAGACAGGTCTCAACCCCAAATATTTCAAAGTCTAATCCAAAAAAAGTGCTCCTTCAGTGGTGTTTTCCTTTTTAATTTCCTCAGATTTTGAGGTGTGTAAGAAGCTTAGAAATACTAAATAATCTGATCTAGAACCCTAGAACTATGGAGAAGTACAGTATTGTCCTTTTACTATACAGTTGTACCTCACTTAAAGAGCATAATGTGTTCCACAGGATTGCTCTTTAAGCGAGTTTGCTCTTTAAGCGAAACACCATTGTAAATGACCAATTGTGACTTCTGGTGGGGGGATTGAGAACCCTGATTTATTTGTTAAGTGAGTTTTTGGTTGGTTTTATTTGTTAAGTGAAGAGAACATTCAGAGAAAATTCTGCTCTTTAAGCAAGTCGTTCTTTATGCAAGGTTTGACTGTACTAGCAATCTCAACAGAATGCTGATAATATAAAAATAATATCTAACTAGAAAGGATGTCAGGATTGAAACGCAAGAGGTAAATCACACTCTGGTTTGGAAAATAAGTATGGAGATTGCAAATAAGTAAGTGAGTTCAACCTTAACTTGGCCAACATATTATATGCCCCCAAACTTACTTTAGAGAGATGGAAGTGAACTGGAGATTGCACTGGAGATCTTGGGGTAGTTGAAGAAGCAGAATTATTTCAGGAAGGGAATGGAACTACCATGAACATGATGTGCATGAGGGCTTGTCTCTTTCCATCCTCTCCAAAATAGAATATTCTTCTGTTCTTTAGACATCCTTGAGGGTACACAAGAGCAAAACCAAATTAAAAGATGGAGGAAGGAGCTCACTGGGCAAGGAACATCATTAAAGGAGGATATAGCTGAGGAACTCAACATCTCCTATGTCATTTGGAGGACTCTGAATAGGCTGAGGGTCGGAGTCCCTAAATGTAAGACCAACATGTTCAAGTGGGGGCTGCTGGTGGAAAATAAAACATGGTGTGAATGTGGGGAGATTCAGAATCCAGCACATTTACTGGTCTGCTGATTACTGCCAGAAACATGTGCCGATGAGGACCTAAGTTTAGCCAATGACAAAGCCAAGAAAGTGCAGGGTTTGATTCGGGACATGAAAGAAGAAAAGCTGGTGGGCTGGCTTTTGTTCCTTATGGACAGAATGGACCATGAGGCTACATCAGGACCCAGCATATTTTGTATTCTCTGTCTCATGTCAGTCAGAGAAAATACTCTCCAGCATTTCCACTGCTATTTAATAAACCTTTATTAGGAATGTGTATGGAATCCTCACAAAATACTGAGTTGAAAAGAAGGATCAAAGAAATCAGACTGTGCACAGTCTGGCAAGCTACTACAATATAATTTTAGAGATTCATCTTGAATACACACCCGTCAGCTCTTAAATTTTGCTGACACTAACCATTAGCAGATAAATGTGGACTCCTAGAGCAATCAAAGGGCAGTTGATTTCCCATGAGGTTATTTGAAAGTTCCGCCTCATGGAGGCAACTTTCCAAATGCTTTTGGTGACGACTGAGTGATCAACTCCCTCCCCTCCCCTGCTGGAAAGAAATTAAAAGGCATGTAGGAAGGGGCCAAAACCTGTGAATTTTATTTATGAAGCAACATCAAGGTATTGCTGGCCTCTGGACAAATGAGCTTTGAAGTTGTTCACCCACTCATAATTATGTAAGTGAATTCATATATGCCTAGAAAATTTGGCTGTCTTGCTATTTTTGCTTCATCTTCCTTTCTCTATTTTAAACATCCAGTTCCTTCTGTATTCTCACCCAGTGATGGAATATTAGTTGATCTTGCTACAAATCATTTAAAATTCATTAAAAATTGCCAGCATAGTGCCAGTACTGACCTAGAAATCTACAGTACTGTGCAAAAGCCTTAAGCCACCATAGCTTTGGGTTGTTGTTTTTTGGCAAAGTTTTAATGACCATTCATAAGTACATAAAAATAAAGGAAATATGTCCACAAAATTCAAACAAAACATGATTTTCAGGACATAATGGCTTCTTCTAAGAAAAAGTCAATATTTAGTATGACCTCCCTTGGCTCTAAGTACATCTTGATCCAGTGATGGGATGTAACAGGTTTGCACCAGTTCTCCAGAACCGGTAGTAACTTTTCCCAGTGGGCCAGAGAACCGGTAGCAGCTTTTTGGGGGAACCACCTTTGGGGCTTACCTTTTCACTGGTTCCCCCACTATGCATGCATGCCAAGCACTTGTGTGCATGCATGCTTACAGTGCTTGGCGTGTATGCACGGCCTCCTTGCTGTCCTCCCAAGTTGGGAGGAGGAAGAGAAGCTGCTAGCCTGAAGCTCCCTATAGCCTGCTCCCCAGGGTAAGTGACTCATCTTTGGATGTGGTGTGTCTGTATGTATTTTAATGTGTATTTAATACCTTTACCTATATTGGCGTACTACCACAGTTCCTAAAAAGGCCTGGCAGCCGGCAGGCCTTGCAGCCTGGCTTGGAGTTTTTAAGCAAAGTCTTGGAGTTACCTCCTCAATAAGCTACACCTGTGCTGTTCCAATTGCTGTTCTAATTGGAGAACCCTTAAGGAGGTACAGCTGTTTTACATTTACATTAAGGCATATTATGCTTGAGAACTGGTTAGGCAAAGACTTAGTACCTAACTTCTTTAACTGTTGAAAAGTTGAAAAGTGCCAAAATGATGTCATCTTGTGGTGAGTTCATTCTGTAGTTCCTTCCATCTGACCTAGTGTGAGAAAGATTAGCCAGAATAAGCTTTAAGCTCTGGTTTAAAAGCTCTGGTTGATTTGTGTTTGGGGTGGGCGGGCGGGTGGGTGTATTTTAATGTATTTTTTATTTTATTTATTTATTTAATTTATTTAACTTAATTATGGATTTGTGTTGTGGGTGGATGGGTGGGTGGGTGGGTTGAGGGGTGTGTGTGTGTGTGTGTGTGCGCGCGCTTATTTTTATTTTATTTTTATTTTATTTTTTATTTTATTTTTTATTTGACTCCACCCACGATGTCATGATGTCATGACGCTAGCTCCTCCCACACTGTGATGACATCACAGTGGAGTAGTAAAATTTTTGACATCCCACCACTGTCTTGATCTGTTTTCAGGAGATAGAAGTTTTCTGAAGTGATCTTCTGGTATGTTATACCAGGCTTTCTTCAACACTTCCCAAAGTTCTTCTTTAGATTTACTGTATTTCTCTCTCCAGGTCATCCTATAGTGCCTCTATAATATTCAGTGTTTTATTAGCTGTTTTTCTCACTAAATATGATTTCACTTCATTAGCCGTGTGTTTGGGATAATTATTATGCTGAAAAATAAAGCCAATCCAAACCAGGTGATCTCAAACTTGAATCCATCATGATGGAGGGCAGGAGCTTCTTCAATACTGGCCTGGGACTGATGAGGACTTGTTGTGCCAAAAGGACTCAGGACCAGAAAGTGACTTGCGGAACTGGATCAGTGATACAGGTGTTACACTGTAATGCAGAAGGCAACTGGAAGGCCACTGCACTATATTCTCAGGACAATCTTTATGGCTGATCGCCTGATGATCACCAATATTTGGGATTGGTTACGGCATAAGATGAGTTATCTTGTCCATATCATTTATTTGGTTACTAACTGCCTGGTTTCCAGCCATGCAGTGTCAGTATTACTCTATACACTTGCCTCCTGCTAGGCGCTGTGACAGTATGTTAATCTCTTTGCAGGGGAAGCTGTCACATCAGAGAAACTTTCCCTTCCTATTTTGACACCATGAACAGTGGCAGCCTTCCCTTAGCTGGTTGCCTTTGGTTGTCCTAGTTAATTTATTGCAAATTAGACCTACTTCTGTCCCTCCTGGTTTTTTATTGGGTATTTTTTTCTTTTTTGCAAAAGCTATCACATAGAGGCCTGCAGGCTACATTGACTATTTGGGAGGAAGCCAATATGCTCTAGTGCCAAAGGATGGGCCCAGCTCCATTTGGGGACCTTCTTTTAGATTAACACCATCTCTTTGGTGTGTATAAAGGAGGAGACAGAGAGAGAATGAAGAAGGGAGGGAAAGGAGGAGGAGGCAATCTGGAGCAGTCTGTGCTGCTACAGCAATTCTGCTTCTTTTTACAGAAATGTCTCAAGACATGATTTATAAGGTCTCTTTGTGTCCCAGCAGAGGGCACAGTTTATACAAATAATAACATATCACATTCAGTGTCTAAATTCTCTCTTATGTAAAAGAGCTCCTGACCATTCACACACAATATTTTTTTTACTGTGGATTAGGATTTCTGTTTATAATGCCTGCACACATGGAAGCAGAAACAGCTGGTTATCTCTTTAGAATGCATTTAACATTTTATACTTTTGCCACTCTTTCACTTATCCCCTAAGACTCAAAAGACATGACATAAAAATTCACTATCATGATGAAACCAACATGCCCTGAATCAGTAAATGAAGAGCCAAGACACATTAGGTGGGTCTGAACTTGGGCCACAACTTTATTTAAATTTAATTCCTCTAACCTGCTTAGGGGAGCCTAAGGTAGTACCTATAACCTGGTGCCAGAGCAGGTGGACCATCTCAGCTCCTCTCCAGCTCAGATTGGGTGAGTTCCTATCCCTGGGCATTGCTGCACTTAGCCAGCCTTGCCCAATCTGGTTCTCGTGAAACTAGACTAGTCACACCTTGGAGGCTTCAGAAAGCCCACCTGTTTAAGAACCTGAATCCCAGTAACCAGGAGCTACTCTCTTAACTGGCTTTTTGCTCCCTGGTTTACTGGTGCTTTTCTTAAGACCCATGTGGTTAAACAAATTAATGTAGGAATGATACTCCTGCTAACCATGACACACTATTGAGATGAACTGTGCCAAATGGGTTGGTGCTTTCAACTCTTTTCTCCTCCTTGCTACTCTGTTTGAAGTGGTTCCCCCAGAATATCCACTTGTTTCAAAACTGTAATGCTAGAATGAACATTTAGAGAATATTATATTTATTTACCCACCCACCCCATCTGGAATATCTTCCCACTCTGGGTGGTGTACAACAGTTAAAAACAGTAAACATACTATTGGCATTTAACAACAACAATTAATCAATCAATGACAACTGGTGGTTGACTTATTAATCAGGACTCTTGCTCCTGTAACTGGGTACCACACCAGGCTACTCCAAGGAAGGCCTGCCCTTAGCTTTATCATTTTCCTCTCCTTTGGATGTCAGCAATATATACCTTACATCTACCTCAACCAGTCATCCCAAGAATTAAGAAAAAGTGTGGCAGGTAGAGTCTAAGGACACTACCATCAGGAATTTCGTTCATGAATTCGATTGTGTACTTTTGACGAGTTGCCACAATGAAACTACAGCACTGACAGAAATAACGATTATGCTGTATGAAATATCATCTCAGCGACTTTCAGGAATGCTAGGACTCAATGGTCAGGAATGCAAATTGATGACGTCATTACACTTGGAAGTTGCCCTGTAAAAATGACATTTTTGCTAGGGGTGTCCAAGTTGTCGGTGAGCCAGCGACCAAACCACTCAACTGATCGTAGTGATCCAAAGTGTGTTGGATAGAGGATAAAATAACCTATGTTCTGGCACTATTATAATTTTGTTTTTCCAAAAAGTTTTTATGACATTTATCCAAAAGTCCTCCACCAGAATCCCCTCCCCCCAAAAAAAAAAACTCAGATAAAAGGGACACATCTGTCTGAAATCGACCCAAACCACTTTCTGTGGTTGATAGATGTTGCTGATGAGGATGTTGGATGGTTTTGCTTGGTTGCCAACCGATTTGTTCCTTTCATTTGAGCACTTTTGTGATGTCGTTCAAGGATGTTTTTTTGTAAAATCATAAAAACTGTTTCTGAAGTCTGACCAAAATTCTAATAGTGTCATAACAAAGTTTATTTTATCATCTATCTAACATACTTTGGATCACCTCACTCAGTTGCATGGTTTGGTCTCCAACAACGGGACACCCCCAGAGAAAATTGTCATTTCTCTGAGGCACCTTTCGAGTTTAATAACATCATCATTTTGCACTCCTGGACTTTGGGTCCTAACATTCCTGAAGTTGCCGAGATGATCTTTCATACGGCATAATCCTTATTTTCGTCAGTGCTGCAGTTTCTTTGTGGTAACTTGTCAATAGTACACAATTTTCATTACATGCCAAATGCAGTCAGACCACCCTGTTGAAACGTGCAATGTTCATTTAATTCACGTCAAAAAAAGTGAGGCAATGGGTAGGATGAGAGGCCTATAAAAAGGATAGATCTTATACTTGGCTTAAAATAGTGGCCTCCACAAAATGGCAGCTATTGAAAAAGTGAGCTCGACTATGAACCACTCACAGTCACAGGAGCACACAAGGATGCTCTACAACCTAGCCAATCCTGGACTAGAGGTGAAGTGGTAAGGAAATGGGGGCCAGGAATGAAGGGAACAGAGTTTTACAATCACTGCTGAGGTGTGGTCAAAGCAGACACCCCAGCCCTGCCCAGCAGCCAAATGGCTAAAGGGTATGCTGGCTGACGCACAACCTGCCCTTTATCACACCCCCTTTCATTTCTGAATCAAAAAATAGGAGTCAGAGAAGGGAACTTCAGAAATGAAGGAAAAACAGAAGAAAACAAGACAAAGCAAAGCAAAAAGGTAGGCAGAGTTGGGAAGGGAAAAACAGTGGCCAGCGGGCAGCTAAATGAGTATTAATTTTCTCAATCTATCGGTTTTCCATGCAACCCAACTGTTTACCTCAGAGAAAGCAAAATATGCAGACTTTGATGCAGAAAAGGCTTATAAAGCCCCAAGGCCTGTGGATGGCATGCAGCAATATCCCAACTACTCCCACCTCTTCTATACTGCCGTTGGGGGGAAATGCTCCCTCTCTCTTCTGCTTAGCAGCAGAGACAAGGAGGTGACAATATAATTAAGCTGTAAAGAACAGTCTAGAAAAACAGATTTAATCTGTCTCATACCTGATTAACCACCAAATAGGAAACCAAACGGAGTCATTGTTTAGTGCCTTGTCTCACAAAGTCCTCATGTTAATGCAGACAATTACAAGACAGCTTTACAAATAGTCATTTATAAAACAGTCATTCTAATATATATATATATATATATATATATATATATATATATATATATATATATATAGATATATATATATATATATATATATATATATATATATATATATATATATATATATATATATATATATATATATATATATATATATATAAATAGATATAAATAGATATATATAGATAGATAGATAGATAGATAGATATCTCCTTATAATAAAGACATGGCATATGGAAGATACATTTTTGGCCAGTTCCAATTATAAAGGTGGAGGGCAAAAGAAAAAGGGGGTGGCCAAAAATGAGATGGCTAGATGGTATTGTAGACACAATGGGCACAGAACTGACCGAGTTGAGGAGGATGGCGGAAGACAGAGGTGCCTTGTGGACAGCGATCCATAGGGTCACAAAGGGTCGGAATCGACTGTGTGACTGAACAACAAATAATAATGGGCCTATTTTATCCTTGAATTATCACCACCACCACCATTATTACCTCTACTACCACCCAAAGTGAAGTGAATAGACCTAATTGAGTCTGGCTAAAATCTGGTATTCCTAGGACCAGGACTACGACCCAAGCAGCAGGGTTCCAAAACTTTGGTCAAAATGTGTGATGCCCATGTACATCATCGTTGTCATAGCAGAGCTGGAAGCAACCCTATGTATCTGGAGTCCAGTGGCAGAAAAGTGACCTTTTCCAATGAACACAATCTGATCACCCCAGTTTTAAAAACTCTAGTAAAGGTAAAGGTCACCCTTGACCAAAAGCCAGTTGCATCTGACTCTAGAGTTTAGTGATCATCTCTGTTTATAACCAAAGAGCCAGTACTATCTGTGTCTGCAGACATTTCTGTGGACATGTAGCAGACTTGCCTCAACACCAGAGTGCAAAGAACACTTTTTAACTTTTCATCAAAGTGGTTCCTATTTATCTACTTGCAATTTCTTGTTTTAGAACTGCTAGGATAGCAGAAGCTGGGACAGAAACAGGAGCTCACTCTGTCATGCAGTACCCGGGAATCAAACTCCGACCTTCCAGTCAGCGAGTTCAGCATCTTAACCACTTGAGCCACTGCAGTCCCTTTTTAAAGTAAATTACCTATATCTCTAGTTGCCCAGAAACCCTTCTTCAGTCAATGAGAAATGATTTGGTTGGTCATGGCTGACCTGCCCTTCAAACACAAGAGGGAATGGCAGGTCTTCCTATATGAAAGAGATAATTCCTACCCTGTGGTCAATTTACTACTAATGTCAGATTAGGACTATCATCTCAGTTTTTCAGATACATCCTTGGTACTCACCCTTTTAAATACAATGTTATGGTTACTGTATATACTCGACTATAAGTTGTCCCAAGTACCTAATTTGAACTTCTAAAACTAGAAAAATAGATTGACCTAAGTATAAGTCAGCAGCAGCTGCTAGTGAGTTTCAGCAAATAAAATACATTAAAATGCAGTACAATTAATTTATCCAGACATTTGTGCGGGTATGTTTTCAAATTTTTATGGGAGGGTTAGTGCTTTTTAAAAAAATGTATGTTTGAATTTGCACCACCATGGTTTTGGGACCTTTGGGGTCATTGACCCGAGTATAAGTCAAGTCCCTTTTTGGATCTCATTTTGGAGGCTAAAAAACTAGACTTATACTCGAGTATATACAGTAACTCCTTAAAAGTTCACTTCCCCCTATGGATATTATTTTGCTCCTGATAATAATTTCATCTCTGCTGAGATTACCAGTGAAGTACAGTCCTTTGGTTATGAGAACTGTTTGCAGCCTAGTAGCATTAGGAAAGTAGTATAGGCTTAGATCCTAAGTACATTAAAATTTCAATGGAATATAAATTCTAGGTAGCTGCATTTAGAATTGTGCTGTTACAGAAACACAATCTGCAGCAGAATCCCCAAACAATTCTCTATCAAGTATGAAATTGTTGCTCTCAGACAGAAAATTGCCCCGCTGAATGAATACACAGAGGAGTGTTTAGCCAGTTTTGTCACACTGGACTACCAGGAGAAATTATGCTATTCTGTGTGGGTTAACATGGTAGCATGAATTTTTGAGCAATAGCTTTGGGGTTACAAATGAATGGCAATTAAAAGAATAAATTGTACTTATCACATTCTTTCAGGTGGAAACCCAGCTATGTGTTCACAACAAGAACAACCAGTTAATGTTTGATAACATTCAGACATCACCATTTGTTCCAAGGCTTTTAGCAAACAAGTAATTCTTTATTTGCTACAGAAAGGTACAATTCCCACTGCATTCTCCTTGTGTTGCATCAGAGGAGTCAAAGTTGAGTCTAAACCCTTCAGCTCATCAGTCTGATGACTCAGTGATATTATACCAAATGATTAAATAACAACACTTTGCAGTTCTTATGAAAAGTCTGAGGGGGAAAACAGAAAAGAAAATGAAGGCACTTTTTGGTGAGTTCATTCTGCACTTCCTTTCACCTGACCTAGTATGAGAAAGATTTAGCAACAATACAAGGTAGCTGTTACCAGGATATACCAAATTGTGGTTAAAAATACCACAGTCTGCGAGGAGACTAGATATGATGGCTTCACATTTTGCACTTATTGCAGTTCCAAGAGGAAGGCTTTACAAACTCCAATGGAAGATTCATTAACTGGCTGATATCACTTGTCTATTGGAGAGATGGATGCATTTCCTGCTCTTAGAACCCTCTGGGGAACATCAGATTTGTGAAATGTTTCAACATAAATCTTCAGTTTTGAAAAATAGTATTTTAAAGCAGTAAATTTCTGATGGCCCAGTGCCCTAGTTCAAAGGCTGGTCATGGAGGTTTATAGGAGCAGCAATTCAGCTTTGCTCTGATTTGTTCTGGCATATGAATGCTCATGAACCATGTTCTTCTATGCTTATCTATATATTTTTGGGTGTTATTTGGCAACATTTTTATGTGTGTTTGTCTACTAGTCAATCTCTACCCCACCCGCCATGGCCCATTGTTGGGTAAAAGAAGGGAAAGAGAAAGAATGAAGTAAAGGAGAAGGCAGGTAAGCAGGAAGAAATCTGTGTTGGAAGTGTACCATATGAGAGAAACAATGGGTGTTTGTGATCAAATGGTACTGGGACAACCCAATCCATCCTGGTGTGTCCTGCCACAAATATCCTACAAGGATGATTTATGCAAATCTGAAACAAACAAACAGAGTGATCCAGAATCACCCAATTATGACTGGACATGACATTAGTTTTTTGACAAGTTCATGAATAAGGAAAGATGATTGATTCTACATCTCCTGATGTAAAATGTGGTATTGCCAGCATACTTCCAACTTGTTCTTTAAGCTTGCCTCCATTTTGGTCCCTTAGGTTAGCTACAGATCTTGGAATGTCAACATTTAGTCATAATGATTTCTGGATCTTTTAGTTTTTTAAAAAACTTAGCTGTTTCTGATGTTTTACTGTTATAGTACACCATCCTTGTATAAATGATCAGCAGGTGTACTGACTTGGGCTTCTGGTAATTGAAGTCCAAGAACACCTGGAGAGCCATGTTTGCTGACTCTTGTTCTATACTATTACTTTTCAATTTTAAAAAACAACCTCTAAATGTTATTGTAGTGTAGACCATCTAATCTATAAGTTAATAAGTCTAATATTTGATATGTATTACAAATCATTCTCTCTGTATATCAACATGTAGTAAGTAGGTTTCCCATGACACCAACATATACATGACAGGAAGAATAATATTGTACTTCTGTATTCATTTCCCAGGGAAAAGTAAGAAAGTAAAGTTTATTTTGTTAGTAGATGTGAATAGGTTTGTGTGTAAAATTGGAAAAATTGGAGCAGTCAAATTGTCACATACAGTACAAGTAATATCTGCTTAGGTGTTATTTAGTTTCCACATCTGCATCTTCAACTACTGTATTTATGGGCCTTTAGAAAATAATATCTACTGTTAGCATCTTCCTCCATTTAATAAACGGTTTCTCCCCTCAAATTGAAAGCTTCATTTTTTTTCCTGAAGTGTTAGGAATTGAAAGAGGATGAGTACTTTTATTGTAAAATGGTTTGAATGTTATTTCATTTGTAGAACTGTGCATAATCTTCTCTATTGCTAATTTATAGAAATTAGTCCTTTTGGTAAGAAAATATTTACATTTTTCCATTATAGCTTTTTAAAAAACTTACTCAGCACTATTACTATCCCACCATGACTGTTTTATTAATATGAGCAGCTATTAGAATAAATATACCCTTAATATCCAGATTAAGATATAGTAATAGTTCTTTTCATGCCTATGTTCTTAATGTTCTGCTAAAAGAACAAAAAAGAAAGAGATAAGTTTTCAATTAGGTCTTTTTACCAACACATCATAAGATGATTTAATATAATACTACAAGAGTCACATAACAATCATATAACAATCAGGTTATAATAATTGACCCATTATTAGTGTATTTTGTATACTATCAATCTGAATGTTTATTGTTGGATGACACAACCAGAAGGGGGCAATCTTATACTTTGTAAAGCAGGACATCTCATGGATTTCTCTGTTCACAGGGCAGTTGTCTATAATTTAATGATGACTTTGTTTCCATATTAAAAAAAACTACAGCATCTTCGTGAGCTGGCTGGGCACATTTTCATGAATGAACCAAGTGACCTACTTGTCATAGTGCAACAGGGTTGTGTAACTATTTTTGTTATTTTTAAAGCTCTATTTTTGTTTCTGAAGTTTTAAAATGACATTAGAAGTCATTATTTCATAATGTTGCTATTTGTTGGAAATGACTTTGTTGCCACATAAAGACTATGATAAATTTTGTTAACATTGCTATCACTACTAATGGTTGATAACACTGCTACGTTTTTCATTATCAATTAGTCATGGCTTAGGCTACTTATGAACTTTTATGTTGTTGTTCAGTCACACAGTCAATTCTGGCCCATGGACCACCACCCTCCAGGCACTCCTGCCCTTCACCATCCTCCTCAAACTGCCCAACCTCTGTGCCCATTGCATCTACAATACCATCTAGCCATCTCATTCTTGGCTGCCCCTTCTTCTTTTGCCCTCCACCTTTCCCAGCATCAAGACTTTCTGAAGTGAATCCTCTCTTCTCATTTGATGTCCAAAGTACTTTAGCTTCATCGTTACTATTTGACCTTCTAAGGAACAGTTAGGGTTGATTTCTTCTAAGATTGACAGGAATCCTATTGATGTTTGTGTATGGTTTGTGTAACTTCCTACAGCTAATTGTAACTAATTGAAAAGAAATCTGGAGAAATCTTTGCTGTGGAATTGGATGTGTGACCAAGCACATTATTACAATGCAGCCCAACATCATATTAATCAGGTGCAGTTATGCAAATATTGCACAGATATGAATAGGATTCTGGTCAAATTCTTAACAATATGGTACTATTATAATGATGTATAATAATCCCAAGTTACTTGTGGAGAAATAATTACTGTAGTAATTAATTTTTCAAAAATGGTTTCCAAGCTGAGGGCAGGGCTTGGTTATTCATTTTCAGGAAGAAGAAGAGAAGCTGGATGAAAAATTGTAGTGATTGCCTGGAAAATTTGCAACTAACATATTGATACAGCTCATTTGTATTCATTCAGTGCCTTAGGAGGAGCTTCATTTCCCAACTACCCACCCAAAGAATGGCTTAAAAAGAGGTGAATGAAATTGTCAATTCAGCCTTAGTCAGAACTATCAGCGACTGGACATCTTGGTGGTGAGGCCTTGGGAAAAATAGGCTGTTTTCTGAGGCTTACAGTTTTCAAGGTAGATGCTTCTTATAAACATATAAACATTTATTTCATGTGGTATACAAGAAATGCATCAACAGATGTCTGAAATGGATTAGGAATATAAATGACAGTGTTGTACTTAGCATAATATATTGCTTAACCTTGCATACTGCAGTGTCCTAACTAAGAGAAATGGCATGATTGTATATACATTCTTCTAACACTGAAACAGCTTGCTGATTTGCATTTTTGCATCAATAGATATGAAAGAAAGAGAGATGTGAAACAGAGCTCTGCTGAGTTTAAGCATTATGGTTGGAGATTAGAGAAAGCATTGCTGTGAGTTCACTGCTTACAACTCTTTACCCCTCTGTTTTTAATTTAAATTCTTCTACTTGTAATAACCCCCTCCTTATGCTAATAAAACATTTTCATAATCCACTGTTAGATATACATATTTATTTTTTTAAAGCACCCATGCTCCTTTCTTGTCAATACAATGATTCACAGTGAAAATCACTTTTGACATTGCAAAGTTGAGGCTCTAAAATTCCTCCGCAAAATGTTCTATCAAAATCGAGGAAAAAAGGACCCCCACAATTCTAAGAAACAAAATGGAGTAAAAACATGAATCACACAGTACTTTGTGGTTATTGGCTAAATTACATTCATTGGGCATCTAACTAACTGTTCTTGAACATGTTGACTGTAGCAAGTAGTGTTAAGTCTTTTATTTAACACAGTTCTCTTTTGTCATGCCCTACTTCGTTGAATCCTCTTTGGAGAATGAAGTGTAGAATCTATCCTAGCAGGAGAAAATCAGGAAGACTTGAGGAGCAGATGGCAGAAGTTGTTTAGAGGCAAAGGAGAGACTGGCGCTGCCCAGCACTGCTAAGGATGACTCAGTCAGTCCTGAAATGGATGACAGCCTTGCAGAAAAATAGTCTCCATGTCCAAGAAAATGAAAAGACTCAGAGTGGTCAAACCAAGTAGTAGAAACAATGGAAGCTGGTATATTCAAGGCCAGCTACTGACAGCTGATATTTAAGGAGATGCAGCTGAAAGTGTGTCAGGTTTGCATGAAGGGCCATAAAATATCTGTCTCAGCTGGATCAAGCTATGGAAGGTGTGTGGCTTATATCATACACTGCACCTGCATTCTCTAACTGTTTCTGCCTGAACTCATTCTGCCAAATTAGACTATCTTCTGCTTCTGTTCATGCCTGCTCTTCATGATTTATGGATTGAAACCTTTGCTTTAGATTCTTCTGTAACTCCTTTTCATTTACCCTGTGTTTGAAACTGAACTGACCTTGACTAACTGTTTTCCAGCACTTGCTATCTGTAACAAAATGTCTTCTGCATATATCATAAATTCTGTTAATGTGTGTGTATGTTGGGATGAACTCAAAGCTGGCCAAGCCACTAGACTGACTGACTGAGGGATGAATTGAAGATGGTGGAATTCTGACAGGGGCAGCACCCATCTGCCTTTTGCTGTCTGAGGTGTCTATAGCTACTAACAGCTCATTGTGTGAGTGCTGCCTTGGGCACATGGCTCCTTGAAGCCAAAGCATTGTGGGTACCTGGGCCAACACATTACTCCCAAAGCCAATCAAGAAGCACCCAGAGAAGAAAGACAGGGAGGGACAGCAGTGGACAGAAATACATTACAATTACTGGCATTACCGTGTTCCTTCTCCTCCTTCTCTTTTCCAATCAATGTTATGGGGCTGGCATATGGTGGCAGTGCTCCTATCATAGGCAGTGGTAAGGCCAACGCCAGGGCTGAGACACCATGGTAACAACATCACTTCCAATCCCCACATATTCAGCTCAAGTAACTCATGCAGGTCGTGTTTATAAGGCCTGACCATCCTGACCTCTTCAGAATATGATGGAAGTGTAATGACATGAAATAAAAAACATGAAAATTAAAAAAAAATCCCACACAGAATTGAATACAGATTCTGTCACAGATACGGTGTCAGAGTCTGAGCTATGGACAGATGGCACAAATGCCAGAACCCAAGGAAATCAGGTAACAGGCCAAACAGTAACCATATCTCAGTTCAGAGTCCAAATCCAAACTCAAGCTAGAGATACAAGATTAGTCCAAGTGACAAGTATATAGTCCAAGTGAGCCAGAAGTCAGGCAACTGAAGTTACAGATGAGACAGAGTACTTTCAAGAGCTGGAGTAAGGAGAGGATGGAGTTCAAAGAGCAAGGATCCAGGCAAAGCAGAACAACAGTCCATAGGAACAAGAAACTGGACAGAAGTCTTTGGAAGAAGGCAGGAGATCTTCAAAAGCAGAGGCCAGGAACAAGGGTAGAGGTCTTCAGAATAAGGCACAAGATCCATGAGTCAAATAACTGCAAAGCTACTGACCTTTACTGCTTAGTCATCTTCTGGGAGGAAGGGCTGGTTCTTATATAACTAAGCCACCCAGGGTCTCAAGGTGTAGCTTATAATGGCCAGGAACCTTCCCCAAGGATCTCAGGTGGGGCTTAGGAGTGGCATCAGGGTGAAGGTCCAGTCCTGCAGGACATAGAGCAGCAGCTGCAAATCCTGACAGATAGCAAAAGAAGACAGAGAGATAGGTTCCCATAATAACTTTGATTCCAAAGCCTGGAAAAGATTTAGAACATGTAGATGCTTATCGGCCAATTTCATTGATAAATCAGGACGCCAAAATATTTACAGCAATATTAGCAAATCGGTTAAATGGCTTTATGATTAAATATATACACAAAGACCAAGTGGGGTTTTTGAAGGGAAAATTGAACTTTTAAGAAAAGGTTTTGAAGATCCCCAGACATGGCTAATAAAATCAACAAATCTTAAGACTGGAGTTGTTGATGGCAACATCTGTATTGCTGTTTTGTTCTCATTTTATTAAATTTTATATATTATTTACTTATTTAGATTTATATACCGCCCCAATCAATAGACTCTGGGTGGTGTACACAGTCCAATGAACACATCACTAGCTGCTGAACAAAACTTAAAAACAATATAAAAACAGTTAAAAGCCCTTCAATGAAATCAATTAGAAGAAGTGGGGGGGGGGACCTCAGATGAGCCAGAAAGGAGAGCTTGTTGGCAATCCCAGCCCCCAGACCTGTTCTGCAAACCACATTTGCAATTCTTTCCTGAATGGTAGCAACTGGGCCTGGAGGCATAATTCTACTGGGAGGAGGTTCCACAATGTGGGGTCTATGACTGAGAAGGCCCTTTCCCTAGTGCTGGAGAGGCGCACCTCCCCAACAGATAGTATATGGAGGGTACCCTCCTGGTTTGCTCTCATGATATGGGTCAGTGTCCTAGGGATGATGCAATCCTGAGGTATCCTGGTCCACTACCATGAAGGGCTTTAAATGTGATAACTAGCACCATGAATTGCACGCAGAGACATATAGGCAGCCAGTGCAGCTCCCGCACCCCACCACTGCACAGGCCGCCACATTCTGGACCAACTACAGTCTTTGGATGGTCATCAAGGGCAGCCCCATGTAGAGTGCATTAGAATAGTCCAAACGGGAGGTGACCAGATAGTATATGGAGGGTACCCTCCTGGGTGACTGTGAGCAAGGCCTCCCGGTCCAGGAGTGGGTGCAACCGGTTAATGGCATGCACTTGCCAGAAGGCCCTCCTGGCCATGGCCATAACCTGCTCCTGGAGTAGAAGCCACGAGTCCAGGTGGACCCTCAGGTTGTGCACCTGATTGGGTTGGGGCAACGATGCCCCATCCCAAATCAGTGGTAATAACTCCTTATGATGACAGGGGGCCTTCACCCACAGCCACTCAGTTGTAGTCCATTGTCCCTCATCCAGATCCTAACTGCCTCCAAGCAACTGGTCAGGACTTTGACGGCATCACTTGGATCACCTTGGGCAGAGATATACAACTGAGTACCATCAGCATACTGATGATATCTCACCCTGTGGGATCGGCTGATCTCACCCAGTGGTTTCATGTAGATGTTAAAGAGTAGGGGTGGGAGGACCGAGTCCTGAGGCACCCCATACGTGAGCTGCCTTGGACAACTTTGGCTGCTACTTGTATCCGAGTATACATTTTTTTCCTGGAAATCATTTTTACAGAATGACAAACAGGAAAAGTGCCACTGTCATGAATTTGTTTAAGGTGGATCCCAGCTTGAAATGAAGTGACTTACACACTTGATCATGGAGCTATCTCCTACTGCACAAATGAAATGAGATATGCAGGATTTGACACTGCGACTGCAATGGACTGCCATAGCCTTGAGGATATTGAAAAGGTGCATCTTTACATCCAGTCCATCTGATGTGGCCTCTTCCACCTCTATGATCATTGGGAATCAGAACAGTGAAGTGTTTCCTCCTCCACTCATTTTGCCGTTGGGCCCATCACTCCACCTAAAGGGACTCATCCACCCATAGCCGTTGGCCCCTTTAGGGAGTCAGGTTATTTACTGCTGCCCAATGTTCAGCGTTGAGTCACTGGCTGTATGGTCTACTCCATTACTGTAGCGGGATATCCTGCCAGAGACTTGGAGAAGGTGTATAGAAGTGGAATTGTTATATCCCTTTTTACATTAAATGTTACGTTGAGGTCATATTGAATCTACCTTGTTGTTGTTGAGTTCTTTATTTGTGTGTGATTCTGCTTCTGTAGACTGCCCAGAGTATTGGCTTTGCTAGCTTGGCATATACAATTCTAACAAACAAATATGTGTTTTGCTGCAGAAAAAGGTGACAATGTTTCATTTTTTCCTAGATTTTCATAATAATTTGATTTTCTGTCCTTAATTTCTCTTGAGTTGGTTTGGTACATGACTCAAATGCCAGTTCTGAACCCACTTATCTACAAGAGAGACTCACTCAACCAAAGTATAGGGCTGTACCATCAGAAACTTTCTAAATCTATGAATATTATTAGAAGATTGCATATATTTATTTATTAGTCTATATTGCTTTAAAAATAATTTCAGCACTACTCCTAAAAACAAATTAATGAGCAAAAAATGTCCATGACAGTCTGAAACAGAGCTTGGGAATATTTATTTAAGTGTAACAACTTTGAGAACCCCCCGGCTATCCTGGACACTCGTGATTAAATACTGTAAGTTTATAAATCAATGAATACATTACAATGAATAAATATCTGAAGGGAAAAGTTTTGTTGGTCTCCTGCAGCAAATACACCAAATATATTCTTATGGCAACTTAAATATAAATATATTTAATTTGCCATAAGCATTTGTAGACTGAACTGGGCTCATGATCCATGAAAAGTAATACTAAAAGAAAACTTTTAGTCTTTAAGGTGTTGCAGGATTTAACATGAATAACATACGCTTCTCAGTAGTATACTAATGGATTCCTGAGGTTTCCTCCACATCATGTTTATACTGTATACCAAAGGATACATTTTTTAGGTGATGACATATTGCAAACCATTTCTGGATATCTAAGAAATGTTGAATGTTTATGGTGACACCATGTGATGAACACCAAAAAGGGTTAGTAACTCTGTGAATTACAGCAAAGGAAATTCTGAATAACAGCATCTAAAATGAAATTAGATTATCTGCAGGAATTAAAGTAAAGCCCTCCCTAGGGCTACAGAAGCTCAATTTATAAATGCAGTTTTCTTTAGTTAAAGGTTTTTAGGGATCATTGGAAGAATTGGCTGGCAATGAGATTTCACTAAGATGGCTCCAGAGACATTTCTTGCTGGTACAGTAGTTTCATTTTCTCCAACGTAGGATGGTTTGAGACAGAGGTGAGGCATTGGGTAGAAATCTCTGTCTGGAGGGAGTTTTATAATAAATTATAGCAATATGTTTGTACAATTAACAGCCAACAAATTGTAAACTGATAAATCATGTATCATGACTATGAGATGAAGAAAAGCCTGTTCTGAATATGGAAGACCAGCTGCCATTGTTGAGTTTTGGGAAACAAATGAATATATTTTGATAAAAATGTATTTTGATACAAAACTAATTAAGGAACAGCAACAAAACCAAAAGACCTTCAATATGGCAATAAAATAAATATTTATCAACCCATAAATGCTAGCCAATACTTTTCTTCAGCTAATTGTCATTTTACCTATTAGGTTCTTTCATGAGCATCTGTGACCTATATATACAAAACTACATATTGACAGCTATGAATAATTTGTAAGAAGCTGGATTTGCACATAGAATTATTCTTCCAATCTTTTGTTTGCTTCCACGGTAACCCAATACAAACAAAACATGTCATTTCTTTTTTTTCTCCAGTGCATACAATGTTCACTCTGCATTATTACTGGTGTGAAGCACAGCAAATTAACATTGTGAAAGATGCCTTGGGTGCATGACCCCTTGAAGCCAAAGCATTATAGGTTGTGGGGCCAGCACATTACTCCCACTGCCAACCAAAGAAGTATGCAGAAAATGGAGACTTCAGTGGAGGAACTTTCATTAAGCAAATTTAGGAAAGGTGGAAGAGTTTATAATTCTGGTGCATATTCAGCAGAAACATTTTGCTCTTAAATGGCCAAGCACTGTTTAACAGTCACCAAAGTCTCTTCTCTCACATGCCTGCACCACCACTGTTAGGACATTTTTCATTTGGGGGTATTGTACAAAGATTGCTGCCCAGTGGAATAGTATAACTTTAAGGCCCTCCATGTGCTTTGAACACAGGTGTCCATAATAGAGCCTCAAACTGATGGCCAGGCTGTGCATGCTTGGTCCACGTGCTCATGTAACAGCCCAGCTGTGGCTGATTAGAGAATCTGCCCAGCAACACTGGGGTATAACTGTGGCCCTCTGGGAAGGGTCTATGGAGGAGGCTATTATACTGGAGGAGATTGATATTCTGAAGGAGTCTATATACTGAGAAGGACTGAGACACTGAAGGAGGTGATAGTGTTCAGAGTTTTTCTTCAACTGAGAAGAAAGAACTGCTAAAGGATCACCAGGACTTTTTGAGTGCTCCTGGAGTTGGAGCCAACAGAGGACTCCAAGCTATCTACCTACTGTGGGGCTTGGAGAGAGTGAGAGACTGTTGTATATAGTCCTGTGTATGTCTGTCTTCCCCTCACTGTAAGTAAAGCGCACCATTCCACTGAAGGCATATGTGTGTGTGTTATTGCACTAAGGCTTTCGCTGCGTAAGAGCTTAAAAGTGCTACTCTGCTATTGAGCCACACATATCGCTAGGGGAATCCCTGATAACCACCACCCCACATACCCATCTGTTCAGTTCCAACATGAAACCATCTCAAAGTTTCTTGATGAAAAGTCCCACAAAGTCTCTTTATTTCAAAAGTGAAGGGATCAAAAGTAAAAGTGAAGGGATCAAAAGTAAAAGTTAGTCCCCAAACATTGCTGTTTCTCATAACCTTTTCTTGTACAGTCCAAGACACAAGTAGTTGCACCAGGCAAAATATTGATACCCTTAATTAGACCAGGGGTTCTCAACCTATGGCCCATGGGCTGAATCTGGCCCATGGCACCATTCTATCTGGCTTCCATGAGAAAAATACAGATAGCTTTTAAGGCACTGTGTTCTTCATCACTCAGTTTGAATTGTCCGTGGAATAGGAATATCTTCAGACAATAAATGGCCTTGGCCATCACCTTGGCATGACTGATGGCACCTGGAGATTTAAATCCCACTTCCGTTCCATTCAGTGCTCCTACAAACACCAATACCAATTGTAGGAGCTCCCTGTAATCATCTCTGGGTTGTGATTCCGTGAGTTTAGTGTTGAAATCCGCAGTTATGTTGGCAATTGCTTCAGAAAGTAGATGTTTTTTCACAATTTCGTTGCTGATACCCGTGTCATATTGTTTCTTGTTGAGCTTCGCCCATTCATTTTGGAATCTCTTGAATATATCAGGTTGAGGCCCAGGTGTTGATACAAACTTACATTCAAAAATACCTCTAAACATGATTTCAAGAATATGGTGGCGGCAAGCTAGGTAAAGCAGCTCTCTACCCAACATGCGTTCCAAAAGTGTACAGGCCCTTTTGAACCTTCCTGTGTTTGATGCAGTGGTGTCGAAATACATTGCCTTGATAGTATGGGAGACACCCCATTCCTCGAGACACTCATAAACAGCCCGGGCTTGTTCTTCACTTGTTCCTGTCTGCTACAGGAACTCCTAGCAGTTGTTCATTTTCACCATAAGAAATTAAAACAGCGATTCGTTCTTTCTGCTCTGACTTTAGAACACCTGGTAACATTTTTCCATCCCAATGAACTACAACAGCTTCCTTCTCTGGGATATCAATTTGTTCCAAGATCTTCTCAGTGTATTTTTCTCTGAATACTTTTCGCTGTTCATGGATGGAGGTTTTTGACACTTTGAACTCATCAAGATTCTCCCCAAGTGCTTCTATGGTAGCTATGAGTATTCATGTGGCATTTCTGTCAGATACCTTACACCGATCCAACAACAGAGATAGTTTCATGATTAAAATTTCCCTAACCCCACGCTTCATCGTTTTGCTATGAGATGGTCCAGGAAGTTCCTCGGTTTCTTGAGAAGTACAAATGTCCATTCGCAGCACATCCTCAATATATTCATCACATGTGTTTTCCTCTTCATCACTGTCCTCATCTTCTTCATCATCAGTTTCTATGAACAAAAAAAGAGAAAGAAAAGGACCAAATTAATTATGAAAATAGTTAGGTTGGTTATATTGTTTTGTTGGTGCTTGGGTAAAAACTAAACAATAAAAACCAGGGGACGTAAACGTACCTAGCAAAAGATCAATATTCAAGCATAAATAAAAGAATCTTACCTATGTCGAATAAACATTCGCAAGTTCCTTTTGTAGTTTTTTTTCCCTTCAGCTCGAGCTAACTTCAGATCAACTCCAAGCATAGAGCCTGGCCAACCTTTATCCCTTTGTTTCAAAAGAAACTACTTGTCTTCTTCTGATTTCATCATGGCCAAGGCATCTCGATGGGCGATATCAAAGATATCATCTACCTTTGAGGCGAACTCTTTGATTTTGTTCTTTGCAGCTTCTGATTTTTTATTCAGGTCCTTTTGTACATTTCTCCACTCTGCATGAAGTTTCTCTAATTTACTAATAGCATCTTTCACATGTTTTGTAGGAATCCAAGCTTTTCCCAAAAAAACAAGTACTTATTGTATGGTAATTCTTGCTGAATCTCTTAGATTCAATTTCACAGCACGCAAATTGTAGAACAAAGTGGCCAAAACTTGACGATTAGAGGGCAATTTACAACCGGTTATCTGGTGAGCTGGATAGCCTACAATGAAAATTTTATCTTTGGTTCTGCTTCTTATGGCGGAAGTGGAAGCCATTGTTTTACTCTTTTATTTTAATCTGGAAAAAATTAATAATATACATTACAACGAATATTGGTTTTGGAAATTAGATGTAAAAATAACACAAAAATAAAATAAAAAAATGTCTCCTTAAATCTAAATTTACATTAAAATCATGATATAATGATGATGAAGCTGTTATAGCTCAGTTTGACTAGAAGTAGCAATAAATATATATAGAATATATATTAGTTACAATAATATTGCCTTTAATTTGAGACATAAATCATGAGAAAATAATGAGGAGTTCCAGAGATACGGCCCCAAAACATCGCTAGTCAGCCCAAAAAACACATTTTTTGTAACTTTAAGCACCCAACGGCACGGGTTAACATGCTCCAATTGTGCTCAAACTTTAACTACCTTAAAATCTGGAAAGGCTGATCACTTT
Organism: Furcifer pardalis; assembly: GCA_030440675.1. Classification (NCBI taxonomy): domain Eukaryota; kingdom Metazoa; phylum Chordata; class Lepidosauria; order Squamata; family Chamaeleonidae; genus Furcifer; species Furcifer pardalis. The sequence continues at coordinate 65,696,302 of CP126896.1, forward strand.
GTGTGGTTCCCATTGAACAAATTCTGACTTCAATTTTTTATGGTCACCCTAGCCTTTACTGACGATTCCACCTACTTGCTGAATCACTGCCTCTTCCGCCTACTTGGCAAATCACCACGTGCGGGGCTGTATTTTTAAATACGGGAGTTAGTCCAGCAGAAGCATCGGTTAAGGTGGTGATTTGGCAAGTAGGCAGAAGAGATGGTGATTTGGCAAGTAAGTGGAAGTGGCAGAAGAGGCGGTGATTTAGGAAGTATGCGGAAGAGGTAGTGATTCAGCAACAAAAGCAACCTTGAGGCAGTGACAAAGACAACCTTGAGACAGCAACGAAGGCGACCTTGAGGCGGCAATAAAAGTGGCAAGGTTGGAAGCAAGTTCCCTTAGGTGGGCAGGGCTGTCTGACCTTGGTGGGTTGTCCCCTTCCCCCACCTCTCACCCAGCCATAGACCAGGAGCCTCCACTGCTCTTTGAAGTGGAGGTGCTTTCAGAGAGGCTCCTGAGGTGTCTCCATTGTGCTGTGCCTTCGGAGCTGGGATTGCCAACCTGGTTCCCGTGTGGGAAAGAGTAGCTGGCTCCTTATTTCTCTGTGAGTGCATGAGAGAGTGGAGAAGTAAAGGCTTCTGGAAAATTAAGAAAATAACATTATTGCCATTGCTCAGTCTAGCCAAAATGGATGGCCTTCATTTCAAATGTTTTGTAAGTCAGTTCCTTGTGCTGAAAGAGCTTGGATCCAAATTAAAGTTGATTGCATCTGGAGTTACATCCATGTGTGGGAAGTATTCAGATCAATCATGGAGACCTTGTTGCATTCAGATATTCTGGACTAGGTATTTCTTTTCAGAAAAATGTGCAACACCAAATGGTAATAGGGGTATTTGTGTTATTCTGGGTGACTGCAAGTTGAAATGAGGAGCCACCATTCACTCCCAGAGAGGAGCAGTAGCGTAGCAGATCCCTTAAATCCATTACAGTGTTCATGGACTTAAAAAGATGGTTGATGATCTGAATTGAAGGAAATGCTAATAATGGTAGTATATAGTGCAAATTTCTAGAAGAAAACAGAAATATATACAGCAGGGTTGCCAAATCTTTTTGGGCCCAGGCCAGTCATATGTTTCAGTGGTCTGGTCACTACAGCCTGGGAGCTGCCAATTCATCCAGCCTGCAAAGCCCTCGTCACTCCCAGAAGCGGAAGTAAAACGTACCCATATGGGTCTTTAGTTACAATCTTCTGCACTCAAGAGAAATTTATTGTAATTCTATTTACATTATAAAAATTGCTTCCGGGAGCAACGAGGGCTTTGTGGGCCAGATGAATTGGCATTGAGGGCCAGATCTGGCTGCCAGGCTGTTGTGTCAGCACCACTCATATACAGCATCTGTAGTTGAAATAACTGTGAGGAGCAATATTGTGAGGATACAGTTGACCTTGTGATAATAAAAAAAGCAAGCAATATCTAGATCAAGTCAGAGATGGATAAGTATTGCTCTAAAATCCTAATTTGTTTCCCTCCTGATTGAAGGGAAATTGGCCATTCATTAACTGCTCAGCTGTCCGATGTGTGTGTGTGTACAATCTGCAGATAAAAGTGTAACATGGAAAGGGTAATTGTTGCAAATATTCAAAGCATACAAACTGGATGAATGCTGGACCACTTTGGATTACTAAATCCCTTGTTGGCCAGCTGTCATGCTGTTCATAAGTGCCTATTTACAAAAGTAGGCACTTACAAAGCACAGCTGGGGACTGAGTAAAAGGAGAGTGCTAGAGTCCGAAACACCTTTAGATTTCTTATTCGTGACTTTGTGTACAAGGTAAAAATCAAAAGATTGGATGTTAAATTACCTGTGACATTTGATGCATTGCTTCAGACACTGCTGTATGAATGTGATATACAATACTCTGAGTCCTGGAGCCTGTAATCACATTGACAAGATATGTAACAATGCCACAAGAGGCAACCCTTATTTACTGACAAGAAAACAGATGTCCTTCCTAGAGTTTAGGTCCAGTCATTCCATTAAGGTGGCCTCTTTTAGGGAGGACAATCCATCATTGGAAATGATTGTCATATAACAGCCTTTCTTCTGAAAGTGTCCCACATTTGAAGGTATGCTTGGACTACGTTTTATTTAAAGACAAAGGACCACACAGGAAGGACATTCCAGGCTCTTATTTAGTTTCCTTAAATCTACTTATTCTTACTGAGTACCAGCAGACAAACGGGTCTTTACTTACAATCTTCTGCACTCAAGAGAAATTTATTGTAATCTTATTTACATTATAAAAAGTTGCTTCCTGTTTTGCATCTTTACCAATATATTCTGTTTGTACCATATGTAATTCTATGCAAATCAGGATTCTTTTTTTGTTCTGTCTTCAGTCACATGTCCTCCTTTTTAGTGACCTTTATTGGACAACCAGCAAGGGTGAACTTTACCTTTACCTATTGGACAACCTACCTAGAGTAGGATGGCAAGCAGCTGGTGCACCATTGGCATCTTTCTTGTGATGTTTTGTTAAGCACTCCAGCAGTTTCTTTCTGTTGGAGGACACAAATGGACTATGTTTTTCAACCTGTCTGGACCCCTTTCAAATAATGTGATGGCCTCAACACATACTGATGGCAGACATTTCCTTCGCTCCAGTGCTGGATCACATGTAAGACCTGACTGCCAGGCCAGCTAGTTTGTGTACATTGACAACTTTTTGTTATTCATATATCAGACAGCAAAATGTGTTGGACTGATCCTGCTGGTGACTGTCTTGAGCTGGCCTTTCTAGTGAAATCACAGTGTGACAGTCATAACTTACATGGGCAATGATGCAGAGGTCAGCAATTTGCTGTTGTGCCTATCTCAGTTTTACTCATGCTGGAGCCCCCCCTCCCCCCAAAAAAAGGGAGAGCTGCAAAAGGCAGTTTGTTTCTGACATAAATTATGAGGAATTTGCTACTGCAGCTGCTACACTGCTGAAATATGGTGGCACGGTGGCAAATTTGGCAGGACTGCAGCCTGTAGCAGCTCTTGTTGGTTCAGGTGGCTGAGTATCTAAAGTGCCCTCGTTTAGCCATTCTGTTGCCGAACAATGGCAAAGCAGTATTAATTTGGGCAGTTCAAGTAAAAGAAAAATACAGGTACAGTACTTGAATCAAAATTAGAGAATTCTTCTTCGTCTTCCATGACTAGGTCAGATGTGAAACTGCCAAACTGAAGGCCACTTTTGGTGAATTCAGTCTGCAGTTCTTTTTGCCTGACCTAGTGTGAGAAAGATTAGCCAGCAATGCAATGTTACCATTACCAGGATACACCAAATTGTGGTTAAAAATATCACACTCTTAGAGAAGGTTTTTTATGTGCACCCCAATTAGGGAATGAGAAAAGGGCTGTATGCATACGGTCTCCTCTCTTGGCAAGAGGGACCAAGAAGGAAGAGAGAAAACACTTTATATAGAGGAGGCTGAGATAGACATCCCAATACACAGATTTCACAATAGGCTAGACCTGGTCTAATCTTGTCTATTGCATAGCAACTCAGCTTTTTTACCTGCTTCCTGGCACCTATACAACGGCATGGGGTACTTTTCACCCCAGGTTCACGTAAAGTCCAAAATGGCTTTTCTTCAGCTACAGTTCTAAAAATGGGGGCACCCCAAACAAATAGTCATAACTGTTAAACAGATCAGTACCAAACCTGGCACATTAGTGCCAAAGAGTCTTTTTTTTTTTTTGCTCCATGCCAAATGTGGGGCTATATTAACAAAAGGATTTTTGAGTTGTGAGGGTTTTTTTTTAACACAAAAATGTTTTACCTCCCAAGTTAAAAAAATAGACAACCCCCTGATTATCATTTATTTCATTTAAAAAAAATCCAGGATGCAAGGGCTGAACTTTAAAAATAAGCCTCAAAAATGGCCTTTTAAATACAAGAAACAGTGATTTATCACACAGAGGATGCAGGGAACAGGCTTGCAAGCAAGAGCTTTGAAGAGTAGATACATTGTTGCAGTTTTGCAGGAGAAGGGATATATTTGGAGAGTTTAGGGCAGTGGTGGTAAACCTATGGCAAGTGTGCCAGAGGGGGCACTCATAGCCCTCCCTATGGGCATGCGCACTGTCACCCCAGCATAGAGTTCACCCCACCTCTCTGCCCAGCAGCCAATGGGAACACTTCTTTCCTCCCCCAGCACAAAGTTTGCCCTGACCCGCTGCCCAATAGGAACGCTTCCTCCTTCCCTTGTCTGGGGTGAGGCAGCAGGCTCAAATGCGACGTGAGGGTACGATGTGGATGGCGGTTTGGGTACTCGGTCTCTGAAAGGTTCACCATCACTGGTTTAGGGCAGTGTTTCCCAAATGCTGGTTTTTGGACTTCAATTCCCAGAAGCCTAAGTCATTTCCCCAAAGCACTGATCAGCCAATGTACTGACTTAGGCTTCTGGGAATTGAAGTCCACTAGTGGGCTGTGTACCCCTTGTTGGGAACCACTGGTTTAGGGCAATGAAAGATCACAAAAGCTGCCTCAATTGGCTGGTTTTCTTAAAAAAAAACCCCAGATGTGCACTATAGAAAGTAATTGAGTGGCAGTCCACCCAAAAGAGGGACATTTTGCCACGTATGTCCAGGGAACTAGAATATAATTTTGTAAGATAAGAAGAAAAAGGAAAGGAAAAAAGAAAAAGAAATGAAGACAAAAAGTTGCAGCACCTTAAAGACTAATTGGTGCATTTTAATGTGAGCCACTTGATCAATGAAAGTTCACATTAAAATATAGCAGTTAGTCTTTAAGGTGCCACAACATTTTGGTCTTCTTTGTTTTTTAAACTTTAGTTTTATCTTGTTCCATGTGTGATATACCTACATAGCCTAATAAAATGGCTATCACATCTAAAACTACAATTTTGTAAGACCTATTCAAAATTCATTACCTCTACATTACAAAAGCACACAAAGCTGTGGGGTTTGTCCCAGTCCAGGGTGTTTTCTATAAACATCTTCTCAGGTTTCTGAGACTAGGCTTCTGACACAAGTTTCTAAAGGGTCAATCAACCCCAAGTTTGGGGCAATTTATCTTTTAACCTATCAATCAGGATCCAATTGAATTTTAACTCCTTCCTAGCCAAACAGGGATTCAGTTTGCAAAGAAGTCTGTGTCCATTTGTAAAAAAATATCAGAATTATATGAAAGATTAAACCCTCCTCATGTGGGACCAATTGATAGGGACTTATATAGCCATGTAATCAAAGAAGCTTAATGTTTTAATTGGTCCTCAAACTCATTGCCAGTGTGTATGAGGAGAGGTGGATTTCACTTCACATTTCATATCCTGGTTTTTCAAGATACAGAGGACAGAAGTCTTACCTCCCCCCACATCTGCATTAAGAACCTTTCTTCTTCTTGATGAAACATTGTGCAAGCTGAACTTGATCTATGATGCTTTTCTCATTTTTAAAGATGAGATTATGTCAATGTTTCAAACACAAGGACATAAATTCTGGTGTTAAGGAGGAGACTAAGAAAAGAGTTGACATTATTTTCTGTTCCACTCATCTTGGCAGCAAATCAACAAGTAGTGATAAGTAGAAAGTGTTGGATTCAGTCCAAAAGACACAGCTAAATTGCCTTCATTCAAGTCATTTTACATCTTCTCCAGTGGTTAAAGTCAATTCCCAGTAAGCATCAGTTTGCAAAAAAGGAGTTACAGTGTACACACACCTAAGAGTTATTTAAAACCAATTTTTGCTATGATACCTATACTTTCCCCTCAGCTTTATATCTAAATTTAGATGTGCTGTGCCACACTGTTAAACATAAAAGAACATTGGTTCTGACTAGTGCAATAAAGTAATTTGGATGAAACTTCCTTTTCAATACAGAGGGCTGGGAGTGCTATACCCAGGGCTTCTGGGGCAGAGGTACTCCACTTTCATAGGGATTAACAATCCAGTATCTTCTAGATGAATAGAAAGGTGCTTCAATACTCACAATTCATTTGAAAGACAGATTTCTTCTTAGGCATTTAGATTGTTTTGTTCCCCAAGTAATAGACACCTAAAGAACTTGTTGAAAAACAGCCATGACAATTGCTTTGCATTTGAGTGGGAATTTAATTTAATTTAACTAATGAAAAAAGAAATCAGCTTCTCTGATTCCAACCCAAGGACATCTGTCCGTCTCACCAGAGTGGACCAGAGAGGCTCTCTGGTCCACCTCTCTGGCACTAGACGGAGGGCCTTCTCTGTGGCTGCTCCGGCCCTTTGGAACCTCCTCCCAATAGAACTACGCATGCAGACAGAGCTGCTGTCCTTTAGGAAAGGAGTGAAAACCTGGCTGCCAGGTCAGGTCTGGGGAATGGATGGATCAATATCCCCAGCCAGCTGGATGATTTGACCCCCAGGGCCTCTTAACTGCAACGCCTAGTTTTTAATTTTTAAAGCTTCTTTCACTTTTTAAATCTTTTAATTGGTTTTAAATTGTTGCTATTAATGTGTTGTGAATCGCCCTGGGTCCCTTCGGGGAGGAGGGTGATAAACAAATATGAATAAATAAAGAAATAAACACCCTGCCTTTTGGTGTCTCTTTTTGAATGGTAGTGAGCACAAGAATGTATCCTGTAGACCAGTGTTTCCCAACCTTTGGTTTTTGGACTTCAATTCCCAGAACCCTAAGTCAATTCCCTAAAGCAATATGCTGATTTAGGCATCTAGGAATTGAAGTCCCCCTTTGGGACTTGGGGTCCACATTGGGAACCACTGCTATAGACTATCTTGACTGCTGCCATTGGTGTTGTCAACATTTAGCTGGCCTGAATATATAACACAGTATATACATCTTTTAACTTTTGGCATTGTGGAGAATGTGGGCACAATATTGTGGGACAATATCAGGCAACTTTGTGGTGTTTTGAAAACCCAATCTTCACAAGCCACACAAAAAAGTTCACTGGTTCCTTACACGTTCCTTCATTATTTATTTATTAATTAATTTAAACAAACTTTTATGCTGCCCTCCTCAAAAAGACCCAGGGTGGCTAACACAACTCTCAACATCTAAAAACACAATAAAAACATAATATAAAATCAAGATTAAAAGATTAAAAAGCTAAAACAAGACACACAGAGAGAGAGGGATCTAATGAGCCAACAGACTGGGGCAATTGTCTGGCCCATACCCCACACATGCTCTGCCAGCCAGGTCTTGACCCCCTTCCTAAAGAGCAGCAGCTCCATCTGGAGCTGCAGCTCACTTGGCAAGAGATTCCATAGGGCCAGAGCAGACACGGAGAAGGCCCTCCTCCTTGTGCTAGAGAGGTGTACCTCTCTAGCTGATGCTACAACCAGAATGCCTCTCCGGTCTGCTCTGGTGGGACGGACAGATATCCTTAAGGCGATGCGGTCTCTTAGGTATCCTGGCCCACTACCATATAGGGCTTTAAAGGTAATAACCAGCACTTTGAATTGCAACCGGAGGCATACTGGGAACCAGTGCAGCTCCTGCAGCAATGGTGAGGCGTGAGCATAACGCCCACACCCCATCACACCCTGGGCAGCCACATTCTGGACCAGTTGCAGTCTCCAAATGGTCACCAAGGGCATAACCATGAAGAACGCATTACAATAATCAAGTCTGGAGGTGACCAAAGAGTGGGTGATCATGAGCAAGGAGTCCTGGTCTAGGAGTGGGTGTAACTGGCATATTAGACAACGTTGTGCAAAATCCCTCCTGTCCACGACTGCTACCTGCTTTTTGAGCAGCAGCCATGAGTCCAAGAGGACCCCCAGATTATCAAATTATTACATTTTATATGCCAGCAGATTTGAAAAACGCAACAGTGGCCACAGGATTGGAAAAGATCAGTTTATGTTCCAATCCCCAAAAAGGGTAATGCCAAAGAATGTTCAAATTATCAAACAATTGGACTCATCCCACACACTAGCCAGGTGATGCTCAAGATAATACAGGATAGACTGCAGCAGCATGTGGAGAGAGAATTACCAGAAGTGCAGGTGGGGTTCAGAAGAGGCAGGGGGACTAGAAACTACATTGCCAACTTACATTGGATCTTTAAAAACAAAAACAAAGGAATATCAGAAACAAGTCTACTTCTGTTTCATTGATTATACTAAGGCCTTTGACTATGTGGATCACAACAAACTGTGGCAACTAATTAAAGAGATGGGAATACCAGAGCACCTTGAGAAATCTGTACATGAACCAAGAAGCAACAGTTAGTGTTAGATATTTGAATGTCCAGGCGGCGGGAAAATCGCCGCCTCCTATTGGTCAGTGGGCTGGCTCAAGCAGGGTATTTAAACCCCTGCTGGCCAGCCGTTGTTGTGTTGTTGTTGCTGTGACTTGAAATAAACAGGCGTGTTGTTTGGGTTCAACTACCGGTGTCCGTGTCCTCACTCCGCCCACGGATCCCCGGATCCAACACTGGCGACGAGGATGGGATACTGAGGAACGGCACAGAACCAACACGCGCCAGAGCCAACATCCGCAAGGCACATCGCTATGGCTACCTACGTCCCACCGACACCCTTCCAGCCCAAAGATGAGAGGTGGAAGAGCTACATGGACCGGTTCGAGTTCTCCCTCGTGGCGGCAGAACTGGCGGACATCGCACCCGAGCGGAAGAAGGCGTTCTTCCTGACGCACTGCGGTCCCAAGGTCTACGAGGTCGCCCAGTCCTTGGTGGATCCGATGCCCATCACGGAGGTCTCCTGGGAGGCCCTGCAGCGGGCTCTCAAAGACCATTATGCGCCGGAGCCATCCAAATTCGTTTTCCGGGTCCAATTTCGGGACCGGTACCAGATGCCCGGGGAGCCCATAGGCGAGTACCTGGCCGCCCTGAGAGCCGCAGCCATCCCGGCCGTTTTCGGAGCTTTCCTTGAGGACTCCCTAACCGAGCAACTCATCAGGGGGGTCCGGGATAATAAGCTCCGGAAGAGACTGCTCGCCCGGAGGGACCTGACCCTGGCCGGAGCCATCGAAGAGGCTAGAGCCTTCGAGCTCTCCACGTCGGCCGCGGCCGCATTCCACAGGTCCCCGTCGGCACCCCACCAAGCCACCGCTCACCACCAGGACGTCGCCCCAGACGAGGACGAGGACGGGGACGAAGAGGCTGAGGTGTGCGCGACGGACGGGGGAAGCTCGGGAAGAGGAAATCAGCGCTGTGCCAGCTGTGGGGGGCCACACCAGAGGGCACACTGCCGTTTCCGGGAAGCCATCTGCCGCTACTGCGAGAAGCGGGGCCACATCGGGAAGGTCTGCCGGGCAAGGCAAGCAGAAGGCCAAGTTGACCGGCAGATTCAAAAGTTCCCGCCGGGCAAGATGGCCGCCAGCCACAGGTCCAATCAGAGGCGCCAAGGACGGAACGGCGGCAAGTTTGAAGATGCCGGCACACACACGCTGACCATTGGGCACACCGCAACGGAGAAGGGAGAGAAATTCTATACAACCGTCACGATCGACGGGGCCGAGTGCTCCATGGAAGTCGACTCCGGGGCCGCCATCACCATCATACCCTGGAGGTGGATGAAGAAGGCATTTCCGGCCCTAAAAGAATCGGATCTCCAGACCCAGAGGGTCCGGGTAAAGGACTGCCAGGGCAAGTACCTCCCCGTCGCCGGGCAGAAGTGGGTCCAAGTCAAATACGGACAGAGGGAGGAGAGCCTACCTCTGACCGTAGTCCATGGCAATATTCCCACGCTGCTGGGCACCAACTGGTTCCCCGCCCTGGGGCTGTCCATCGCGGGCATCCACAGCGCCGCCACCGACCAGCCCGGAGACGCCTCACTGAGGGACGACCTGATGGCCGAGTTCCAGGACGTTTTCGGGGAAGGCTTGGGCAGGTATGTGGGGTCGCCCATTTCCTTTGCGCTCAACCCGAGCATTGCCCCGATTCGGCTTAAAGCCAGGCGGGTCCCACTGGCCCTCAAACCCAGGGTCGAGAGGGAGCTCGACAAGTTAGTTGCCCAGGGGATCCTCGTTCCCGTAGACCATGCCCGGTGGGAAACCCCCATAGTGACCCCCATTAAACCGGACGGGTCCGTGCGCATTTGTGCCGACTACAAGTGCACAATAAATAAAGCCTTGGAACCAAGCGCCTACCCGGTCCCTGTCATAGACCACTTGCTACACTCACTGGGCCCCGGCAAAATCTTTGCCAAGCTGGACCTGGCCCAAGCGTATCAACAGCTACCGGTAGACGACGCCACGGCCGAAGCCCAAACCATTGTAACGCACCGGGGGGCATTCAAGTGCACGAGGCTGCAATTCGGAGTCAGCATAGCCCCGGGGCTTTTCCAAAGCACGATGGAAAGGCTTCTCCAGGGACTCCCGGGGGTAGTGCCCTATTTCGATGATGTTTTGATCATCGCGGGGGACCCGGGGCAACTCAAGGATAGGGTCTCCGCTGTCCTGGCGAAATTTAGGGCCGCCGGGCTGAGAGTAAAGCGGGACAAATGCTTACTGGGGGTCCCCTCTGTGGAATTCCTCGGGTTCCGCATTGATGCCAAGGGCATCCACCCAACAAAAGGGAAAGTGGAAGCCATCCAGAACGCCCCGGCCCCCAGGAACAAGCAGGAGCTGCAGGCATTCCTAGGGCTCCTAAATTTCTATGCAGCCTTCCTGAGGGGAAAGGCCACCGCGGCTGAGCCCCTACATAGACTGTTAGCGGCCAGGGAAGAATGGGTGTGGGGACCGGAGCAAAAGGCGGCCTTCCAGGCAGTAAAAAATCTACTCTCACAGGACAGTTTTCTGATCCAATATAATGCGACCCTGCCACTGGTCCTCGCCTGCGACGCGTCTCCCTACGGCGTCGGCGCAGTCCTGGCCCACCGACTGCCTAACGGCCTCGAGGCGCCCATCGCCTATTACTCCAGGACGATGTCGCCGACGGAGAGGAACTACGGCCAGATCGACAAGGAGGCACTGGCGGCGGTGGCAGGGGTAAGGAAGTTCCATGACTACCTGTATGGCCGGGACTTTGAACTTATAACGGACCATAAGCCCCTGTTGGGACTATTGGCCGGCAACCGCCCCACACCCTCAGCCTTATCCCCCCGGATGCAACGGTGGGCCATTTTCCTCTCGGGGTACTCCTACACCTTGGTCTACCGGCCCGGGAAACACATGGGCAACGCAGACGCCTTGAGCAGGTGCCCCCTCCCGACCCAGGATGGCGCGGACAGGGGGGAGGCATCGGTGCTCGTCCTGGACGTCCTGGACTCTGCCCCCACCACCTCGGCCGAGGTTGCCAGGGTTTCGGCGAGGGACGCCGAACTCCGCACCGTCTCCAGCTGGGTCCAGCGGGGTTGGCCGGACAAGGGGGAAGGGGGATTCAAGGTATTTCACGATAAACGGGACGAACTGTGTTGTGTAGGGGGTTGTTTGTTGTGGGGGGACCGGGTAGTAGTCCCCAAGAAACTCCGCCCCAAGGTCCTGGAAACGTTACACACTAGCCACCCGGGGATAGTGAAAATGAAGGGGTTGGCCCGAAGCTACGTCTGGTGGCCAGGCATTGACAAGGACATTGAGTCGTGGGTGGCCAAATGCACACCTTGCCAGTCATCACGGCCCAATCCACCATCCGCCCCAGTCAGGGAATGGGAACAGCCCACGGGCCCCTGGCAGAGGATCCACATCGACCTTGCCGGCCCCTTCCACGGACACACATTCCTCATAGCAGTGGATGCATACTCGAAATGGTTGGAGGTCCGACTCCTGAGTAGCACCACGGCCCGAGCCATAATTAAGGAGCTCCGGCAACTATGGGCCACGCACGGCATTCCGGACACCCTGGTCTCCGATAACGGCCCCCAGTTCACGGCCACGGAGTTTGAGCAGTACCTGGCATCCCTTGGAACCAGGCACGCGCTCACCTCCCCCTTCAGAGCACAAGGGAATGGGCAAGCCGAGAGGTTCGTCCGCAGCGCAAAAGAGGCCCTAGAAAGGCTGGGGCCCGGGGACTGGCAGGAGCGCATAGACACCTTCTTACTCGCCCAGCACAATCTTCCCTGCGCTGCCACTGGAAGGGCACCCGCAGAATTGCTCATGGGTCGGAGACTCCGCTGTCAGCTTGACAGGCTACACCCTAGGTACTCCCCAGATAAGTTCCGAGGAGACCCGCCACACAGCCGGACACTTGCCGTCAACACACCGGTTTTTGCCAGGAACTACGCGTCTGGCCCACCATGGGAAGAGGGTACCATCAGCGACACACTGGGCCCCTACACCTACAGGGTTCACCTCACTGATGGTCGGACATGGAAACGCCATGTCGACCAACTCAGGAGGCGAACGAGCCCCGACACGGAAGGCAACCACCCCCTGGGAGCGCAGACCGGCCCGGAGCCAGACATGCACCCGATGGACGAACCGGTCACCGACCCGGTTCGACCAAGAGACATCCCCATGCAGCCCGCTCCATCACCAGCCAACTTACCGTGCGGAGCAGGCTCACCCCCGGTCACCGTGGAACCTGACGCTCCTATTCCGGGTCCGCCGCAGGCCCAGCCGGGGCGGAGCGAGAGCGACAGGTCCGCTCTGCCCGACACCCCAGCGCCGACTGAATTGCGCAGGTCTGACAGGGTCAGGACACGCCCCCGTCATCTGGACGATTTTGTATGCAAATAACAGGTTAAGTGCATGCTGGGGGAAAGGGGTGTTAGATATTTGAATGTCCAGGCGGCGGGAAAATCGCCGCCTCCTATTGGTCAGTGGGCTGGCTCAAGCAGGGTATTTAAACCCCTGCTGGCCAGCCGTTGTTGTGTTGTTGTTGCTGTGACTTGAAATAAACAGGCGTGTTGTTTGGGTTCAACTACCGGTGTCCGTGTCCTCACTCCGCCCACGGATCCCCGGATCCAACAGTTAGGACAGAATAACGAAGGACAGAGTAGTTTGGAATAGGAAAAGGAGTAAGACAAGGCTGCATTTTGTCACTCTGCTTATTCAACTTACACACAGAGCACATCATGCGCAATGCAGGGAAGGAGGAATCCCAATTTGGGATCAAAACTGCTGGGAGAAACATCAACAGTTTGAGATATGCAGATGATACCACTCTGATGGCAGAAAGTGAGGAGGACTTAAAGAAGCTCCTGATTAGGTTGAAAGAAGAAAGTGCAAAAAGCTGGCTTGAGACTCAATATCAAGAAAACCAAGATAATGGCAACAGGCCCTATCAGTCCCTGGAAAATAGATGGAGAAGAAGCAGTGACAGATTTTACTTTCCTAGGATCAAAGCTCACTGCAGATGGTGATTGCAGACATGACATAAAAAGATGACTGATTCTTGGGAGGCAAGCGATGAGAAACCTAGGGAACATAGTAAAAAGTAGAGACATAATCTTGCAAACAAAAATTTGCATAGTCAAAGCAATGGTATTCCCTGTGGCAATGTATGGTTGTGAGAGCTGGACCATTTGGAAAGCTGAGCGCAGAAGAATAGATGCCTTTGAGTTGTGGTGTTGAAGGAGAGTTTTGAGAGTCCCGTGGACAGCAAGGAGAACAAATAGGTCAATCTTAGAAGAAATCAACTCTGACTGCTCCTTGGAAGGGGACGGCCAAAATGAGATGGTTAGATGGTATTGTAGAGACAATGGGCACAGAACTGAACGAGCTGAGGAGAATGGTGGAGGACAGAAGTGCCTGGTGGACAGTGGTCCATGGGGTCACAAGGGGTCGGAATGGACTGTGCGACTGAACAACAACAAAACAAAGTGTAGCATGGAAGAGAAAAAAGAGACCTTCATACCTTAATTGTGTATTCTGTCCAACCAAACCTCATACAACTATTATCATTTCACAACCCTTCATACACTCAGTCCTTATAGTGTAATAATATTTTAGCAGTCTTTAATAAATCAAACTGCATGAAATGAGAAAGAAAAATAAGAATTTGCATAATGCTGGTTTCACTTGCCTTCTCCTGCAAGACAAGGAGCTCAGATTAAACCTTATACTAGTTTCAATATCCCCTTTCCTCAATTTACACTGCCTGCCAGCTTTTTAGCCCTATAAGTGCTAACTGGAATACAAAAGATCTGTTGGATAATGTTATTCTCTGGGATAAACAACATCTCTTTGCTCCTCTTTATAGCTGCCCTCAAATTGAACACACATCCCCAATTCAGTCTAATTTTACACATTGCTCTGAAGCCAGAGCATGTGCCTGATATAGTTATATATTAACAGAAATGTCAAGAAAAGCCTGCTCTCAGAGTGATCTCTCCTTTAACAAGTTCTCGATGCCTATATTCTGATAGTGACGTTCTCTTCCTCTTGGGAATAGCTGTTAGTTGAAGGATGATTCAAATTGGCTGTGTTAAAGCTTTTACAAAACACAGAGGGCATATTTTGAGAGAACACTGAACTAAGGGATAATTTGTGACAGCAGAATAGAGAAAAAGAAGGGCAGCATACACAATCAATCAGGTTTCACCAGCTGCTAAAACCAATAGCTGTTTAAACTATCATAGAGTCTATGAACACAGATTATAATAAATATAATTGTACTGTGATAAGGTATGCAAAACCAGTAAGCAAAAAGGAAAATCAAACTTTCTGTTAATGTTTCAGATACCACTTTGATAGATGTATTAGTACTTTCTATATAGGTAGAGATTTATAGAAGAACCATAATTTCCTTAAGAGCTATTTTCTTGTATATCCATGACAAAAAAAGCATTAAAACAAGAACATTGTTCCATCTCATTGTTTGTATTGTGCAAATTGATCGATTTTAATTTAAAACTCTCAGGTCTTTCATGACTTTCCCATTATTTTCTCCTGGTTAGTATTTTGTTTGTTAGCAGTTCTCATTTTTATTTCTAGGAACAGATGTTTCTTATACAACCAGATGTTTCAAAGTAAACAGATAATTATTGGAAGACATTTGTTATAATAACTACTACTGCTGAACTTTCACAAAACTCTGAACTTCCATGTTGCAGTTTCCTTCCTTCCTTCCTTCCTTCCTTCCTTCCTTCCTTCCTTCCTTCCTTCCTTCCTTCCTTCCTTCCTTCCTTTCTTTCTTTCTTTCTTTCTTTCAAGTAAGGGAATAGAAATGAAATCATCTCTTAGCACCATGAATTTTGACTCGTAGGAGGCTCCGGAAATTTCCCCAAAGCAGCGATCATCTTCAGCACAGGCTACTGAGGGGAAAGGGATGAGCAAGAGGCTGCTCAGAGCAGCCTGGAAAAAGTGCAGTCGCTACCTCCGTCACCACCACTACTGATGTCAGGTGGTAGGGGCGGGTGGGGCGGCGGTTTGCGGTGAAGCCTGGGTGCTCACTGTGGGTCGCATTAATTATATGCAGGGGGCCAATTAGGTCTATATGCCGGAGTTTGGGCACCCCTGGATTTGACGCTCGCTTAAACTACTAGTAACCAGACCTCGGTTTGTTCTTTGGACTTTGCTATTTGGACTCTCCTTGAATAGACTCTCTGTGTAGTGCCACTGTGTGGTGACCGTGCCTACTGGGGGCAGTTAGCACAGGTCTACTCTATTACCAAAGCAGGGTAACCTGGCCAAACATGATAAGAAAGATACGACCACTGAAATTTTCAGTTTGTGTTATTTGTCTTATTTGTATTAATTGATAGGGAGAGATTACTCATATTCTCTTTCTGTTCTTTTGTTGAGAGTACCAAACAAGATCACATCATCTCAAAGGGAAAGAAGAATAATTTTGTAGGAAAAACACAAGTGAGGATTTATATCCCCTAAAGTACAGCACTCTGGCTGAAAATTCTACCAAAATCTTCTTTTCCGCTTGTATTCAAAGTATGGATTAGGATACAAGGGGGGGGGGTTGTAGGTGGAGGGAGATGGAGTTGCCACCTCAAGTCCCCTCCCCATCCACCTAAAGAGTTCTAGAATTTCTGCAAACTACACAGTTCCTTCAAACATTTTTATTCCTTCCCTTGTTTCTCAGTGTCCTAGTTTTGGTTATAATCATGTTGGTCTGCAACAGCTAAATTCAGGGGGGGGGGGGTTTGGGTTTCTGTGAGCAAAGGAACACTTCCTATAATCAATATTATTCCATACAATCTGTATGTCAGATAGAGGACCATTTGATTTTAGCATTTTTCTGTTCATAACTGCTTCTGTATTTCAAACGTTCCAACTCCCTAGTGCTAACCATTTCCTTTTGTAAGGAACAAATGGCATACCAAAGATAAAAATGTTCATTTCTGTTGTAATAAATGATGCTTGTAATTTCTGGAAGGTGCAGTCTTATTTCTTCAAACATTATATACCTTCTCACAGTGCTAGGATTATTTCTAATGCCTGTTGCATATGGTCAGAAAATAGTTGGTTGCTTTTTGTCAAGGACATCACACATGGGCAGCTTGTGGTCTCCAGACTACATGTGCTGCTCGGAAATCTTCACTGTAATGCTGATGCCACATTACCTCCTGATCTAGTACCAAAAAATCATGCTCCCACAAGTCTACAAATCAGATGTCTGGGTAGCAGCAGAAAGTGTGTTTATGAGGGGGGAAATGGTATGTGATCAACAAAAATCTCAAGTGTTTAAACTATACAGTTGTACCTTGTTTAAAGAGCATAATGTGTTCCAAAGGATTGCTCTTTAAGCGAGTTTGCTCTTTAAGCGAAACACCATTGTAAGTGACCAATTGTAACTTCTGGGGGAGGGAATTGTAAACCCCGTTTTATTTGTTAAGCAAGTTTTTGGTTGGCTTTATTTGTTAAGCGAAGCGAACATTCAGAGAAAATTCTGCTCTTTAAGCGAGTTACTCTTTAAGCAAGGTGCTCTTTATGTGAGGTTTGACTGTACACACTAGTTCCCTGCTTAGCTGATTTCCACTAAGAAAAGTAGAGGAACACACAGACTTTTGTAGTCTTCAGCTGCTTGCAGTGCCAAGCAGGTGTGTGTTTATTTGCACACACTGTGGGATCTTAGCACAGCACATGCTGAGATGGGCATATATTTTTGTTTGCCTGTCAAGATATAAGCAAATGATGCGCTGTGTGGGTGTATAACATCAGCAAACAAAGCTATAAGATTATTCATGAAAATAGTTCAATTTGCATGAGTAAGTTCTAGTTACATTTTCCAAGAATACATCTGATTATTGTTATTGTCTGTCACCAAGTCACTTTTGAATTATGGTAACACTACAGATTAGTGATCTCCAGAAGGTCCTAATTTTAACAGCCCTGCTCTAATCACATCCAAATATGCAGTTTCATAAGAAGCATAGGGAGGCATATTGGTCAGAAATCTCTAATCTATATTTGGCCCATATTTTCAAAAAATCAGCTCAAGCCCACAACACAGTGTGC
This sequence comes from Furcifer pardalis, assembly GCA_030440675.1. NCBI lineage: Eukaryota > Metazoa > Chordata > Lepidosauria > Squamata > Chamaeleonidae > Furcifer > Furcifer pardalis. The sequence continues at coordinate 65,713,616 of CP126896.1, forward strand.
CTTGCATGCTTTTGAAGTCTTTAGGCTCCTTCTTCAGGCTAGATGGTGAACAAATTTAAAAAAGAGTCTGTGGCAGAACATGTGGCTGATATATGGAAGGAGTTTCAGATGCTTAAATTATGCTCTCTGGGCTCTGAGGTGGGTTCAGGTTGAATCTATGGTTTGCTGCAAGGCTTTTAGGCTAAAGTAAAAAGCAATGGCTGATTCCCACCCATCTCTAGTTCTGAAAATAGAACATTCACCTGTATTACTGAGAAAGTTCTACATCCTTTGGCAAGCAGAGAAAAATTGGCAAATAGAAAATAGAAGTAGACGGCAATCAGTCAGTTTTCATATTAACAAAAGAGAAAGCAATTTTAACTTATGAGCTAGGTAAAAATTTGGTACATGCCAAATCAATTGGCTTTATCTTGAAGCTAGAGAGACTATACCTAAAGACAGGGTGGAGAACCTATAGCCTGCAGGCCGGCTCCGGTCTGCAATGTCAAATCATCTGGCCCATGCCGCCGGTGCCACCAGAAGTGGACATGTTTGCAAAGGCTGTAAATGCTCCAGTGACTGTTATAAATGCATTTATGACAGCTGAGGACACATTTTACGGCAGTGTTTATGGCAGGGGAACACCAGTCCGACCCACTCAATTGGATTTCAACAAATCCATGACCTTTTACATATTCAAAATTTGGGGGTGGTGGTGGTGGTTGGAAATTCTGATCAGCTTCTGATAGCAGTCCTCACCCTACCATTGCAGGAAAAACATTTCCAGGAAGTCTGACAAAATGAAAGAAAAGTTGAAAGAGAGAAACACAAAAAGCCTGTGAAAATTTCATTTACTCCTGTTTTATTAATACGAATCATTTATGTTACTCTTGCAGAAATGAATTCATTTTTAAAAATTGATTACATAAAATAATATATGAAATGTAAGTTATTCATCATAGAGGTTATCACGTAAGGAGGCAGAATGTTTTCACACAATAGAAAGTGTTATTGATCTTTCTAGATTTAGATACCATTTTTCTACACACAGTTTGGAAATTAAATTTTTATAAGTACCGTACCTAGTTACAACTATAGCTCTAAGACCATCCAGAAGTAAGTAGCTGCTGTTATTGTTAGATTTTTGAAAAACATAGTTCCTAACTTTTGAAATAAGTCTGTTTGAAAAATATGAATGCAGCAGTGTGACATCCAGCACAAGTGAACATGTGACATGTGAAATCCCTCTTATGCTATTTACAAAAAACCACAGCATTGAATCAATAAAAATAACTGAGAAGTAACAACTCCACAGCAAAACTAAGGTTATCTCATAATGGCCAAGATATAGTCTCAGAGTTACTCTAGTGCAGTGGCTCCCAACATGTGGCCCATGCCCCACAGGGGACTTCAATTCCCAGAAGTCTAACTCAGTACACTGGCTGATCTGTGCTTTGGGGAATTGAGGTCCAAAAACCAAAGGTTGGGAAACACTGCTCTAGTGGAAAAGCAATAGCAGAAAATTGCTACAAATTAAAAAGTCACTGCTTAGATTCCTCCTCATGCACCAGTGAGGTTGCTCGATGTGTGACCAGGAGTTCAAGCAATGATGAGTTAACTGCCACTATAAATTATACTATTGTATTGTAATATAGATACCCTGATGGAAGTTTTTTTGATATTCTGTGACAGTAGTGAAAAAACGCCTTTCAGTACAATTGTATCTAAGAAATAATTTTGTTGTTTTGCCCATTATACAATCACTCAAAGAGGAAATAAAGAAATTACATATTCCAAGACAGTACTGATCATAAGATATGGTGACAGAATTATCAACATGTAACTGGCTTTATATTATATTACTTATATGCAGAATCAATTGTCAAAGTTGCAAAGAAATTACAAACACATTTTAAAATATATTTTTGGTAATGATTTTTACTGAATTGATTTTTTGTGTGGCTGATGAACATGCTAGAAGACTGATTGACTAAGATTGCTTTTAATTAATATGCCCACTGTATAGAAAGCTTTCCAATTAATAATTTATTGATTGGAAGCTCTTGCAATAGTCTCTGGCTATATGCCATAAAAATTTATTTCTATTGTATGCACAGATATGAAAATGTTTCATAGAGAAAGATCAAACATATACTTGGTCAAAAAATATATAACAAAACCATACGTGAAACATTTATGCTCTAAAAATGAAATGTTCACATGGAGAATATCAGGTCAGTTTGTATTTTAAAGGAATATTCTTGCATATGATCTAACAAGACTAGAGAAACACTGCCAACCATTCTCCTTTTGCCGTTGATCTTTCCCAGCATCAGAGCATTCACCAGAGAGTCCTCTTTTCTCATTTGGTGGCCACCAAAGTACTTCAGTTTCAGCTTCAGCATTTGTCCTTCCAAGGAGCAGTCTATGTTGATTTCCTTTAGGATTGACTAATTTGATCTCCTTGCCATCCAGGGGTCTCTTAAGAGTCTCCTCCAGCCCCACAGTTCAAAGGCATCTATTCTTCTGTGCTCAGCCTTCCTTTTGTTGACAGGGTGTTGTCTCTACTTATGCTATTTATTATGGTGACACCACCACTCGACTCTCCCTCATCCAACTTGGCTGAGGGAAGGAGACGCAGCTGTGTGGCCAACCCAAGTGGCCATAAAAACATCGCCGACAGCAATGCCACCAATGCCGGACTCTCCCTTGGACAAAGTTGGTGGGGTTGAGTTTATGTTTTTCTGTTTATTGTTTTTTAAGTGTTTTTTGTATTATGATAATTTTATATTTTGTAATTGTAATTGGGATATTTTTTGAAATGTTTGAAATGTTTTTGTATTATGATAATGTGATACCTTGTAATTGTAATTGTAATTGTAACTGTAACTGTATATTTTGTATCTTTGTTAGCCACCCAGAGTCGCTTTGTGAATGGGGTGGCATACAAGAGCGAGAGCGAGAGCGAGAGCGAGAGCGAGAGCGAGAGCGAGAGCGAGAGCGAGAGCAAGAGCAAGAGCAAGAGCAAGAGCAAGAGCAAGAGCAAGAGCAAGAGCAATGCCTAGGTTTGTCATAGCTTGCCTCCCAAAAAGTAAGTGTCTTGTTATTTCATGGCTGCAGTCACTATCTGCAGTGATCTAAGATCCCAAGAAGATAAAGTCAGTCACTGCTTTTATTTCTTCCCCTTCTTGCCAGGAAGTGATGGGGCTGGATGCCATGATCTTGGGGTTTTTTTATGTTGCATTTCAGGCCAGCTTTTGCATTCTCCTCTTTCACCCTCATCAAGAGGCTCTTTAGGTCTTCTTCACTTTCTGCCACTAGAGCAGTAATCATTATGTTTTACATCAAATAAGCTTGTATGACATGGAGGGGGAAAATATATCTGTGCGGTTACTCTTAATAGCATACGGTCAATAGTGCATGTCATATGTTAATTCGCTCTATGTTCTATGTACATTACTAGCTTATGCTTTGTGAATTACTAGTTTATGGTTTTGTATGGATTCCATGCATGGTCACTATTAATTTTTTTTAAAAAAATAAACCTGACTTGTCCTTACATTCTTTGACCAAGCATCGGAGAAGAAAGAAACTGCCCTTGACCTAAAAGTTGTGCTATCATCTCTTGAGTGAGTCTCTAGATCGGTGTTTCCCAAACTTTGATTTTTGGACTTCATTTCCCAGAAGCATAAGTCAATTGGACTTAGGCTTCTGGGAATTGAAGTCCCCCTATGAGGCAGGTGCCCCTTGTTGGGAACCACTGCTCTAGACCATAACCACAGATACTGCCTGGATTTTGTCACCTTACATATATTATCATTAGCTTGCTCCATCCTGAAAGAGTACAGATTCTAACAGGATAATGTTACACAATGACTATGGATTGAGATTAGGGTGGCCAGTTACAAATCTCAAAAAATAATAAGAAAGTGATTTGCATAAAATTGTTTATCTAGTTTTCAGGCCCAGATACTGATCTAAGAACCCACCTAGTCTACTGTCCAGTTGTTCATCGAGGTTGAGCAACTCCAGGGCCTTTGTTTCACTTGGCAGGAAAGCCCTTTGGAGCATGTTTTTTGTCTCAAAAGGAGTCGGGGTGGTTAGCTAGGAAATTGCTACCATTTGATGGATTCAGACCATGATATTTGCATATCAGGCTTTCCCAACCTGTAACTAACCTAGCCAAATAGAGCAAACAAAGCCATTACATTGAGACCTGCCAGGTACTTTCTATTCTTTTTATTTTATTTGTGTAATCCTGATCAGGTATGGGTTTTCATACATGGCTGATGAACTGTATTCAGTTGAATGAGACTGGAGCCTTATGTATAGCTGAGGCTAGTTTAACAGTGTTATGCTAGCTTGAAACATTTGGTTCTTCTTGCATCCTGTTTGGGAGATGATTATTTAATGTGTACTAAGAAATATGTACACATATCCACTGTTAAACTCACTGGTGCTCTGCAAAAGACAGGATCTAGCCATTGTGTTCATATCAGCATTAGAAAAATGTGTTTGGAAGCCCTTCTATAGAATCCAGTCATTTCAAATACATGAGAAAGCACAGTAGCTGAGCTATGGGAGTTCCACATTCACACGTCTCATTTACATAATAAAACACATCTGGACCTCTTTATATTTTTCTTTGGAAACCCATCCCTTATCTCACTGTGTGCTACACGTTTTCACACATTAAAAGGTTGGAATCAGTACTGATAAAAAGAAATATCTGGAGAAAAAGGAGAGTTGATATATTTACAGCCATGGCAGCTAAATGTTGTCTGAAGCCAGCCCAGTCTCCCTACTCTTTCTTAACATATTAATCAATATAGTATTTATATTTAAAAATAGGACAGAAGAACCACACATACAAGGTTATATCAGTTACACTTAAAACATGGTAACCAATAGCTTTTATTATGCTGAAATGCAATCATAATATTCTTATTTGAATTACAATTTTGAAAATGAAAAATAGGAACAACCTTATTCCAAGACAACAAAATAGAACCAGGGAAATCAATATTATTGATCACACATGCATCCCAATATTATTTTGTTACACAGAATTACTTTCCTCACCCTAGCATTTCTTAACAATATAAATCCTTACTTCAGGTTGCTATAATTACATTAAATATGAATGTTTGGAGGATGAGAATCAGAATTTTCTGTATGGAAATCCTATATGGCAGTGATGGTGAACCTCGGCACTCCCGCTGTTCTTGAATTTCAATTCCCAGAATCCCTGATCAGCAGGAGTGCTGACTTGGGCTTCTGGTAATTGAAGTCCAAGAACACCTGGAGTGTCAAGGTTTGCCATCACTGCTATATGGATTCCTTTACTGGGGTTAGAGTAATTTTACAGGGTGGGATCTTTGCCATTTAATCCTGTCCAGAGTACCTTCCAGGATTCCAACTTGTGATGGAATACAACATGGGTAATTTCCTAAATGAATTGCTATACTACTTGGCATCTGCCCATTGCTCTTAAGAACAATTAGCATGACAAAAGATCTGCATCTGATGGAAACAAGACCCACCTGAACTGATTTCCTGGCTTCATTTTTGGATTCTCCTTGAGGACATGACTTTGATGAGTACCTAGCCTTCATGACTAGCACTTGCAGAAATTTGCCCTATGGCTTGCCTAGTTACCTATAGCAGATCACTGTCAAAGTTGGATGCTGAAGTAACCTTTTTCCAATCTAATATGTAGATCATAAATTGTAGGAGTGTATCATATAGGTTGAGATATTAACCAAGTGATTAAGCTTTACTTTTTGTCATTCATTTAGAGAAAAAATGGATTTTTGAGGATGATTTGGATAAAGTAATAACGTTCTCAGTTTGGATTGGAAACTGGTGTCACATTCAGCTGGTTCAAATATTGATTTACATTAAATAATAAAGAAAACTGTAGCATACTGAATTTTGTAGTATTGTGTAGCAGAACAAAACAACACTTGACAAGTCAATTATAAAAATGGGGCATCATAAAACAAAAATTTGTGACTTTGAAACTAGACTTCAGATAGGAACAAAACTTGTAGAAAACAGTCTGCTCTTGCCCTGAGCCAAATTTTGCTTCTGTTTTTTAGCATGTTTTAAAATATATTATTAAAGGTATAGAGGACAAACATTCAGAAGCTCACTTTTTAAAGTTGTGAAATTACAGGGTGCGTTGTTCTCCCTTTTTGTATCTGGAAATGGTCGTGCTTGATGTTAGCAGAGATTTGATGCCTATTTAACACATCTTGTCATTATACAATTGTTTGGTAACTAGGGGGGAAACCACCAAAGATGCTACGTGCTATCAAGTCACTTTTGATGTGTGGTAATTATATGAGTTAATGACCTCGAAATAATGTAACATTAACAGTTCTGCTCAGATCTTCCAAACCAACATTTCATGTTAAGTTGTTATTTCTTCCTAGATCTCCCTTCCTTCTTAGCAATATTGTCTTTTTCATTAAGTTATGTTCAGGTCTTGCAACCTAACAGCTGTGGTTCCTTTATTTAGTCAACTCATCTCATGTTATCATAGAGAACAATACCATTTATAATGAGATTCCAAGGAAGGGAAATTCCAGAAACTAATTCCTGTTTTCATCAATTAACTATTCCTCACCCAGATGTAAAATAATAATCAGGGCTGTTTTTTGACAATTTTGAATGGTAGTGAGCTCAAAATAGTATCCTGTGGACCAGGAGTTCTCAACCTTTTTAAGCCGAGGGCTGGGTCACACTCCCTCAGCCAGCCTCGGGGGCCAGAAGGCCATTTTGCCCTTCCTCTACCACATGGCACTTCCTGGTGTGGTGGAGGCAATGGGGGGGGGCACATGAAATGGTGCCATGGCCTGCATTCAGACCGTGGGCTGCAGGTTGAGAATCCCTGCTATAGATTATCTTTACTGCTGCCATTGGTATTGTCAACATTCAGGTTGACCTTTGCTATGTAAAGCTTGGCATCCTTTTACATGCTGGGAATACAGGAACAATACTGTGCAGCAATATCAAGCCATTTCCTGGTGTTTTGAATCATGGATACAGAAGCACAATATCCCACATTCATAAACTGGAGGTTTGTTTTATAAAGAATTGAATTCTGTTCCCACCTCATGTAGAAAGCCAAATGTTGGTGACAGAACAGACAGAGTGATAACTACGGCTCAAGAGACCTGGGTTCAAATACCTGTTGGGCCATGGAAAATCATTGGGAGTGGTGGGACTGGTAAATAATACAGTAATTGCATGCTGTCAAGTCTGTTCTGACTTATGGTAAGCCTTTCCAGAGTTTTATTGGGAGATAATTCACAGACATAGTATACCACTCCACTCTTCTGAGGCTCTAAATATTTCATATAACTGGAAAACTCTATCAGAGTTGCTATAATTTGGATTTATCTTGACAACACGTACATATTTATTTACCACAAAAGCAATCCTTCTTTATTGACTATGTGGTTATGTTATGCCACATTGTGAATATGTTTTAAAGAAATCTCTGGTATGCAATAGTATTTATAGGTTTTAAAAAGAAATTTGTTTTAAAAATTATATATCTATGAGAACCAAAAATTATACCTTGATGTGAGAAGACAAATAATGGAACAAATTCACTTAATAAGATATTTATGTGGCATTCCATTAAATAGCATTTCTGTTTAAACCAGCATGTGATTGCTTGACTCTTCTTTTTTACCTTCTATCCTCCATTCGTTTTTGCTGAAACCACAGTTTCTTCTTCAGCAGTTATATTTCCACCAGAAGAAATAAAAATTTCATAAAAAGTAACATGATTTGCATGTAGACCTCAAACAAAAAGGATAGGAAATCTATAAAGCTTTCTTCTAACACTACATTTCAAATAAATTGATTTTTTATTTCAGTTTTATTTTCTTACTTTCACATTTTGTACATTGTAATTTGTTGCAATGTTCAGATTTACCACTAGATCCTTACTGTTAAATTTACACCCATTATAGCATATTTCCTGTTTCTCTCATAACAGCATATTTTCCATGTCTCCATCTCCTTTTCCTTTTCATTCTCTTTCTTTCTTTCTTCTTCTCCAGCAATGTGACAAAGAATGAAGACCCGCAATGCTTCTAGAGAGATTTGATTAAGCATGAGATGGGGAAACAGGGAAGAAGTGAACATAAAGTTTGTATTGGGGAAATACCTCAGCTCTACTAAACCACATCCTGGAAGCCATACCTTATATGTAAAGATATTCTCCCTTTTCCTGACAGCTGTCAGAAGGTAAGACTTGTAAAGTCATTTGTACATCTAGGTCTGCTTTAAAAATGAAATTACTGGTGGCAGTCAGGATAAAGATGAAAACATAAGATGGTGAAGTTAAAGAAGACAACATGATATTGGATTGTGTCTAGGATATGTATTCAATGGACAAAAAGATCTACTCATCAAAGGTTTCTTGACTTTATTTTTATGAGTCTTCTCTAAGATTTGACAGTAAGGGTTGTCAAGAAACTGTCCTGGACAGAAAAGACCACATTAGCTACTCAGTCAAGCTATCCAAATAATATGGTTTTGCATAATTTTTCAGCACATAAATGTGCTATGGCCAGGGAAATCTCTCTGGCAGACCTTTCTACCATGCTCTCACTGTTCCAGGGAGACTGAGCAAAATCTCAAAGCTTGCACACCAACCCTGCAACAAAATAGCTTTACAGAAGAATTTGATTATAATTAACATGAAATACTTGTAGAAGTAGAATTCCAAGATCTCAGGGAACCAGGTGAAGTCTCAAGGAATTGCCATGTTTCTTCAGGATAAATCTCAGGGCAAAGGCACTGGAAGAGAAATTTTGATATAATTATGTGTCTTTATTGCCTTTATTGTCTATCATTTACCATTCTGAATGGTGTCAGGAATTAGTGGCTCAGTCCAAGGATCTTTGTACATGTCTGATCGAACACTTGTTAGAGCTGCCATTAAAGCCTACCTAGTGGTGATGGGGGTGGTGAAATGACAATATTTCACCGCCCTTATTGCCTCTGCAGATAATCGCCCAGCGACCTTGTTCCGGGTGACCAGGTCCCTCCTTGGTGGGGGCGGGGGTCTGGCCCTCATTGGCAGGGATCAGCTGAGGCTTTTGCTGATTATCTGGTGGAGAAAATCACTCAGATCCGCTTGAAGTTTAATCCCGGCATGGAAGAGATAGAGCTGGGGTTGACCAGAGTACAGTCTGGCCATGTTATCTGGGATCGATTCGATCCAGTTAGCCCTGAGGAAGTGGACAGGCTTCTTGGATCTGTTCGTGCCACTGCCTGTGAATTGGATCCATGCCGTGCCTGGCTAGTCAAGGCATCTAAGGCTGTGTCAGGCGGTTGGGTCGAGGCAATTATAAATTCATCTCTGCAGGAGGTTTTTTTTCCAGCACCCTTAAAACATGCTATGGTGCGTCCCCTCCTGAAAAAGTCATCCCTCAACCCTACGGTACTTATCAACTACCGACCGGTATCCTACCTATCCTTTTTGGGTAAGGTCTTGGAGAAGGCAGTGGCATGGCAGCTACAGAAAATCCTGGATGAAGCGGATTATATGGACCCTTTTCAATCAGGATTCAGGCCCGGATATGGTACAGAAACTGCATTGGTCGCATTGGTGGATGATCTCTGGTGAGAACGGGATGGAGGTCATCCATCTGTCCTGGCTCTTCTTGACCTCTCAGTGGCCTTCGATACCGTCGACCACGGTATCCTTCTGGGAAGGCTCCAAGGATTGTGGATCCAGGGCACTGTGTTGGCCTGGTTTTCCTCATTTCTGAGGGGCAGGACCCAGTCAGTGTGGCTGGAGAGTGAGAAGTCCAGCCCTAGGTCCCTTCAATATGGGGTGCCTCAGGGTTCGGTACTCTCACCTCTCCTATTTAACATCTACATGAAGCCACTGGGTGAGATCATCCGTTCCCACAGGGTGAGGTATCACCAATTTGCAGATGATACCCAGCTGTATATCTCAGCCCATGGAGATCCAATTGATGCAGTAGAAGTCCTATCCAGGTGGCTGGAGGCTGTCAAGGTCTGGATGGGGGACAAAGGGCTACAACCGGCAAGACTGAGTGGCTATGGGTAAGGGGTCCTGCACTATCTCGGGAGTTGCCATCTTTGGTTCTGGATGAGGCAGCTTTGCCCCAAACAGACTTGGTGCGTAATCTTGTGGTCCTCTTGGACTCACGACTACTGCTCAAAGAGCAGGTGGCAGTCATGGCCAGGAGGGCTTTTGCACAACTTCGTGTAATACGCCAGTTACGCCCGCTCCTAGATCGGGACTCTTTGCTCATGATCACACATGCTTTGGTCACCTCCAGACTTGATTACTGTAATGTGCTCTACATGGGGCCACCCTTGGTGACCATTCGGAAGCTGCAGCTGGTCCAGAATGCAGCTGCTCAGGTAGTGATGGGGTGCGGGCGTTATGCTCCAGCCTCACCACTACTTCGGGAGCTGCACTGGTTGCCAGTGTGCCTCCGGGTGCAATTCAAGGTGCTGGTCGTTACCTTTAAAGCCTTACATTGTAGTGGGCCAGGATACTTAAGAGACCGCGTCACCCCAAGAACCCCTAGACCGCATCACCCCTAGAGTCAGGTTCGCCTGATTGGGGCAGGATAATAAATCTAAATAAATAAAATAAATAAATAATAATATAAAAATGTATTACACATCTAGTGTTTGTTTAGGAGGTAGTTCAGGAAATTCACAATCTCTTGCTCTCTTTTATGCATGCTACACAAAGGCCTCTCTTTTCTGACATCACAAGGACTTGCTTCCCCTCCAGTGACTTCACATGAACTTACCACAAGTCTCAGGCTTTAGACCAGAAATCTCAGAGAATGAGATGCTGCCAACCTGCCAAACCTAGCATGAAGAGATTATGCAATGGAAATGTGGCACTGGAAATTCATGGATGAGTGATGAACTAAAGGTAATTAAGGAACAGAAAATCTTATGAATTGAATGTTACAGAACCTTGCTTGTGAAGACCAAGGCTAAATTCTGTCATTATCCCACCAACATTGCATCATTTTTCAAATACAGTAATACCTCGGATAACGTTTATCTTGGATAATGCTAAAATCGCATAATGTTAGTAGGGACTGCCCTACTGGTTTTATTGACTTATGAACTGTGGTTTTAAGCTATGTATTTTTAAAAAATCTGTATTGTAAGTTGCCCAGAGTTGGGTCTACCCGATTGGGGCGGGATAACAAATTGGAACAAACAAACAAACAAATAAATAAATAAATAAATAAATAAATAAATAAATAAATAAATGTTAAGTAATCTGGGGAGGAGAATTGGATCGAATAATGTTAAGGTCCTATGGGATGAATCGGATAACAACCGCTAAAGCCTGTGTGGTTACAATGTATCTCTATGGAGCTTTAACGTTATCTGATCCATCCCATAGGATTTTAACATGCATCAGATGACACTAAAAATCGGATAACACCAAGACTTGTAGAACCAAGTCTTAGCGTTATCCAAGGTATTACTGTACCGTCCTGACAAAAATAATACTGCAAATAGGCTAATTCTACTATATCACTAGATAATCTGTGCAGAAAAGAGCATTCCTCCATTAGATAACTTAGAGATGACCATTGTGCAGATTCCTCCAGTGCAGTCCTGGGCTTTTTGTCATGAATTGACAGTGTGAAAAATGCATACAGAGCAAAGCAGAAAAACATTTCAAATATGTACCAACTGTGCCAAATGTTGTCATGCCATTAAGAAAAGGGTACATTTCTGTAAATTCAAAATGAACCAAATGTTGTGAATTTCAAATTTATGGACTTCGTATGATATTGTGGTTCCACACAGCCTCGTCCTCAAGTGCTCTTTAAAGTTAAAGGGATGCAATTTTATATTTTTACCTCAGGCACAAGGCTGCTAATTACAAAATTATGGGGAATGAATTATGCTGCTGTGGTACCCAAATTATAGGGATAATATATTGTAAGTGTTTGATGTGGAAGAAGATAAGGAATCAGCAAAATCATTCTTGGTTAATGGCAGAGGCAGTGGAAAAAGAAGCCAGATAAGTTAAAAGTCACAAGTTAAAATGTTCTGTGGAACGAAATGATCAATATATTGGATTATGAGCAGATTTTTTGCAGTTTCTTGGAAACTGTACTACATGATATTATGGTCTCTGCTTTACCATTAGCTTGAATAAAAATGAGGCATATTACTTAGTGCTCAGTTTCAAAGTGTAAGGTAGGAGAATTGACCTCTGCTGCTTTAGCCAAATAATTATGATTTTTGTTGTTGAAGGATGGCTTCCTTGAAGTCATTGCTGATCCCCTCCAAGTAGATGTCCAACATATAATTTGTGCTCCACCAACATGGTTAGGATTTCATCCATTGACACTAATCATCATCAAGTCTTTTCATCAGGTGCCATCTAAGATTTGCCATCTGAGATTTACATATATATATAAAGTCTTGCTCTGCAGGCCAGGAGAAGTAACCAGGTCAGTCAACCATATTCTGATATGACTTCTCTGTGTCATTTGATATTTTGATCATGGCGTTTTTCCTTCTGTTGTAAATACAAAGGGTGTTCTTTAAAAATTATTCCCAGGTATACAATCAGAAAGAAGCAGATGGTCTTATTGCTGCACTGGCTTTCATCCTACTGGCCGCCTCTTTTTTTGTGTGTTTAGAAATAACAATATATTTTGCAGGTCTGAATAGAAGCTCCTGTCATAGGTATTAGTACAAGCTGTCCCTACCCGATATTCTAGGTCTGGTCACCCATGTGAACACTAATTGAGCTAAAATAGGAACTAGCATAGGAATGCATTCAACTCCTATAAAATTAGAAGAGCCACTTGAAAAATACTTCCTGTTCTAGTAATTTGGGGTCAGCCACTAAGAACAATTATTTAATTTATATCATATTGTTATCTTAATGCTGTGATCCATGGTGGCTATCTAATCACAGCCCTGTGCAATATGGTGAGCAATAGTGTATTTTTGGGTATCGAGTGTGGTGTAATGCAGTTTCTTAAGCTTGGGCCCCCAGATGTTCTTGAACTTCAATTCCCAGAGGCCTTGATCAGCAAGTGTGCTGACTTGGGCTTTGGGAACTGAAGCCCAAGAACACCTGGGGCCCAAGGTTGAGAAACCCTGGTGTAGTGGATAGGACTTTGGAGACAATCACTCTTTAAATGTTTCACTTACAGTAATAGCCCGGATAACGTTATGACTTGGTTCCACAAGTCATGACGTTATCCGTTTTTTAGCGTTGTCTGATGCATGCATCGAACAACGCTAAAAAAAAAAAGCCCTGACTTCAGGGACAAACCGAGCAGGCAGTGGGGTGCCTTTAAAGCCACCCCCACTGCTGTGACTACAGTAGGATCGGGGGGAAACACCTTTCCCCCCACTCTACTGCAGTCTTCCCTCCGTGCTTACCTACATGCTCCGAGCGAGGCCTTTTTTTCATCGTCAAAGTCTCTTTATCTCTTTACTTCCCTCCCTGTACATTTGAACCTCAGGGAAGGGGGAAAGAGAGAAATGTGATTGGTTCTCTAGAGAACCAATCACCTCTCTCTTTCCCCCTCCCTGTATTGTCAATACAGGAAGTGAAAGAGAAAGAACGATCGGCTGCAGTCGGAGCTGCAAAGCAAGAGAAAGGTAAGCTGGGCTGGATTCTCTCTGAGCAGGCAGTAGGGTGGGGTGTGGGGAGTCCCCAAACTGGGGGTGGGGGTGGGGGAAAGGAAGGAGGAAGTGGCAGGGAGAGGAGTTGTGGCCTCCTTTACTTCTTTAATACGGTGGATCGGATAACACTAAAATGAACGTTATCAGGTGCAAATCTTCCCCCAAATTTGTCGTCGTTATGCGGTTTTAGCGTTATCCGGTGCAATCGTTATCCAGGATATTACTGTACTTTGAAAGCCCTATTAGGCTCATGTAAGTCAGTTCCAACCTGATGGCACATAAAATGCAACATATGTGAAACAATGGACAATTATTGCAGATAAGTTGTTTGTCGTTATCATCTCAAATATCCATTTGTATTTCTACCATTATTTCTACCTCTCTTACTAGGAATGGGGCAGCAATAGCAAGATCAGTTCTATGGCACGTTGAACATGCGTTAAGAAGTTGTTGGGTTTTTTTTTGGGGGGGGGGGCTTTTCAGGACTGCCTGATGCGTTTGGTGACATGGACACCAAAAATCTTTTGACCTCTGCTACAAAGCAAAACTTATTTGTGCTTTAGTTCTCCTTGATGATTTAACCTCTTTTTCTCTTTTTGGACAGATTTGAATATTATTTGTGTTCATTGTAATGTTATTGTGTGTGGAAACGCTAACAGGAGAAGACCTCTTTCTACTTTTGGAGTAACATGTTTATAATTGCAACAGCCAACTATCACCCAAGAGGTCCTTGTTTACTTCTACCACAACTGTGGAAAGCACTTACCGGTATCTCAAATACATTTGTAGTTACAGCCCCCCCCCCCGGCAATTTGAGCTCCTGTTTTATTTCAGGAATTTTGGAAATATTTTGTCGTGAAGTACCCAAGTGCCTTAGTGATGCTTAACTATTTTCATTTACATATTTTGCCTCAATGCACAGTGCACCTCACTTCTGACATTCCTGTACTGTTTCCATCCTGTTTAATCCTTGTCAATGAAAACACCTTTAAAAATGGAAATTAGGTAGCTGAAGTTCTTTGTCTGAAACATTGCCCCTAAACATTTTCTGTGAGCTCCCATTCAATCATTTTTTCAATTATTATTGTTCCTCTTGGCATTAGAATTTGAGAAGCTACATCCTAAATTGAATGTTAATCATTCTATATATATATATTTGAAGAAACATATAGTATATATATGGGAGAAATAGAAACACAGACAAATGATATGAAATAAAATGATATTTTTTCTTTTTTGGTGGGGAAGACAGTGGATAAGTAAAAGGAAAGTGGCACAATCATAAGAAACACTATTTTTTAATGCAAAAATTTTAAAAGTCAAAACCTACTGTTAGGGATCTCATTACAGCATTTTCTGCTCTGAGAAGATATCTATTTAAGGAAAGAATATTTATCTTCAGGGATTGCATATTGCACATGACATTCCTTTGCTGACTTCAATCTCACAAAAGCAGTAAAATGAGCCCTATGTTTCCTGTCGTATTTAATGCATGTCACACACTGCTGACCTGAGCTCCAGAACAAAGATACATCTATAATTTGCCTGAAAAACCTACATCAACTTTCTGTTTTATATGCCTCATTTCTGTCACAGAATATCATCTGACGGATTCCTATAACCAGCAAATATGAAATGCCTCTCTTGCTAGAAACATACAGGGTGGCCCATAAGTCCCTACCTGGCCTGAAAGTACCTATCCATCGATATATCTTATGTATCCAGTGTATCTGTGTGTCATCATTCTCACTGCATATTATGCGAGGTCATGTTCTGTGAGACATTTCCCTCAACATAGCATAGGTTATTGTTCTAAATGCTACAGTAACATCTGCCTTCACCTCATTGTTAGAATTATAATGTTGTTTGGACACAAAGAGAGTAAGGCTCTGCTGGGGAAGGGAGGAAGTGCTCCCATTGGGCTGCTGGGTGGAGAAGCAGGGCGAACTCTGTGCTGGGAGGAGGGAGGAAGTGCTCCCATTGGACTGCTGGGCAGAGGGATGGGCAAATCATGGGGAGACAACACATATGCCCACAGAGAGGATGAGTAGGGACTTTTGGGCTGGGTAGGGACTTATGGACCACCCTGTATTTAGCTGAGCTTCCTTCAGCTGAAGAACAAGGTAAAATGTGATTAATGGATAAATAAATAAATAAATAAATAAATATTAATAAACTAATATTGTCACAAGATTTAATTTCCAGCTAATATTATCTGGGTGCAAGGTGGACTGTCTTAAGTTTTGTTCACCAGGGTCCAGTTCTATCTGTTGCTCAAGATATTTGACTTTTACCTCCTTTGTGTAGAGATAGCTAAATAGCTACTAATAGTCTTACATCAATCCCAGCTTATGTCTGGCTTTATCTAGTCAGAACTGAAAACTGTGATTTAATATTGTCCAATTAAAGTTTTGCCACCTCTGATCCCTCTCCCCCTACTCTGTTTCTTTTTCTTAATTCCAACCATTTCTTTCCTTCTTTTTTGCTATGGAAAAATTATAGTAAACAGTGATGCAGGACAAGATCTACCAATGGAAAAAGGAGATTTCCTACCATCCAAGAGGGACAGGATACTCCAGCTTCCTTTCATGGCTTTAATTTAGCTTCACCTCACTATGTTTGCCTATCAAGGTCCCTAAATGTGATTTGCAGGTTTGGCGAGGGATGGAGATTAACTATATGCCTTGATGCATCTGTCCCTATCTTGCATGAGTACTGGCATTGAGGGAATGCACTAGAAGTGATGAAGGGCCAGTAGCAGGGGTATAAGGATAGATGAGATAGGACTTATGAGAGTGGGTGAGAGAATATAAGAGTTCATGAGGGAAGAAGAGTGGCAGGATGTGCTGCTAACACAAGCTGCTAATGAGATGAGAAGGACCTGGAGGAAAATCTCCCCCTGGCTGGACCAACATTTGCAAAAGGAATCCATGATGGGGCATTTGAGTCCAACTGAAGTCTCCTACAGAGGAGGGTGAGAGGCAGGCCCTGGAGAGACAGACTTATAAGCCTTTTTATTAGAGGAGGAGAGTTGCTGGGAGAGAAAGAAGCAGAAAGATACTTCATATCTTACAATATTAATGTATTTTGCTCTGATAAAAATGTGCTAAGAATGTATTTTTCGAGCACATATAAGTTGCCAAAGATTCATTAGGCCTCAGTTTAACTTTCTTCACTAGTTTTAGTTAGCAAGAGTGATTCCGTTTTGGTTTCACTGTAGACTTCAAAAGCGTGTCTTATCTCACTGTGCCTTAGAAGCCATATTAACCCTTTCTTGGTGACTTTATATGGGTAACCAAAGTGGGCCTTCAGTACAGTTAAGTGTACTGATGTATTTGAAGTAGTCCTAAATCTGTCATATCCACATTATTCTTTCTATTATTTCACTCTCCATCACTAACGTAAACACAGTACACATTTTAAATAACTTTGCCATTTATGAGGCTTTACTTCTTATTCTCTAATACTTAGCTATGCCTTATACTCATGTTAAATATTAAGATATAATTCTTCTTTACAATGCTTACTGTCTTCTAATATTGGGCGAGGGGATAATATGTCTATTAATACTTTTTTGCAAAGGTGCTGGGAACCAGAATTTTTGACTGTGGGAAGTTTAATTGTCAAATGAATCTAGCTTCTGAAAGGTAAAGAACAATGTCTGCTATGCATTTTGCATATGGGCATTTTCTTGTCCTGGGTCTATTTGGATTTTGGCTAAAACACTGCTATTGCTATATTATTTTAACTGAGTAGATCTGCTTAGGATTTGCCTGTAAATATGAATTAGATTTGAGGTATTTGATTTAAAATCACAAATCTCTTCTTTCCTTGAAGTTGGTGATTACCTTAGTGTGTTTAAATGAAGCCACTAAGATTTCAGATTGAAATGCCTAAATACATATATGAATAAATATAATCATCCATAGACAGGAAGGGAAATAATACACCGCAGTACTTCACTGAATACTGTTGGAAAGGGAGCTGAATGTGGAGCAGGTTTCCGACCATCTAACAAAGAAATCCACTACACTGTTTTTACCAGAGTTATCTCAAGAAAGATGTAACATCAAGTATATTCTTGCTGGATGATCCAAGACTGTTGAATTTCAAGCTGGTGATCTTCCTACCAAGAGACTGTACAGCTCAGAATGTGTGTGTTTTTAAATACTGAAGTGGTGGTTTTATTATTATTATTATTATTTTCTAGAATATCTTTTAAAGTTAAAATTACTTTTTATTTTTCTATTTCATGTTTTAATTGCATTTATTTAATTGGACTTTATGGTTAACCATTAAGTCCAATTTGGAGCAGAGGAAGAGTATACTTCTTTCTAATAATCATGAGCATAATTGAAACTTCTGATTTTGACACATGGAAATTGTTCATATTTTATTTTTATATAATTACTACCATCTAATTCATGCTACAACACATAACACTTCTCTTTTTTGTTGTGTTGTTTTATTATATGAAGAACAAAGTTCATAATACACCACCACCATAAATACTACCACCAGTCTGTCATTGCCACAGAACACAATTCTGGAAGGCTGTGTTGCTAAAAAAAATGTGATGCGGTGAAACCTCTCTTGGATACATAACAAAAATGCATGATTCACTTCTCCAAATGACATTTGTCTATTATCTGTGCTTCCACAAGAAATGGAATGAAGTAACATTTTCATTCTGATTGAATTTATTCTGATTTATTTATTCGTAAGCATAATAAACTCGATATGGCTGTGAACACTAAGTAAATATTCAGTGAATCCAACAAAATGGCTGTACCCTGACAAGACCACATAAACTAAACTATTGGTATCTTCTGGCCACAAATATAACAGAAATGGAAGTAAAATGGAAAGATTTGTTTTGGAACTCTTGCAATTAAATAACTGACTGTGAGTTTATTGAAATATTAAGGAGGGGTTTTTTTTTGGGGGGGCATCATTCCTAGTTTAGGACTGATGTGGCTAAAAATCAAGAAATTAGAAATGAGGATTATGAAGTGTTGACATTCAACACCTGGGGCATAGATAGATAGATAGATAGATAGATAGATAGATAGATAGATAGATAGATAGATAGATAGATAGATAGATAGATAGATAGATAGATAGACAGACAGATAGATAGACAGACAGATAGATAGATAGATAGATAGATAGATCTAACAGTTCACGTTTCATTCACATTCTTATTTTTAAAACCTTAACCTCTTTTCATCCATCCTAAATATGAAGAAATGTGAGCATGAATTAAATTAAAACAAAATAAAATTCTCATCTATCCTTGCCCACAAAGCATTTGAGTGAAATGAAGGAAATGGAGAAATAAGTCAGTTACCTAATCTCTGTATTGAACTATTCTCCATGAAGTTTTGCAGCTTGCACTGAAGTTGTAGATGTCTTTACAGCTTCCGTGTTTTTCTGGAAATTTGATATTATGCAGGAATCATGTACTAACTTCAAATATGTATGAAATTTAAGTGACATAGAGCAGATGATAAGATTTAGGTAATATACATAGAGTGGAAAATATAAAACACTGTAGTGTACTTAATATAAAATATCACACACAGTCTATAGAAGGCAAATATTTGATGAATTCCCCAAGCCATTTAAAAGAAACAAGTGCTATATAATTTAATCAAGCATATTAACATAATCTTTAATTTCATTCAGCATATCACAATTTAAAATAACTGCAGAGCTGTCCCAAGCCCATCCTATATGGCTATGCTTAAACTTCTCAAATAAAATTAAATTCAAAGTGCTTTCAACAGAAGTAAAGGTTAGAAACAATATTCATGCTGCACAGCCTCATAAATCAAATCAGTACACAACAGGAAATGTTAAATGGAGTCTTTTTCTTGAAGAACTCTACATTGGAATACATAAATTAACGGCCATGAAAATGAAATGTGCATTCAAAGAACTAGAAGAACCTGAACTGCTAAGATTATTAATAATAAAGCAACCAGACAAGCAAATTTATGGCACTGGGTGCATTAGAAACCTGTCTGTCTTTCAGGATTTCAAAATGAAATGGTCTTTAAAATGAAAAAGAGTAATATACTTTCTGTTCTCTTGAATAAAGGGCACAAGAAGGCCACTAGCCAAATCACCTCTTTATGTAGAAGCAGAAATTTAGAGGAGACAAACTCAGAGAGAAAATAGAGAGAATAATAATGGTCAGTAATTTTATTCAATGGACATTGATATCTTAATAGATGCGTGAACGAAGGTGACGACCACTTCCATCCCTACGGAACTGCCTTCTGGCAAAATTGCACCAGATCACTTATTTGCTGACATTCAGAAAACAACTTAAAGTGCTTCTGTTCAGGGAGGCATTTGAGTAGGGGGACTCACCGGACTAGTGTTAGGCTTTCCCCCCATCCTCTGGTTTTAATTTGGTTTGATATTTGTATTGTAAAGGTAAAGGTTTCCCTTGCTCGAAAGCCAGTCGTATCTGACTCTAGGGTTCAGTGGTCATCTCTGTTTCAAAGGTGAAGATCCAGTGCTGTCTGCTTCTGCAGACATTTCTGTGGTCTTGTGGGAGGCATGACTAGACACTGAAGCGCACAGAATGCTGTTTACCTTCCTATTAGGTGATTTATTATGTGATTTTATTATGTGTTTTAATGTGTTGTTGTTAGCCGCCCAGAGTGGGGGTAACCGCAGATGGGCGGGATATAAATGGAAGTTAACAACGACAACGACAACGACAACGACAACAGCTCTTTGCTTGTGTGACCAAGGCTATGAAACCTGGGCTAAAATCATGTTGCACAGTTGTGCAAATTGTGTAACTTTTGGGAGTGAACTGCCTTTAGTTAGGAAAACTCCATAGACATTATCTGTGGCATACTATGTCACCCAATTTGCCGTACAACAGGTAATGTGCTGTACAACAGGTACTGCCTACAGAGACTTCTCAACTTACAGCAATTTGTATGTAAAAGTTAAGCCATGCGTATCAATGTGAAATAGGATTTCAGCCACCATGTAGAGTTTATTAGTGCTGTGCCAATAATTTCTGCAAGCAGAATTTCAACCATTCTCATTCAAACGGAGAGAAAAGAAATTTCCTTCAAAAGAAGGAAGAATTGTGTATGTGTGTATGGGATCTAATATTCATATATTTGGGAAATTTAGGATTATTGTGCTGTTTTACTTATGAGATGGCTATGAGGCATGTATGTATGTCTCATTTTTGACCTTTTTGATAGCTATTAAGCACACACACAGAGAGAGAGAAACAGACAGACAGAGAGCTTTCCACACTTCTTTTAAAGCCAGGAAAAACTAGCCTAAAGTAATTTCTTCCATAGATCTTTTTAAAACTGAAAGTGAAGTTACACATAGAAGCCATGGCCTGATGAGAAGTTGTTTAGCAAAAAAAGTGAAAAGTGTAGAGATCTTTCTACCATGCAACATTGCAGCAAAATAAAAAAATGTCATGAGGGAAAATTTAAAAAGGGCTAGAAAAGTGAAAGACTCCGAAGAAAATAAACCTGTTGCAAAATGTGGGAACAAATGGTATAGCAGTGGGTTCACTGTTTTTCCCTAGAGTTAATAACAACATTGTGCTCCTTCAGACTGCTTGCAGGGCCTATACAGACAAAACTTCATTGCCAACATTTTCAGTAGAAACAACATATTCTTTTGGGTGGCTGTTTCCTTGGCTCCCACACCAAAGGGCATTCGAATGAAATCAGAGGTATTGTGAAGGAAATGAAACAAAATCACAGCTACCCATACAGTTCTTGTTATTGGCATTTGTAGGATTGTGGGAGACTTTTGGTTTAATGGCTTGTGAGCCAGTGTGGATGTTGCAGAAGTACTTGGGGTTTTCAAGTGTGGGATTTGTACTGATAGAAACCCTTTTAAAAACAGGTGCTGCAATCACAAAAATCACAGCACAGTATATAGAAACTATATCGAGATTGCTCACATTGCTTGTGTCTGTACGAGCATTCTCCCCATCAGGCTCTCATAGGTGAACCATAGAACTTGGAAAATTACTTTTCTGGATTATAACTTTTAGACGAGTCACCACCATAACCACTGGCTATGCTATCTGGAGGATTCTGGAAGATATAATCTAGAAAGTAATTTGACAAACTCTGGAATTATGTGGGGCCTGTTCCTGAAACTACTGAGTTCCTGAATTTATATCCAGCCCATTTATATCCAGTTAACTGTATGGAAACTCCAGGCTGTGTCAGTACAATAAGAATGCCCCATCCCTAAGGAAAACAATTGTTTTAGGGACAGGAAATTTCTAAATGCTTCCTTA
This sequence comes from Furcifer pardalis, assembly GCA_030440675.1. Lineage (NCBI taxonomy): Eukaryota > Metazoa > Chordata > Lepidosauria > Squamata > Chamaeleonidae > Furcifer > Furcifer pardalis. The sequence continues at coordinate 65,735,598 of CP126896.1, forward strand.
AATGGTTCAGCTTTGGCCAGTTTGCAGAAAGTGGGCAGGCATGGGGCATAATGAACATGGGGATTAAATGGATTCCACAGTGTTTGGATCCACTGCTGAAAAGGACCCATTTCTAGTTCTAGCTTCCACTTACACAATTCCTTCAGGGTAGGTACCCTGAGACCCCTTGACTGTCAAAATTGTTTTGTCGAGGTATGATTTATCTAGCAAAGGTGTTTCAGCAGGTATTGAGATCCTAGACCATTTACGGTTTTATAAATTAATATTAAAATCCTGATTGCGATTATGAAATTCAGTTTGTTGTCATGGAATAGAACTGATGAAGCTTCTTTAAAAACATGTCTAGGTGAATCAACTGCCTTGGGGAGCTACAAAATTAAACTACTCATATGAAAAGAAAATCATTAATTCTTCATTCCTCATAACTGAACTGACTTCAGAATTCATTAGCTAACCAATCATGCATGCATAACTTTCCCTTAAAAACAAATACTTCTAGCTTGTTGACTTTTAGGCAATGTCAACCTCAGATGAAAATATATTGGTTTGTCCTTGTATTAAGCTGACAGGTTTTGTAATTCAGACAGATCTGGGCCACCATGATATCATAATGGAGATTTATTTTTTCCAGATGTTATATGTCTAGAAATGGACAAAAATATCCGCAATATCTAAATATACATTTTAGAACTACATTGTTTTCAGCTATGTTCCCCAGGATTGATTTTTTTTGTGTGTGTTGGGGAAGAAGAGAATAAACATATCAATTAAACATTATCTGTTTCTGTAAGGTTCAAAGTAATGTGTACTGAAATTAAATCAATTAATCTTTGCCACAGGGGTGGGAACATCTATGTGAGTGACATCATTATCAAGAACCAGAATTGACATGATACAACTGCAGGGAAACTTACAAGAGTTATTGAATGGGGACTGCAATCAATCATGACTTGGATGCCTTTGGGTCAAAGAAGCAATAGTGAAGTAAACACACCAATCTGCTTAGTAAGCAGTCTGTTGTTTCAAGGGCTAATATGATATTATCAAGAGAGTAAACATTTCTACAAATAGCTACCTCATTCACTGAAATGTCTGGGGATGCTAAATCATATAAAAAGATAAATTACAAATGTTATTTTTGTCCAATATATTTTCAAAATGTGTAGTTTTGATTTTGGCTGCCATTTTCTCTGTATGGGCACATTTTACTTCTGCTTCTGGGAGCAATAAGGGCAATGTGGGTCAGATGAATTGGCATCAGGCAGGGACGTAGCTACCACCGTATCTGCCATATCAATTATATGGGGGGCCTGGACCATGGGGGCCCCCAACGTGCGTAAGCAAAAATTAATAAAAAGTTCCCAATTTTTTTTATTTCACAAATGACAAAAGTCAAAAAAAGCAATTTCTTTTTTTCCCACGTAAAGCGTGCGTTCAAAAGTTGGCAACACCCTACATCGGTTATCGCGGGGTGCGGGATTTCCCTGTTTAAATCATTTACTTCAACGGGGGAATCCCACAATAATCGATGTACATACGATACGATGATACGATGATAAACCACGGACGGAGAGCAGTGTTTATTGATAGATAATTATGATGAATAAATATTTCTTTTAATTTTATGCATTTTTTTTCTTTTGTGAGAAATCTTTACCCTTCCTAAGGGCCCCCAAACAAATTTTTATACGGGGCCCTGCCAAGGCACGCTACGCTTCTGGCATCAGGGGGCAGATATGGCCCATGGACCATAGTTTGGGCACCCCTGGTTTAAACAGAGAAAATGGCAGTCTAAAATCTACTTCATCCTGTTGCAAAACTACATGACCTAACTGCTAAATCACGTGACCAGCCCACTGAACCATGTGACTAGCCCACAGCCCAAAAAGTTTGGGCACACCTGAGATACAGTAAGTTTTCACACATGCACAGGAGGATAAAAGCCTTCTACTTGGAGTTCCATTTGAAGCACTTTTAGGAACTCAATATATTTCTCCTCAATGTATATTTTAGCATGCTTGTGATAGAATTTGTGTAGCTTTTAAAACAAAAAAATAAACAGAACTGTCAATCTGAAGGACAGTTGTTTAAAAATGCATCCCTCTGCCCAGCGTCAAGTCATTGGGTGGAGTTTCTTTTCTTCCCCCACCCAGAAGTGGGGCACCTGTCAAATGGCCAGAGGGTAGATGGAGTACATGAAGCTATTTAAGAGGGGTTCTCCCTTCAACTGCCTCTTTTCGAGGTGCAAACAGGAGCTGGTCATAGCTTCACATTTGCATATTTTCAGCTGAGGAGGGTAGTGTAAGTGCATTTGGGCAGCTTGCATGCTTCATCCTCTTTCCTTTCTTAGTGCCTGGGGATAGCAGGAATGGAGTGACTGCATTTGTTTCTACTTGTTCCTATGGATCAAGGTGGCACATTGGTACCACCGCTGGGTAAAAAGACCTTGCAGTTGGCCAAGGGGGTATTCTAGGGCCTTGCTGGGGAAGGCAACATATTGATTGAAGAAGTAGCAAGAGTTGTTAAATAATCACCTAAACACAAAGCACGAGGAATAGATGAGCTACCAACAGAAACAATCCAAGCAGCAGGATAAAGCAGCATGGACACAATTAACTAGGGCAGACCAGAGGGGCTCCCTGATGGTCCTGTCAGCTAGAGAGGCTCACCTTTCTAACACCAGGAGGAGGGCCTTTTCGGTCTATGCTCCAGCCCTTTGGAACCTCCTCCCAAACAATCTCCGTCTCCAGGCAGAGCTCCTCCCCTTCAGAAAAATCTTCAAAATCTAGTTTGTAAAACAGGTGTGGGGTACCACAGGTATGGAAACATTCTCCCACTGGCTGATATAAGGCCTAGTCTAGGCCTTGGGGTGGCAGAATGAGGGTATGTTTAATTGTATTTTTAAGGGTTTTTAACGTTGATGGTTTTAAATGATTTTACTGTCGTGGAATGTTTTTGGTATATGTTTTTATATCTTCATCTGTGAGCTGCCTGTAGTTGCTTTGGTGAGGGGGCAGCAGTGCAAATGTGAGTAATAAATGAATGAATGAATGAATGAATGAATGAATGAATGAATGAATAACTGTACCCACTGATTGGCAAAAAGCAATAATAATACCACAGTGGAAAAACAAAGGGAGCAAACAAGAATGCTCACAATAATGAGGCATCTCACTCTTAAGCAGGGAAAATGTATGCCAAAATAATAGAAACAAGATTGAGACCAGTTACAGATCCTCAACTAGCAGAAGAACAGTTGGGCTTCGGAAAAAAACAGAAATTGCATAGACGCAATAGATGCAATTTTTATGCTTAAACAACTAATAGAGAAAAATATAGAATACAACAAGAACATTTATGTTGGATTTGCAGACCAAGAGAAGGCATTTGATAGAGTTGACAGGAAACCGCTATGGCAAGAATTGGCTCAATATGGAGTAAGTGAACATCTTATCAGGTTATGTAAAAGCTTATATAGTGACTGCAGAAGTGTAGTTAGAACAAGTCAAGGAATATCAGAACCCTTTGCAGTAACATCTGGAGTGAGGCAGTAATATCACCACTATTATTCATCATCTACATCAGGGGTGACTAAACTATGGCATGTGGGCCAGATCTGGCTTGCAGCACCTAATAATCTGGCCTACGCTGTTCCTGGAAGTGGAAGTAAAATGGACAAAACACTGCCATATATCAGCCACAGGGGCATTTGCAGCAGTGTTTTGTGCAAGCACAGGTGTATTTTACTTCTGCTTCTGGTGGGAAGAACCACATGACCAGCCCACAGCCTGAAAAATTTAGGAATATAGACAGCATAAGCAAAAAAGCTAAACCAATGAATGGAAACATTATCAATGAATTGCTTTTGCAGATGTTCACACAATGATAGCAAATACAGCTAAGGAACAACAACACCACCTTACATCAATGAACAAGAATGTAAGGAAAAAATTATGAAAATCAATAAAGAGAAGACTGAGGTAATGGCAATTGGGAGGAAACAGCATATTCTAGATATTGAAGTAGAGGGAACAAGTATAAAACAAGTGGCAGAGTTCAAATACCTAGGAACAACATTTACTGAAAATGGCAAAATGGACAAAGAGGTTAACATATGGTGCAATAAGGCAAACCAAGTTAGCCCCAAATATTGTGTGACACTTAGTAATCAACACAAAGAAACACCTCATACAAAACACATTCATTCACACCTTATATTATCAGTGTCAAACATGGACACTTACAGCAAAACATAAACAAAAGTTGGTCACCACAGAAATGAGATATCTGAGGAAGGCTGCAGGAGTGATTAGAAGGGATAAAATCAGGAATGAGGATATAAGGGAAAGAATTGGAACAGAACAAATCCTGCACTACATAAAGAGACAACAAATAAAATTGTTTGCCCATTTGGAGAGTATGTCTTGGAATTCCATACCTTACAAGACATATGTGGAAAGAAGAAAGGACAAAGACCACAAGGCAGAACCAGAGGAAGGTGGAAAGATAACATCAGAGAAATATTACAAGAACACCAAATAACACAGGTGGAGGTCGCTAGAGGTACCAGAGCAAGAACCTTGCATCTTCCTCAACACCCAATGGGGTAAAAGAGGAAGCAAAGAAGATTATAAAAATATATAAAATTTCTCTATTTAGATATATAAAAATAGGACAACAGTAAACCCTTTTTGTTAATGTTCTTTTTCTACCATTCTCAATCTTCTCTTTTCTCTCTCTACCATGTGGTAGAACACCCCCCTCCCATTTTTACTGATCTTTCTACCGAACCAACTCTACAACTTTATTTAGTATTAAATTATGAAGAGAATTGTTTTGAACCATTTATGTTATTAGCATTTTCACCCTTCTAAAGTACTCAGCTTAATGTCCCTTAATTATATACATTTAGTGCTTTAATTCTATTTAAATCTCTGAATGCTTGGGAAATACATTGAATGCATACAATACACAATTCACAAAGGAACAATACATTAAATGTCTGTGTACACTATGTGGCTGATATTTCCGTTAATATCAGCAAAAAGGCACACTTAAAAAGTGCCCTTTAGTTGTTTTCTCTGTGGACCTGACATAAAGGTTTTGAACTTTACTTTTAAATATTTGCCCTTTACCATTTTTATATTAAAGTCCTTCTTGGAGCACAAACAATAAGTCTTTGTTCAAAATGAGAAAAATGATTCTACCTTCAGTTTTATTAAAATTGCATTATTTATTAATAAATTGCATTTATTCTTCTACTGTTTAGGATGATATATAGACAGATTTTAATGAGGCTGTTGATGGTGCTTTTTCACAATGCTAACCAAATTAATGTAGAGCAGCTGTATTGTATTTTGACATTTCAAGCATTCTTACTACTGACTGAAGTACAATTCTAAACTGGAGCGGGCAGGCAGCCAAGTTAGCAAAACAACAACAATTCTAGAAACTTCTTAAAAACCAAACTTTTATATATTTCATATGAAGTAGGGGGCAGCCTATGAAAGATTACACCAAGTAAAACTTGACAGTTAAGATATTAAAAGACTGCTGCTTTTGTAGTATGGTTGTGGCAGTAGAAATAAAGGAAGTTGAATATATGAGGACTAGACCACAATACAGAAAACTTCACAACTTAATGTTAATTAGTAGTTTCATACTAATATCCTATTTTTTGAAGTCAACACTTATCTAAGTCCTGCTTATTTAATGGGTCTATTCTAGTTTGGTGTAACAATTGGATTTAGCCTCAGAAGTCCTACTTTGAACATACATCTATACTTTTTCCTCCAACTGAGGTCTTGGTTGCTGAAGCTGTTTCCACTGGAAATAATATAAGCGTATCTAGCTATAAGGCTACAGAAATATGGCTCATGAATGAAAAGGACAAAGTCTATGAAATCATGGCACATTGCTTTGTGTGACTGCCATTTTATTCAGGCCATTGAGCTATCATGGACACTTTATGACCCCCATAACATGCAGAGAGATATCCTGCTGTTGTAAAATATCTGTCTGCCATTCAATGGTTAAAAAGTCAAGGATCATCCGTAGGAAAGATTAAAAAATATAAATATATCTCCTCTTTCATCTTTGATATCTTTTATATAACATACAATTAAGCAACATCTTTGTATTAAAATCAAAATAAAGAACAATATCAGTAATTTTTTAAAGAAGGAAAGAATATCTAACACCATTTGGCACCACAAATTTATTTAAAGTGTTTGAAGTGGTAGCTGTGTAGCACCTTAAAGACTAGAAAGGTGTAGCTAAGACCACGCTTGGATTAGACTGCTTTACTCCAGGAAATACATTGTCTGACTGCTCTCTTTAGAATCGAACCAGCCTGTCCCTGCATGAACTAAACAGTGGGTTAAATGCCTATGCAAGTCACTCTTAAGTGAATGGTTGAAATACATTCATACAACTAGATGGAAAAATAGTTTGTATTTTGGACTACTTGTGGCATGGTCTGATATAAGCAATTTTCCAATGATAACATGATCCACAGGGGATCACCTTGCTTGGTGCCCAGGCTGGGGGTTTTTGGGTCCAGTGGCAGTATTATTCTTTTTTGAAGCTGGGCTGGAAAGATTCCTGTATATGTAGTGGATCACTTTAAGGGAGACTGCTCCCAGGCAAGCAATCCTTTCCTGCATGATCAGATACTATAGTTTCTCACCGTCTGATTGTAATCTAATTAACACTAAGAAATCATTGGAGATTTGGTAAGTCAGTTGCTCCTGCTCTACTTGTATTTTGTTACTAGATTTCAAGGGAATGCGGTGGCTCAAGTGGTTAAGATGCTGAATTCAGTGACTGGAAGGACGAAGTTTGGTTCCCGGTTACTTCATGATGGAGTAGGCTCCCAGCTCTGTCCCAGCTCCAGCCAACCTAGTAGTTAAAAAATAAGAAATAACAAGTAGATAGAGACCACTTCAGTGGGAACAAAGACCCAGGGTGGCTAACAAACCTTAAAAATACTTAAAACACAGTAAAAACAAGGTATAAAACAGCATTAAACAGGATTAAAAAGTTACAAAAATTAAAAGAGATTAAACAAGTCACACACAGAGAGGGAGGGGGTAGATGAGCCAACAAACTGAGGCAACTGTCCTGCCCATACAGTGATGGGATGTAACAGGTTCTCACCAGCTCGCCAGAACCGGTAGTAACTTTCCCCAGTGTCCCGTAGAACCGGTAGCAGCTTTTGGGGGGAACCACCTTCGGGGCTTACCTTTTAACTGGTTCCCACACTGTGCATGTGCACCAAGCACTTGGTTTGCATGCATGCCTACAGTGCTTGGCGCATATGCATGGCCTCTTTGATGTCCTCCCAAGCGGGGAGGAGGAAGAGAAGCTGCTAGCCTGAAGCTCCCTATAGCCTGCTCCCCAGGGTAAGTGACTCACCTTTGGATGTGGTGTGTCTGTGTGTATTTTAATGTGTATTTAATACTTTGCCTATATTGACGTACTATCACAGTTCCTAAAAAGGCCTAGCAGCCTGGCTTGGGGTTTTTAAACAAAGTCTTGGAGTTACTTCATCAATAAGCTACACCTGTGCTGTTCCAAGTGCTGTTCCAATTGGAGAACACTTAAGGAGGTACAGCTATTTTACATTTACATTAAGGCATATTATCATAGAGAACCGGTACGATGACCATATCCATCTTGGAACATGGTGCTGCCCAGGCACTTATACTAACAAGTAAGTGATGGGTTTGTGTTTGGGGTGGGTGGGTTGATTTATGTTTGGGGTGGGTGGGTGGGTCACTGTAAATTGATTTCAATTTGACAGCATATAACCAACTAACCAATGAGTAATCTTATCACTGCAAGAGACTCAGTCACTTCTTTGCTTCAACATTTTCAATTACTGGTTAAAATAAGCTTTTTAGACAGGTATTCTGTGCTGGCCAAAGACAAATGTCATACATTTGCTTTACCACAGATGCTGTTATATTTATAATTATGAGATTAGAATTATTTTGCTCCTATGTTTTGTTGATATTTTACTGTTTTGTTTAATCTTTCAACTGTCGCTTCAGGTGCTCTAAGAAATATGGAAATGTTAAAATAAATACTATGTTTTGAACACTTGAATTAATGCACATATTTGTTCTTCTTGATCCCTTAATCTGGCCCTCTGGATACAGCCTGCTAGCATTAACTTTTTGTACCATACAATATTATACTATCTCTTTATGATTCATGAAAAGTTTGAAGTTTGAAAGGATGTTAATTTTCTGCCTTTTCTTGGACTAAATGACCTTTAGCTCTTCCTAAACTGGAAACTCCATGACTTTATGAAACAGAATCCCATATTGATTGTTTAGCTTCAAGGGGCCAGAATGTAATTTTCTTTGGTAGACTGATTTGAGTCACTTTTCTGTTTATATTGTATTACATCTTGTCTTCAAGATACCCATATCAAAACCAATTTTGGGCAATTTTATGCTGTACTCTCTTACCAATTGCTTTCATGGCATCACTTGGTAAACTTTACTGACATAAAGAGAGTCAGTATTGTTTTTAAAAAAGCCTTGCAGCTTTATTTTAAGACACCCCCCCATCCCTGCATACACACTTTTGGCCAATGGCATATTTTGAATCACTGATATACAGAATTATATATTAACCAAGAATTTTCCCAAGTCTCAGTATCTTGCAGGAACAAACTGGAAAAATAAAGTTAAGGAAAATACATGCTTAGTTTTCCCTTTAAGCAATGGCATTGTGCTAGAGATTATCCCCATTTTAATGGTGGTAGTAAAAGTGTCAGAACATGAAGTTTGCATCTTGCTCAACACCTGATGGGAGGAAGAAGAAGAAGAAGAAACATCTGTTGCTCTCTTTCCCATAGTATTTTCTCCTGGGGGTTGGTGAGGGGCAAATATCATGGTTCTTCTTGTTGCATAGATAGAGAATTTTTAAAAAGCTAGCATTATTATTAATAAAAACCAATGAAAGGGTAATATGTCACTGGAGCTTCATGGACGCAAAATAGATCATAGCTTTCAGATTGGGATCATGATACTACCTTGCTAGCTTTTCCTTCCCTTGTTTGCAGTTACTCCATTCTTTTTTTCTTCTTATTTTTAAAATCTTTTTAGTGCCACTCCTGGAGGGATATCTAGAATACACTATGGAAATTATGGTGTTTTTAAATGCATGTGATATTGGAGGATGTGAGTGTTAGAAGTTTAATAAGTCTGGACATAATCTTTAAACTTCAGTATTTAGTGTAGATGCCACAGAAATCAGTGAAATTTCAGTTAACTATAAGGGTACACAGAAAGAGCCTCCTCAAGGATTGTGGTATTTTTTAACCACAATCCAGTGTACCTTGGTAACAGCAACTTTGTGTTACCAGCTAAACTTTCTCACACTAGGTAAGGTGAAAGGAACTGCAGAATGAATTCACCAAAAGGTGGCTTCTTTTAGGCAGTTTCACGTCTGGCCTAGACAAAGAAGAAGAAGTTAAGTATACCTTAGAATGTTGAAACATAAATAGTAGTCTAGATCCAACCCATAACACTCATGTCTGAGCTTTAATTGTATTATTCACTATTACCTTTTCATATTCTTGACACTGTTAATAGGATCTCAGTAATAAAGTGATGGGCTTGTATTTATTTATTTATTTATTCATTAGTCAGAAATTTAACTTAATCACCTGTGCAACTTTTTTTTATGTTGAGGAGAAAGGACTGTATGTTTATCTCTAGCTTATTGTTGACTATGTTTTCAAATACTGTACCCTTATTTTTATAAATAAATGGAACCCTGTTTTATACAACAGTGTGTTTATTGAGAAGGGGGAACAAAAGAGAGTTGCTTGGCTTAACAAATCCATTTCTATACCTACTATATCCATATTCTCTTGGCTGAGTTGGCTTCATGCATATGAAACCAAGCAGACTTCCCAAGTCTAGGAGCTCATGTCCTGTGTCTTAGGTAAATTACAGGCAACAACAGGGTGAGCATGAGAGAACCTTGGTGGAAGGTCCTGCCTGGCAGTGTATCTTCTGATCCAGGTTGGGGTATCACCGTCACCATTCAAAATTTAAAGGCATTTCAAATCATATAAGTTGTCCAAACTAGTTGTTAAATATCCATAGGTTTAAGAAAGAAGTTGTTGACAGGGGAATTAACACAGGATCTAATCAGTGGTGAGCTCCAAAAAATTTTACTACCACACTGTGGACGTGGTATGGTGGGTGTGGCCAGGGGGAAAGCCCGGCATTGCACCTGAATGAGGACTACTTTATTTCAAAACTTGGATGGGTGGGCCCAGCCAGAATTTCTGCTGCCGGTTCTGGCGAACTGGTGCGAACCTGCTGATGCCCACCACTGGATCTAATGCACTGACTGCTTACGAGCTAGTCCATGGCAAGTCATGCTGCTTACAGTTGACTGATCATAGGTATTAGCATTTCCCTTCAACAGGCTGATCATAAACTATGTCCTAGATGCAACTAATGTATCTCAGAAACTAAAATTATCTTATTTTGTGCCCTGCCTACAACCATTTTCATGTCAAGTAAAAATTAACATGTAACATTAATTCAGAACAAAGCTGAAAAGAAAGTTCAATATCATTGTAATTACCAGGTATGCTGCCCACTGTACTATTAATTAATTTAAAATAAGCTGCACTAGTGAAACTTATTGTACATTTCCAAAGAATGTACAAGCTACTATTTCCAAATCATTACTTTACAAAAGGATTATTTCTTTCTTTCTTGCAGGAAGGAAGGAAGGAGTCACATACAGAAATAGCTAGTAAATATGTCATGTTTCAATCTTATTAAAATGCACTTCAGACCTAGCCATGTGGCTAAAGCCTACATAAAAAAGCAACACAGAGGTCTACATGGGACAAATTCAAGAAACAACCAAATAGCCTTTCATGATTGTTTGTGCACATCAGAATATTATTAGATACACATTTCTGTTTTCGCCATACAATCCTCTACTAACACCATGTCAGAAGAGTCAAACTAAGAGCATGTTCAGATAGACTTTGAGTCCACTCTTTGAAACTCTTGGGGGTTGGCTTCCAGCAATCATTTTCACAGATGCTGGAGGATCCCATCCTCTCCCTGAGCATTAGTTTAACCCTTATCAGGAGGTGTGGGGATTTCTCTTTGACAGCAATCTTATATACACTGTTTTCAGTACCTGTAATGTTGGGAACAGTGTATAAGAGACATTTGTGGTCACCAAAGGCTATTTTCACTCTAATCATACAGTATACTGAAGGGGCTAATGAGCTCCCTCAGCATATCTGATGTTTTATTTACTTATACCCTGTCTATCTGGTAAAACATCACTGTTGGTGGTTTACAGCATATCAAAACACATGGTCAGAATATAAGAATAAATATAAATAAAGGATAAAAATCAGCAATAAAAGATAAAACACATTCAAGCATCAAGAGCAAGATGGCACTTGATTTCTATAGCAGGGATTCTCAATCTGTGGCCTGTGGGCAGGATGTGGGCCATGGCACCATTTCATGTCCCCCACACACACCTCCACTACACCAGGAAGTGCCATGTGGTGGAGAAAGGGCAAAATGGCTGTCTGGACCCTGAAGCTGTCTGAGGGAGCATGACCCGGCCCCTGGCTTTAAAAAGTTGAGCACTCCTGTTCTATAGTCAAGGCCTAGTCAAACTGCACACCCAGTTTGTAAATGCTCTCCTTCACTGGAATGTCTTAAATTAAGTGAAATCGGCTCAGTCTGAGACCGATTGCCCCTAAACAACAAGACATTAGTCTTATCTGGATTCAGTGTCAGCCAATTGTCCCCCATCCAAACCATGCCTGTCTCCAGGCACTTCTCCAGGTTCTGGATGGCATTCACTGATGAAGTGGAGAAGGGGAGCTAGAGCTGTGTGTGTTCACTGTACTGATAAAAGCAGACTCCAAATCTCCTGATGACGTGCCCCAGCAGCCTCATAAAGATATTAAACAGCATTGGAGAGATTGCTGATCCTTGATATACATTATATTTATACACCCAGGGATCAAACACATTCTCCCCAAACTGTATTCTCTGGACATAATCCTGTAGGAAGGGTTAGAATGAAACACTTCCCCTGCTTCTCTGATATTTATTTTCCCCTCCTCCTAGTTGATTTTTATTGTGCTGTATTGATTAGGGTAAGAAATACCTGTAGTTTTTTCATTTTTCCTTATGTAACTATAAGATACCCAAGAGAACGACCATACAGTCATACCTCGCACAACAAATTTAATTCGTTCTGCAAGGATGCTCGCTATGCGAGTTTTTCGCTATGCGAGTCAGACTCACATAATGAATTTTTCGCTATGCGAGTCGGACTTTTCCTATGGAAAAACTCGCATAGCGAAAAATTTTTGCTATGCAAGTTTTCCCCATAGAAACGTTCGTTATGCGAGTTTTTCCATAGGGAAAAGTCCGACTTGCATAGCGAAAAATTCTTTATGCAAGTCAGACTGCTTAGCAAAAAACTTGCTCGTTATGCGAGTTTTTTGCTAAGCGAAATGCTCGTTATGCGAGGTTTGACTGTATTTGTAAACCTTTTACCAATTTCACTGGAATTTATACAATGTGCTTGATGTCAACAACAAATGTATGCCTGGCTTGCTCAGATAGGAAATGTATTGGAATAATGGTGCTCAGCTTAACACTTTTCCTGGATATCTCCTTTCCATTCCATTTTCCTAGCTTTTCAGACTAGTTACCTCCTTTGTGAATGTCTGGCCATACTATTTGTCACCCAGGAATGACAGCTGATATTTAAATAAAATTTGTATAGAAGCTGAATATTGTTGTAACCCACGTGATCATATTTGTTTTATGCAATCACATTAAATTCTGTGATAGTTCTTCAACAGATACACCATATGGCTGTCAAAGATGTTTTAGAAAAGCAATAAATCATTAAGTAAGGAAGTATTTCAGCAATTTTAACCTTGATTGATGTCTGCATCTTTCAGTGCTTTAACTACAAACCCCATTAACATTGCAGACCACCGATTCTTTACCAACTGCAAGGGGACAATAGAAAAAGACTTATCCATTTAAAAACAATTTGTAAACATCTGCCATTCATTTGATAGCATTTGGGAAACAGAAATGTTTATGGGTGGCATTTAATGGGTTCTCTATTGTGCTGTCTGAGAACTCAGGAGGGGAAAAATGTATTAGAGAGAGAGAGAGAGAATGATTTAAGTCCTTGTGCCTGATATTTTCCACTGCAGCTTCTTCCACACAAAAGGTTCTTCAAGGTTTGTTAAAACAGAATTATTGAGCTACATCCACAAGCCCTCCTCCAAATAACACAGTAGTAAATCCACAGCATAAATCAGATTCCTTTTTTCAAACCCATTAGGGGTAAGTAGAAAATCCAACAAAAGCTTATTTAAAGTAGGAGGAAATGCTGAAGACTGGAAGAGCTAGAAACTCAGTAATCCTTCCCCGATCTTGACTACCCTTGCTTGCATGTGAACACCCACACAGAACTATATTAGAGAAAACTGATTTTTAGACTTTATCTTGCACAGATGAAGGTAAAACCCATTAAAACTGTAGAGTCTCAATACAACTTGCTTCAGCAAAATAGCTGAAATGTATGGTACATGTGCCCAAAGCAGCTGAGCCCAGGGATTCTAAACAGTAGGTCGTGGCTACAAGCTGATGGGGTCACTGTGAACTCATTTTCAAGGGCACTGAAAATCTCAGTTGATTTTCCAAAAATAAATTCTGAGCCTTTATTGCTGGCAGCAACTGGCAAAAGTACTGGAATGCAACAATTCTTTACCAAAGTCAAATAGAAATGGAAGATATAAAAAAAATGGCCCACCATTAGGTGAGTGGATGCCTAAAGAGGCTAGTATGGGAGGCAGTATTAAAATGAGGGAGAATTGTGTGATATACAGCTTGTCCTGCAACTATTATATTAGCTTCTAGCCTTTCAGTGTGAGGAAGGATGCTTGAATCACATCTAAGAAGAGCATATTCCAGCTTTGAACTCAAAACATCTGTTCTACTTGTCTGTACTAAGCAAGGGTTGCCTGGTTTAAGCACAATAGGGCAAAAACTAATATAAGGCAGAAATTAAGTGTGAAGCAGAAGGAACTAAATTCCCAGCCTAATTCCTAGCTTTCTAAGCTTTTAACAATTGTCCATTTCAGGTTGCTCTGATTTATTTTTAGATTTTTTATTAAACATTAAAAAAATTAAACGTAGCTCATACAAATAAAATCTTCTAACTCAGATCCTTACATAACAAAAAGAAAATACATATACAGTGTATAACCATCACCTTCATGACTTTGCCTTTTATTTATATTTGTTTAATTAAACCAATTGTTCAATCATTCATATCCCCTATTTCCAAAATTTGCTGTGATTTAAGTGTGCACACAGCTACAATTTTTTCTATAAATACAGAGATTTCCAAGATGAAAATAGGAAGATTCTTATAACATCTCCATTATCCACTGATGTTGGAATACAAAAATTATCATAATTCTAATTATAAATCTGGGATTAATACCTGGATTTTGACCATTGCATTTAGATAATGAGAATAAGTGATGTAATATTATCACCACTGTAACTGGTTTTTCAACTAGATGTTTTCAAAAATAAAAATAACTCCATCTATCTAGCCACCCCTGTATCTGAGAGTGTAAAACTGGAATGCAAATAAAGATTATCAAAACAACTGTAAAAGAATTTAAAACAATTCAGCAGGAAAAAAATATAAATGCAGAAGCAATGTGACAAATAAATAAATGGAGCAAGGTGATAACTTTGTTGGATCACAGAAAGATCAAACATTACACAAGCTTTCTTGAACACATCTGCAGGCATGCACCAATTTCTTGTGAATAGTGCAGGAAAAGGACAATGATGTTAGCCCATCCTGATTTTTTTTCCTAAAAGGAATAACTCTGAGAACTTGCTTTTAAGTGAATTTGCCATTGAAAGTCACCTAAATTACAAAATCACGGTACATAGAGGAACAAAATGAAATTTGCTACAATAAAATAATGGCTGAAATCCTGTTGACATAAATCATTGCTGGTGGTCCTGCCTCTTTATCAAAACCACCCCTGGCTTTCCCTTGGTGTAAAGCTTCTCATGAGAAACTTGTACATGAAACAAGAAGCAACAGTTAGGACAGAATACGGAATGACAGAGTGGTTTGGAATCAGAGGCGTAGCTACCGCCGTATCAGCCGTATCAATTATACAGGGGCCCCGGGCTACGGGGGCCCCCAACGACAAAAAATAAAAATAAAAATAAAAATTGGAGCAAAAATTTACTGCGCATGCGCAGAAACTCAATCTGACGCATTGCACATGCGTCAGATTGAGTTTCTGCGCATGCGCACTTTATTGGAGCCATTTTTGGCTCCAATTTTAAAAAATAAAAATTCAGAGTCGGAGCCGCAGCTTTTCAGAGCGGCTCCGATGGTGGCCCCGCCAAGGTAAGCTACGCTTCTGGGGGAGGGGTGCTATAAAAACCACACGAGGGGAAGGGGGGACCCCAAAAAGGGGGGCTAAAGCGCGCCCTGAGAGGACTGATCCGGAAAAGGAGGCGCGCGCGGGGGCGGCTGAGGCTGGTCGGTTCGCCAGAGCCGGGTTTTTTTATTTGCTCTCTGTGAGGGAGAGGAAGGAGCCCCGGGAGGGAAAGGGGCTGGCGTGGGTTTCTTCAGGGCAGGGCTCAGGAGGAGACGAGCCTGGGCCACCAGACATGGGGGGAGCACCCGAGGAAGGAAGAGGGACGACCTCAAGACGAGGGAGCAGGAAGGAAGGGGGAAAATGACAAGGGCTGAGGAGGGAGTTTCGAGCTCCCAGTCCCAAGTGGACGCCAAGAGCGCTTCATGAGGGGATTCCCCTAATGCTTATTAACCCTACAGTCAGATACGACTGGCTTTCAAGCAAGGGCAACCTAGTCCTTTGTAAAGACTTCTCATGGTCTGAAAAGAAGTCAGAACTGGGGCCGCATGGCAAGGCGCGCTGCCCCCAACTGCAGCCTCCTCCTCCTCTTCCGGAGACGCTTGCGGCTTGCCGCTGCTGCTGTCGCCGCCACCACCACCAGACCCGGGTGGTGGAGCAAGGTGAGGGGGGCCGGTTGCCCCCAGCGGCGGTGCTTTCCAAAATGGGCAGCAAAGCCTTGGCTCCTTTCCCTTCCCCTCACCTTGCTCCACCACCCGGGTCCAGCGGTGGTGGCGGCGACAGCAGCAGCGGCAAGCTGCAAGCGGCTCCGGAAGAGGAGGAGGAGGCTGCAGTTGGGGGCAGCGCACCTTGCCATGCGGCCCCAGGAGGGTAAGTGAGGGTTTTGTGTTTCGGGTGGGTGGGTGGTTTATGTGTGTGTTGGGTGGGTGGGTGGATTTTTATTAAATTTTTATTTTATTTCTTTATTTATTTTAATTATTTAAGTTATTTACGGGTTTGTGTTGTGGTTGTTTGGGTGGGTGGGTGGGTTGAGGTGTGTGTGTGTTTGTTTGTTTGTTTTAATTTTATTCTATTTTATTCATTTATTTATTTTATTTTTATTTTTGGCCCCGCCCACGACGTCATGACGTCATGACGTTGGCTCCCCCCACGACGTCATGATGTCATGACGTTAGCTCCGCCCCGCATATAAAGGGCCCCCAAACAATTTTTATACGGGGCCCCGCCAAGGTAAGCTACGCTTCTGTTTGGAATAGGAAAAGGAGTAAGACAAGGCTGCATTTTGTCACCCTGCTTATTCAACTTATACACAGAGCACATCATGCCTAATGCAGGAATGGAGGAATCACAATTTGGGATCAAAATTCCTGGGAGAAACATCAACAATTTGAGATATGCAGATGATACCAGCCTAATGGCAGAAAGTGAGGAGGACTTTAAAAAGCTCCTGATTAGGTTGAAAGAAGAAAGTGCAAAAGCTGGCTTGAGACTCAATATAAAGAAAACAAAGATCATGGCAACAGGCCCTATCAGTCCCTGGAGAATAGATGGGAAAGAAGTAGAAGCAGTGACAGATTTTGCTTTCCTAGGATCAAAACTCACTGCAGATGGTGATTGCAGCCATGAAATAAAAAGGCAACTGATTCTTGGGAGGCAAGCGATGAGAAACCTGGGGAACATAGTGAAAAGCAGAGACATCACATTGTAAACAAAAATTTGCATAGTCAAAGCAATGGTATTCCCAGTGGCAATGTATGGTTGTGAGAGCTGGACCATTAGGAAAGCTGAGTGCAAAAGAATAGATGCCATTGAAATGTGGTGTTGGAGGAGAGTTTTGAGAGTCCCCTGGACAGCGAGGAGAACAAATAGGTCAATCTTAGAAGAAATTAACCCTCACTGCTCCTTAGAAGGTCAAATAGTAAAGATGAAGCTAAAGTACTTTGGACATCAAATGAGAAGAGAGAATTCGCTTGAGAAAGCCTTGATGCTGGGAAGGGTGGGGGGCAAAAGAAGAAGGGCTAGATGGTATTGTATACACAATGGGCACAAAGCTGAGGAAGTTGAGGAGGATGGTGGAGGACAGAAGTGCCTGGCGGACAGTGGTCCATGGGGTCGCAAAGGGTCGGAATCGACTGTGCGACTGAACAACAACAACAAAAAAGCTCCTTGGAGGCAGATAAATTCTTAGGGATTCTTGGAACCAGAAGTAGGTAGGAATAAGGGCCATTTAAAATTAAAATTAATTAAATACACGAATCAACAGATTATAACGTCATCCACCCTGCACAGTGTAAATTTACGCAAACAGGAGCTCAGCCAGTTTCTAAACTTTTCTGGTATGTGCAATGTAGTGCCAAAAAGAAATCCATACAAAAAGTGTGTATACTTTGAAGAAAAAAACACGTGCAAACAAAAGTGAAAGTATGTGTACAAAATAGGGGCAATGTTTCAAGAATGTGTACCTTTCAAGTGTGTGCACAACAATGCATACATATGAAAAATACATACATTTTTGGGGAAAGTGTGTGGACAAGTGCAATTGAGTGGATATTTTCATCAGATTAAAACAAGTTTATGCTTCTGATGTGATGCTTAACTAGGAGTGCATAAATTAGAGGGGATGGGGTTGAAGCCATGTGGGAGAAAAGAACCTCGGCAAAATCAATCTTGATGGAGACCCTCACATTTAATCTGGATTAAATTTAGATATAGTCTTGTCTCAGAAGGATTTTTACTTGTCTGAGATAAAGTCTTTTATCAAAACAAAAGGGTTTTAAACCAGGAGATATTTTCAATGATATGAATTTTAGGGGAGAAAATAAGGAAGGAAAAAATGAACCATGGTGAGCTGTTCAGAGGTTTCTGATAGGAAAAATAGACCTAAAAAGGAAGAAGCTTTAGAAACACACTTTTACCTTTAACTCACCTTTCACATCTTGCTTAGCAGGTTCAGATTTACTCTGCACTGAGAGTTTGCATACTTCAGTTTTTTAAATTGAAAATTATGCAATGGCTTCAGGGGTTTTGGAGAGAGACACTAGTGTTATACAATGAAATGGCAAAGGAAAATGGAACCCTATAGCCATCAGTCAGCAAA
This sequence comes from Furcifer pardalis, assembly GCA_030440675.1. Lineage (NCBI taxonomy): Eukaryota > Metazoa > Chordata > Lepidosauria > Squamata > Chamaeleonidae > Furcifer > Furcifer pardalis. Next base: position 65,754,161 of record CP126896.1, read on the forward strand.
GACACCTACTTGAAAGCTGTAATTTACACAATGCAGATTCTCTTACATACATAACAATTATACAGTGCACATATAAATGTAATTGCAATGTAAATAGCTAAAGAAGACTCTCAGAAACCAGCCTGTGAGTAAAGACAAGAAGAATGCCAAGCTGAGGATATCACTGGAAAATGACTGAATTGGTCTTTTAAAGAGATCCTTCATTACGGTAATGAGTTCTACATGATAATTCAGATGAAAGATGAAATTAATGAGGTTATGAAATAAAAAACAAGCCTGAAAAATACCTTATTACATCTGCTCAAATGAATAGTATTTCGCTTCCTCTACAGGTATGTTTCATTCTATGTTTGAGTCATCTTCTAGCAACCTTGGAGCAGATTGGCACTCTTGGTCATATTTTTCCAACTCTAAAAGAATTGAGAGTCATGATGTTTCATGAAATTAATTCGGAAGGTACACAAAATTTTAGAAAACAAAAGATGTTTCAGAGTAATTTCAAAGAGAATATAATCCTTGACCTTTGTAGCTGGAAAACACATTCAAAATGCCTCTTTTGATTGCTAGCGTTCCTGCAAATAACAGCTTTTGCTATACCTCAGTGGAGTATTCAGATGTGACCTTGGTTATTTTCTCTTACAGCATTTTTTAAAATGGAAATCTATGTAGTCAATTATCAGAAATCAGGAACTACATTATGTCCTTAATCTTTTTTCTCTTTATTCTGATTTTCAGGGTCAAAAAAGAGCAAGAAAACAACCATTTGGCTGTTGTTTGGTTGGGGGGAGTATAATCATTCTTGTCAATGAAAGAACATATTCCATGACGCTTGGGCGGAGGCAACAGGCAACAGCTGTGTGGGGCGGCCGGGAGGCTTAAAATATCGCTCCCACCGCCTCCAACATCTCCGGACTTCCTCGCCCAATGCTCGGATGGAGGCAATGGACAACAGCTGTGTGGGGTGACCGGGAGGTTTAAAACCTCGCTCCCGCCACCTCCAACATCTCCAGACTTCCTCGCTTGACACTCGGGTGGAGGCAGTTTTTGGACTTCAATTCCCAGAAGCCTAAGTCATTTCCCCAAAGCACTGATCAGCCAATGTACTGACTTAGGCTTCTGGGAATTGAAGTGCACTAGTGGGCCGTGTACCCCTTGTTGGGAACCACTGGACTAGAGTATAAACTGAGAGTGGGAAATGCAGCAGCTGCTAGTGAGTTTCAATAATTAAAATGCATGATGCAGTAAAATTAATTAATATAGTGCATCTTTACTGTATTTTCACCACCCAACCAGTGGTGGCACTGCAAGGGAAGTGAGTAGGCAGGTCAATTGCACTGAGGCAGGAAGTGTTGCTCTATCCTAGCCTCTTGTTTCCCCTCCATCTTGGCCAGAGCAGGGACAAAGACACGAAGGTAAGTAAAATCCTTTCTTTTTCCACACCAGTTTGGAAGGGGAACATGATTGCATTGTAGAGCTTCTTTCTTCATCTGCGGTTTTCCATAGGAATGAATTGAAAACAAACTTCAGAATAGAAGAAATTAATTTTCAATGTATTCTTATTGAAAATTGCAATTTGCGCCCTCTTGTGGCCAGTTGTGGTAATGGCAAACCTTATTTTGAAACTGTCGAATCACTTTTAAAAAACATATTTTAGACCCATGTATAAGCTGAGTCCTCTTTTTGTACCTCATTTTGGGGCTAACAATCTTGGCTTATACTCAAGTATATACGATAAACATATCCCACATGAGAAGTAATTCGTTATTTGACATAGAGCTCAAGAAAAAAGCACATCTTTAATAAAAAAAAATTAATATTTGAATGGAGTAACCAGACAATCATGTTTTCATCATCCATTCCTTTGCACAATAGGAATGTGATGGCAGTTAAATAACATGCCAGTGTCACCAGAGTGCTGGGATATGACCTAATCCTGCCTCTTCTTCCTGCTCCTACTAAAATACAGTAAAACCTCAGATAATGCTAAAATTTGGTTCCCCAAATCTTAGTGTTGTCTAATTTTAATGTTATCCAATGCACACATTGGATAATGTTAAAATCCTATGGGATGCATCAGATAATGTTAAAACTGCATAGAGATACATTGTAACTGGCACAGACTTTAGCAAATGTTATCTGATGCATCCCATAGGATTTTAACGTTATGCGATGCAATTTTTTTTCAGATTGCTTAACGTTCTGTGATTTTAGCGTTATCTGATACAAACTTTATCTGAGGTATTACTGTATATATATCCAGAGAATGTCAGAGTAGGATTCATGAGGATAATGAAAATAGGGGGAAGCTGTACTTTTACTGACTGTAGGAAGCAACACTTTCAATACAGCATCAGAGATTATTCACAGTTAAGTGAATCGTATATGTCTACTCCTAGTGCTGAGTTTAGAATGTCATATTAAACTTAAATTAGCAGCCACTGTTTATGCTGTGCAGTTGCAGACATTACACATGATAGGGTCACTAGCTTTTTTATACTGTCATTTTCCAGAGAAGTTTCAAAGTCATATATTTCAGCCGAATATTCATCTAGCTTTTGGATCTCCATTCATTTTGTCTCATTAGTACTACTAATGAACAGTTTCTCACTTTGATGACAGATCCCCAGATGGTTTTGCTTATGCATACTCTGTACTATATTATACATTTCATTGCCTGATGACTGCATAAATAATAGAGCAATTCCTGGATGGCTTGAACAAGAAGATCCGATGAAAGCAGTGCATAGTTTGGCAACTTTTACAGAATGACAAAGTGGGAGAATTCCTTCAAGTTCATCCAGTCCAGCCACATGTTCAATATGATATCAGCAATGCCAAACACAGCTATTATATCCCTGATTGTCATTTTTTATATAAAAAACACCCTGTTAAAATAACTCTGGTAAAGGAGAATCTATCACTTCCAAGATGGCATCTTTTGCTTTTGCAACACATGCAATTATGAAGGGTTTTTTTTTTAGTGTTTAGCCCAAATCTCATGCAATTTTAACCTGTTGGTTCTGACCATGCTCTCAAGAGAAAAAGAGGACAAGTCTGTTCCATCTTCTTCATGGCACAGTCTGTCAGACATAAAAGACCCCTATCACATCTTACTTTAATCTTTTTTCCATTGCAGTAATTTTCAAAGAAGTATCCATGTTAGCTTATGCAAGCATTAAGTTCAAATTTAAAAACAACACCAGTGTGGAAACTTAAAGACTGTTATATTTCAGTTCGGACTATCGTGGTTCAAGTCCACTTCTTCAAACACCTATTGAGGTCACTCTTCTGGAGATATACCAGTCTGTCAATGTCATTCTCAAAATTTAGCAGCCAGAACTCAGTAAGGTGCTCCAAATGCAGTCTAATTTATGTCAGTAATGTTAATTCCTTGAACAAGACACTATGGGCAGGATCCATATAAGTGTTAACAGAACTTAATGCTCCACAAATTAAATCTGCCCTGCCTCTGTATGATCACAATTATGCAGCTGGAAGTTATGGAGATTACCTATTGAAACCAGCAGTAATTTATTTCATGCAAGGAAGCATTGGATACTTCCTTCCACAAACTCTAAATGTCATACCCTTGGGACCATTGCTTAAATGAAACAAGCAAACAGGAGCCTGTTCCATGTCTCTACTAATTCATAAATAAATTTTGTGTCATAGATTACTCTGGGTTAAAAAAAAAATTCTGGAAAAACTCCGCTCAGGGGATGCCCGAATGAGGCTCCTTTCATGTCTCCAAGATCCATGTACAGCACTCAGGTATCGAACCCCAATCTTCCAGTCTCCAAGCTCCGTATCTTAACTACTAAGCCACTAATGCATGAGATGATGGCATTGCTTACAGAAGGTTTTGAACAGGGTTATGCTCACCTCAGTTCTACCACTAGCACTCAGCATTGGTAGTCAAGTATCAAAGCTGAAATACTCATAACACCATCAATTGTAGCCTTTCCTATTGCTTTGGAAAGGACTGGATGAAAATCTGAAGATGTAATGTAGTTTACAGCTGCTGCCCTTCAGGAAGGGTGTAAAAATATGGCTGGTGGGGGTACTGGTCACACGGTTACCCCAGCCTGCTGGCTCATATGACAACTCCCCTCCCTCTTTTAATCTTTTACTCTTCTAACTTTTCTAAATTTTTAATCTTTTAAATTTAAGTATTGGTCAAGGTTATATTGACAAATCTTATGATTAGATTGTTGTGTTTTATTGTTGTTTTATGACTCCATGTTAGCTGCCCAGGGTCACTATGCGATTAGGGAGGCATATAAATATGACCAATAAATAAATAAATATAACTGCTACATGTGATGGGAGGTCTTCTATCCAAAGAAAACTAAGCTCAAAGTCACATCAGAGTAGTCCAGGACCTTAGATATTCTTAAACTATTACTCCTACTAAACTCTTCTTCTTCTTCTTCTTCTTCTTCTTCTTCTTCTTCTTCTTCTTCTTCTTCTTCTTCTTCTTCTTCTTCTTCTTCTTCTTCTTCTTCTTCTTCTTCTTCTTCTTCGCATTTGCACTGAGGGGGAAAAACAGATGAACTGGTTTACAAAATATGTTAAAAATTAATTAGTGGCTGAAATCCTATTTCACAGCTATACAAAAGGCATAACTTTTAGAGGCAAATTACTGTTCACTATATAAGACTGCAGTGGCTCAAGTGGCTAAGACCCTGACTGGGAGGTGGAAGGTCAGCAGTTCGATTCCCGAGTACTGCAGGACAGAATGAGCTCCTGTCTCTGTTCCAGCTCCTGCCAGCCTAGCAGTTTGAAAACAAGAAATTGCAAGTAGATAAATAGGGACCACTTTGATGGGAAGGCAACAGCATTCCGTGCGCTCCGATGTCTAGTCATGTCTGCCACATGACCATGGAAACGTCTGCATAAGCAGACAGCTCTGGCTCTTTGGCTTTGAAGCAGAGATGAGCACTGAACCCTAGAGTCAGGTACGTCTGGCTTTTGAGCAAGGGAAACCTTTACCTTTACTATAACAGGTAATGTCTATGGAGATTTCTTAATGACAATTCATCTCTAAGAGTTACCCTGTTTGTGTATCAAACTAAGAAGAGCAATAATAGCCATTAGGATCACTACATGGGAGTGCATTGATATTATTGTGCAGCAGAGCAAAACAACATTCTACAATACTAAACATGGGGCACCCAAAACAAAAAAAAATATATTTTAATCCAAGCTTTAGATCAGCACCAAAGTTGGCAAAGATGTGAAAGATTGCCTGCTCATGCTCCGTGTCCCATTTTTTTTGAGATAGTTTTAAAGTTATGATTTTTAAAGTAAGGATATAATTCCCACCCATAAACACCAGGGACCTTTTTAGTCAGCAGATAAGAAATTGCTAAAAATATTTTTAAATACTTACCTTTTTATCTAAAACAAATAGTAATTACCTTAGCCTCCCTTTTATTTGCATCAAATTTATCTAGGATTTGGAGAAATATGCAAAAGTTAAAACTCATTTTTAACACAAAATCAGCCATTTTATAAATCTGGAGCATGCTCAGTGAAAGCTTTTTGCTCATAAAGGCCAGGCTCTGCACTGTTTAACAGTCTCCAAAGTCTCTTCTTTCCTTGATTTTAATAGGCTGTTCAACCAGAGTAGCTCTTATTTTACCCAACAGGAAAGCCAGGTAAAAGTGCCTTAATTTCTTTTGGAAAATTTCCCGTTTCCCTTTCTTTTCTTAAATTCCTGATGATCCCATTTAGAATCATATAATTCTGAACTTGGTGATTATCAATGACTTTTTAACATGCTAGAATTAGTGGTCCTATATTTCTTTCTGGTGGGCTTCCTCAAACATGAGTGGATGGTAAAAAAAAATAGCACATGGGAAAGGGTAGGTGCACAATATTGTTCGACAATATTGGTCTATTTCCAGGAATTTTGAACTATTGATATAGAAGCACCATATCCCACATTCATAAACTAGTGGGGTTTTGAAGAGTTCCCTAAACAGTGAGTTAAATTGTGCCACAGCAGAATGAATTTTATGGATATTGAAGGATGTATTTCCAGTTTTCACAAAATTTTAAAAAGTTACTTTTTTTTTTACTGTAACAGCCAATGGCCAGAGATTCTGGGAGCTATAGTCCAGAAAAGCAACATTCTAACATTCTCCTGATCATTTTTCCTGATCACAGCACAAGAATCAAGAAACAAAATACATTTCTTGGCACATAAATGCCCACTGATTAAAACATGTGCCCTTCTAAACTGAGCTGTGAGTCTGTTCCACAATTTATTACATGTCTGAGACATCAAAATGTTTCTCTTCAAAGAATGAATAATACTCTGCATTGTTGAATATAATTCAATTGTAAATTTACCTCTGGGCAGCTACAAAAGCGAAAAATTAAATTATAGACGAGTGTGTTACTTATATATGTATGCCTAGATAAGGGAAAGTATAACCAAAAATCTCAGACTATTACATATTATATAAACAATTACACATGGTTGTTGTTGCTTCATAAAACAACCAGGCTTTGAAAACATGATTTATTAAATTGTATGGCTTTCCTTTGTTCTCAGCTACCTTTCTTTTATTATAATAATTCTGAACTAGCTCTTGAACAAATGACTGAGAAATTTTTTTCATGACAAGCCTTTATTTCAGAAACTTGATATTTGGCAAAATCCACCCTTTGGTCTTCAGACTAAAATAAATACTCTCTTCCAAAAGTATAATGAAACTCTCTATGTTTAAAATTCAAGCTAGACGTCAAACACTTGTTTTAATTGACCTGTAACAATTTAGAAATATTACTGTGGAGATTTTCAAATTTACAATGAGATAGATTGTCAGCCAAAGTAATATCCAATGACCTTCCTCACTGGAATTGAAGGAAGTGTTCCCGCTGACCTTAGTATGTGGGTGTAAAGCAAAATGTCATTGTAAGACAGGGGCTGAAAATTTGTAGGGTTATCAATAATTTGAGAAGTAATTCATATGGTCATATTTATTGGTGAACAGTTAGCAGAGTGGTATGCAGTGGCCAGATAGAGGTGCGCACCTAGCAAGGTGGTCCCTTGTGGAAAAAAACAGGCAAACAGGTCTTGGTGAAAAAAGGAACTCAACATAGGTTGACTCAGGAAGTAAAAGATGCAAGTATATACAGTGCAACAATTAAAACACAAAGCAGAAATGTTATTTTGGGCTGCTCAGTTGACTTCACTGAGACAGGTCAGTTGTGCTATATACATTTGAATACAGTTCAGTCCAGTAAGGTAAATGCAAGCTGTAATTATTGACAAAGCCAAGAGTTCAACAGCTTGTGTCCTCCTGGTGGAGACTTACTCCAAGTAGTCCTTCTTTGCTCAGCAGGCACAGATGGCATATCAGGCAAAAGCCATCATCAGGATCAGTCTTTGTAGCAGGTTCTGGAACACACAGGAATCTCTGTTCAGACTGTTAGCACAGGAAACTCAATCAAGTTCAGCATTGTAGCTGTACGCATTGTAACCCCATCAGAGCTTGGTAGCAGCAACAGAAGCAGCAGGCAAGCAACCTTTGAGCTCTGTAGAAGCTGGCTGGATATTTGCAATCCTGCTCTGGCCTAAATACACTGGTCCAGAAGCACACCAGGGAAAAGTCCCAACACCTATGTGTCCCTGCAGTTGGGCCTTAAAGGCATCACAGACACAATATACTTTGCAACCATTTAGGATGTGAGGCGAAGACTTAACAGTCCTTAACAATATTCATTAATAAAAAGTTGTATTTTTGTCCTCTTATTTGCAGGTTGCTATTTCAACAGGCCTCCTGAGCGTTAATCTAGAGATATCTAATCTGGAAAGCTCTAAAATTGACCTGCTATCCACAGACACTTCATCACATTCCTCTCCTCAAGTGGAAGTCCACTCACTTTCCCTGACCACTTTAACGTAAGTCTCTCTCTCTCTCTCTCTCTCTCTCTCTCAAGTTATTTTTAGAAGAGAGCTGGGGAATTTAAAGGTATTCCTGACATCTTGATTTTTGCAAAGAGCTTCTGAGTGGCTCCATGTCAACCAGTGTTGCTTTGGAGAAATCAATATGTCAGAAGTGATTGCAACTTCACTGGGCAATTTTTCTGACCTTCTCAAAGCATCTCTGAAAGAAATGAGAGAAATGAAACAGGCGGAGATGGTACCACCAAGAGGTAATGTATACAGAGTGTGAGTGATTGAGAAGGCTAGAGGCTAAAGACATAAGAAAGAACAAGAGATCTCCAAAGAGGCAGGATAGAAACTAGGGATGTGTGCCATTTGCTATTTAATTCCAAATCTCAGAACAGTCTGTTCTTGGAGTTCCATAACCCAGACCCACATGTAGATTGTGTGTACCTGGAGAAAGGCCAGTCTGGAAGGTTTCTTGGCCTAGAACATGCCAAACTGTGGCCTAGCTTCCTGTTAGAAAAAGGAAGGCGGGCTGTTACTTTCTGGGAACTCGTGGCTGAAACTGGCCTTTTTCTAGTCCACAAAACCTCCTAGCCTAGCCTTAATCTATATGAACACAATTTTGATGTGGATCTGGTAGTTGGAACTTCCAGAATGGAGAATCATGGGACATACATGTACACACATATGCACGTACGCACATACACATGCATGCATGCATACACCACACACACATGACACCTGCCTGAGAAAAACATTGAGTGGGTTTGAGAGGAAAAATCACCTAGGAGACACAGAAGGAGCATTTGGATTAATAGGTGGATGAAACAAGAGAAAAAGCATAGAAAATAGGCACCCTGTCAAGTTGAAGAAGAAGATTAAAGAGCACCAAGGAGACATTGGAAAAGAAAGAGCTGAGAGAGGGGGCCAGGAGAGGAGACAGAATACAGGAGCATGAGCAACCAAGAACTTAGATATGTGGGGTGAGGACATCCTGACCATGGTTTCCGCAGCCTTGGCAGGGCCACTAATTACCTAGGGCTGTATATCATTTTAGAAGCCAGACCTTTTATTCTCAGAAGACCTCAGTTTATGCTTCAGGAAGCACACTTAGTTACAGAAGAGGGTTGTAAGGGTTCCATCTCTTTAACCCACATATTCCCTATCAGGGGCTGCAGTGGCCCAGTGGCCAAGAAGCTCACCTTGTTAGCTAAAAGGCTGGCAATTTGGCAGTTCAAGACCCATTACAGTTTCAGCACCCGTCTCTGTCCCAGCTCCTGCCAACCTAGCTGTTACAAAGCAAGAAATTGCAAGTAGATAAATAGGGACCACTTCATTGGGGAAAGATCTTGGGGACATGAAAGGAGCCTCTTTCGGGTGTCCCATGAGTCGAATTTCTCCATCAAAAATTCTTTCAACCCAGAATAATTTCTGACATGAAATTATTATTATCTTCCCTATAATCTTTGATTTCAGAAGATTTCCCCAGCCACAAGAATACCAGCACACAATAAATACCCCTGTTTCATTGCTTAGTGGAACTTCTGGGGAGGGGAGAACATTGGCCTTATAGGAAAGAATATCATAGGCCAGGGGTGCCGAAATGTTTCAGGCCATGGGCTGGTCACGTGGTTCAGGGAGCTGGTCACTATGGCCCAGGGGCCAAATCCAGCCCCCAATGCCAATTCATCCAGCCCGCAAAGCCCTTGTCGTTCCTGGAAGCGGTGAGGGCTTTGCAGACTGGATGAATTGGCATCGGGGGCCGGATCCAGCCCCTGGGCCGTAGTTTGGGCACCCCTGTCATAGGCAGTGTGGAAGAGAGGCTAACTTGCTGGATGATTGCAAGACAGATAGGTAAGAGATTCTGCTTCGTATTAGAGGACCAAGCAGACAAGTTTAGCTGACTTTCTAGTACAGTACCATGTGGAGCTCTCCATGGTGCTAGCATGTTCCTTCCTTTTTGGGATATCTAACTTGATTGGTTGGAGTGCAATCAAAACTGATTTTGGTGGGAGCCAGTTCCATAGTGGAGAGGATAGCCTATAACCTTGAAATGACCAGCTGCTAACCTTTGATTTAAGACAGACAAAACAAAATAGTTACTAGGCTTAATGCTGGATATATTGTAACCTCACATGCCATAGTTCCAGGAGGGAAGGTTAAACCAGATAGTTAATGGAGGCTGCCTACCTTACATCAGGCATAGTATAGAGTAGTCTCCACCTGGGTTCTTTATATTATCCCTACCTCTCTTGCTTCCTATTTAGAAGCCAGCAAGGAGTTTCACATATGACATCCTGGAAGCAATTCTTTCTTGCATTGGTACATATGTAAGCTGTATATGAATAGCAAAAACTAAAATTTCTACATATCTTCATGGGCAATTATCTCACTCTTTGGGTGTTTTTGGGATGGGTTAGTTAGCTTTTTCTCTCTTGCGCACACACACATACACACACATCCAGAAATATACTCAGAAGGAAAAGGTCAACCTAAAGTTTGACTAGTCGTTGGTTGTGAAGTGTGAGATGAACTAAATGTTAAATGTTGAAACGTTAAGATCTCTCATCCCCGTTTGCTGTCATCGAAGTGTCAGGGATAAGATTTTACCTTGTGTCTTTCCCATTGCTTTAATCAAAATGTCAAAGACTGCTACTTAATCACCATTGTGACCTCCAAATGTCGAACTGGTTCATTAGTTCTATCTGGCACAATATTGTGTAAATATTCCTTAGTTCTTTTGCCCTTGAATTTCCCCAACCACAATAAAATCCCTTATAAAATCTTATAGCTTAGCACACTATCAATCATACAATAGTAGCTTTATCTGTGATAGACATGGAAATAACAGAAATACAGATATATTTGGAAATTAAGTGTGTGGGGGAGATGTGTGCTCAAAAGCCAGTCATATCTGACTCTAGGGCTCAGTGCTCATCTCTGTTTATAGCAAAAGAGTCAGTGCTTTCTGTGTCTACAGAAGATTCTGTGGACATGTGGCAGGCATACCTCAACACCAGAGTGCACAGAACATGGTTTACCTTCCCACTGAAGTAGTACCTATTTATCTACTTGCAGTTTCTTGCTTTCAAACTGCTAGGTTGGCAGGAACTGGGACAGAGCCTGAAGCTTACTCCATCATTCAGCACTTGAGTCTCGAACTGCTGACCTGATGACTTTTCAGTCCACAAACTCGCCACTTTAACCACTAAGCCGCCACAGTCCCTTATATATTGAATTTTGTGCCAACAGTCTTCAGCTGTAAATCTGTCCAGAAACCTTTGCTGGAGAACCATCTTCAGAAGTGTCAGTCCCAAACTCACTTCCTCTCAGGCCTCTGCTTAAAGAGCTGCTTCCACCCTTAGTTTTCAATGCAGTCAGTTGGAACAGTCAAATGGGTGGGATCATTTCGCCAAGTGGACTATATGTCCTGGAGTCTCATGTTTGGCTGTTGGGGGCAATTTAAGCTGTTTCTGGCCACACAAGACTCTATTTGTTTAAAAGACAGAAAGAGAAGTCATAAGTGGGGGAGGTCTGAAGTTTGAGCCCCGAGGGCTGCATGACAGAGTGAGCTCCCATTCTCCGTCCCAGCTACTGCCAACCTAGCAGTTTGAAAGCTAGAAGATGCAAGTAGATAAATAGGTAACAGTTCAGCAGGAAAGGTAACAGCATTCCATGTGCTCCAGCATCTAGTCATGCCTGCCACGTGACCACAGAAATGTCTGCAAATGCAGGCAGCACGGGCTCTTTGGCTGTAAATGGAGATGATCACTGCCTGCTACAGTCAGATACTACTGGCTTTCAAGCAAGGTAGACCTTTACCTTTGATTTGTATAATATTTTTTTTTCCTAAAAGGTGAGAAGACTCATTTTTTTAAAAAAAAGAAAACATGAATTGGGCATACTATGGTAAGGAGGGGATAGATTTTAGATTTTTTAGATCTTTGTAAATTCATGGTTTAATTCTTTTTTAATTGATTTTTAAAAGTAATTTCGAACCTCAAGGTTTTAATTTATGAATTTTCTGTAAGCCGCCTAGAGTCAGGTTTGCCTGATTGGGGCGGGATAATAAATCTAAATAAATAAATAAATAATAAATAGTCAATTCCTAAAGAGATTTCTGACTAAGGTTTGGTGCTCATCTCCATTTATAGCCAAAGAGTCAGTGCTATCTGTATCTGCAGACATTTCTGTGGTCACATGGCAGACATGACTGGACACCAGAGTGCAGAGAACACTGCTTACCTTCCCACTGAAGTGGTATCTATTTATCTACTTGCAATTTCTTGCTTTCAAACTGTTAGGTTGGCAGGAAATGGGACTCCATCTTGCAGTACTTAGTTCTCGAACTGCTGACCTTCCAAATTTCTAGTCATCAAGTTCAGTGTTTTAATCACTAAGCCACCACAGTCTCACACTAAGCACTACGGGGTGGTATATAAGTGTAACAGCTACTTTTATTATGAGATAGGAGGCCATCCACCTTTTTGCAGCTGTCTATGGCAGTGGCCTTAAGACTGCACACAAGTCATAGGGTGTGTGTGTTTGCCACACCTACCTCACTTCTATTACTCTTTTTGTTGCAACTGAAGGAACTAAATTAAGTACACGGATTGCGAGCAAGAAACTTCTCATAGGAGGTAACGATTAAACATCAGTGAAAAATATTGTTCTCAGCTCTCACTGCTGATGATTTATAATATTTTCCAAAACTCATTCTGGTGTGTGTTTGCTTAGTTGGGGTTTTTTTTTCCATTTCTGTAAATTTAAAGAGACTTCCTGATTCTCCCCAAGGATTCTTTATGGATAGCAATAGCCCCAATTCAGAGAAAGACAGTCAAATATAAACCTGTTGAATCCAACAGGACAATTTATTTATTTTACAACCTACCCCAGAATACAGATATTTCCAAATCCAAAATCAATAAAAGCAACACGCTCTTAAAGCAGCAAATAGAGCAGTACAAGAATGCAAGAGCAGAGAGGCTTGTAACATAAAACCAATGTATTTACAACAAAAACCAACAAGCAAAGAATTTGCCTAGTGGCAAAAAGATAGAGGAATGGGTGCCCAATGAACCTTCCTGAAGAGTGTATTCCAAAGCCAGGCTGCCAGAAGAGAGGTCATTTCTTCAGTCCCTCCAGGATATTCATCATTACTTATTTTGTCCTTGCACATGGGGATGAAAAACCATTAAGTTATTCTCCTTGCCATGAGAAAGAACAAGCTATTGGAAAGGAAGAGTTTGTTTGCCCAAAATTTCACAAATCATACCTTCATACAAATAGCACCAAATGACAAGGGCTTCTACTTTGCTGCATTGCAGTTTTAGAATCAGAAGCATTGAATATTTTGCCCCTTTTACAAACAATAAGCTAGTCATTTTGTGCTTACTGGGTTTGCTTCTCAGTAGGGGAAGATGCTAGCTTTGTTTAGAGAGTGTTCACACAAATTTCAGGAGGCTCAATGTGGAAAGATAGCCTTGGTCTTTGTGAGAAATCTTACTGGGCTCGAAAATTCCTCTTCAAGGTACCTACTTGAGTTCTGGTGCTGGGGGAACATAATAAAGGACACTGAAGATCTTAGCAAGTATTCTTTACACCTATACCCATTACCCACCATAACTTAGTGAGCATATCAGATGAAAGAGACACGTGCAGCTATCTTGAAAATCTCTATCAGTCGACAAAAGCAGAAACACACTCATTATTATTAGCTATTTTGCACACTTATCAGGAATGCTCTGCCCATTTCTTGCCAACTACTACACAGCTTTCAGTGTCTTCCATGCAACATGCAGGAGAACATGGGTTCTCTTTGGCTGCTTTCTGGACCATAACCATTGCTTATCATAAATGATAGTGATGTGCCATTGAAAAACATAGTAAAACAGTCATTTAGCACTTACTGAGTTATTATGACAAAGAAAATGCACCAGAACAGATGCCTCATTTTTATGGTCATCACTGCTATTTCATAAGAAAATGGGAAGAAAATGAAGAGCCAGCAGGTTGCTATTTTTCCTCCTCTATGCAAATTTAAAATCTATTTTGCCAAGGATTGTTGCTGTGTTAAGTGCTGTTCAGTTGAAAGGGGTGGTGCTGCATATATGATATGGTTTAATGCAGGGGTTCTCAACCTACGGCCTGGGGCCAGATATGGCCCACAACACCATTTCATGAGACCTTCAGCTTGAAAAGGCTGAGAACCCCTGGTTTAATGCTTCAAGACTTGCATTATATGTCTAACCAGGACTGGTTGGCTTAGAATCATGTTAGTGGTGACTCTTGTGGACCATGGATAGTGTAAAGCTCAGGAAGGAATATTTTTTTAGCCCTAAATGATTTTCACCTTCAAAAGAAAATACGAAGCATTTTCATTCTTTATTTTTGACTGCTTGTACACAGTTACTATCTTTCCCTTTGAGAATCAGTGGACATCTACAGAGTAGGCATTGGTTGCTGGTTTTAAAAATAAAAACAACACTTCCCATGCTTCTGTTTCTTCTGTTGCACAAACGGCGCAGCCATTGGCCTTTTGTGCCCTTTTGCATTAGCATTGTTAAAACATTCTTTGTAGTAATTTGTTTAATTTGCACAAAAAACTGGAGAGAGAGCCATGCTGACCCTAGGCTCATCTGTCTTCTTTATATATACAAAGGCAAACAACGTAGGCAAAGAACAATGGCTGACCATGATCAGCCTTGGCAAAGTGGCTTCAAAGTTTTGCCAGGACAGAGGCTTCCTGCATCTATAGAATACACAAGAACCACTGCCAGCTGAAAGATATCGTAAGAAAAATCTCAAGCCTCCCAAACCTGCGCATATATGTAATATGATTTTGAAATTTTGTTAAATTATTAGTCCAGTGTTCTTGTTTCTTCCTCATAGGTCTTAGTTGTCAGACTCTTTACCTTGTTTACTACCTTCTTGTGAGCACATTTCAGCTTGTCAATATTTTTCTTAAGGATCAAGCATGAGGTAATTACATATACCTCAGATGACAAATATATATCTCTTTGTTCATTCACAATAGGATGCTAAGCAATATTCCTACCGTGAATGGAAAGTTTCATGAAATTTCCTGTTCCTAGGACTCTCCTCAAAGACTTGAAGCTCCCAGTAACTGCAAGTGAGTTTCTGAGGCCTGTACCATCCAGGGGACACACTGGATATCCTGGCTACCCAGGACTGGGTTGAGGGAGGGTACATTTTCATCCTTCATGCCCACTATAGAATGCACCATACCCAGAACAGGTCAAAAATGTCTACAAATTTATCTACAAAACTAGTCACTTCCATTTTTGATTTCAGTTTATAAAAAGATTGGAAGAAATGGGGGACCTTTTCCACTCTCAGAGTAAAACCCACTACTCCAGGACTGAGTCTAACAGTAACACTAAAGGCAGAATTGCCTCTTTCAGACCCTCCCTATTTCTGGAGGAAGCACAGCAGTTAGGAACATTTGTTGTTTAAAAGATGCTTTTTTAGTGCAACATGCATTCATCATCTTTGTCATTACTGTACTTTAATTAATCCCTCCAAAAGAGCATTTGCAGCCGTGGAGATTTATGAGCCAGCAAACTCCAATTAATCAATGCAAAGAAGGGGAGCAGATATCTACAAAGTGGTCATGTTTGACCACAACTATGATGAGTCTACTTTGGTGAGTGAATAATTCTGCCCAACCTATTTTTAAAATGTTTATGACTCATCTCTGCATCATAAATCAAACAGCAGCTTTTGTATGTAAGCAAGTGTTGTGTGAGCTGCTAATTTAACCATTCCTAATGGTACTTTTTGTGTCTGTTATGTCACCTGTTGAACAGAAAAAGTGCTGGTAGCAAACCTCAAACTACAATATATGAAAGAACCAAGCTATTTGCATCCTTGGTGATGCATGACTACATCATGAAATGAAGCCAAAATTGTGGTATGAGGTATCCTCCTCTCTGCTCAAACCAATCCCAATCCACACATGCATCTATAATCTCATTTTATTGTATGATCTCCAGCAGTGGTTGAGTAAGATACCTATTTGTAAGCAAAACTATTGGCTAAGGGTACATTTGTATCACCATTTTGTTGAGTAGAATTAAACTGTTACACACAAGAAGATCAGACAAGATTCCATAATTTTATCAAAATTTTAATCTCATCATGAGCTGTCTTGAATCCCAGAACATCACTTGTTGCTTGTTTGCTTGCTTACTTCCTTATACCAAGCAAGCAAGCAAGCAAGCAAGCGACTTACCTACTACCTCACACAGGTACTATATTGTCTATAATTGATTTAAATCATGAGGTTTTTTAAGAGTGGCTGATATTATTATTTATTCAGACAGCTTCTGTCTCTGGTTTTAAGGAGAGGATTTCTTTCCCATTAGCTTTTTCTTCTGCTTCTGTATCTGAATCCGAATATTGGTGATCATCATGGTGATCAGCCATGAAGACTGTCCTGAGAATATAATGCAGTGGCCTTTCATCTGCCTTCTGCATCACAGCATGACACCCATACCACTGATCCAGTTCTTTGAGTCACTTTCTGGTCCTGAGTCCTTTTGGCATGCAAAGAGCCCCACAGCTGTAGGCCAGTACTGATGAAACTGCTGCCCTCCATCAAGATGGATTCAAGTGGGATTTAATCCACTTGAGGATCATCACCCTTCCCTGTGGACTTCGATACCCAAGGCCATTAGTCCTCCGGGTGGTCAGGTTAGTTAACCACCACCTGACACTCGGTGTTGAGTTGCTGGCAATATGATCTATTCTATTACCATAGCAGGATAACCTTGACAGACTAAGATGCTGACTGGGAGGTGGAAAGTCAGCAGTTTGATTCCCGACTACTGCAGGACAGAATGAGCTCCATCTTTGTCCCAGCTCCTGCCAACCTAGCAGTTCGAAAGCAAGAAATTGCAAGTAGATAAAAAGGGACCACTTTGGTGGGAAAGTAACAGCGTTCCATGTGCTCTGGGGTCTAGTCATGCCTGCCACATGACCATGGAAATGTCTGCGGAAGCAGACAGTGCTGTCTCTTCAGCTTTGAAACAGAGATGAGCACTGAGCCCTAGAGTCAGATATGATGGGCTTTCAAGCAAGGAAAACCTTTACCTTTACAAATGATAATTCTGGGTATCGTATCTCAGAAAATATAATTATGCAGGTGTCTGCCTGTTATATATTTTAGCAGACCCACAGCCAAGGATCAATAGAAAAAGAAGCTCAGCTCAGGTTTATTTATTTATTTATTTATTTACTCGTATTTACTATCCCGCCCCAATCAGGTAAACCTGACTCTGGGCAGCTTACAAAAATAGATTAAAATCATAGGTTAGGCCTATGATAATGCTAATATTTAAAACTTTAAAAGTTCATAAAAATTAAAACACCGCAGAAGATAAGAAACAACCAAAGGGGTTCTCTCTCCACTCCCCAGGGAATGTGGTGCCTTGCTATGGCCATCTTGCTTCAATAGCACTTCTACTGATTTCACAGAGACTAATTTGGTGGTGGGGCTGGACACCAGACAGACCCTATTCCAAAATATCTACTGACATAATGTCAAGTGAAAGTATGGGCAGAATTCTGTTGCTCTGTGCAATCATGTAAGGGCCATCACGCAAAGGATTCAGGTTAGCAAGCCACCCATTACACACCTCTGGAACTACTGGTACATCAAATAATACCATTCCCATGAATACATCTGGCTGTTCAACAGCCACTGGGCAGAAACAGGGGAATTGCTTGCCCCAATAGGATTTTGGTTTCCCTCAATAGGATTTTGACCTACATGTATTTAAAAGTCATTCCTCTCCAAATTTTGTGGAATATATATATATTTATTATAACTCATGGCTTTCTTTGCCTCTTTGCTTTGTGCTTTGTTTTGTGATTGAAATATAAACCTAAGATTAGTTTGTAAGTGTAACTGCTGAGGCATGTATTTCTGAGGAAATCCCACAGTGGGAACTAAAGCAGTTTAATTGTAGCAGAATGTGTATTACCCTTAATGTCTTGTTCGACCCTCAACTTCAATTTTTCCTGTATTCCTTTATTATAGTTGCACTTGACTGCTTTGCACATTGTTCCTTTCTTGAAACAATGATATGAGCTGCAACAGGTACAGCATAGCTATATAACTTGAATAACAAAAAAATTGTAAGATTTGTTCGTTGCCTTTTTAACACGTTACAAAAAATTCTAATTAGATGAGGAAATGTAAGCATGAAAAAGAAGAGAAACTTCCTAAACTGATTTTAAAAGAGAAAGAAATGCAGACAATGCAGTAGGTTAACATAATCTGAGGATGTGCTTTGAACTGGCTAGTCTCCATCTATCTAAGCAAGCAAGCAAGCAAGAAAGAAAGAAACAACATGAAAGGATTTTGAATTCTCTGCCATAACCTCAAGTGAGTGATTTAAAAAGTCATTCAGTTCAGTATCATTCTAAGTAACTGTCAGCCTTTCTCCCAAGCTGTGTGTCGATGGGAATACAGATGCACAGTTAAGTAGGTAATTCTTTAATGAAAGATTTCTTAGATGTGGGGTCTGGTTAAGAAATTCTACTCCACTGAAGCAGTCATATGTCCTTGGATGTCCTCAAAATACAATCCAGACTCTCAGTGGACAATAAAGAAAACCTACATTTGAGTGATTTTTTTTAAAAAAAAACAAGCCTTTCTCTTGTACAGTGCATTGAAATTTAATTAATGCTTGCTGTGGTTCTATGTGCATGTGGCTAAACAGCATCTTATACCTAATGGAAAGTATGGCAACCAAAATGTTGCATTTATTGAACAGGAAACAACAAACTAAGAGACACATTTATCTCTGGAGTAAAACAAAAGGACATATAAAACAAATGGCTAATGGCAGGTTTCAGGACCCTGCGGCCAAGGAGGAATGGGATCGGTGTGATTGTCTCAGCACCTGCCAAACCCTTTTCTCAAGATAGGGGCTTTTTGTCTCCCACTACTCCAAACTCCTGCCCTGGGGCTAGTGAGTCACTCCTCCCCTCCAGCTCCAATTTCCAAACCTTCAAGCCGTGGAAGATTTAGATTTCCAGTAGCGTATAAAGATAAACCTGGTAGGCCCATTGGCAAGTTGGCAAGCAAAGTCCAAACTCCTTGGAAATAAGACCTAGGATGGTCTTAGGCTTTTATTTGAATAAAATGTATAGCATACTCCAGGGGTCAGCAAACTTGGCTCTCCAGATGTTCTTGGACTTCAATTACCAGAAGTCCAAGTCAGTACACCTGATGATCAGGACCTCTGGGAATTGAAGTTCAAGAACATCTGGAGAGCCAAGTTTGCTGACTCCTGGCATAGTCCATAAGGCAAAACACTCCACCAAAAAGCAAAACATAGCACCGGGTAATAGGCTACTCCTGTCTAAGAAGCATATCAGTTACTCTCTCTCTCTAGCCAACTAATCTCCTAATCCAGTACTCTAAATACTTAGTCCCTTAGAAAATAACAAAGTGTGATTATTCTCGAAGTCTAGCTAGGGAAGCTATCAAAATTCTTCAAAGTCCAAAGAAGTCAGAAAAGTGACAAAGTATCAAGGCTGGAATTTTATCTAAGTGTAGCCTCTAAAATTCAGGCAGTCTGAAGACTCTAATTTCTTTATCTTCTTAAGGGCCAGCCTCCAAGGCTGTATCTTGCTTTAAAAGTCCCTCTGGAATGTGCTTCTTCTTCAAAGGATTCCGTGGAGTCCCCTCTCCTGCTGGAGAGTGTCCCCAAAAAGAAGTGTCTCTACTGAGCTCTGACAGCCCTTTTTAAAGGGTGTTTTATGAGGTGTGATGCACTTTCTTTCCCACTGGAAATTGATGTCCTTGGGATTAGATCGTTATCAGGGATTGCCCATCCCCCAATGTCAAGGTCACTTCAAGATTGCTTGAAGGTCACTTGAAGGTCACGTCAAGGTTGACCTTCCCCTACTCTTGGGTGTTTGAACCCTCGGGGTCAAGGTGTGTGAAAATGAGAAGGTGTTTATGGATAAATTCTTCTCTCAATAATTAAATGCTGTGCTAGAGGCTCTGTTTAAGCTTGGCATGAAGCCCTGCTGTTAAGGAATTCAAAACAATAACAGCGAGAAGCAGTGTCTCTTCTCCACAGCGTGACTCACCAGACTAAGTGAATCAGTCAGGCATGTTCATGTACCTAATCAAATGGTGAAAACGTTCAGATTCCTTTACAGCAGGAAAACCACTGGGTAGTACATGAGGGATTTTGAAAGCCCTGGCATATGATGGGAAGAGTAAGTATCTATCTATCTATCTATCTATCTATCTATCTATCTATCTATCTATCTGTCTGTCTGTCTGTCTGTCTGTCTGTCTGTCTATCTTCCCCTCCCCGTACTGATGTATTTAAACTTTCTTAAATAGCTATTTTTCAATTCCTTAATCAGCAATAGCCCAGATGGAGTTGAAAATATAAATTACAGAATATATGGAGAACAGGAAAACTAAAAAAACCTGGCTAATGAACTATTTGGCTGTTGGTATATGATCTTTAAATGCCTAGTTAAACAGAATACAGCCAAACCTCGCTTAGCAAGTAACTCGCTTAGCGAAAAATTTGCTTAACGAGCAAGTTTTTCAAAAAGTGAGCTGACTAGCATAACAAATATTTTAGCTATGCGAGTCAGACTTCCCCTATGGAAACACTCACATTGCAAGCATTTATATGGAGGAAAACTCGCATAACGAAAAATTGTTTGCTATGGGAATCCAACTCGCATAGCGAAAATATTCGCTATGGGAGTCGGACTTTCCCCATAGAAAACTCGCATAATGAGCATTTCTATGGGGAAAACTTGCATAATGAAAAAAATTCGCTATGTGAGTTTTTCCCCTTAAAAAGCTCATTATGCGAGTTTTTCCATAGGGATTTTCGCTATGTGAGTCTGACTCACATAGTGAAAAACTCAGATAGCGAGCAGCCTCGCAGAACGAATTAAATTTGTTATTCAAGGTATTACTGTAGTCCTTGAGTTTTAAAGGAGGGGGCCTGGTGTAGCTCCACCAGCAAAGTATTCAACATTGTTGGTGCTGCCACCAAGAAGACCTCCCCCCCCCTTTTTTTAGACCTTCTCAACTATTCTCAATGTTGGCACCTGGAGCTGCACCATTTATGAAGATCAAGTGATCAGGGCAGATGATCTCTAGGAAAGATATTCTACCAGATAGCAAGGTCCTAAACCATTTAGTGCTTTGAAAGTCAATGATAATACCTTATACCTAACACTGAAGAGAACAGGAAGCCAATGCAGCTGGGTCAGGGCCAGGATGATTTGATCATATTTCTTTGTCCTGGTTATAAGTGTGGCCATCACATTTTGAACCCATTGTTTTCCTATTAGAAATAAGGGCAGTCCCATATAAACAGCACTACAGCAGTAGATCTTTGAGACAACCCAATGTGTGGACTAGTGTTTGAGGGATTATCTGTTCAAAAGTTGGCACATCTGGGCAGTTTGGAAAAATGCTGATTTAGTTACAGCTGCAATTTGTTATTCTAAACTGAGGACCAAATCTATGATAATACCCAAGATGCAGCCCAAGTCCTTCCAAGGAAGAACAAATCCCACCAAGGTAGGGGCAAGGTCACCCATCTAAACAAATAATGTCTTCAAAAGCAGAACCTCTGTTTTATTGGGATTCAGCTTCAACTTTTGCATTCTTATTCACTACATAATGGAAACCAGACAACCCTCAAAGCATCAGACAGCTTCCATTGCAGAACATGTAAAGGAGAGAGATAGTTGTGTGTCATCAGCATTTTGACAACACCACATTCCTAATCTCCATGTGACCCCCCTCCAAAAGCTTCCTATAGATCAGTGATGGGAAACCTTGGCATTCCAGGTGTTCCTGAACTTCAATTCCCAGAAGCCCTCATCAGCAGGAGTGCTCGCTTGGGCTTCTGGTAAGTGAAGTCCAAGAACAGATGGCGTGCCAAGGTTCACCACCAGGGACATAGATGATAAACATCATTCGAGGGATTATTTGCCCTTGTGGCATCCCAAATCAGAGTGTCCATGGAGTGAAGAATGTCTCCCCAGTTGCACTCTTTTGAACATGGCCATCAAGGAAGGAGCAGAGCCACTATGTCTCCAGTCCCTAGCCCCAACAGTCATTCTAAAAGGATACTGTGGTAGATGGTATCAAAAGTCGCTGAGAAATCCAGGAGCACCAGGAAAAACAAAGCACCCAGTTAGCTTCCTGGATAAGGTCATTATTCAGAATGGGATAATAATTGTGTCTCCTTATCTGAATTAATAATTTGATCGGCCATTCCCAAGGAACTTCATTGGCTTCTTTTTCTAGCTAGGATGGGTGGTGGTGGATCAATTGCAGGCATTCTTGAATGAAATCAACTGTAGTATATGTGTTCTTGGGCATCAAGACGTCCTTGGAGCTATCACAATATGTCACCATTCTCACACATGTGGCTGGCCACACACTTGCCTTGATATTCACCATGGATTCTGTTGAAAGTGGCCTATTATAAATGTCTCTCTGTGGGAAGGTTATCTACCTATCTATCTGAAAGAAATGATGATTAGGTCCATTCTGAAGAAGATTAATCTTCTCACATGTGACTTGAACAACCAATTGTATCAAAAGCTGCTGAGAAATCAAGGAGTGCCAGGAGAGATTTACCCACTGGATCTGCCTCCCTGAGAATGTTATCTTTCAGTGTGACCAGTACAGCCTTGGTCCCATGTTGTGCCTTTGTCTATGTACATGGTTCCAAACATGAGGCACATGCCCCCCAGAGGAGCAATTGGAAGCTTGTTTAGATCAAGTTAATGGCCTTTTAGGCTTCCTTCATGTGAACAAGAGTTAACTTTTTGAATATTAAGAATTATATATCACAGGGAGGCGTGGGGAGTCAGGATTTTAGAGATGCTTAGCTGGGGCACAGCAAAAAAAATGTTGTGAACCACTGGTCTATGTAGAAAACATTCTATATTATATAGCATTCCTGTTATATGGTACTTCAACTCCCAAAAGCCTTGGCTAGCATTCCCAGCTATGGAATATTGGTGTCCTTTCTTTAAAAGTTAGGCTGTTGCAATTCTAATCATTGTTATGTGCATTTTTCATTACCACTTTGACTGAGGTATTATCATTTTTATCTTGACCTACCCAGTGTATGTTGTTTACACCAGGGAACAAAGATTTTCATGGTTTTGTAGAGATATCACCTTGCCTGAAGGTTTCTTTTCTTTTTAACAATCTCATTCATATACAAAGATTATACATTTAAACCTACCAATCTATGTATTAAAAAGGATTGACTGCAGATTTGAAGCTTTGGGATAAAGCTCTGTCAAAGACACTGTGGTCCATTCAAGGTTGATAGCAGCATATTTAAAGGCAGAAGAAAAAAAAGAAACATTCCTCATACACTGCTGGTTCATGGTTAATGCCACCCTTGACCTTAACTCCATTCTTGCCTTGCTCCATCCTTTAAAGATATTCTGCCTTCAGTGAAGGTCAACAGACTTGGATTTGCTTGGATCCTGGATCTCTTGCCTTGCCCCTAGTTTGTAGATCTCCTGCTTTGTTCCTGTGGACTGTTGTGCTTTGTGTGGATCCTTGCTCCATGGACTCCATCCTTGCCTTGCTCTATCCCTTGAAGGTACTCTGTCTCGGTAACGAAGGTTAACAGACTTGCAGTTGCTTGGCTCCTGGATCTCTTGCTTTGTTCCTGGTTTCTGCTGTCAAAGATCTCTGCCTTGCTCCTGATTCCTTCTCTGGAAGATCTCATGCCTCATTCCTGCTCTTGAAGCCTTCTTGTCTGTTCCTGTGAACTGTTGTGTTTTGCTTTGCCTAGATCCTTGTTCCTGGAATTCCATCTTCTCCTTGCTCTAACCTGTGAGGTTTCTTGGCCATGTCTGTTCTTCTGGTCACCCGACTTCTGGCTCATTTGGACTACACTTTTGTCAACTGGACTAACCCCACATCACTGGTTTGACTTGGATTCTGGGCTGTTATTGTTCAGCCTGTTACCTGGTTGTCCCAAGTCCTGGCATTCATGTTACCTGCCAGTCAGCCATGTCCCAGACTCTGATACACAGGGATAACTCTTATGGGACGCACAGTGGGGAATCAAACTCCCATCCCCTGGCTCCACAGCCAGATACCTAAACTTCTTGATTTTGGAGTCAGTTCCTAGATGGAAATTAATTATCCACTCTGATTCAAAGTACTGAGACCACCTGCATAAAATCAGATTCTGGTTTCAACCCACAGTTCTTCTGGTTCCCAGTCAATTGGGTTTAGTACTATGCATTGACTTGAAATTCATCAGGAGTGTTGTTCAAATTATATTTGGCACTACAATTCTTTTAGAATGCCTTTTCAGCTTTACTCTAATGTTGAATATTAGCAGCTCATCTTCAGTGCCACAATCTGCTTTTCATCTTATTTTAGCAGAGATAATACAGATTCTCCATCTGTTGCTTCCAGTAATATAGTATATTTGATTTTAAATTTGATTTTTAAATTGACCAATACATTTTATGGTATTGACCTTTATACAGTGATATCCATATTTACAGCCATTTGTTTGGTTGCCTGAAGCATTTATTTGCAATAAACAGATTGTTAACCTCTCAGAACTCTGTGAGTCATTCTCCTGCTTTATTTCTCTCGCCAAAGCCAAATTTTCCAACAACATTTGGTTTGTCTTTGTTTTCTACTTTTACGTCCCCATCACCCATGATTAAAAGCATGTCTTCATTTGGTGTGTGATCAGTTTCCTCCTAGATGCTTGCATAAAAGCTTTCAATTCCTTCTTCTTCAGCATCTTGGGTTGGAGTGTAGACTTGAATGATGTTTATGCTGATAGTTTTTCCCCAGAGTCTGGATTGATATTATTCAGTCAGATCTTGCATTTAAAGCAGTGAATAGTAAACCACTTCTGAGTCTACTTAGAAAACTCTGAACGCTGCCTGTGCTACATCTTGCTTCAGTATTAGAGTCATTCAATTTATTCTGTCATTTTCAGAGTAGAATACTTTGTAGTCTGACTAAAATACCCTATTCCAGTCCACTTTAATGCACTGATACCAAGCACTGCAATGTTTATATGTACCATTTCTCGCTTTATGGTCTCCAGTTTACCTCACCACATACTTCTCACATTCCATGCTCCAATTGTATGTGTTGTACTGCTTCCTGTGCACGTTAGCCCCTACTTATTCTTTTGACTTAAATTTAGTTGCCTAATTAGTGGCAGAGATATTAATAATCTCTTTTGCTCTACCTTGGTGGCAGATTGGGTGCATTCTTTGTTGTTGTGTGGCTACTGCTGCTGGGATATTTCCCACTGGGATATTTCCCACTCTGGATGGTGTACAAACAATTAAAGAATTAACAACAATACACAACAACAGACAACAACAAATTCTGACCTAGGGATTTCACCTTCCAGCATTATCTCGTTTCATTTTGGTTTGTCTCATCATAGGCTTTACATGGTAAGTTCAATAAGGGTTTGCCATTGCTGCCTATTGTGCAGTATTAACAAAAGTTAGCAAAGTTAGCAAAACCAAATATTATCAAAGAGGTTTGGGGGTCACTAAATATAGATTTACATGTGATTTGTGCCCCATGCTTTTGTTGCTGCTGCTGCTGTGGTTGCTGCTGTTGTAGAGATAACAATGAAAGAGATGGGAAAGAAAGCATATTTTGAACCATAGGACAGTGGATTAGAATCAGATGTTCACCCTGCCCAAGCAATTAAAATATAACATTGTAGTCATTTTTGAGAACTAGTAAAAAAGAAATCTGGACCTATAAATGTGTCAAACCACTTCTGTAGGTCTTGTAACTAAAACTAATTACTTTTTAATGTAACTTTCCAAGCATTGAGATTTCTATATTAAAATATTCTTATGTCTACCGATACTGGACTAATTTTGCAGTTATTTCTTAGATGCAAATTAATTCTTCACTTTTCTTCAAAGCACCTTGTACACTTGCAGAAAATCACATAATGCCTTGGTGCCAACAATAAAAGGGACTTTGCCTCAAGCCTTTGGGAAGGTGAATTAATTGGCTGTCATTCAGGAGGAATTGATTTATTAAAGGAAAGAAAACTGTTCACAAGTCGGCAAAGAGTTTTCTGAAATTGGGGTGTTTGCTACCAATTATTACCCACAGAATCACAAAAGGAAATATTTATAGCCACTGACCTGGTCTCTGTTTTAAAGAAGATGTGCACATTAAGGCAGAAAGAAACACAAAAGATGAAAACTAAAAGAATTTCTTAGTAAATAAAAAAGGGGACATATTGTGAGATGTTGAGGGAAAGGCAACTGCAGCAAACACCATAAATATGTTATAAATCATCTTGTTTTTAGTTAGGTTTCCAATCCAACCGTAACAGAGGATACTTTTCACTAAAAAGTGGAAAAAAGTACAATAATATAAAAATAATGAATGCTGGATGGAGAATAACTGACTCTTCTTGTTAGGATTGCATTTTAAAATTAGAATAAAAGCCACAGGGATAAATAGGCTTCACAGCTTGTACTTGCTTTATGATTTTAATTATTTTTTATGTTTAGCTATTCTTTTATTACACAGGCTATATTGTGTTAAGGAAGAACTAGAAATGTTCTGTATATATCCAGCTTCCCTTGCTTTTAGGTTGGAAGATTCACAATGGTGCTGTTAGAAATATACATGCTGGAACTTGCTGTGAGAACAAAGAAGTTCTATTAATAGAGCAGCCAGTTTTGTCTCATTTTTAAGAAGAAATGGCTTCCCTACACACAATGTTATTCACATTTGTGTAGAATTATTTAATTTGATCCTCACAACAGTCCTGTTCAATATACCAGACAATGATTCTCAGAAATCAGCCATTATTGAATCTGGATAATACTACACTGGATGTACTTCAGGCCATTTGTTTTAACTCAGGTTTTTCCTCCTTCCCTTTTCCACTCTACTTGGGGGGGGGGGGAGGACATTTCGGTTACAAGAGCCGCATCCAAATATTTTGTGCTATTGAGAAAAAGAGAAATCTTTCATAGAGTTTCAGAAATGACAATACTTTTCCAACCCCTCTTCTTACATCATGGGGGTGGGGGTGGCAGGACTCTTTCTGTCAGGAATTTGCCATCCATAGTTGCTTTAGCTTCTGCTGCCCAAGAGGCTTGTATCCAAGAGAAAAGTGCTATTATTAAATTGCCAGAGAACTGCCAGTTTTCCAGGTTCCTTCCTCTATTATAGTGTTTTGGGTGTTACCGCTTTTCTTGTCACTCATATCAAGCACACTCAGAGAACTCAGCCAAAACAGAAAAGTATCACTAATTTGCCAAATAACCATTCTACTTCCTGGGGCACATGCCTGTCAGCATCAATGAGGGGTTCCCAACCTAAGATCCATGAGCTGGATCCAGCCCATGGCACCATTTCATGTGCCCCCCTCCAAGGGCATTTGAGAAACAAAATGGCCACCCCTTTGAAACTGTTGGGACAAAATGGTCCGGCACTCTAAGCTGACTGAGAGAATGTGACCTGGCCCCCAGATTCAAAAGGTTGGGAACCCCTGGCCTAGATATTTCTCTGCCTACTTTGCCTGCCTGAAGATTTGTGCTTCTGTGTTTGCTGCCATCTACCATGCTGGGTCAGTGGTTGGTTGATCTCTCAGATTAAAACTCAAGAAAGAGAACTGCCAGCCTTCCCAGCAAATTGAAAAGCCTGGCTCATTGATTACTTGCACTGCCACTGTTTAAAGCTTCCTGGATTTTGTGTTGCTTCACATAGTTGGTGTAGGTGAAGTCCTTACTAAGCTTCTCCTTCCCACCTGCCTGCCAATTAATTTTACAGGGCCACTCATTCTTTGACTTTTTCAGCAGGCCAGTTCCTTCAGCCAGACTGACCACTTTCTCATGGTGAGCACTGGCTATAGATGGGTCAAGTTCTAATTGGTTTAAGGATACCTCTTTAAACTGTGGGGACATATTGGCAAAAATCCATCCCACCATCCTCCAAATACAAACTGTCAAGAACAATGAAAGTTTTAGTCACAGAAAGAACAAACAGCAGTCATTGCTATGCCCTCTTCAGATGAAACATATGTGTATAATCTATGGGAAATACATTCTAAGACCTTCTGCAGATATCTGAAACCACATAAAGCAATGAACACAATATTCTAGCTCATGTGCCTGAGTCATACAAGCTAGAAGGGCTGCAAATGCCTCCATCAATGTTTAAGGTCTGCTCAGGGAACCGATTCCCGTGGAAACAAGCCTTTTTTTCTCAAGGTTACATTGTTGATAGTGAACTCTAGTGGCCAGCTTTGATAATGCATCTTGGAAATACATACAGTGGTACCTCGCTTAAAGAGCATAATGCGTTCCATGGGATTGCTCTTTAAGAGAGTTTGCTCTTTAAGCAAAACACCATTGTAAGTGACCCATTGTGGCTTTCTGGCAGGAGGGATTGCAAATCCTGATTTAGTTGTTAAGCAAGTTTTTGGTTGGTTTTAGTTGTTAAGCAAGGTGACCATTCAGAGAAAATTCTGCTCTTTAAGCGAATTAGTCTCTAAGTGAGGTGCTCTTTATGCGAGGTTTTACTGTACTGTATTATGTATTTGGTATCTCAGTATTTGTCTTAACATCTTCCCCCCCTCAAAAAAAAAAAACCTTCTACCTGCACCAGGTGTCCCTCACAAGCAAATTAAGCTTGTGTTTGCTCTGCAGTAAACAAGAATTTGGGTTAGAAAAAATCTCATGCTTTGACAAACTGGTGTCTTTTAATATTTGAAAGAGAATCTCAGAAAAAATCATGGTGAATTGACTCATTATCCTGAGTCTCTCTCTCTCACACAGACAGACAGACAGACAGACAGACACACACACACACACACACACACACACGTTTTGTACACTTCATTCATACAGTTGCTTTTAACCTTTAAAGTCTCAGATTTCTAAAGATATGTCCATCAAAGGAAGTACATATTTAATTATGAACCTGTCTGGTTGTTACAATCTGCTGTTATTAAGATTTCCAGTAGGTTTTACTGCCTTCAGACACTTAGTCACTAGATCTGTGGGAATTCACTCCAGAACTGTTATTGTCTACTACTGTCTTAGCTTTGTGGAGAGGGGAATCATCTCTTTAATTTAGCCTAAAATATTTTTCTCCCCCTCCATTTTTCCTTTTTTACATTTATGATTTCCTCCCTTTTCTTCTCATCTAACATCTTGGTGGCTTTAGTGCAGAACAGTAAGTGGCTGCCCTTCAATTATTTGAAGGTGGCTATCATATGGAAAACATTTTCACATTCATAGAGCAATATGGAAAAATGATCTCGCATACCAAAGTAATGAGTCAATCACACCAATATTATATTTTTGAATGTTTTTATTGCTGCAAAGATAATGAATACGGGGAGGAAGGAGAAGATGGAAATGGAAAGAAGTAATTGAAACCTCTCAATAACTGTGCATGTTCTAACTTGAAAATTTTTCGGCAATATTGGTTAGAGACTAAAATTTAAGAGTGCTAGAATTAAGATGGATTATTGTAGAGGGAAAGAGCCAAATGCTGGAGCCTCTCTTCTTTAGATAAACACTGGGTTTGCCCTTCAGGTTGGTGCTGGTTGTGTTTGAGTTCTTGGAATGTTCAGGCTCTTGTCTGAGCATAGTTTTTGGAGGTAATGAGGTACCAAACTGATAAGGGATTTATGGGTCAATGTCAAAACTTGTCACAGTAAATAACTGGCAGTTAATGCAGACAAGCCAAGATCAGAAAAATATGACTAAATATTCTCACACTGGTAATCAATCTAGTAGGCACATTTTGAACCTGCTGTACCATTTGGACACAGGCAAATGTCACACCTCCAATTCCCAACCCCAACAATCTGTCCAGGAAAATGGAGCAGTTGATGATATCAACATCCTCTGAGAGATCCACAAGTACCAATAAGGTCAAATTTTCACATCAGCCTCCCTTAGAATGTCATATGCAGCATAACCAGTGTTGTCTTCTTATGTGAACCCTGATTGGAATGTATGTAGGCAGTCCGTTTCCTCTGCTACCACCCTTTCGATAAACTTGTTCACAGATTGAACATTAGAGAATGTAGTTTAGTAATTCAGGTCAACAGGATAGATTTTTAATGGGCCAAATTGTCTCTTTCTAGCAGGGAAATATACAACCCTTCTGAAAAGATGATTTCATTATGTGAATGGCTAACTTCATAGTAATCTCTCTGGCTGATTTGAATAGCCAAGATGGGCATTGATCAAGCAGAAAGGTTTTACAATGTGCTAACACCTTGTCTATGACCAGTTGAAACTGATTAAACAAACAAAGTCAAGATGGTGCATGGACATTTTGTCTTGGTTGACTATACTACAAAAAGATTAAAAGTCTTGCCAGATGGCTTCACCTTAGCTCTAAAATGGATTCCTCATTAATTGGAAGTGGGCCTGTCAGATGGAAGCAAGTTAGAATGTATTTCATCGGTAAGGCTATGGGCCACCTCATATAATTCTGCTTGTTGGTTTGCTACTTAACTCATTGTCCTTATTTTGTTTCATTGGCAATGTTGAAGTCCCTCTGGCTCCTAGGGGACTTCAACATCCATGCAGATCTTAGAGCATCAGCATGTCTGTTGGACAAATTCCTTTACCATTTTACCATCCAAATGCCATTTTTGTAGTTATCATCAAAGATCCTGCTTAAGTTGTTCTCAGTGTTGGCAGTTACACAAGTTGGATTTCATCCTATTGAAAGCAATGGGGTATGGACAAGGGACCAGTGACTATCCTCTTACACAAATGGTGAAAAATGACAACCACACATACAATCAGCTGTTTCATGCACCAAAAAGGTAGAGAAGATTTTAATTATTGAAAGGTATCTAAAATTATTTAATTGGCTAGAATATTAATATTTAAAGAAATAGCTAAATGCAACCATTCAAGCTGTTTGTTCTTTCTGAAAAAGGCCCATAAAAATAGATACACAGATCATCTAAGGGAGTCATCACATGGGGAAACAGATCACATGTTGGACTATTTGTAGAGATGGGTAATGCAATCTTTTTTCCTGGTATCACATTAGGTACAGGGAATTTTACTCCAGACTGATCCTGATCTATATCCAAGCTGGAGCTTTTTAGTCTAGCTGGAGGGCTACTACTTTAGGGGCAAGGCCAGAGTGATTCCTTGACAGATGGAAAAGTCATTTTAAGGGAGATCATTCCCTGCAAAATGACCCTTTCTGGTGTGAATGATCAGGTACCTTTCATGGTATCTGATCACAACATTAGTAGAAGTAGAGGCTCTATGAGTACATTAAAAAGATTCAGCTTGGGCACAGACCAGGGTCAGGCTGAATGGCAATTTGCTGTAATGCTGTGTGATGGCCAGGAAATAGAAGGCACCAGAACACTCTGCAAATGGTCCAGATTGTGATCTATTTCTCTATAAGATCACACCCTTAGTCAAACTTCCACAACTTGCTATTTTGGACTCTAAATCTCATGATCTATATTAGCTGAGGATACTAGGACTTATCATGCAACACACCAAAGAGTATAGTAGGCTAGGGCAAGATGGGCTAATTGATAATTTAGAATGCAATATGTAATACAGAATGGATCACATTGAAAATTGGGGATTTGACTGTACTGTTCCATTGCTTTCTATTTTAGGCAACATTAGAAATTAAAAAGGAAGCTAAGCGGGGAATAAGATATTCAAGGCAAAAGTAATGGCATAGATGTATGGAAATAGTCACTGTAAGCAGATTTTGACTAGATAAAAGTACCTTTTATCTTTCATGCAATTTACGTGAGGGCATAGAAAAGTGCAATAAAGTAACAGCAGAGTTATTCCCTGCACAGTTTTTTTCAGAACAAATCAGCTCCTTTGAATATCCTTTGTTCCCCAAAGGAAGGTGCTGTGTCCCTTGTTGCAGATGAGAATGGATAGTGTTAGAAACCCATTTAAGGTTATATGAACCAACTCTAAAATCATTTAGATGCATGAAACATTTCAACAGAAACAATCCGCGGAATAGGACTGTTGTGCAGAATAAAGTCATGGATCTTGTTAAAGTCAGCTGCATGGGAGAGTAGAAGTCCACTGCAAAGATGCCAAAGTGAAAGAAAAGGTCTTTTTCGCTTTTATGAAAATGCTACTATGAATGTGCATCCACAAAGTGAACATGATCAGAAGAGGTCAGAGTTTGATAGAGTAAGACATCTTTCCTGGGACCAGGTGGAGAAGGGGATGTAAAATGGACCAGAGGATCATCATGTCCGGAACTGGCAGAGTCCCTATGGGACTGCTTGGATGGGAGTCAGAGGATGTGATAGCTGGTTTTGTACAGAGGGCTCAGATGGACACCATGGCATGCTCACATGCACAAACACATAACTCTCTCCCTTACAGCCACTCTGCCAATCATTTTATGATGCTATAAGGCAGGGGTGTCCAAGCTATGGCCCGTGGGCTGGATCCAGTCCACAGCACCATTCCATCCAGCCCACACCACCTTCACTGCTCCCAGATGCAGAAATAACACACTCTCGTGCATGCACAAAATGCTGTCATAAATGATCTGCAGGTGTCACAAATGCATTTACAACAGCAGCAGGTGCATTTATGGCAGCATTATGTGTATGTGTGGGTGTGTTTTATTTCCACTTCCATGTGACCAGCCTCCAGAACCATGTGACCAGCCTGCGCAACCACATGATCAGCTCATAGCCCGAAAACTTTGGGCACCCCTGCTATAAGGTAAAGAGAAACACTCCAGTAGATTCCATTGGTCACAAAGGAGACTCCCTTCCAAAAGAATAAAATAAAAATAAATTCACAAATAATGTTATGGACATGGGGCAGATTGGGTTGCAATGTCCCCTAAAGGGTACAGATCATGTCAGACCTGACTTGTACACTCTGCTCCCTTGAAGGTCAAATAGTAAAGATGAAGCTAAAGTACTGTTACCCAATTCTGGGTGATTGGATTCACTCTCTGGCAGAGGTACTAGAAAGACCCAAGAACTTACAATGAGGCAGGTTTTCAGTCAAAACAAAATATGGTTTATTGGGAGCAAAAGCAAAGGGAAGCATATTCAGGCATATAGTCTGGCCAGACCTATAATTCTAAATAGCTAACCTTCCCACAACCGTTCTGAGGAAAAGACCCCCTCGTGATCCCTGCTCACAAAATTTGGTGAACAGAAGATGGCCCCCACCCACCTGGAAGGGGTATTTAACTATTCTATCTAAACTAACTCTGCATGCAAGGGGAGGGGGCTGAAACCGGGAAGGAGGAAAGGCAATTAACATATTTTAATTACATGCAAACATAAAACAAAGGCAGCTCTGAGGTCAGAGACTTTAGTTACACAAAAGCGGCAGATTACAGCTATTGCTGAAAAAACCGGTTATAGAGAGTTTACATTAGGTCAAAGGAGCATATTTGTGGTTGACAGGAATATCTCTTTGTTCTCTGCTGAATGAAACAGAGGCTGGTACGTCTTCTCCAATGGGAGACGATCTAGCAGTATTGACAGCCAATGGTGCTTTGAGGCGGGAAATTGCAGTTCCAACGTGGATTAATGTTCCAGACATGAATGAATCACAGCGTTTGAGTCACTCTTAAGTAGAAACACAAAGAAAGGAATTAGAATCATTATGTCTTGTTTGTTTAATTAAATGGAGATCTCTGGATGAGGGAAACCAACAATTTAGCCTTTGTTTACTTCGCTTGCTTCCCCCCCTTTATCAACTTTGGGGTTGTATGGTTGTTCCCCACAGAATGTTGATTTCCCTCTTTAAGCTATGATTGTGCTCGGGCCAGTGTTCTAAAAATGTTGAATTGAACTTTAATCAAACCAGAGGTATGAGTCATTCAGCTTCCTTTGTGAAGGAATGAAAAGGAATTTCTGCTTATCAGGAAACCCAACAAACCAGTTTTAAGAACAATGGAGGCAATCAGGGCCATGTTTACATTCCTTGCCAAAGTCTATTGACTATCGGGTAATCCCCCTTTCCTTCTGGAGAGCATTCCAATCCTATGATTTAACTTTTGGCTTCTACCTTATTTTCCATGTGTGTGTGAGTTTTGTGATATGTGGCATTTAATAAACGTTTTGATTAATTATAATGCTTTATTCAAAATTTTAGGTAACACTCCTTCCCTTTTCTCTCGGCGGAGAATCTTTGAAAAGACTTCTGGAAGCAATCTGGGATTTCTGACAGGAATCTTTGAGAGAGATTCTCCGTCGAAACTGAGTGGGTCCTGGTGTGATGATGTACCCACTGGGACCTTGGTTAAGTGGGACCCTGCACGACGTTTTCAGGGATTGCAAAAGGGACATACACACACCAATAATTACAGCAACCCCAAGTCCCGTCATGAATAAATGTTTCCAACATCTGGGAGCAGGCCAATTAGCCAATTCCCCAGTGAAAACCCAGTGTTTTACTCTCAGTGGTGAGATTGTGGAGTCCGTGGATGGTTTCCTCTGCCTGCTTGCTGTTAAATTTAGGCAGCACATCCATTTAAAATCTGTTATGAACCAGCAATGAGTGTGAGCTTAACATGATTGTGCACATATGGTGCATGCTCTGTGTGGTTGTATTGCAATGCCTGGGAATCAGGGGTGACATTGAGGAATCTAGCCTTGCACCCTTCCCAGTGCACGTACAAAGGAGACTTAGTTAATGAGTGTTGGGTCTGCGCTTGAGACCCAGTGTCCCAAGGCTGGGGCATTTTTGTAAGTAAGTGGATTCTCCAAACTACCAACACTACAAATGAACATCCTAACATTTTATACATTCTACACCTGTTTAGAAGTTTTTAAACAAAAAAATACAGGAACACAGTGTGCTAGCAACACTTTAGAGAGAGAGAGAGAGAGGTAGAGAGAGTCGAAAAGAAACGAGGTGATAGGAATACTAATAATAAAAGACACGATACTCCTCCATTGAATTTTAGACATGCTCTGGAGCACTGCTATCCGTTCACTTTTGGGATCCACCACAGGGCTTCCACATCTTTAGCTTTTTCCTGTAGTGAGGGAGAGAAAACACAACACATCTCCCCAAAACCCTCCCACATTTACTTTTAAACTTTATTCCTTACCCCTAGTAACAATAAACGACAACCACTCATGTTTTCAATGTACTTCCATTGCATTCCCCCTTTCCTTCTGGAGAGCATTCCAATCGTATGATTTAACTTTTGGCTTCTACCTTATTTTCCATGTGTGTGTGAGTTTTGTGATATGTGGCATTTAATAAACGTTTTGATTAATTATAATGCTTTATTCAAAATTTTAGGTAACAGTACTTTGGACATCAAATGAGAAGAGAGGATTCACTTGAGAAAGCCTTGATGCTGGGAAAGGTGGAGGGCAAAAGAAGAAGGGGGAGGCCAAAAATGAGATGGCTAGATGGTATTGCAGAGACAATGGACACCGAACTGAGCGAGTTGAGGAGGATGGTGGAGGACAGAAGTGCCTGGTGGACAGTGGTCCATAGGGTCGCAAATCAACTGTGCTAGTGAACAACAACAAGTTACAGAAAGTGTCAGAAGTTTCCACACAGCCCTGGTTTGTTTCTCTCCAGTTATTTGAGTGACAGATGGAAAATTCACTGAAATCTCACTTCCCTTTGAAATATCAATTTTGTACCACTTAGTACTAGCAATAGAACATAATACAGTACAAGCCTTAAAAAAAAATCTATACATTTCTGAAGTTTGCAGAGTGTTTCTCTGCCATGGAGAGGAAAATGGATATGCTGATGATATTGATGTGTCATAAAAATCGAATGAACAAAAATTAGCAGTTCCAAATTAACCATCTAATTTGGAGCCATTCAGTTGGCACTCTTGTTTCTACTGATTCTAAGTTCCATTATTTTAATTCCCTGGACTACTTCTCTCAAAGATGAAAACTTGAGTTGTTTTGCTTTGTAAGAGAACTTACTAACTCAAGACAATAATGTCTGAATGGAATTTGAGTATATGGATGAGTGCTGTGAATGCATTTCTGATCATAATATGGATAGTCCTTATTTAATATGCAGACGTAACCTATCTGTGCAAATAATTCAACAGGAATAATTTGTAAAATATAGTGCTAAAATACTTTGGCACTATCTTTCACAAAGTTTAATATCATTTATGTAGATAAAATTCATTTAAAAAAAAACCTTGAGATTATAGATTTGGGATATTGTGCTTCTGTATTCATGTATAAAAATACCAGGAAATAGCTCACGATTGCTGGACAATATCATATCCACATTGCCAGCAGGAAAAAGGATGCCATGGTTTACCTAGCAACTAGCAAACTAAATGTTGACAACACCAAAGGCAGCAGTCAAGACAGTCTATATTCACATAGAGAATAGTATCATTTATATAGTCCCATTCACTCATGTTAATATTCAGGCTAGCCTTTGCTATGTAAATCTTGGCATCCTTTTACCTGACAGCAACATTCACACAATATTGTGCACCAATATCAGACCATTTCCTGGAGTTTTGATGTGTGGATAAAGAAGCATAATATCACACAACCATAAACTGGAGGGTTTTTTAAAAAAAGAATTGAATTTCCTGGCTTTTTACAAAAGAAATATATCTACACATACACTACACACAAATTCCAGGGAAGGTTACTAACCGCCACCCCCGGGAGACCACTCGGGATTGTCACTACTGGTTCTGCCGAAATGGTCTGAACCGGCCCATGCCCACTACTGAACCAATTACCTCAAGAAGTGGTGAGCACTCCAACACTGGAGGCACTCAAGAGAAAATGAATTGCACACTGAGCAAACTTTCCCAATACAGATTTCTCCTTACAAAAGCTTTTTCTTTTATTGTAAATGTTGGGACAAGGCCAGGAAAAGCAAAATGCAGACAGAATTGTCACACTCCTGTTCTCCAAACCTAGGGGGTTTGGATTCAATAGTTTCATAACTACCAACTCAGTTATTCTATGTTGCTATGATAGGGGAAATTAATTCATTTGCAATGTGGTGCTAGATGTGTGTCCACAGACACCATAGACAGCTGGAAATGTAGAAAAGTGGATGCTCAATTGAACCAAGTATGCAAAAATGAGTATATTTGAACAATCAAACCATACACCTGTAAGAAACATACAGAACTGACCAGAAAAAACAATATTGCTGGCAAAAGGGAAGGGCAGTAGGAAAAGAGGAAGACCTCTCATGAGATGTGTTGACTCAATAAAGGAAGTCATAGATTTTAGTCTGGAAGACATTGGCAAATGTTACTGGAAGGGGGGGATATTGAAATGAATAACAACCTTTTAATGAGATCCTGTGTGTTTGCAAGATGAAAGCAGAGCTGTTAAAAGATAGGACATTTTAGAGTTCATTAACTCATAAAATCACCACACATGAGACATAACTTGATGGCATATAGTATCTTTGGTTTCCTTAGCTACCAAAAGATTATATAGAGAAGAGAGAGGTGGAATAGGTATCAAAATTTTGCTAATATCAAGGAAAATCTTCCCTAGGTACAAAGCAAAACAAAACAAACAAATGGTACTTAACTTAAACAAATGAATGTTTGAATATTTTCCCTAAACTTTTAAAATTCCTTTTAAACTAGTTTTATCATCAGAAACAAATCCCCCTTTTAATCATTTAACAATGAAGGAGTTAACAAACTAATCTGGTTGTCTGGCAGAGTCAAAGGTTCACAGGAAGCCAGAGGGAGAACTCATAACAATGTTATCTATGGACAGGATTCTTTTTAAACAACAAAAAGCATGTGGGAATAATTGTTCTCCTTCAAGGAATCCAGGATTGGTATTTTCAGTTTATTTGAATTGTTTACAATCTACTGTATTGGCACATAACAAAAACCATAACAAAAATAACCCTTTTATCCAAACTTCCCCAATTTGGTACAGAGTAAGGGCAGCCTGTCTGGCATATCTGTGCCAAATTTGGTTCTAATCCAGTGCTTGTTTTCAAAGTTACACATTTTTGTTTGGGATGCTTCATTTTTTTAGTACATCCTTGTAGAACATTGTTTTGCTCTGCTAGAAAAATATCATTAATGATTCCTGTGCAACAATAATTTCAGTGGTACCTGATAATAAATTATATACATTTACTGGGTTTTGATATTGGTCGGTATAGTTTTTGAAGGCGTATAATTGAGATCTATTTGCACATGAAAAACAGACATAACACTTTTGATCAGGGGTGGCCAACCTATGGGCTGGCCTTGGCCCGTGACACTATTTCATGTGGCCCGCAATGCTGATGTCACCACACAGGAAACAGAAGCAAACACATTTATGAAAGCCATAAATGTGCCTGTGCAAACATGCCTGTGATTGTTGTGAATGCATTTATGACAGCCACAGGTGTGTTTTACAGCAGCATTTATGGTGGAGAAATCTTGTGACCAGCCCACTCAGCTCTCTGGGGCCCCCGCAGTGTAAAAAGGTTGGGAACCCCTGCTTTTGACAAACGAGAAAAGAATGGCTATAAATACTGCAACTGATTATTTTTAAATCCACAGGTTAATTTGGAAGGTGAACCTACTTCTGTTGTAAAGGTATACTATTCTTAATATGTTCTTTGCTAAATGATCAGTCAGCTTCATCTTTAGAATTCCCGGTGAAGAGAGCAATACAGTTTTGGTTCCATTATTCAAGTACAAGCTATCTTGTTTTAAATGGTTTTAAATTGTTTTTAGAGTTTTAACTGTGTGTTGCATGTTTGTTGATTGGTTGTAATCCATCCTGAGTCACCTGTGTGAGTAGGGCGGAATATAAATTCAATTAAATAAACAAATAAATAATATCTTGCCATGCCAAACGCTGTGTTACCATGTTCAAAATGAAAATTCATTTCCTCTTACCCCGTGTTGTCTTGTATTCCTTGTTGTCTTGTATTTTAGGTACTGCACATTCATTAAGAGGAAGGGCAAAACCATTTATGGATGGCAATATCTGACCCACTTTTGATTTGTGACCTTCTTCAATCAATGAAGATTAAAGACAAAATGGTAGCCTGCTTATCACAGCAAAATTTAGGCTCTGTTCTAGAATAATTACCTCTGTGATAAGCTACAATGATCTGTGATTACTAATGTTTGCCATTTTACATTTCCAGGCTCTTCAATGATAGCAATTATCATGCATATGAAGTGGTGAGAACTCAACCTAAGTGCCAATGATGTAGTGACCAGAAATAAAAGCTTTTGTGTGACAAAGATTACTTACTTGCCTCTGCAGCTCTGCTAATACAGTGTATGTTTGTGTATTACCTCAGACTTGGCAAAATGACTTTCAGCAAAATGGAATTCACTTCTTAACCCTTGGTCATTTCCATGAAAGCACTTTCTCATTTTTCTTTCATAGCAACAAAATAGTACCAATAATTTAAGATGTTCCTCCTTAATGGAATTGGTCACATCTAACTCTCCTGATGAAAGTAAGAAATACAAACCAATACTGTTAAATGCAAAATTTTAATCCAGTATTATCTAAAAGTTAGATAGTCTGGTGATTACAAACTACAGCAACCAATTGCTGTGATTTTCTGTTACAATGAAACCCAGGCTAGATTTCCTTCTAGCCATATTTTTGACCATTATAGATTAAGGATTTGAGATGGAGTTTAAGGTGTATAGGAGACTTCATGGCCCAGTGATTCTCTAG
The DNA here is from genome assembly GCA_030440675.1 of Furcifer pardalis. NCBI lineage: Eukaryota > Metazoa > Chordata > Lepidosauria > Squamata > Chamaeleonidae > Furcifer > Furcifer pardalis. Next base: position 65,793,800 of record CP126896.1, read on the forward strand.
CAGAGTATTAGATTATAAATGATTTCAATGCCTTTCCTTTGACATTTGTAATCATAATTATGGCTTCTAATGGCAGTTGAATGTCCAGCTGCAGTGAGAAAGCAGTAAAAACCATTTATGAACAAAGGGAGTGAAACAACTGAAGAAAAATGAAAAGATATTTCAGCCCATTAGTTAGTTATTAAGCTTTAGGAACAAGAAAGAAAGTGAGACAGACTAAACTTCTCTTCAGATCACAGAAAAGGACCAAACTTTTCTGTTTTTAGTTTATGAATTTTAAATTTTTTATATTGATGTGTTTTATTCTGTGCTGTAAGCCGCCCAGAGTCGGGCTAGCCCGATTGGGGCGGGTTAGCAAGTGTGAGAAAATAAATAATAATAATAATAAAACTATATAACACAATGCAACACAATATAATTTTTTGTTGCCACACAAAACAGGAAGGCAAATTCTAGAGCCTTGAGGCTATTAAAGAATAAACAATCCTATATTTTTTGGAATAGTAGCTGTGTTAGTCTGTGGTTCAGGTATATCAGAAAACAAAACAAAAAACACTGTAACACTTTAAAGACTAACTGCTATATTTTTATTGTTAGCTTTCAAGCAGAATGACAGACAAGCAAGCATAACAATACAGCTTCCTACAGCTATCAGTAATAGGAATAATCTATTAATCTATTTAATATAGATTATAACCATTAATATAATCTATATAATCTATAAACTATTACAATCCCATATGTTTATGAAAACATGGCATTGAACAATAATTTTAAAATAGGACTTTTCTTAAAACAGGACTTGTGAATGACTTCATCCATGGTATTCCTGTATTCCCCCATCACTCAAGGATTCTTCATTGGAGTATTTAAGAGTCTCCATTTTACTGTTATATCAAACCATGCTGTCTCAAAGCACCATGAAGCAGTTTAATCTGAGAGGCCTACTGCACTGGGTTGGTCTTCAGCATTACAACCTTTGGGATTTCAGGGACAAAGCCAGCAAAGAGTGGTCAGGCTCTTGTGGTGTCATCGGGAGTGTTTTTGTGATAGCCTAAGGTAGTTCCTTGAGATATCACAGAGGCAGAGCAGGCAAGGGTTGAGAAGGAAGAAAAGAAACACTATAAATAAGCAAATACCTTTGTAAGGCAGCAGCTGAACCCTGAAAACTGATGGAGATCACCTTTTGATCATACATTACAATCAACCTCCCTTCTCCACACCATTCAAAGTAAGATTTTTCACTCTGCGTGGAATGCAGTGACATTCTCTCCTGAATTTTTCTCATAAGGTTCACTCAACTCACCAGTGCCTTTTTAGCAATGAAGCATGATGGATACATTCACTACCAATCCTGGTAAACTGCTTCTCTCCTCACATATTTTTCTTGTACAGCTGTAAATACACAGACCTTCTGTTGTTTTACATCCAGATACCATTGTGGGCACACTGGAGAACCAGCAGTGGTGAACATGGCCCAGAGGACCAACCATTTACAACTAAAAACTGTGGAAAATAATGACAAAAACGTAAATTGCAATGAGAAATTGGAAAGACCAAACAACGAGAAGATTAACTCAGCAGCAACAAAAAAAATAAATTTAAGATGAAAGGAGCAATAACACAGTGGCTGTTCGGGAATAAAGGGATCATCGGATGTAATAAACATGCAAGTAATAGGGCAAGATGAAATGGCACAATTTCCTCACTGCAGCAAAGATTCTGTGTGAGAAAATTGTTAATCACAATGGACACCTTCCCTGCTGCTATATGGAACTGTTCTAAACACATTCTTGTTAAAATTGTGTTCAGCTGAGAAATTTATGACCTTTTGCCAACCAAGATCTGCAGCAGCAAAGTTTCCCAATCAAGAGATAATTGTAGACGCTTTATGCAGGCATAATTAATTTTGGAAATAATGGATTGAAGAAGGTTTGTCAGAGCTAGAGTAGCACCTATGGAACTTGGGGTAACAGATGTGTCATTGGTCAGAATACAACTCATCTAGAAGGCAAGATACCAGCCTCTCAGTCATTTTAATAAGTGAAAAGGATACCAACCAAGGGAATTCAGCAACAGGGCTCAGTAGCAATGGTATCTGTGCCACTGTACTAGTTTTTTGGAGGAATTGTCAGATGCCCTGTTTTCGCTTTCTCTAAGCATCTGATCTGGTGCTAAATAGGATTAAGTCAATAAACTGGACAAGTCTGACCTCCAGATAAGTATCTGTTTTGTCTTTATACTTTAATAAGTGTTGAATTGAAAATACAGTAAAACCTCTACAAACAATTTTTTTCTGTTCCACAAGGTTATTTGTACAACAAAAAATGTGTATGTTGGAAACACACTGCATTACCAGAAGACTAGAGGCCACTAGATATCACCGTATTTTTTATGTTTAATTTTTCCTATTAAAAATTTGTATGCTGATTTTTTTAAATAGGATTTCTATTTCCATGTCAATTTTTTTTTTGTAAATTGAACTGTTTGTATGTCAGGGTTCCAATGTATAAGAGTCACTTGAAAATCTAACTATTTCTGTTCAAGGTGTAGCTGCATTGAACTGTTATAGTGAATTTCAACTTCTACAGCTTTGCCCTATAAAATCCTGGCTCTGTAGTTCAGTGCTTTGAATTCATTGCTGTGGCTCAAATGAGAGAACATACAGAGAACATCACCAGGATTCCACAGGTAAGAGTCGTGACACTGAAAGTAGTATCACACTGGTGTAACTGGGTAGTGCAAATATGCAATCACTTGAATGCAAATATTGCTGTTGGTTAGCTCAGGGATTCTGAAGGCTGGCAGTTAGTAGTGCTGGAGGGTAGGAGAAATGGATCATTTACCATTCAGGCCTAACACCAGAAGAAGGCTTTTCATTGAGCTCAGTATGTGCACCTGTTCTCAGAACATTGAGGAAATGCGAGCAGAGACTGTCTTATTTCACTGACTTCAGGTGACCCATTCTGGAAGGTGTTGAAAAGTTAAGTAAAAAATGTTCATAGTGAATCAGTGCAGAGGTTGCATTTCTGACCTCTAAATGAAGGAGTAGGGGGATAAAGAATACTTGCTAAATGCCTCATTTTTAAAAAAATATGCTGGCTTGACAGAATAAGGAATTTTCAAGCCTCCTGTAACTCCTTGCAGGCATTGTGAGAGCAAGTCAAAGCTCACCATTTCTTCTAGTTAAGATCTGTGTAACTGCTGCAAATTCTCTTTGCTCAAAATTTTGTGTGCTTTGCTTTCTGTTTGAGAAGCGAAGCAAAGCACACACTCACACCAAGCAGAGGATAGGCAAGGCTGTTAAAAAAACACCTCTCCAACATCTCTGGTCTATAAAGAACCATGTAACATCATCTTCAAATTACTCAATACATGTAACTTGTGTTAAAGCATTTTCTGTGCAAAAATCATTATCTTCTGTTGTTGAGAGCACTACGAAATATATTACTATTCTCTTAATTGAAGAGATTTCACTGTTCCTTATCCTCACTTGTGAAAAGACTGCAAATAAAAGTTTGAGAGAGAATCTGAAGAATTTACAGAATAAAGACTACTTCCTGTAGCCACTGGGAGTCTTCCTGTAGCCACTGGGTAAATCTCTAGGACTGCAGACTTCAAGAGGTAGTGCAGAATAACAGGAAAATGTCATTGATAAGAACTGATTCAAATTAGAGATTAGCTTGGTTGTCTGAAGCTATAAATCCCAGGACTATGTTGAATTTCATTTAACAGTAAACTGCCCTCTCCTTTTAGACCAGTGGTGGCGAACCTATGGCATGTGTGCCATAGGTGGCACTCGGAGCCCTCTCTGTGGACACCCAAGCAGTCACCCCAACACAAAGTTTGCCCCACCCCTCTGGCAAGGAGCCAAATGAGAGCTCTTCCTCCCTCCTCCCAGCATAGAGTTTGCCTGCCCCTCTGCCCAACAGCCCAATGGGAGTGTTTCTTTCCTTCCCTGCTGCTGTGTTGGCACTTTGAGATAAATAAATGGGTTTTGGTTTGCAGTTTGGGCACTCGGTCTCTAAAAAGTTCACCATCACTGCCTTAGATCATCTGCTATATTACTTGGCAATTTAGCTCACCCACCTATTGTACTGCATAGCATACTTTAAAATATTAAATATTATTTCCTTCTACTTTCATCATATAGCAGACTATTTCTCCACACCTACACAAATCTATGTCTTTTTTTTTTTAGGAATTAAGATTTAGTGATGTTCAAAAACCCATATTCAGATTTCCAAACACACTTCTCTCTCTCTTCCTTCCCTTCCCTCCTCCTCACTCTTTTGATTCTTTTCAATACAAATGGAAACAAAGTTCACCAAGAGGAGGCTTTGCACATTGTCATCTTAAATGTCTTGGATTTGCATATGTGCCAAGCTTAGATTATATGGCAGCCTCTCTCACAATGGGGTGTTGCTGTTAGGCAACAAACAATTCTCCAATTTCATCTGGAGCTGTGTATCTCTGGCTTTCCTAGTTTAATCTCTTTTAGAAAAAAAAATCTAGAAATCCAAATGAGAATTATGATTACTCTGTTTTTCTAACTTGTCTTTATATTGTATCTTTCCCCTCTCCCTTACTATTCACCTACTATGAATTTCTGTAATATTAGAGGATACAAAACACACATACTGTAATATGCTGACTCAGAGAAAATTCTGAACTTCATTCTCTAAGGAGGATTGACAGAGAATGCTACAGAAACAAGATAACTGGATTTGGGGCAGCTTGTGATAACAGAAAAGCAACTGTGGCCTAGTTTTCAATACAGTAATTTTTTTTTCCATTTAGGAATATTACTTCATATTCTGCCAGTTAAGCTGCTACCTGGTGCCTGTACCCAGACAACGGATTACCTTTTTGTTGAGCATTACATCACATACATTAATTATTCCTGCAGACTTGGATCTGTTGATCCTACTTATTCCCATTAGTTCCAAAGTGAAAAGTTCCTTGTTGTTTATGCAGCAAGACAAACCAGTCCTGTTCATCTGTTCAGCTCCTCCTAAAATAATCTAGATCGGTTTGATAGCTATGACAGTCAATTGATCAATTCACTGCACACTGAGCAAATTTTCACAGCAGATTTCTCCCCTCAAAAGGTTTTTCTTATATTGTAAGAATTGGTACAAATTGGATAAAAAGCAAAATGCAGACAGAATTGACATACAGTAATACCTTGGATAACGCAAATACTTGGTTCCACAAGTCTTGGTGTTATCCGAATTTTAGTGTTATCCGATGCATGTTAAAATCCTATAGGATGGATTAGATAACGTTAAAGCTCCATAGAGATACATTGTAACCGCACAGGCTTTAGCGGTTGTTATCCGATGCATCCCATAGGACCTTAACGTTATTCAATCCAATTCTCCTCCCCAGATTACTTAACGTTATGCGATTTTAGCATTATCCGAGGTATTACTGTATTCCTGTTCTCCAAGCCTAGGTGACAAATTAATATATTGTACAAATTAAAACATTAACTATTGCATTGTTTTCTACCATTGTGATAGCACTGCTTCTATAGTAAATACTGATTTAAGAAGGCAAGGCATCATTATCTCTGTACTGTGAGATTTTGAACAGGGAGAGCTGAGATAAAGCTCTGTCAGGAAGATTACATGGTAAGATTTGTTCAGTCACTATCACATGACCAAATCAACCTAGAAGGCTTGTTGTGGAATTAATGGGGTCAAACAAACCATGTAAACCAGCTGCAAACATGGCTGTTATAATTAATAATAAAATTTTGTTGCACAGAGATTTTTCATTGGATCATGGAAGTTCCGTAAGAATTCCTGTTATTTGATGCAATGAACTAACACAACTGCTTCCTTGGAATGTTTGAATGTCTAAACCTGGCCCCTCCCTCCCAATATTTCAAAACAAGTGTCAATCCAATATGCCAGATATCCCCCCCCGCCCCCTTTTAACACCATTTTCCATGCTTGGCTTTTATGGATAAAAATTATTTCTACTCTTCCATTCACACTAGCTGATTTATCCCTGCCCAGGCTATTACAGTAATACCTCAGATAACATTAGTATCGAATAACACTAAAATCGCATAACATTAAGCAATCTGGGGGGAAGAATTGCATCGGATAACATTAAGATCCTATGGGATGCATCGGATAACAACCGCTAAAGCCTGTGTGGTTACAATACATGCATCGGATAACACTAAAAAACGTATAACACCAAGTCTTGTGGAACCAGGTTTTAGTGTTATCTGAGGTTTTATTGTATTTCCATTGCAATTAGGAACTGGGATTCCCAACAAATAAGAAGAGGCCACTGTGTTAGTCTGTTTGGCATGTCTATAAAAAGCAAAGGAAAAATGAGAATGAAAGCATTAAGACACCGCAAAGGCTAAAGGCAGTATCTGTTGGAGATATGTGGAACAAAAGGACAGGCCCTTTGTTAGCAGTAGCACAACCTGTCCTGCGGCCAATGTGAGAATGATCAACAATTGGGAAAATGTTTACCTGATAATAGTAAATCTATGAAAAATGTGTGTCAGAAACTTAGAAACTCCCTTGAAGGAGTTTAAACAATAAATGAAGCATCCTATTTAAGTTTCTGACACACACACACTCACATATACATGCACATGCACATGCACATGCACACACACAAGTGGTACCTCATAGAATGAATTCTTTGTTTAACATAATATTTGCTTAATGAATGAAAATCCACAGAATATAATGCCTCATAATATGAATATTTATTTATTTTTGCAATATAAAGCAAGCTTTGCTATAAATTACATGGTATACAGTGGTCTCTAGTGGACACTTCAGGTAGTACTGTGTATTCTGCATTGTGTTCCGTATTACAAATTTTTCATAATACAAACTGTCCCAGGGAATGTATGCAGACTGAGGTTTTAAAACATTTGTAGTAAACATTTACAAAACAAAACTTTTGAGCCTTTATGGTAAAGAGTTAATTCATCCCATTTATAGTCTGTGTTGGGTTTTGGATCTATGGTTGTAGATATTTTATAAAATCTTGTCTTAATTTGGGATATATAATCTGAATGCTTAACATATTTCTATCTATTTTATTCTTTCAGAGGGTTGGGATTGTCATTAACACAATGACATATTCAATTTTCAACCTCGACTAGAATATTTCCCATGGGTTCCATGAGGTCAATAAATTATCTAGCCTCAGATTATTTCAGCATCAAGTGTCCTACTTATTAGGAAAATACTATTTTCTCTTAATCAAAACCTTAAAATTTCTCGGCAGTCTGTTATGATGGTGTGTACTCCATAAATGTCAATACAGCTAATTTTATAGCAAAAATGGTTTCTCAATATCTAGTATACCATCTGTCACTGGCATCTGTGCATGGTTTTTACTGGCTTTTTGGCTAAGTATACAACCAAGCAGAGAAGGTAACTACATGTTGAAAACAAGCACTCAGGTGAAATTAGTGTTATATGCTGGGAGGATGAACGAGTGCTTTAGATGCAAAATGAATAAATTGAACTCAACACCGCCATTTTAAGCAGATAAAATTTTTTAGGCCAAATTAGGCAGAACTGCTTTAGATAATATATCTGCCTTTGGAAGGTAAAAAAGCCTAATAAAACTAACAAACCAACACACTACTAGACATGCATAGGCATATAGATATAAAATTGTAATATGGCTGTGTCTACTGAACACCAAGCTAAGTAATGTTACTTAGAGGTTAGCATTAATTAATAGCACTAATGTCCTAGATGGTGAAATATCCACCATCCTAATTAGCCCCCATCCTAATTATGGGATGCGAAATAATCAAACAGTGGGAAGTAGAGCAGTACTTTTATCTCCATGCCATTTCTGCACAGCTTCTTCATGCCCTCTGCAAAGCACCTTGTTGATTTGCAAAGATTCCCTGAGACTCTCAAGGGTGCATGGGGTGGGTGGGGACTCCCAATATTGGCTGCCATCATATTCTCCGCTCTTCTGGGTGTAAGTAGTATAATCACAAAGTCTCCCAATGCATTAAACTAACTTTTCATGTAATAATTTATTTTGTGCCTTATATAAAACTATTTGTGACCAAAATCTACCTGATGAGCACCTTCGACATTCTCATTGCCAGCTACAAAGTGAACTGTATGTGAAACAAAACATCAAAATGCACTACCCTTTAGAAATGTAGGACTGTACATAATTGCTAGTGACTAGTCCCATTTAGAGCAGTCCTATTGAATGAACTGCTGAATACTGAATCAACATTAAGATAAACAACCATAGAGTCATTTGATCTAAACACAGTGTTGTGTATTTGTGGAATAGAAATGAGGTGACCTGGGTCTGAATCCCTCCTTAGCTAGGTAAATTCATATTTGGGACTATTAATTAGATTCAGGCCAAAGCTTTCTTACTTTAGAGTACATCCCAAAATTAAGTTAGCAGTCTAATGTGGATAGGGGGATTTAACCTTTTGCCATGCCCTAACTCTGTTCCAGATCAAGGCTTCCTCGTCTGCAGGTTTTACTGCCAAACAATTATCCATCTGGACTATATGGACCACAACCATAGTAGCTGTCAAAAGAAAGACACTTCCAAATTCATAGGCTCTGAGTTGGATCCTCTGTGTTTACCCTTCAGAAAGATTGTGATTTCCCCTTTATTTTAAAGAACTGCCTGCAATGGCCCCAGGTTACATATACAGTTGGTTAGATCAGAGTACTATACTCATTTTTTAATATACAATATTTCAGTCCACTCCATCCTTGTATTATATGTCACCAGATGCTTGACTTCCTTGAATTGCTCAATCAGTTCACTAGTTTATGGAAGAGAGAATGATTTTACTTACTTCTTGCTCTACGTTTTCTCCATGTAACTTCCCAGTGCCAGTTTGTGTAGTTTGATTTCTGTTGAGTCAGCCATGTCTATTTGTTATCATGGCCCGTCTGTCTCCCTTTTATATTAACGTACAGTATCTTTTTTCAACTAAGCACATTCAAAGTTTCTTGGATATATTACAGTCATCAGTCAAAGCAGTACCCAGTTCTCTTCACAAGAAACAACAACTCCATAATAACATTATTGGGAACATAATTGAATAGGCCTCCTTACTGCTGATCCATTTTTGGAAGGCCTTGAGATTATTCCTCAGTAATATTTTTTTTCCTAGCCATTTTGCTCTCCCTGTCTCTGATCTGACATGGGGGAATGACAAGATAGTGGAGACACCTGCTCTCAATATTGCTGCAATAACTCAAATAAAAGGATAGTCTCAGGTTTATAGCCTTTCCCAAACTGCAAACCAGATTGAGCAAGAAGAGAGTTATGCTGTTGTATTCTTCACACAAAAATTGAGAAGCAATGAGAACAGGCTGCTAATAATAAAAACAAATCACTCTGCATGTCATGAAGGAACAGGGACTCTGCCTAATTAACTGCAACTGCGCTACCTTTTCGACTCTTAAGAAAAGTTCTCTAAAATGCTAAATCAGAAGGATTATGGTATCAGGAATATCTTTACTGACTCCATGGCAACATTAAAACTATATTAATTCTGGGACTGTTGTGCCATTATTGCTCTCTTTAATTGCCTTGATTATTCTCCTAACTTTAAATTTGCTTTTTTTCCCCACCTTGTGAGAAAATTATTGCATTTTCCATAGTAGAGAGCATAAATTGAAGAAAAGAAGGAAGGGAGAATTTATTTATGGGTAAAAAGTATTTATACATTGTATTTGTACCTCCTAAGGCTAGACACATGCAAATTGGAATCTAAAAACAAAATAGGCTAAATCATTTGTTAAAAGAACAATTTAAAAAAGCCAACAAAAAATGTTTTAGCTGCCTATTTTCATTGCCTGTTTCATCTCCCTATTTTTAATGTCTGTAGGGATAATGCTCCTTTGACTTCCTTTGGGAGGAAATTATACCATCAATAGGCTGCTACCGAGGACAAAACGGTGAGTGGGCGGCAATATAAATTTGAACAAATAAATAAACGAATAAATAAAAAATGTGGATTGCACACAGTTCAGGGCACAGGCTGAAGGCACATGATAAACCAGCTGTATTGAGGCTGTGCAGGTCAGGTCTTGATCCATGACTGAGTGGAGAATAGCCAGGGAAACCCTTCGATGAAGTTTTAAGCTTTCTTGAGTAAAGGTATATACATAAACAAACAAACAACAAATATAATAATAATAATAATAATAATAATAATAATAATAATAATAATAATAATAATAATAATAATAATAATAATAATAATAATAATAATAATTATTATTATTATTATTATTATTATTATTATTATTATTATTATTATTATTATTATTATTATTATTATTATTATTATTTCATGTCAGAAATTACTCTGGGTTGAACGGATTTTTTGCTGGAGAAACTTTGCTCAGGAGACGCCCAAATGAGGCTCCTTTCAAGTGGAGCCCTCTGGTATCAAAACTCAACCTTCAGTCTCCAAGCTCATCATCTTAACCACTAGCCCAACAGGGAGCTGCATCTCAAAATAAAATAAAATAAAATAAAATAAAATGAGCTAGCCATATCCTTCAAGCTGATGACTTGTTCAGAACATTGGATAGATACAGTAGAGTATGGACACTTATCAGGTATTTCATTTTCCTGGAAGCAGAAATTACACCCTCTTATTTACTCTGGAACCAGAAGCAATGGAGCCTGCCACCCATCCCCACCCCAGAAATACTGGAATGCATCCATTGCCATTTGGACTTTCTTCCACATGGCAGAGGGGAGCCCAGCAAGAGGAATCAAAGTGGAAGCGGAAACTGCCAAGGTGATGTGGCCCTTTAAGTCATAAGTTGGGGGCACAGTGACACTTCCCAGTACCCCGCCAGGCTAGCATGGGCCTGCTCATGAGGCCCAAACCACAAAAGTCATCATCACTAAAATACAGAAGTTAGTCTTTAAGGTGCCACAATGGGTTTTTTTGTCTTTTTGTTTTGTTTATTCTGAGATATTCTTGAAATACTGGGTAAGACAGCTACCATTTCAAAAAAGGTTTTGAGGACAAGCAGTTTACACCAACAAAAATAAGACATTAAGAAGAGAAAAAGATGAGCCAAACATAATGCATCTTGCTAGAAGCAATTTCTCATGAACATGCTCAAGACACTGTTTTTTTATGCTCATTTGGTCCATTTGGTTCATTGTTTTATCATCAATATTGGTGATTGGTTGTGGCAATTTTGAAAGAGTTCTACAGCCTCTGGTTGGCTAGTTTCAATTCCAAATCCACCCCCCCCCCCTTATGATGCAGTAGTCTGAAGAAGCCATGTTGTCATAACCAACACACATCTTAATGTTTTGTTCTGCTGATGAGATTGAGGTCTGCTAACTAGGTAGAAATCTGATAAATAAGTCCTTGCCTCCTTGTTGCTTGTCTACAGAAAAATAAGGAATCTTTTTTTAAGTCAATAAATGGATGAAAATTATTTAGGATTTGAATATATGTGTGTGTATATATAGATACACACAGCATTTCTTGCTGTTCTCAGTGTCCAACAGGTGGATGGATGGCAAGTAACACAAGCACCAGGACTGGGGGCAATCAGGTCACAGACCGGATTGTAACCATATCATAGTTCAGAGCCCAAATCCAAAACCAAAACCAAGGTAGACACAGATACAGATTTGGTCCAGACAAGAGGGCATAGTCCAAGCAAGCCAGAAGTCAGATGACCAATAGAGCAGGCAAGGCAGAGGACATTCAGAGGTTGGAGCAGGTCAAGGAAGTGGTTCAAGGATCTAGGCAGTGCACAACAACTGTCCACAGTTGCAACAGTTGCAACAACTGTCCACAGGAATCAGGAATGGAGCAGGAAGCCTTCGGGAGCAGGAACCAGAAACAAGGTGTCTTTGGAAACAAAAACCAGTGATGATTCAGGTGTCAAGCAACCGGAAGTCCAATAACCTTCATTGCTACACAGCTTCTAGGGAGAAGAGCTTTATATTTTTATATAGCTGAGCCTCCCAGGGCCTCCTGGTGGAATTTATGGGAGCCCTAGTGGTGCAGTGGTTAAACTGCTGTACTGCAACAAAAAGTTTATGAGTTCAATCCTGACCAGGGTCCAAGGTTGACTCACCTTCCATCCTTTTGAGGTCAGTAAATGACTACCCAACATGTTGGTGGTATATGCTAAAGTGTGAGAGTGCACTAAGCACTATGGGGCAATATATAAGTGTGTTTGCTTTGATTTAGCTTATAATGGTCCAGAACCTTCCCTAGGACTCTCAGGTGAGGCCTAGTAGCTGCAATCGGGTAAAAGGTGTATTTTATTTATTTATTCAATTTGTATAGTTGTCCCAATCAACGAGTGACTCTAGGCGGTGTACATAAAATCCCCAATGTTTGAACTATAGAAACCCTTAAAATTCCTAAAAACACTGAAAAACTACCTCCCACCCACACCAATTAAAAATCTATTTAAAAACTATTATAAGCATGAGTGATTCTCCTCTAAATGAACCTGTGTGTGTGTGTGTGGGGGGGGGGGTTGCTCCCTCTCTACCTCCCCACACCTGCCCTGCCAGCCAGGTAGGTTTTCAGCTCTTTCCTGAAGGGCAGCAGCTCTGTCTGGAAATACAGTTCAATTGGCAGGAGGTTCCATAGGGCCAGAGTGGATACCAAAAAGGCTCTTCTTCTAGTGCTAGAGAGGCAAGCCTCTCTAGCAGTTGGTATTTTTAAAGAGCCCCTCCGGTCCAATCTAGTGGGATAGGCAGATGTCCTTGGGGTGATGCAGTGTATTAAGTATCCTGGCTCACTACCATGTAGGGCTTTAAATGTAATTACTAGCATCTTGAATTGCACTTGGAAGCACACTGGCAATCAATGCAGCTCATGTAGCAGGGGTAAGGCATGGGCATAATGCCCGCACCCCATCACTACATGGGCAGCTGCATTCTGAACCAGTTGCAGCCTCCAAAAAGTCATCAAGGGCAGCCCCATTTAGAGTATAGCGGCCAACCGTCACGGAGTCTCCGGGACAGTCCCGATTTGAGAGGGGGAATCCCGAGTTACCATTTTTAGGAAAATGGTCACGGAATTCCCCCATGACGTCCCGGCTGTCCCGATTTCTCTTCGGCAGCAGGCATTTAAAAAAAAAAGGAGCAAAAAATGGCTCCAATAAACTGTGCATGCGCAGAAACTCAATCTGATGCATTGCGCATGCATCAGATTGAGTTTCTGCGCATGCACAGTTTATTGGAAAATAAGCCACACATGTGCCGATTTTCGGGGGGCTCTAAAAATATAAGGCACCCCCCGAAAATAAGCCATGTGTTATGAAAACACAGCCACCCACTGCCTGCTCGGACACAGAGAATAATACACCCCCCCCAACTCTGCTTACCTTCAAGCTCTGCTTTTTTTCTCTCCCGACGAACAGCTGATCAGACTAAACAAAGAGGCTTTTTTTAAAACTACAACAAGGGGGAGAAATTCAGCGATTTGATTGGCTCTCTATGTCAGCTGACATAGGGATCCAATCACATCGCTGAATAGGTGTTTCCCCTATTCAGCAATGTGATTGGCTCTCTATGTCAGCTGACATAGAGATCCAATCAAATCGCTGAATTTTTTCTCCCCCTTCCTTGTTTCCCTGCCTACTGTAGTTTTAAAAAAAGCCTCCGAGTGAGTCTGATCATCAGCTGTTCGTCGGGAGAGAAAATAAGCAGAGCTTGAAGGTAAGCAGAGTTGGGGGGTGTTATTCTCTGTGTCCGAGCATGCAGTATATAGAAATATAAGCCACCCCCCGAAAAGAAGCCATCAGGCCATTTTTTGCCATTTTTTTGGGGGGAAAAAGAATAAAAGCCATGGCTTATAATAGAGGAAACAGTATTGGTCCAATACTGTTTCCCCTATTATAAGCCATGGCTTTTATATTCTTTTTCCTCCCAAAAATGGCAAAAAATGTCTGCTGACTATTGGAGCCATTTTTTGCTCCTTTATTTTTTTGGCCCCGCCCATGACGTCGTGACGTTGGCCCCGCCCATGACGTCGTGACGTTGGCCCCGCCCATGACGTCGTGACGTTGGCCCCGCCCCACTGTCCCGGACTCAGTTTTGTAAGGTGTTGGACGCCTTAATTTAGAGCTAACCCTGCAAGTTCTAAAGCTGCTTTCCAGACTAGGAGCCTAATCCTGGAAACATTAAAGCTACCTCTGGGGGAACTCATTCTTCAAGTACCAGAGCTGCCTCAAATCCTGACAGTTATCTATTTTGACCACAGTGCTTGTATGTATGTCCCTACCAGAATTACAGGATAGGCATGCTCATGAGGCCAAGATGGCTGCTGGATTGTGTTTTTATGAGTTTGCCAGTAAGTATGTTTTTTGTTTTGTTTTTTGCTTTAAAAAAGGTACTTAAATAAAATAAAATAACAAAGGAATGTAAATGTAAAACAATTTATTCAACCAATTTTAAATTCTGGTTGCAAAGGTAGAACATGATCAATATGGTCGGTTTTTGATTACCCTTTCCACATGTTGAAGAAAGGCTTGGTTAGCAAGCATCATTATTTTTTCCTCTCTGTTTATGAGGCTTTGCAGATTCCCTACCTCTCTAGTCAGTTAAGATCTGGTCTACATTCTCTTGGATTAAAACAAGACATTTTAGAAAATAGGCAATAACGGTAACAATATGCAACATGGACTGAAAACAGATTTCTGCACCAAGAATCCTTAGTGTTGTGGCAATATCCATTTCTGTCCATGAAATACAATCATGACTGCTCTGGCTGCCAGCCTGAATGGTATGTTCATAATAGCTATCAAAAAGATACTCATTGAAGCAGTATTTCAAAATGCCATAGACAGATGCTTTTACAATTGCTTGCATGGCCCCATGGTACTTTAGTGGTGAAATAGGCTGTATTTCATCAGACTTTAGGCCAATAAGGTTTCCCTGTATCAGATGTGAAGGCCGGTCAGTAGCTAAAACTTGGGGGTCCTAGAAGATTTATAATAGTTTCAGTATAATTATATTTCTATAGTCAAGTATGTATCACCCTGCCAAAATGTAGGAGCATTGCACCCTCCCACATAACTCTTTTCCTGAGTGTTGACATTTTCTGCTGATATTCCACATCTTTGTTGGTGATGGATGAGCACTTGTTTCATCAGAACCCCAGGTTCTTGTGTGCTTGCAACATTTGGATCAGACTCTTAGGGATTTTTAAAGTAGAAATAATTTTATTTCTTCCTTATTATCCAGGGTTTTGTTTTCAGGGTGCATTACATCATTTTTGGGGTGGGGAGAGGAGGGCAGCTGTGTTGCTTCCAATCTGGAGTGTAAGAGGTCCCTTTCTGCTTCTGGGGTATACAAGATAGACATTTCTGTTGGGGAGGGATTTCCAGTCATATGGCCCAAATTACACCACTTCTGGTCTTAGGGAATAGCAAGACACATCATTTCCAGTCACCTACAGTTTATATTGGTCATGTGGCAATGCACTTAACATTTTTGTTGATGTCACATCCAGCCATGTGCATTTGTTTACAATGTGACCACATTTTGATAGGAAGTAGGGCCAGTAAACTACTAACAGTCTTCTGCTGGGTTCCTTTCATCCCTACCATCTCAAAGTTTCAAGGATAAAAGAATGAGGCTGGACCAGGCCAGAAGGAAAATAGTGGAAACTGAAGTACGATGACTTGCTGCCTAAAAATGGTCAGGATGTGTGTGACTGCTATAGAGTAATGTTAATTTAAAAGTAAAGAAGTAGTAACTTGAATCTGCCTTTCTGATTATCTGTGTTTTCTGATTTAAAAAATCTTTTTTTCAGAGGGTCTTCCTTTGCATGTGGGGGTGATTGGAAATTGTAATGGCAGAGCATGAGGCTTACAACAGTGAAGCTGTGGGCTGGTAGCATCTTTCTGTGACCTACTTGCCCACACCTCAACCCTGGGCTTCTCAGGAACAGAGAGAACTTGAACATGGCTTCTTCAGGCGTTTTATTTTTATTTGCAGTGCAAAACACAGAGCATTTCCTTAGCAAACAGTGCCAAAATAATAAACCTAATTTAATGCCAGCAGGGCCTTTGCCCTGGCCCCATCAACCCACACACACCAGGGTGGGTGAAACACGAGCCATTTTCCCAGAGGAAAAGAAAAGAAAGCTGTGAAAAAGCCAAGGGCCATGTGGCATCCTATTTATAATTTTTTTCACTCCCTCTTGTCAGTCACAGTGGGTATCCAATCCTGGCCCACACAGGACTGGTCATAGCCCAGTCTTGCCTGACCATCAATGGAGTAACTATAGGCCAGACTTGTCTTGCAGTCTTATAGCCCATCTCAAGGCCAATTTCTCCCCCCTCCCTTTAGAAACTCCTCCTGATAACCTTTCTGGGACCAGAGAAGATACTCCCATCTCCAGCCACCTGGATGTCTACATGCAAATTTACCCTCTTTTCACTCCTCATCTGACAAGGCTAGATCACTTTTTGTGCTCAGGCAGTTACCCAGCTGGATTGTGAATGACTTAATAATTCAGGGGTCCTCAACCTATGGCCTGCGGGCTGACCCTGGCCCATGGGACTATTTCATGTGGTTCACATCACCACTGCCGCTGCTGCCAGCACCACCAGAAGTGGAAACAGAAGCGGTCATATTTATGAGAGCCTTGGACGTGTTTTACAGCATCATTTATGGCGGGGAGAACTACTAGTCAGGCACACTAAGCTGTCTGAGGGGAAATGGTCCAGCCTGCAGCTTGAAAAGGTTGAGAACCCCTGGAATAATGACTTATCTGAGGAAGAGAAAGGATGTGCAACATTAAACATGCTATTAAAAATGAGCTACCATGCATTACATCCAGGAGAGAAAACTATGACCTGTTGAAATACAATTCCCATTACCTCCAGCAAGTCTCATCAATGGTATGGGATAATTAATGTTGTAGTCCAGCGGTTCCCAACAAGGGGTACACAGCCCACTAGTGGACTTCAATTCCCAGAAGCCTAAGTCAGTACATTGGCTGATCAGTGCTTTGGGGAAATGACTTAGGTTTCTGGGAATTGAAGTCCAAAAACCAGCATTTGGGAAACACTGTTGTAGTCCAACAATATCTGGAGAGTAGGAGCTGCCCAACTGTTGATTTAATGTACTGGAATTTGTATATACTATTTATAAAACCAACAATTATTCTAGAGGACAGGAATCTCTTGAATTTGTATGCATCTTATTTTGACAATCTTCCTGAGGCTTGGGGGAAGGGGTATGAAATGTGGAGCAACAGCACATACGATTGGTAACCATCTCCATAGAGACAGCTCAGTGGTACGTTTAAAGTGCTGTCTACAAAGAAAAGAATGGGTATATTTTGACTGAAGTGAATTGATGTTCTGAAACTGAAGGCATCTAAAGGAAGCTGTTGTTGTTATCGCAAACAGAAGCAACAATAACTACAGTTGTCCAATGAAGACTGGTAGCTCTTACATCACTGCAGTAATCAATCTGCTCCAGTTACTCAAAACTTTAAAGACTCTACCAAATGAGCTGGACCTCTTTTGCTCATAGTGTACATCAGTTTGGAAACCTCCTAAAAAGTCTGAACTGAAGCCTGTACTAGATTTATACTCCCACAAAACTGGTAAATGCTGGGGCTACTCACCTGCATTGTGCCAAATAATGCAACCTTTGTAGGCAAATTACCAAAGTTAAGGAATCAGTATAGTATTATTAGTTATACACTGAGCCATTTGACTCAGTATGCAACTCATAAGGTCTACAGTGATTTCTTAATTTGGGGGCAATTCACCTCCTAAAGCAGGGATTCTCAACCTGTAGCCTGTGGGCCAGATGTGGCCCACAGCACCATTTCATGTGGTCCCCATCACCTCCACCAAACCAGGAAGCGCCATGTGGTGAAGGAAGGGCATAATGGCCATCCTGCCCCCAAAGCTGTCTGAGGGAGCATGACCCGGGCCCTGGCTTTAAAAGGTTGAGAATCCTGTCCTAAAGTGACATCATCTGTGTTAGGCCAGGTAAGGGGATATGCTCTTATATGTAATTAGAATCTTTTTGCCCAAATATGTATCATGTTAAACTAATTTGTGACATTGAGCTGCATTTGCTATTTTAATGCTTGTTCACTAAGGATGGAGAGATCCCATTAAAGCTCTTTGTAATCCACTTTGCTCATCTCTGTGTTGAACAAAATATTTCTCTCATCTAATTTTACAGTTGGCAGTTAGGAAATGTGAGTATAAAAAGGATATTAATTTATAGCACTATGAATAAAACCTGGTCATAACTTTTTCAGACATACAGATTTCTGATATAATTCATAAACTTTTAAAAATACTATCCTTAGCAGTCAGGCATAGATATTAAAACTTATTAATAAAACTCTCCGCAGACCATCACTAATGAGATGAAGGACCTTATTTTATTTTTATTAAGCTGTTTGTAATTCCTCGACACCAGATAATAAAATAGGGGCATTGAAATTACATATTAAGGATGAACAATTGAGTTCACTACAATTATTCCAGGTTCCTCGATACCAAAACTGGATATAGGTTATTCGGTTCATGAAATCATCGTTTAAAGCTAAATCAGCAAAATAAACACAAAGTACATAATATTATAAACTTAGAGAGCTGATTACCTGGACAGAGCTGGGTCATAACTTTGAATAACTTCGAAGGAATAGCACTCTGATTTCATAATATTAAATGGGTTTTTTTCTGTTTTGACTGAAAAACATTTTCTCATAAGTGAGGACAAAACAGTAAAATAATCAGCCCTCATTTTTTTTCTTTACGTTTATACACATCCAGTGTAATGGTCTTGTGTACGTGGTACTCCATTTACTTCATCACGAATTTATGCCTAATAAACAGAAATAAATGTTAAAATGGTTACCTAAGTGTTTGCTCCTGTTGTCTGTTTGTGTGCTTCTAGAAAGTTGGCACATCTAATGAGGAAAAGAAATGTAGAAATGTGCTCAGCTGGCAAGTTTATAACATGAATTAATGGGTTTGCTGCAACATGATACATTTGGAAAAGCAGAAGTCTCAAATGCTTCCATCTAGTGATTCGAAAGAGAAAACACATTCTAACCCAGGTTATAAGGTAAAGGTAAAGGTTCCCCTTGCTCAAAAGCCAGTTGTATCCAACCCTAGAGCTCAGTACTCATCTCTATTCACAGCCAAAGAGCCAGTGCTGTCTGCACGGAACACTGTTTACCTTCCCACCAAAGTGGTCCCTATTTATCTCCTTGCAATTTCATTACAAATCTGTCTTTCCTTAGTCTAGGAGTTCTCAACCTTTTAAAATCAGGGGCCAGATCACACTCCCTCAGACAGCTTCAGGGGCTGGATGGTCATTGTACCATTCTTCCACCACATGGCACTTCCTGGTGTGGTGGAGGCAAGGGGGGGCACATGAAATGGTGCTGCAGGCTACATCCGGCCTGCAGGTTGAGAATCCTTCCATCAAAGTTAATGTGCCATGTTAAATTACTCCAACTTTTGCTCTGCTGTTGAAGAAAAAAGCAGACAATATTGGCCAATTGGCTGACCTTTCGACCCCTGACAGTGGCTGAAGTTACAGAGCTGATATAGCAATAGCAATTGCACTTATATACTGCCCCCATAGCTCTTGGTGCACTCTCTGGGCCAGGGGTGCCCAAACTTTTTGGACTGTGGGTCGGTCACATGGTTCACAGGGCTGGTCACAATGGTCCATGGGCCAGATCTGGCCCCTGATGCCAATTCATCCAGCCTGCGAAGCCCTTGTTTCTCCCGGGAGCAGAAGTAAAATGCTTCCAGGAGCAACGAGAGCTTCACGGGTTTGATGAATTGGTGTCGGAGCCCAGATCTGGCCCATGGGCCAAAGTTTTGGCACCCGTGCTCTCGGCAGTTTACAGGTAACTAGCATTTTGCCCCCAACATGCTGGGTACTCATTTTACCAACCTTAGAAGGATGGAAGGTGAATCAAACTTTTGGTTGCAGTACAGCAGTTTAACCACTGTACCACCAGAGCTCCTGTGTAATGGGATACAGCGTCTTTGTGGTCTGGTGTGATCCTGGAATGATCAACATTCCAAATAACAATGTAAAAACATATTGAGGAAGAAGAGGGTGTTTTATGAAAGATAAAGGAGAATTCCTCCCCCATATCTGAAATAAATAGGCAGGACACAGTCAAATTTAGTGTAATCCTGGGCCACAACTTTATTGAAATTTAAAACCCTGACCTGTGGAGGGGTCTGGTACCGTGCAACCTGGTATTAAAGCAGGTAAATTCCTCTTCATCTTTTTAGCAAGGACTGATGAAGCAGGGACATTGCTGTAATTGTTTCCCACTCAGGTGCCAAGAGCATACAGTGGTTGTATCGCAGTGCTGTCCCATGATGTCTATTGAATGGCCCATTGCTTCACACAAATTGTGTAGAGCATATGGTTTCCACCTCGTCCATTAATGAATGCTCTAAGGCAGGGGTCAGCAAATTTGGCTCTCCAGGTGTTCTTGGACTTCAATTACTAGAAGCCCAAGTCAGTACACCTGCTGATTTGTGCTTCTGGGAATTGAAGTCCAAGAACATCTAGAGATCCAGTTTGCTGACCCCTGCCTTAAGGGGTTTACCTCTACCACATTAACCCAGCACTACTTGCCATACTAATGCTGTGCCCTATTTAAAATACTGCCCCACCCCCAAGGACAGCCCCTAATGATCCACAGAGTGGGATAGGGGAAAACGACCTGGTCTCCTTTCTTCAATCTGGCAATCAGGGGCCAGGTCCAAAAATATCTATCCAGACCTCCCCAAAAAACCCTAAAGTACCTGAACCTGCAGGGTGGGTGGGCCATCTGAACAGTGCAAAAGAGGCTGGCATGAGGGTGGACTGTGCCATAGTTAACCAGGCTGTACCTGACCCCATGCTGGCATGCATGGCCACGCAAAGAAAAAGCCTCCCCTCCCTCACACCTGGTTTCAGTAGGAGTGAGGAAGGTGTATTATTTCAACATGCACCAGATCAAAGTTATCCAGCCAAGAATTGTTATTCAGAAATTCATTGTGAAATCAGAAAAAAAGACCTAGCAACTAAAATGGTGGAAAGAGGATAGTCAATTGCCTTTGTGAACAGCATTAGCAGGAATAGAAAAAGAACAACCTGTATACCCAAATTGAAAAAGAATCACTTGTGATATATTTTGGAATTGATAAATCTCAACAATATACATATGGGCATATAGTCGATGTCCGCATAGAATACAAACCTCTAGAAAATGGACAGGAATAAGTATTACTTGATAATACTTATTGGATAAAGTATTACTTGATCCAATAAAGGTATCACTTGCCTCCTGCATCTTTTGCATCTTGGTAAATAAAAAGATCTTCAATGCAATACAAATATATATGCAATACAAATCATCTATTGCTCTGGCAGACATCTAATGCTAGCAGACATTTTATGCTTGGTAACCAACCAGCAATTGTCATGAACAGCTCAATAGAAGATGAAGTAGAAGCCATCAACCTAATAAAGTATTTACCTGATTTCGAGGGGCGATGGAAAGAGTCTCGGGGAATAGCAAAGCCCAGAGACTGAAACTTATGACAATATAGGGCTGGTCAGAAACAGAAATCATGTACCCAACCAGAGAATACCATTCTTCAATTTATCTCCAAGTTGTCTGGCAACCATTTGGAGGAGCAATGCATGAGGGAACCATCATTTCTGTATGCCATTATAGACATGGTCCAGGTATCAAGTTCAGGAATTACAGAAAGAATGGGAGCTGTGGTGGTAGGCCCATGTGTCTCTCTATACATCTATACTGTACATCTCTATTATTTTACTCTGCAATTGTCTCTATACCGACCAGCGCATAGAAACACCTCATACAAAGCATCACCACCTTATGTTACTTTTGCCAGACATGGACTCTTACAACAAAACATAAACACTAGTTGGTCACCATGGAAATCAGATGTCTGAGGAAGGCTGCTGGAGTAACTAGAAGGGATAAAATGAGGAATGAGATTATAAAAGAAATCATTGGAATAGAACCAGTCTTAAATTATATACAGAGACAACAAATAAAGTGGTTTGACCATTTGGAGAGAATGTCTTGAAATTCCATACCATACAAGACGTGTGAAAAGGGCAAAGAGCTTTAGGCAGACCCAGAGGGAGGTGGAGAGACAACATCAAAGAAACATCATAAGAACACCTGATAATGCTCTGGAGGCTGCTAGAAGTGTCAGAATAAGAACCTTGTACCACCTGAATGGGTGGTGGGAGAGGAAGAAGAGGAGGAAGAAGAAAAGGAGGAAGAGGAGGAGGAGGAGGGCTTGTATTTAATTAACTTTTCATGTGCAGGTATATGGCAACCTATATAGTTTTCTTGTTCAAAAGTCAGGATGCAGATTCAACTTCACAGATGGAGTTACTGTTAACATTATTCCCTGTGGCCAGCAAGTTATATTATCAATCAGCACAACAAACAGTTAAGAACAGTCAAAATTTGTTCTACAAGGCTTTTTAAAAATCACTTTGCATTGTTTCTAAGTTTTCCATATTTCACACCAATGTGTGTGGCAATTTGTAGATATTACAACAAATATTTCTGGTTTCATGCTAAACCATTTTTCCATGGACCAGTAAGTGCTGTGTGTGTGTGATTGGATGGTCCAAGCACATAATAAAATACGATAAAGTGCACAGGTGGGGGAGGAGCCCCATTGTAGCTCAAAAACAAGGAGGAAGGGCCCAACCACCTGCACGCCACACCATTCGACTCGGGCAGTGAGGTATTACACTGCACACAGGTGAGGAGCAGAGATCCACCATACTGAAGCAATGTGGAGTAGCGGCCTGGCCACCTGCCTATCTGCTGTGTCTGAAGCCCATGCTCTCGCTCCATTTGCTGGGCAGATCTGGCAAGGCACATTGAGGCAGGCCCGTGCTGGCCATTTGGGACACAGAGACAAGTCCTGGTGTGCCCCAGTGAGTGGTCCCCCCAGAGATGGGCAGAAGCATGTCACCTGGTGGTCACACTAGATTTCCACCACAGCCCCTCACCAAGCTTCCAGGTGGTGGGACACTGTTTCCATGGGGTGGGTATTGCCATGCACCAATCAGCCCCGCCTCCCACCATAGCTGGTTGGTGGATGTTGGTTATCGCTGTGCACCAACCAACTTGATCACGTGCTGGCGCTGCTGGCGCCGCCGCTGCAAGCTGCAAAGAAGCCCAGTGGGTCTTTCCCATCCACCAAGGCTATGGGGGGGGGTCTGTTTGGTGCAAAGTGATATCCACCATGCACCAACCAGCCCCACTTCCTCAAGGCCTTGGTGGATGGGAAAGGCCCACGGGTTTCTTCATGGCTTGTGGCGGTGGTGACAGCAGTGGCAGTGCCAGGTTAGATTCCGAGGGAGAAGGCAGGGGGCGGGAGTCGGAGGCCTCATCCCAGCAGCCATCACAGCAGCCAGGGTCTGCCCTGCCCAAACCAAAGTGCTGGGGGGAGAGGGGGGGTTGGTGAGAGAGGCAGCTGAAGTGGATTAAAGGTCTCTCTCTCTCCACCAGATGCTACCTCTTCCTCCTTTCCACCCCTCCCCATTGTCCAGTGGAGGTGAGGGAAGCATCTTTTTCTCTGGTTCCCCTCCATCCGTTACTCTCCTCCTCTGCAAGGAGGGTGAATGAGGCTCCTTTCACATCTCCAAGATCTTTTCCCACCCAAGTATGGTCCCTATTGATCTACTTGTAATGTCTTGCTTTTGAACAGCTATTTTGGCACGAGCTGGGACCCGAGATGAGTGCTCAATCCAAGATATCGTGTAGCACACCCCAAGGGCACCGCCGCCTCCCTCCCTGCCCAGCACCCTTTTAGCATAGCCAGCACACCCCTGCTTTGAGGGAAGAAGGCTGCCATCACCCTGATGGCCACTCACCCCCAGTGGCACCCACTACAACGGCCCGGTTCACAGCCTAATGGTTGGGGACCCCGTCTTATATGATTAACAGTTCAATTGTACAGTTCTGCAAATAAAATATTTGTCTACCTATGAACAGCTGTACATTTTCTGTTCAGACTCTCACCAATCATTCCTCTCTGCCTCCCTTTTTTCTTTTGTGTGACAAATATTTTGCAGAACCACAATACCCCTCCCATGCACACAATTAGGATTTTGTGGAACTCATGCAAATTTAGTTATGCTTATCACAACAAAGCTGGCTCACTTTAAACTTGTTCAAGCATTATAACTGAAAGTTGATTAACAAGGGCACAGTTTACCTTAAAGTCATATCAATACCTATCTGTTCATATTCCTCAGGCACTGAAAGAAAAAGGACAAATGGGAAAGGATTAATAAAAAGTAAATTTTAGTGCTGGTATGTACCTGTCTACTCAGAGATATGAGCTCAGTGGAAAACAGGATGTCTGAAGTTAAGGTTGTTAATGTGCAATCTGCTTTGCCTTCATTCTAAGTTTATGAGGAGAATATTACCCAGACATTATCTTCTATTTGTAACTGGCCCTTATTTTCCCCACAAGCCCTTCTCTCTTTTTCTACCAACAAAACAATCATTTAGGAAGAAAATACAGACTAGCTGCATAACACCTTCTGTGCAAGGACAACATAGTATTTCAAGTTTGCATTTTTAAAGCTAATTCCCACCCCCCACCACCCATATGCAGTAGTTTTGTTATAATGATTGGTGCACTCTATAAAAGCTTCCCTGTTTGCAAGGTCCTCAGACAAGTAGTCCAGGGAAGTGAGTGGAGGATTGCAGCTCTAGGTCTGTTACCTAATTAAACTACATATACATCTTGTCTTTTTCAAATCTATCTCTGCCTGGAGATCTGATCATAAACATGTAAGCTTTTGACTGTATGTATGCAGCATACTCACAGCTGTCTCCCCCCCCCCCCATTAAGGGGGAGTTTTGGCAGCTTACAAACCAACAAATCGCCCACAAATCAAAGCACAGCTGTCTTTGACCTATAATTTGGTCCCCCCCCCCCAACTCGGTGTATGTTTCCATGGTGAGCTCTCCCTTTCTACCCCTTCAAATTTATTTGTAGGGTGTTTAAAAAACAAAACAAAGCTACTCTGCAAAAGCAGTGAGATCCTGCTAGCAAAATGCTTACAAATCACTACTGATATTTCAGGGAATTAATAAAAAAAACACGCTGGCACCCTTGTCACTCTGCTTCCCATTATTCACGCCATGCAGAACAATAGAGGAAAGCCCTGCTCTTTCCACAAAGCTCCTCTATTTTCCTTGGTACTTGAAATAATAGGCACCATGAGGGCAGTCACAAAATGGACTGAACTTTGCAAGATCTTTAGGGGGGGAAGGACAAGTACATTCTTTATGTCAGCATCTAATCCAAACAGGTTGCAGTTCAGTGGCACAGTACATGCTTGGCATGCCGGAAATCACTGGCATTTCTGGGGTCAAAAAGCAAGTAGATGAAAGGCCCCTTACTGAGAACTAAAGAGCCAGTGCTGGTAAGAGCAGACAAACCAAAAGCTCACTGGACCTGCAAAATCAGATCTCTTCAGTGTGGAAGAGGAGTCCTAGCACTGCCTGCACCCATTCTGGGGGGAAAATGAAACTTTGGGTTTTGGATATTAGTTTGCATTCATAATAGAAGGCATATGGCAAGTATTATGTTCCTGGCTAAATCTCTGGTTTAGAGAATTGGCTGAACATACATGACCAAAACTTATCTGATACCTAGCTGGGTCCAGAGTTGTGGGTTCAGGCTGGCAAGCATCCTTGTGGCTGGTGCTGCAAGGATAAAAGCTTGTTCTTTGGTAGCTTGAATGTTCCAGCTACAGGCTGAGTGGTCTTGGTTACTGAATGCATATATGTAAGTCTATTTTGTTACAGTTCTGTTTTTGTACCTTTTAAAATGTCATATATTTGAGGGGTAGTTGGTTCGGGGCATTGAAGTTGATCCAGATCTTACCCACATGCTTGAGGAATCTCTTTAAGGAAGCTGGGGAGAAACACATGGTCAGGCCTAGCTCAAAGACAGAAGGCTCATCTATTGGTTAGTCAGGGATAAAATTAACATTAACAACCCATTGAATGCTGGGGTAGCTCTAAGATACTCAACAATAACAAGGGATGGGTCTTTTATGAAAAGAAAGAAATCAAACATGAAGGATTCTCTTTTTTACTTTCATGTAATTTTGTTGATAATTAGAAAATAATCTCTTAAACATTCAGCCTTTCTTTTACCCTTTGTCATATAACCCAGGAGATTTCTCATCCAATAGTATTGTGAGGGCTACTGTCAGCAGCCTGTCAGAATGTCCAGGAGGGATATCCATGACATCTGAATATGTAAAAGGGCCTAGATTAGTTAGACATGAGGAGTGGTCTTTCTTTGGTTCAATTGTTCCTTGTTTGTGTTCTTAGTGTCCCATGCCTTTTGTTTAATTGGCTACCTGTGTACCTCCCTGCTTGTCTTTGTGCCATCATTTTAGATCCCCCAACATATCTTCCAATTATTTTTGCTTTCCATACCAAGCAACCTGGTGCCCCCTTGGGATATCTTTTTTATTATTCTTTTACTTCTGATTTCTGTTGAGATTATCTCTTCCTTGGCCCTTTCATGTGCATGCATGTGTGTGTGTGTGTGCGCACACATGCATGCATACTTTCTGTTTATTTCTGATTTCTAAAATTGCTATTTGATTAATTTACCATGTATTTACTATGTTAAATGTGTACATTGTAGTGTATCCGGGGGACTGCTTTTTTCCCCCTTTGTTCTGGGGGTGGGAGGCTCTGGGGCTGGATGTTTTGACTATGTCAATGTGTCACTGGACTCTTTCAGTGCTTGGGAAGGTCTCATGATGATTTCTGTTTCTTATATACCATTTTCTGCTTTTCAAATAGATTGATTTTCTGTTGCCTTATCTCTGAGTTTTGTAATAGTTTTTATGGGTTTCTTTAGAACTTTTTTGATCTAGTGCCAGAAAACTCACATGAGAAAAAAATGAAATGAAATGACTTGAAATAAGTGATTGCTTTCATATAAAATTAAATTATAAGTGAATGAAAAACATGCAAACAAAATAAGCAGGCAGCCCAGAACTCAAACAAAAAAACCCCCCAACTTTTGTTTGCCATGCACATCCAAGTTATAACTTGTGGCTTGGTTTTAATAAGAGACACCAGAAACACCTATACAGTACTTTCTTCCACCTTCATTTGGCTGATCTGTCTTCCAACTTAACTCCTCCCCTCCCCCACATTTATAACTTAAGTGTCTCCTGGAAAAACATGTAGTTTTTTATTGATACCATCCAACTGCTCTTTGTATCCCCACATTCATTTCTTTCACATGTCATGTCACTGGTTTCTATAGCTTTCATTGGAATAATTAGTTCTGTAATTAGCTTTGTGATATGTGAAACCACTAAACCAAAACAGGTTGATTCATATAATAAAGCTGTCAATATATTTCTTGACTGTTTTGTGATCCTTGGCATATGTGTACAAATGGCTTATCTTTAATCCAACTACCTAGTTTTGTGATGCTAAATAAATGTTCCATAACATTAGCCTTCATTTACTGTTATGACTTACCATTTTAGTTTCCTTCTGCATTTACAAAGTGAATATTATTGCTCTTGTTTCATTTCACTTCAGTTAAATAGTCCATTAAACCAGCATTATTAATTGCACTACTGCCACTTCTATTAAAGAACAAAACTGATTTGTGTTTACAATCAATCCCCAGAGTTTCAAACTGTGATGCTTACATGTGGTTGTAAATGGGAGAGGGGGAATAGAAGTTGACTTCTTGCCTTTGAGCAATACACAGGTAAAAGGATCCCACCCACCCCCCAGATCTATTATTATCCTAGTGTATATTGACCAGAATCTTGTTACACATTTATGGCACAAATTATGGGGTTAAATTGCCACTAATCAATGAACTCACATTTCATGACAGGATCACAATGATGAGTGCAAGTGACCACTCATTAATTAGCTGCTGTTATGTGTCATCAATCACCTCCAACCCACAAATAAGAAATCTCCAAAATGTCCTCTTTGCAACAGCTCTTGCAAGTCAAAGCCAATGGCTTATTTTATGGGGTCAATCTACGTAATGCTTGGTTTCCCTGTTTCCCTGCTGCCTTCAACTTTCCCCAGCATTAGTATCTCCTTTTAGAGCATCCTGACTTCTCATTGATGTGCCTAAAGTAGGACAGTCTCAGTTTTGTCATTTTTGCCTCCAGAGATAGTTCCGGCTTGATTTTCTCTAGGACTCATTTGTTCATTTTCCTGGTGGTCTGCAAAGCTCTTCTCCAGCACCATATTTCAAATAAATCATTTTTTAATTTATCAATCAGTAGGTGTGTTATTCTACCCCCCATCAGCCTTCTTTACTGTCAAGCTTTCACACTCCTAAACAGTGATTAGGAATACAAGAATCTGAATGTTCTTGGATATTTGTTGCCTGGATTAATCCAGTATCTCTCTGGCTTGATTTTGGACTCGAACTCTGGACTGAGATACATTTAAACTCACACTCCCAGACAGTGCCAGAATAAAGGGCAGACAGATTGAGGGCACCCCACCATGTGCTCTTTGGGTGAGATGCTGACATTTCCTGGTCTATTATGAAAAACGTGCGTTTCTGGTTCTGAATGGAAACCGCAAAGCCAGATCACAGAATGAATGATACAAGCAAGATATGAGCAGTAGCCTGCAGCACTGGGCACTCTATTTTATTATCCCCCTTCCTCCACCAGGAGAATCCCACATCTTTATACAATCCCATAGTGCTTAGTGCACTCTCTGGGTGGGTCACAAGGTAATTAGCATTTTGCCCCCTACATGCTTGGTACTCATTTTACTGACCGGAGAAAGAAGGTTGGCTGAGTCAGCCATGCGCTTGCAATGTCAGCAGTTTTGGGTGCATTACAGCAGTTTGGGAGGCAAGTGATGAGAAACCTGGGGAACATAGTGAAATGTAGAGACATTACATTGAAAACAAAAATTCGCATATTCAAAGCAATGGTATTCCCTGTGGCAATGTATGGTTGTGAGAGCTGGAAAGCTGAGCGCAGAAGAATAGATGCCTTTGAGATGTGGTGCTGGAGGAGAGTTTTGAGAGTCCCCAGGACAGCGAGGAGAACAAATAGGTCAATCTTAGAAGAAATCACCCCTGACTGCTCATTAGAAGGTCAAATAGTGAAGATGAAGCTAAAGTACTTTGGACATCAAATGAGAAGAGAGGATTCACTTGAGAAAGCCTTGATGCTGGAAAGGATGGAGGGCAAAAGAAGAAGGGAACGGCCCAAGATGAGATGGCTAGGTGGTGTTGTGGAGGCAATGGGCACAGAACTGAGCGAGTTGAGGGGGATGGTGGAGGACAGGAGTGCCTGGAGGACAGTGGTCCATGGGGTCGCAGAGGGTCGGAATCGACTGTGCGACTGAACAACAACAAACAGCAGTTTAACTACCAGGGTTCTTTTCTTTTAATGAAGGAGGCTTCCTCTTAAAGAAGAGGTTTCCCACAGGGGAGGGACCTTAAAAGGACAATGCAGGGAACCTGCTCCGCCTCTCTGCCCTTACCTTACCTGTTCCCTGAATCTGACATTAGTGATTGGTGTGGTCGTAAAATGTTGATGGTTTTACCATAGGAAAGGCAATACTGTAAAGATTTCTTTCTAATGTAAAAGTATGCCCTCTTTCACCCTCTCTGCCCCTATCTAATTCTAAAATCAGAATATTGAATTTCATATAACATCAGTGGGTGTGTCATTCTGCCCTTTTATTGCCTCCAGGCTCTTTGATTTACCCTCAGTAATGTATAGATGCCCCTTAGTAAATGTAAAGTTTTCCCTTGCTCGAAAGCCAGTCATAGCCGACTCTAGGGTTCAGTGCTCATCTCTGTTTCAAAGCCAAAGAGTCAGCGCTGTCTGCTTCTGCAGATGTTTCCGTGGTCACGTGGCAGGCACCGGAGCTCATGGAATGCTGTTATCCTTCCCACCAAAGTGGTCCCTATTTATCTACTTGCAATTTCTTGCTTTCTAACTGCTAGGTTGGCAGGACCTGGGGCAGAAACGGGAGCTTATTCCGTCCTGCAGTACTTGGGAATTGAACTGCTGACCTCCTGCCTGTTTTTACACAGTTGTCCATGGACAATATTCATCCCTAAAGGTAAAGGTAACCCTTCCTTGAAAGCCAGTCATATCTGACTCTAAGGTGTGGTGCTCATCTCCATTTACAGCCAAAGTGCCAGTGCTGTCTGCTTCTACAGACATTTCTATGGTCATGTAACAGGTATGCATGTCTAGATGCCAGAGCACACAGAACACAGTTACCTTTCCCGCTAAGCAGCATCTACCTGCAATTTCTTGCTTTCAGTTTGCTTGGTTGACAGGCTCTGAGACAGAGATGGGAGCTCACTCTGCTGTGCAGCACTCGAGTCTCAAACTGCTGGCCTGCCAACCTTCCAGTCATCAAATTCACCATCTTAACCACTAAGCCACCTCAGTCCATATTGATCGCTACAAAAAACTAAAAACCGAAATGAAAACCACAAAGCCCAAGTTACAGAATAGTACATAATTTATTTCTTAGGGCAAGGAAACAACTTATTGATTTAGTGCTATCATTAATATAATTCATGTATGTTACTGTTTGTCTGTCTTATTAATGTACAGGTCAATTATTCATCACAATATACCTTCGGCGTTCTGGGAAAGTGTTGAGTAAAGAAATCCTGGGCATTCTTCAGTGAAAAAAATCTGAAAATGCTTATGGGAATCTTAACAAAGTGTTAGAGTCAATGTTTGATGGCTTTTTTCTTTATCTTATACAGTTAATGCTGTCAGGTTTTGTGTATTTTTTATCAGTTTGGTATTTTCCCCCACATATATTTGGTTAGAAGAAACAAAGCCCACTCTTTATAGCTGGCATAAATGCATATCTAATTTCATCAGGAGCAGCAAGTTTAAGTATTTCAACATTCCTCTTTGCCCATAAATGACATGATAAAGAAAAATAGAAAGCATCTTGTTAGACTCTTCAAAGGCAACCAAATGGAGTTTTTGTTTCCTACTTGTCTCACACATACATATTGTACTTCAGTATAAGAAAGAATATGTCATGAAGAACATTTCAGAGGAATCTGTGAAACAGACCAGAAGGGCAAGAAAAGCAACAGTCCCTGATGCAGATTTACATACAGGTATTCACATTCAGTTAAACAGTAAAGCTGATCTCCCTGTCTGTAAAATTACAAGACACCCCACTACATTAATCCATCTGCTAAACTAAAATCCTTCATCATGTTTTTTTTTTTTTTTTGGAGACTTGACTTGTTGATATTTTCAATGGCCAACGTGGGTTTTTCAATCAGAAACAACCATGAGAAAAAGCCAAGCACAATGTTAACAAGCAGATCAGCCAAATACTTTGGGTTATATAGGATGATGATGGAGAACAGCTGAGAATGTAAATTCATCCTAGAATGAGAACATGGAAGAAAGTGAGCCGGATGATTGTCTAGGAATGAGTAAGAGTTTTCCTTCAATTAATTTATTCAGATCTCATCAATGTTCACAAAAACAAAGGAAATTAAATAGACAGATTGTACTATGTAGTATAATAGGGTAAGTTCTTATTTTAGATACTAAATACCAGAGAAGCAAGTGGTTACAGAGTCTGGGGGATTCTGGGAGTTGTAATCCAGACAATATTCACCAGCCTCACCACAGAGAAAAATATGTATACATGTTTCTGCAGTGTATCTGTTTAGGGGCAACATCATCAGCCAAAGATTGCAAGCTTCCAGGGCCATAAGGTTCATTGCTTCTGGCAGCCACTCATAGCCTGAAATCTTAAGAATTGATTACAAAATCCCCTCCTGCAGAGGCAGAGGAGTGGCTTTGAACAAAGGCATGAGTTAGATAGGAGAGGGGAAAAAATCTGGTTACAGCAGCAACAGCAATTATACTAATATACAACAACCCCATAGCGCTTAGTGCACCCTCTGGGCAGTTCACAAAGTAATCAGCATTTTGCCCTCAACATGCTGAGTATTCATTTTATACTGACCACAGAAGGATGAGAGGCTGAGTCAACCTTGAGCCTGGTCAGGATTGAACTTACAATTTATTTATTAGTTTATTTATTTATTTATTGTTCGTATTTGCTACCCCGCTCCAATCGGGCAAGCCCGATTTATATTGCCGCCCACTCACCGTGGCGACTCAGGGTGGCTTACAGACAATACATTACATTACATTATGTCAGCAGTTTTGGCTGCAATACAGCAGTTTAACTACCTGGGTTCTTTTCTTTTTACAGAGGAGGTCTCCTCTTAAAAAAGAGGTTTCCTGCAACAGGAGGCTCCTCCTTCTGCAGAGGTTTGATGGTGGGTCACAGGCTCAGCATTGAGTTGCTCAGTTTTAAGTCAAGGAGTCTCTCAGAAACATTACTGCTTGTACCCGGAACAGTGGCATCCCCTTAACTTAGAGTGACTTTCTACCTCTTTGATGAACTTGGAAACGAGCCAGTTTATACCTCTTTTTCATCTGTGCTCTTGCCTTGTTGGTTTTTTATTTAATTGATCCCTTGGCAACCTGACTTCGATGTTCCCTCAACTCCTGTCCCCACTACCTCTTGTCTGACATAACCTCACTCATACTTTGAATTGTTCTTTTGCCTCCCCTATAGAACTTTTTGCTTTTGTCTCCTTTTCATATCAGCCAGCATGATTGGATTTCCCTATTGATTAATGTGTGTGCTTGTATTGGGAAAAAGATGGATCTCCAGCCCAGTTCCTGTTTGCTGGCTGGGGGTTGCATAACAGAACACAGAGTGGATTGCTGTAATAAAATGATGACAGTTTATTGTCTTCCAAACCAGAGTCACCAGCACATAATATAAGGGCAAATTGGTTCTCCCAAAATAACCAGATAATTACTCTTTTCTAGTTCTAAGTGGAAATTTCTAAAGTTAATAACTGAATATATGCAGAAATCCATAACATAAAAAGCACTACTAGAACAAATACAATAGCTTTCTGTGATATATTGTTTAGAATAAGGAAATGCTTTATCTATTGTAATGCCTGTTTGATGTGACCTGATGATTAAAAATTTCCATTCCACACTTATGCTCTATTATGCACACTTGCTTACCATTTCCATTTCTTCTGTTCTCCCTCACTTCTCACCTAGATAAATACTGGCAGCCAGAGAACAAGTCTGTATTTCACTGTTGATGTTGTTTTTATTAAGAGAGGCCACATTGTTTGAATGAGACTATGTGACATGACTGATAAGCTAGTTATATGTATATCTCATACAAATTAGGAATTCTTTTTATCATTAAAATTGCATGTGCATAAATGAGGTGTTAGGTAACTGTCCTGGATGCCAACTTCATTTTTGGTAGAAATCCTGATAGAAAGAAAATATATTTTATATTATAAAGTAATATAGGGCAGTGATGGCCAACCTTGGCACGCCAGATGTTCTTGAACTTCAATTGCTAGAAGCCCTGATCAGCAGATGTGTTGACTTGGGCTTCTGGGAACTGAAGTCCAAGAACACCTGGAGTGCCAATGTTGGCCATCACTGCTATAGAATGTCTTTGTAATAGTCCATAGGATGCTAGTTTCCAGTCTGGCAACAGAATAAAACTAATGGAATGCAGCAGTAAGGTCTCAATGAAAAATAAAAAAAATCACAATGAAGGGGTGTCATTTATATTATGACACCAGAAACTCAGCCAAACAAAAGTAAGTAATCAACCTCTGTTTAATTATTTTCCATGTCTTCTAATAACCATCATCCATCATAAATAACACATGAAGGACTCATCAACACCTCATCTGCTTGCCAGGGGAAAGAAAGTCTGTCAGTTCCTCTAGTACACTGGCAAACCATGTCACTGTTTGAGAGAAAATCCCACAGGACTACTTCCCTTCCCCTCTTCCACCATGTAACTGATGGCATTTAGAAAATAATGAAAAGCCTCTGCAACTTTCAAGATACATTAAGCAACAGGTCTTTTGTAAGGCAAGATTTAAAGATCCATGGAGTAGGGATGCATTGTATTCACATCTGCATTTCAGGTAATATATTCACAAGCAAAGCTGTTTACATTCTTTTTGATTGATTCTAGCAAGAGAATAAATCAGTTACTCAAAAAAGGGAAAAATTCTCCCAGCTGAAGTCTGATGGCTTGAAATTTCATGAGACAGAATGTCTCATGCTTGCTGATTTTCTATTAAAAGTGACCCCTTGTATATCCTGGTTATCCTGCTATTATAATAGAGTAGAAGCTAGGAAGTCGTGGGGCAGGGAAGGCAGAACAACCAGCAGTCTGGCCAGGTAATCCTGCTGTGGTAATAGAGTAGAAGACACTGCCAGCAACTCAACACTGATAGGTGGCAGCTAATTAACTTGGCAACCCTGAGAACTAATGGCCTTGGGTGGCAAAGTCCACAGAGAAGGGTGATTGCCCCCAAATGGATTAAATCCCACTTTAATCCATCTTTATGGAGGGCAGAAGCTTCATCAATACTGGCCTGGAGCCAAGGAGGACTTTGTGTGCCAAAAGGGTTCAGGACCAGGAAGTGGAACTGTATTGGTATGGGCTGCAAAGAAAATGGAAGACCATTCCCAAGACAATCTTTATGACTGATTGCCATGAGGATAGCCGATATACAGAATCAAAAATATCACAAAAAGAAGAAAAAGACCCCTTGTTTGCAGTTATACAATTTTTCCATTGCATTATGTACATGCAAATTCCTTATTAAAGAAGGGATGTACAACTGTAGACCCACTGATGTTGTTAGATGGCAAGCCACATAACCCTTTATGGGCTATACCCTACGTGGCTAAAATTGCCCACTTTTGTTCTAAAGGCAGCATCCTAACCTTGAGCACTCCTCCCTTAATAAGTTTATGAACAACTTTAAAATGCAAGTAACTAAATAATATTATAAAATAAATCCTAAATAGTTATTATTTGTGTCATTTATTTAAATACATGCACACATCACTGTCTCTTTGGTTTAATTAATGTCACAGTATTTAAAATACATCCTCTCGCGTGTAAAGAAATAAAAACAAGAATTTAAAAACCCTTATTTCCAAAAAAGAAAAGGCCAACAGATACCAAAAAGTCATTAAATGATTTAAGAATGTTTCTGGCTATGGTGATTAGAAATACAGACACTTTTATCACAAGTAGCTCAAATAATAATTCTCTTCCTCCCTCCAATTTTTTTTTATCCATGAATGGTTCAAGATAAAAAAAATTACATTCTGTTTTAATTACTTTGCATTTGCTCAGGGACAGGATTAAAGGTCTCAATTAAATGTCTCCATTTTATCCTTTAGTCATCTATCTCTAAATACAGCGAAAAGTGACCTAACCAAGCCTAATTGTTTAGTTGAATGCCCCTCAAACCACAGATGGTGCTTAACAGATATTTTGCTCTTTATGGATCTGTGCAAGTTAGCAAACTATTCAAAAAGTTTTACATAATATCTGAAAAATTTAATTATTGAGATTTTTTTTTGGGGGGGGGGGGGAATGGGACATGTACATATATGGCCAAACTGAGTGCTAGTTCTCCAATGATTGGACCAAACCAATTGTAAACATCGTTTTGGATCTAAGCACAAACTGATTTGGCTACGGCATAAATTGCTCAATTTGTGTTGTTGTTGAAAAATGTCCAAAATACACAAACCCTGATGATAGCTGTCTAAAACTTGGCAGGCTCATTCTTATCCCTAGAGACTACCTTGTTTCAAAATTTCATGTACATCAACATATAGTCAAAAAAGTAATTGCTGTTTTGGTTTGACCTCACATATTTACAAGTCAATTCAGATCTGGCAAACAAATCAAATCAGATAAAGCACTAATTGCTCTGGGGCAAATGTGTTCATATCCTAAAGCTTCAAACTGGGCTCTAACTCAAATCAGCAAACTCTTGCACAAACCTATTTCCATTATGGCTTTGAACTCAACCAACGTGCTAGTTTTGACCTTAACACAGGAATGAAATTTTAGATTTATTTATTTTAACTACAAAATCCATAATTCTCCATATTGAGATTTTCACCTGACAGACAGTCACATTATGTAGATCTAAATGTGGTTCACCTGGGATAGAGGCCTCAACTAGAAGTCCTTAAGGCTTGGCTAGGCCAAGTTATGCCTACCTTCAGAAACAAGAAGCTTATATCTAAGTGAACCTCAAAGCCTTCCAGTTAAGGCCTTTCTCTTAGGTCAGGGATTCTCAACCTGCAGCCCATGGACTGGATGTGGCTCATGGCACCATTTCATGTCCCCCCCCCCAACCTCCACCACACCCAGAAGTGCCATGTGGTGGAGGAAGGGCAAAATGGCCATCTGGCCCCAAAATCTGTCTGAGGGAGCATGACCCGGGCCCTGGCTTAAAAAGGTTGATAACTCTTGTCATTGGTGAATTACACAAACATCTGTAAATTGTCTTTCTGTCAGGTAGAACTGCCAAAATGAGAAATCATACAGTTTGTCATCCGATGATCCCATGGTGTGTCTAAAAAACTGCACCTCATATATGAGTGCCCACCAGAATCTGAGATCTTCAGAAAGAGGCCTTATTTCTAAGAAACTGTATATTACAGCAATAGAAATAGCAATTACATATATATACTGCCCAATTGTGCTTCGTGCACTCTCTGGGTTGTTCACAGGTTAATTAGCATTTTGCCCCCAACATACTGGGTACATACTTTACTGACCTCGGGAGGATGGAAAGCTGAGTCAACCTTGAATCCATGACAGGATCAAACTCACAATGTTTTAGCTGCAGTTTAACCACTATGCCATTAGGGCTGCTGTAATACTGAGAGTATTACAGCTTCTTACTCTTAGTGAGAAAAAGGGAAATGCTACCCTTTTCTCCTCACAGCAAGATTTCTTTGCATAAGTCTATTTTTCAGTAATATCTTGTGGGATTTTCAGAAGTTTCATGGTCATTCCCCACCAAAGAAATGCACAGAATTATTGCAATTCTTATGCAGAATGGCATCTTTCCTGTACAGGATTTTCTTGGAAAGGACAGTCCAGTGTAGGACTATTAGGATTTGTTCACAGAATGCCATCTTTTCTGAACAGGGCTCATCTGGTAGAAAGGTAGAAGAAGAAGCAACATACACAAGATTGTTATAATTCCTGTGCAGCTTGACATCTTTCCTACGCAGGATTCATTGGAACTGGCAGTATAAAATCTGGCAGATTCCTGGGCAGAACAACAGAAAAGGAAAAAGGGCAGGTGGTGTCAGTGGTGGGATTAAAAAAGATCTACTACCTACTCTGTGGGCATGGTATGGTGGTCATGGTCAGGGGGAAAACCTTGAGTTGCACCCAAATTAGGACTACTTTATTTCAAAACTTGGATGGG
Organism: Furcifer pardalis; assembly: GCA_030440675.1. NCBI lineage: Eukaryota > Metazoa > Chordata > Lepidosauria > Squamata > Chamaeleonidae > Furcifer > Furcifer pardalis. The sequence continues at coordinate 65,831,251 of CP126896.1, forward strand.
CAGGACCAGCCAGAATTTCTGCTACTGGTTCTGGCGAACTGGTGCAAACCTGCTGAATCCCACCACTGGGTGGTGGTGGTGGAAACTAAACCAAGGCATAGTTTTCATGGAAAGTTGGGGTCTTCCTTATGCAAAGGGAAGATTTGATGGAAAGTCTCAGCATGGCAAGATTTTGAAAAATCACAGTGAATGATAAGTTTCATGATTAGTCACATTCCTTATTTATCACATGTGAGACACTAGATTAATCAGTACAGAAGCCAGAGTTTTTCTGCACCATCACCTCATTTGTGTAATTCTGTCCTAAAACAAGTTAACTGGTTCCATTCTTCTTGAGCTTCGTATAGACCAAAAATATATTATTTCTAGCCCCACTTAGCTGGTTTTCAGTTTGTTTCTAACCTATGCAACCTATTTTGAAGGATAGTTGTCTGTATTTTATTCATATCATTTGAGAATCTTGGTGGGCAGAAAATATAAAGGGGTAGAAGAAAATCATAGATGTTAATACCTCTGTGTTGCCCTGCCCTCCCCTCCCACATACACAGGCAATATTCTCACATGACCTCCAAATATCAGACACAGGTGGCATTCAGAGAAGTTTCAATTTGGGTTTCTCCTCTTTATGGGGCCTAAACGAATGTGAAGAATCAATAATATTTGCCCTCTAGAGACAGCATTTGCTCAGAGATACGTGCCTCAACAATCACATTTGCAAATTAAGTTCATGTTGACTTTTCTATAATAATAATTTTGTGCCAGAAATTATTCTGGGTTGGAAGAATTTTTGCTGGAGAAACTCCACTCAGGGGACTCATATTCCCAAGATCTTTTCCCACTGAAGTGGTCTCTATTTATCTGCTTGCAATTTCTTGCTTTTGATCTGCTAGGTTGACAGCAGCTGGGACAGAGATGGGCATTCATTCTGTCATGCAGTACCTGAGTCTCAAACTGCCAGCTTGCTGGCCTTCCAGATAACAAGGTGAGCTTCTTAACCTCTGACCAATGCAGCCCCGACTTTTCAATGACTAATCATGAAACAAAAGAAGGTAAGTACAGTACCAGGAACGAAGATATTAAAAAGAGCAGATTTTTCCCTTCTTGAGAGAGCTCTATTCCTAAATCTTCTAAGTTAACTGTTCAGTTAATAAGCAGTTTATATTATTTATATGATAAATTATATTCCACCTGTGAGGTTATCAAGCTGAGTTTGTGACTGGCCCAAGGTCAAGGAGTGAGTTTCTTAGCTGATGGGTTATTTGAACCAAGTTTCATGACTTCTAGTCCAACCGTTTAAATCCATCATTCCTTGAAAGCCTTCATACTCTCAAGATGTAAAGTAATATTACCTCCTTTGACTGGTATATTTTGTGTAGTTTCAATATGCTCTTGCAAAATATACAAGTACATTGTGAGTGAGGGAGCAGGGTTTGATGACAATTTTGATGGGTCATATTCTGCCTATTCTTGTCTCAGAGATCACTCTTCACTCAAATTACAGGTATCGTGTTCCTCAGGTCTCACAGACAGTAGATGTGCATGTACTGAAATCTGAATCTTTCAGAAGCCAACTAATCATATAAAGTCTGTATTATATTGCCCCCTCATTGTTTTTTTTATTCTTTGCATACTTTTTGGACAGTAAGGAGCTTTTAAGTTACTTATTTCTATTTCCATCACTTTGATTCTAATTGATGCACCTTAAAGTAGAGCATTCCTCATGTCATTAAGGGTTGAGCATGGCATGGACAAAGCAAATATTTAATGCAAACAGTTTTTTTAAAAGGTAATGATGAAGTACAAACAGGATTCATTCTGGAACCACTCTCTAAACATTGCAGTGAATGTTCTTCAGGATTACCTTGTCAAGAAAACGGTCACATGTTACTCATCATTGTCAAACTCTGGATTCATTTGTTACTGTGCAGTGGTGCAGAAGTGCATGAACATTTGTCCCGGAGGGTCACAGTTTGGGTTCTGAGGTCAGTTAATGCACACTTTATAGCTTTACAAATCCTTCAGTATTTCTCTACCGAAGCAATACAGCAATGAAGAAAGGCTTCCCTGTTTTTCACATAGGTCCTTCAATGTCACTCTGTCTCATTGTTAGTCAAAGAGGCTTTTGAAAATAGTGATTCAGCATACTATAATAGTGATTTCTTTCAGAGGGGAGTACTATCTTTTCTTCCTTTTAGGGGAAGGTGGGAGAGAACTGCAGTCACACACGCACTCACACAACATGTTTGGAAAATATATATTAAAGACATCCTGGCAGATGGGGTGGGGGTGTTGAATACTAGATCTGAAGCAGCTTATAAAGATATTCCTGTACTGAGCCATTTCTCAAAAGAAATAATGTGGTATTTTCCCATGAGTATGAAACTCTGTGGCTATGATCAGGGTACATGTTTTCCTTTAAATGCAGCTTTCCTCTTTAAATATGTTACCTGAAAACAACTATCCCCTTTTTTTCTGTCACAGGAAGACCTGTGAGCACCAGAGATGCGTTCCACTGGCAGAGTCCCCCAAGAACCACAGTGACCTGCTGCTGGTCAAAGACAGTTCACAACCTTTGCCTGCTACAAAAATCTAAACGTGAGCTTCCCTAACTACATTTTGAGAGTTTGTTAGAGAACTAGAGTCCCGACATTGCGAAGATTTTTTATAGTTCTACAGATACAAACGAATCCTATCATCTATCTAAAGTTACAGTAAAGTTTTTACAAAGAAACAATAACCTAGCAGCAGGCTGCTATTTATTAAATAAATAAGTCAATTTTGGGTTACAACAGTAAGTATTTGTGCAAATATATGGTAAAGGTAAAAGATTACAATTTTCCAGGAAAGAATAGTGGGAGGAAGTTGGGGTATTAAGTAGAGACCATTTTTCAGCAAAAGATTCCTGAAGTTCAAGAAGGCATCAAAACTCTTGTCATGCCTCCCAGCAGGAAGAAAAACTTTTGGAAATATTTTTCCTCTCAGGTGAGAATGAAATAAGTGAAGGTTGAGATCCCCATTCTGGACCAGGCCTGTGAACCATGATGAAGGGAAGCTTAGTCTATTCTTCCTAGGCTCTTTCCTTGAAGACATTCACTCTCACTAGGGATGTAAATAATTTCTTTCATGTGACAAGGCTAGAACAATTATTTATGCTATTGAGCCCAAAATTCCTGTTCCTTTTCATGGGACATGAGATATCTGATGAGATATCTGAGGAAGGTAAAGAAGAAAACCAAGCATGACCAAGTGCAAAACATGACCATCAGACAGAACCTGAACATTCAACCATTGAGGAGTACAATCAAAAAGGGTCAGCTATGCTGGTTTGGCCATGTCAATTGAATGGCTGAAACCAGGATCCTATGGCAGGCATGGGAGGCCCGAGTGCAAGGTACAAGACCCCAAGGCAGGCCCTGCATCAAGTGGATTGGTAGACTCAAGGAGGCCCTTCATGTTCGCTGTAGTAACCTGAGGCAAGCCACAAAGCTGTCCAAGGAGAGATCCCAATGCAGATCCTTTGTGGAATCCTCTGCACTGCACTTCCTCTACACTTACTTATTTAAGTAAGTAAATAAAAGTTCATGGGACATAATATTCGGCTGTCGGAGTTTTCCAACTGAGGCTTACCAATCTTACAGATATAGACGCTCAGAGACCATTTCAATTAAATGTCTGAAATCATGCAGCCCAGAGTCAGGTTTATCAACTCAACTGAAAATTAGGCTATAGTCATGATCATAGGTACATTAGGTAAAGGTTGCCTTTGCTCAAAAGCCAGTCATATAGCCAAAGAGCCAACACTGTCTGCATCTACAGATGTTTCCATGGACATGTGGCAGGCATGATTAGACACTGGAGTGCATGGAACTCTGTTTACCTTCCCACTGAAGTGGTACCTATTTATCTACTTGCATTTTTTTTTTTTTGCTTTCAAACTGCTAAATTGACAGGAGCTGGGACAGAGACAGAAGCTCACTCTATCATGCAGCACTCAGGTCTCAAACTGCTGACCTGGCAACCTTCCAGTTGTCAAGTTCAGCATTTTAGCCACTAAGCCACCACTGTCCCTATAGGTATATTAAAGGTAAAGGTAAAGGTTTCCCTTGCTCGAAAGCCAGTCGTATCCGACTCTAGGGGTCAGTGCTCATCTCTGTTTCTAAGCCGAAGAGCCAGCACTATCTGCTTCTGCAGACATTTCCATGGTCATGTGGCCGGCATGACTAGACACCGGAGCGCATGGAACGCTGTTACCTTCCCACCAAAGTGGTCCCTATTTATGTACTTACAATTTCTCGCTTTCGAACTGCTAGGTTGGCAGGAGCTGGGACAGAGACGGGAGCTCATTCCATCCTGCAGTACTCGGGAATCGAACTGCTGACCTTCCGCCTCCCAGTCAGCCTCTTAGTGACTTGAGCAACTGTATATTACAAGAGCAATTAATATCATGCCAGTTCAAATTATTTGCAAATGTATTGTGGTGCATTGAAACAGTTGTTTATGGCTACAATAGAATGCCCAATTCATGCTGCATTTTTCTATAAAACTTGACGCTTAATTTTGGAGATTACGGGGTTTTCCCCCAGAAAAATTGTAAAATTGTGCGATAGATACTGATTTCATGGCTTGTATTGTTCATACCACTAAAATCAACTCACAAAAAAGATCAGAATATGAAAAATATATCCTCCACCATCTTTTACCATGCAACTAGCTAAAGGTAATTCACTGTTTGCAAAAGTCAAAATAATACCTCCCCTTTCCCCATACAGAGGATAATACCTCTGCCATAAAAAGCCTAGTCAATTGGCAGGTAAGTGCTGCTATCTTCTCTACTCCAGGTAGTTTGTCATTTGCAGCAACCACTTCAACAAAACATTTTGCACAAAAGACTCAAGAACTTGTGTACAGACAATAGCAGTAGAGTTAAATATGACAACTTGTGTGTCTTTTTTTCTTTCTTTATCCTACTCCTCTATGCTATATAAACTGACACTCCTAGGGAGTATTTTATTTCATCTCTTTACTTCTTAATCAGATGAACCCCCCCCCTACACACACACACACACACTTACATGTTGTGTTTTTTCCCCTAAACATTTGTCTTGGTAATGAAGATATGTGTAAAAGGTTGTTAATGGTCCAAACAGGGTAGGGATTCTCCCTATTCTGAGAGGGGCTTTTTCTTAGTAAGGAATATTTTTCAAGTGTGACAGACATTGCCAGCATATGTCTGTTATACAGTCAAACATCGCATAACGAGTGTTTCGCTTAGCGAAAAACTTCCATAACGAGCGAGTTTTTCGCTAAGCGGAAAACATAACAATTTTTTTTGCTATACGAGTTGGACTTTCCCTATGGAAAACCTCACATAAGGAGCGTTTCTATGGGGAAAACTCGCATAGCAATTTTTTTTCGCTGTGCGAGTTCCCCCCCTTGAAACGCTCATTATGCACGATTCCCCATAGGAATTTTCCATATGCGAGTTTGTTTTGCATAGCGAAAAACTCACATAGTGAGCAGCCTCACAGAACGAATTAAATTCGTTATGCGAGGTGTGACTGTATAGTGTAAATGCAAATAACTTCCTATATTTAAATAGGAAGAAAGTTTTACCTTGTACTAATTCAATAGAAACACACACAAGCTACAGTTTGACATCTGTTTCCCTGCTTTGCAGACTACTCTGTCTATTAATTGACATGGACCATGAACGTGGCCACTCTCCAACTCAGGTTCCAAATATGATATAGAATGGAATAGTTTGTTATTCTCATTGTCTTTCCTGATAAAATAAAAAGAAATGTTGTTGCTCTTTGTCGAATTGGGTGGAGTTTGCATGTAAAGAAGCACATTATGCAGCAATTCATCCAGCCAATATCTGAGCAGATAGATCCAAGGACATTAGTGTCATACATCTTTCATTTAAAAGAAAATAAAGCATCAAATAGTTCTTGGCATCTGTAGAAGAAATTAGCAGAATTAGCTGTCTCTGTGAAGGAAACAGAACTGGCTGATTTCAGGGAAAATCAGGAAATTATGCACATCTAATAGGGCAGACAGGACACATTTATTCCCCTAGGTCAGGGGTCTGCAAACTTGGCTCTCCAGATGTTCTAGAACTTCAATTCCCAGAAACCCTGATCAGCAGGTATGCGGACTTGGGCTTCTGGGAACTGAAGTCCAAGAACTTGGGAGAGCCAAGTTTGCAGACCCCTGCCCTAGGTTCATTGTGGACCCATCTCCTGAAAATAATAAAGAGAAATATTGGCCTAATAAAACACCTGCAAAGTTTCAGAATATATGCAACACTTTATATAAAAATTGACTCCTAATAATTGTGGAGTATGCTATTTATCTCATCTTTGCTTCCTCTTCAGGCAATATGAATAAAAATAGCACATATGATAGAAGTATCTGCAGTTATGAAAACTGTAACATTTCAGAAGAATGGAACAGTAGCTAGAGAAGGTTTTTTTGTTTTACTGCTCGAAAACAAGTTCCAGGCTTTTTAGATAGTGTAGCAAGGTGGTTGTGGAAGAACTGATAACCTTGTGATTCCTTCTTTGACTCATAGCATTTCATCACAGAGATTATTGAAGAGATTAAAGCAAGCCAGATCACCTCTTAGCTTCTAGCTTCTGGAACCTAACTTAAAAGCTCTCTTGATTGATCACAATCTCTCTTCAACATGTCTGCCTGCTCAGCAAAAAATTTTTTTTTAAATGAGGAAATTGTAATGATGAGTTCTGTTGAATTCACAATCCTTGTGCTGTAAGAGAATACTTTCAAAAGCCAAACTCAGGTTCCACTTCCCATCTTTACATACATTCAGCACAGTGGTCACAAGGGGGTTTCAGTGTCTGTTCACCTGAATGCACTTGGAATCTCCTGACACACAAGGGGATAATGAAGCCAAGACTTTCATGCGTATCCTCTTAAAGTCCACATGTTTGGGGGGGGGGAGCAGAACTTATATGAATTGTCCCACAGTGGTTAAACTGCTGTAAAGGTAAAGACCACCCTTGCCCGAAAACCAGTTGTATCCAACTCTAGGTTTCAGTGCTCACCTCTGTTTCACAGCTGAAGAGCCAGCGCTATCTGCTTCTGAAGACATGTATGTGGTCATGTGGCAGGCATGACTAGACACCAGAGAGCACAGAACGCTGTTTACCTTCCCACCATAGTGGCCCCTATTTATCTAATTGCAATTTCTTGCTTTTGAACTGCTATGTTGGCAGGAGCTGGGACAAAGATGGGAGCTTATTCCATTCTGCAGTACTCGGGAATCGAACTGCTGACCTCCCACCTTCTAGTCAGCATCTTAGCCACTTGAGTCACTGCCTCAAAACTGCTGATTATTAAATTATTATCAAATTAGACTTATATGCCGCTCTACTCACCTCGCTGAGGCGACTCAGAGTGGCTCACATAACATAAGCAACATATACAGTATCACAATCTCAAATATAAATAGAGCATAATATAAAAATATAATAACAGATGCAGCACAGATAATGCAATCAATAAATTTTACATAAAAAGAAAAAAACAATAAAACAATACAATAAAATACAGTGTAAAAATAGAGTACAGTCAAGAGAGACAGCAGTCTTCGGCCAGCTGGTCAGTTCACACAGCTGGCCCTCATTCCCCCTCTCCAACAGGCAAGGAGAGTTCTGTGATGTTCCTGATGCTGTGAGTTTGATCATGACAGGGAACAAGGTTGAATCATCCTTCCAGCCTTCTGAGGATGGCAATATTGGGGAAAATATGCTACTTACTATGTGACCTGCTCAGAGAGTGAGGTGTAAGTGTAATTGCAATTGCTAATTTATAGTACTGTGCAAAGGTCTTAAGTCACTACATGTTGGTTTGAGGAAAATTCAATGAGTGATTTGGGTGGCCATAATTCAGACACCAGAATTCCAAATGTCATCAAACTTGGAGGGTGTTGAGAGAAGATTTAGCATAAGACTCTCTCTAATTTTGGGGTGTCTACAAGCAGCTGGTGGTGGCCGAAGACTTTTGTACAGCCTCTTGAAATGCTTTCCCATTTGAAGCCTACAGGTGTTCACTCGAATGCCAAAACAGAATTACTGTTCTCAATATCCATCATGAACTTGCAGGTTCCATGGTTTTCATCATCTCCCCCAACAGCTCTCCACAGAGGCAAAAACCTTTTCTGAGGGTCTCCCAGAATAGGTTTTTAGGGCTTGGGTGGCTGCTGGAAGAAGGGGAATAGCCTCACTTCCTCTGGCAACAGCAGCTTATATTAGCAGAAACATCCTGATTAATATTGAGCCCGGTTTCTTTCCATCTTTCACTGTGCTTCAAAATGTATCTAGAATAGTAAAGTGTATAATTTGTGTGCCAGAGTTAAACTGAAAGTAAAATGCACTATTTAGCCATATGAAGCATAGTATTTGGGGAAAACATGCATAAAAGATTTGTTCCAGTCTAACCAAAGTGACAGATGGAACAATAAAAGAGCAAAGCTGAACAGTTTCAAACATGAAGTCTAAGCTGCACTGACAGATAGGAGCAAAGTCTGCAAATTTGTGAAGTTCAAAAGAGATGTCAGTGGTGGCAATCAGAATAAAAAGCTGCCTTTTAAACTTTTGTTTCAATCGTATCAAGAGAGAGTTAGAATAAGGATTAATAAAGACATCGCAGATCTTATATGCATAAAGAAGGATAGTATTTGAAAACATCTGGAAGGAGGATTTGGGAGATGAAAAGCTAAAAATGACCATTCTCAGCTTTTAAGGGCATTCACACAGATGTAGTTCCTCTTCAAGATCAACTTTCTTCACTAGCATTAGAAAAGCTTATAAAGGAAGTCAAGGATATTGATCTAAATCAAATACTAGCATTTGCTTATTTTTGTCCCACACCTTTGGCTGGTTAATTAATTAGCAATAGCAATTACACATATACCACCCCTTAGTGCTTAGAGCACTCTCTGGGCAATTCACAAGGTAATTAGGATTTTCCCCCGACATGATGGGTGCTCATTTTACTGACTTCAGAAGGATGGAAGGATGAGTCAGCCTTGGGTCCCATCGGAATTGAACTCACAATGTGAGCAGAGTTTTTGCTGCAGTACCAGGACTTTTGTGTGGGGGCTTGAGCAGTCTAACGAGGAAGTATTGCCCATTTTTTTGTCAATGATGTTAGGCCTGGACTAAAACTCACCAAAGCATCCTCTGTCAGATCCCTTGGGCAAGGTAAAAGCGAAGGGCGCACATCATAGTCTGCCTAGCAAGTGATGTGATATTCAAATGGCAAAAAAAAAAAAAAAAAAAACTTGCATGCAAACTGACTTGATTTCTTGGTCCATTTGCATGTGCAGAATGTTGTTGCAGAGATGTCTATCAATGTGTGGATTCATCGCTGAATAATGACTCCAAAATACCCAAGTTAGTTAGTAAATAAACAAACAAATGAAAATGAAATCGAAACTGGGAAAGATAAATGATTGTTTAAAAATGTTTGATCAGATTTGCACATTCAAAAAGAAATGAAAACTCAATACACATAAGCACATTAAAGAATGACAGAAATGTGAGTTTAAAATTCATACTTGCTGTACATAAACAGAGATGTGTGACAGTAGGAATTAAATTTTGTTCTTATTATTTATTAAAAACTCCTGATTCACAAATGGTAGAAAGAAGTGTATAACTTTTAAATAAATTAGTGATTCCCCCCATTCAATCAACTGCACATAAAATAGCTTGTAATCTACACAAAAACAAGCCCTATATATTTAATGAGCTTTGCATATGACTGTGCTCTCTGTAAAATATACTATGATAATTGCAAAATATTCCAGTTATACAGTTCTTAAGCTACCAAAATCTGATCACAAATCCATTCCCTTCCTTGGTACTTCTTTATGAAGGGTAGTGAGCAAAAGAAGGGATTCTGTACACTGTCTTGACTACTGACCTTGGCATTTTCTACTTCTTGGCTGACATTTACTATGTATAGCTTGCCATCTTTTTTCTACCAGCAACGGGACGGGGGGGGGGGGGGAACCGGCGCCGGCGCCGGCAATATTCTCATAGGTTAGGATTTCAGACATCAGTAGATGTAGTGATAGTTAGCAAAATGAATGAGCAAGACAATGAGGTATTATTTTCAAAACATTTTGGAATATACAACAAATGCACAGCTACTGTATTCTGGAAACCACCACTTTCACATGGAACATAGTCCATTTATATAAATTTCAACCATAATGAAACTGGTACCTACTTGAACACCGCTGTATGATCATTATTATTCTATGGTTTCATAATTAAATTTCATCAAATGGGTAACACATTATAAGGGATTTGGCTTATACTCCTTTTAGTACAAGGGGCTGTTGTACTTGTCAGAGGACCAATTTTCCTTCATAGCAACAAATTCAAATCTTGAGGGGCCTGTTGCAATACAATTTAGCATTTCAAATATTCTGAGGAAAGAACATAACTTTACTTTCCTGTCACCAAAACTGACAGCACATTGCTTGAATTGGATTTTTTTTTGAATGCAAGGCTCAGAGTTTCCCCAATCTAAATTTAATGAGAAAGGATTACAGTTGTACCTCGCTTAAAGAGCATAATGCGTTCCACAGGATTGTTCTTTAAGTGAGTTTGCTCTTTAAGTGAAACACCATTGTAAATGACGAATGGGGTGGGGATTGCGAACCCCAATTTATTTGTTAAGCGAGTTTTTGGTTGGTTTTATTTGTTAAGCGAAGGGAACATTCAGAGAAAATTCTGCTTTTTAAATGAGTTACTCTTTAAGCGAAGCGCTCTTTATGCGAGGTTTGACTGTATTATTATTTTCAGCTGACAAATTCTTTGTAGAGATAAAAAGGCTGCTCAGTGTGCAGTTTTATCCTGCCTGCCCCCCCCCCCCATTTACAGTTTAATCATTTAGGATCCGGCTATAAACCTCAAAGGGAAAGAATGAACAGCAGAATAGGAATAGAGGCAGGTTTTTAGCTTTCATATTTTAAGTGAAATATTTTCTTTTAAAACAGATATTCTCATAATGGAGCATAAAGCACTTACACAGAACTGAATCTGGATTTTGTTAAGAGGAGACCACTGAAATAAGTGAGACGTAAGTATATAAGGAGTCTTTCAAGTACTATGTGACCATTTTAAGGGGGGAGAGAGTTGACCAAAAGTCATGGAAAGTCACAGGGGGTCAGCGTGAAGTCACGTGACTCCAAATTTTTAAAATGATTTTTATTGATTTTTTTTAAAAAATAACAAAACAAACAAAAAAATCAAACCACAAGACATTTCAATACAATACAAAATACAATACAATACATATATAAAAATAAAAACACTGAGTTTATAATAATAATAATGAGAAAAATTAAATCTTTTCATATCCATGTTTTTAAAATGATCTCATTTTAGTGCTTTATTTACTGCAAATATATCCCTTATCTCTTATGTTATATAATCACTTATGTATTTGATTATATATTTCAATAAATGTATGTTTTGTTCTCAACATACTAATAATAGGAAAACATTCACATTAAGTACCACATTAGTAATCAATAACCAACAAAAATAAAGACCCCCAAAAAGGCATATAAAATCATCAGTGACATTTACAATGCCTTGGAGATTGCACTTTCCCTCTAACTCTTACTGTTTCCAGAAGCTCAGTTGATCTGGTGCTGGTCTGCCCCCTTTATCCTCAATCAATGTATGCTCCAAGAACGGCTTCCATATACTGTATTCCAGAATTTATTTTCCTTAATTGTACCCTTTTTTTGATTCACTTCCCAAGTAAGCTTATCGTTCAATGCAATTTCCCACATCTTCTTATAACAATCTTCCATTTTTACCGAGGTATCATTCTTCCAATTCCTTACATTACATTGTCTTTTTTATTCACATCTATATTGAAATGATCTATCTCAGTCAAAAAGGCAACACCTGATCCCAACTTTAGGCCCACCAAATTATTTCTTTAATTTATTTCTCTATATTTACCCAAAAATCCTTTAACATATTACAGCTCCACCACATATGTTCATACATTCCCAGTGTATTCTTACATCTCCAACATATTTTTGTTTTTGTAATATACATCTGGTGCAACCGAATTGGGGTCAGGTGCCACCTCCACAACATTTTATAATTATGCTCTTTAACTCTAACAGACAGGGTTCTCATAATCCTTTTCTTCCATTTACCTTTCCAACTCAATTCTGCAATTTTAATATTCAAATCTTGTTCCAAAATTGTTTTTAGAACTTTTTGTGCACTTCCTTCTTGATTTAGAATCTTATATATATATATTGCTAACTAAACCTTTAACACCAATCTGCCCCCTTCTTATACAATTAACAATTTCCTCAAATTTTGTCCTTTCCTTTTCTAAACTTGGTTCATCTAAATATTTTTTATTCCAATTATTTACTGATACAATTTAGAACCAATTCAAATTCATCTGAATTTATAACTCTAATTTCCCCCCTCTATCTTTTCATATATGGACTCAGTCTTTCAGCAGGTACACATCATTTTTTAGAAACACTTCCTCCACTTTTCTATCAGTCTTCACTTGAAAACTTTTTAAATCTCCCATTTCCATAATTGGAGATACATCTGGGGCCAATTTTCCTTTCAATTTCTTCCAGACCTCCATTATTGTCTTCATCATTTTATTCTTAACACTAATCTTTAATCTTTCTTTAACTAAAAAAAATTGCTTTACCTACCACTCCTAATTCTTTCATCTTGTTTTCTTCTGATATTACTATTTCTGCTCATCTTTATCTATATTAAAAATATTATTTCAGATTTATCCCAAGTTATTTTTAATCCTGTCACTTCCTCAAACTTATTAAGATATGTTTGCACCCTTTCTAATATTTTCTTAGGATTTTTCAATATTACCAATGTGTCATCTGCATACAAACTAATTTTATTGACTTTTATTCCCTCAATACTTCTATCATCCCTTATGGCATTCACCAATAATTCCATAGCCATAATAAACAATATTGGTGATAATGGATCTCCTTGTCTTGACCCTGCTTTAAGCTGAATATCTTCTGTAAAAGCATCCTTCACCCTCACTTTGGCAGAACCCTGTTGATATAACTTTTCAATTATTTTTCAAAACTTTATTCTGAAACCATAGTTCTCAACTATCTCATTTATTGTAACCCATTGAAGCAAATCTAATGCTTTAAAAACATCTAAAGACAAAAGTCCAGTCTTCTCTTTATTTTGTTCTGTTATATACATTTGGTCCACAACCCTCCTTGTTAAGTCTGACATATGTCTTCCTTTCAAAAAGCCTACCTGATCTTTATTTATATAGCTAGTCATAAAACTGTTCAGTCTATTTGCCTTTATTGCTGTAAATATTTTGGTGTCTTAATTTATTAAAGAAATTGGTCTATACACATCAACTTTCTCCATATCTTTCCCAGGTTTAGGAATTAAAGTTATTACGGACCTATACCATAAACTCAGCATTTGTCCCACCCTCTAAAATATAATTAAACAACTTCAAGAGTTTTGGAACCACAATGACTCCAAATTTGTTTAAAAAAAAACCCAGACAGGTGGAAGTCCGGGGGTAGGATGGCAGTTGTCCTCAGGCTCCAGGTCGGCCATGCTTCTGCCATTTCTCTTCAGGGGAAATGGAGAAACCATGTGATTTGGAGGGGGCCGGGGGTCGGTCAAAGCTCATGGAAAGTCACGGGGGGGGGGGGGTCAAAAAGTGGCCTATTTTAGGTCATGTGGTATTTGAAAGGCCCCTAATATATGTCCTCTGAAACCCACTGTTACAAGGTAGGTGAGGACCTATTTCCTTAAATTCAATATCTTAAAGGACAAACTTCCAATATTGTGTCCATTTCAATTGATTAGGCTAGCAAATAGGACTCACTGCAGCTGACTTCTGAGTCTAAAGTCTTTGAAGAAATCCTAGACTTTTTTTAGTTTTTGAAGCCCAAAACTGTATGGGCTTCAAAAACTAAAAAAAATCTGCATGGCTTATTTTAATTACATAGAATCATAGAGTAACTGAGTTGGAAGGGGCCTATAAGGCCATAAAGTCCAATGCCCTGCTCAATGCGGGAATCCAAATGAAAGCAAATCTGACAGATGATTGTCCAATTTTCTCTTGAATGCCTCCAGCATTGGTGCGCTCACCATCTCCTGAGTTAATTGGTTCCATTGTTGTACTACTTTAACTGTTACCGGTAAGCTTTTTCTGATATTCTGCTTATTCTGTATGGAAATGCTCTGTTTAATTTTTGCCACATTTTGTGTGTGAAACTGCAACAGACCTTTCATAGCAAGGAATTCTGGTTGAAGCACAGGTGAAAGATCACTGACTATGTTTTTAAACGTTCCACACTTGCCTAGAACCAGGAATAGTGAATAAATGTGGGATTTTTAAAACATAGGGGATGTCTTTAATGAACTTAAGTAAGAGAAGAAAAGAGAATGAAAAAAGAGAAAAGAATGACTTTCAGAATAATCTACTGTGGCAACCCTGAGCAAATTACTTAGAATTCTCTTTGAACTAGATGTTTTGAATTTAATTTGCCAGATATGAGGATTGAGTCACCTGGTCTGTAATATACTTTTTAATACTTCAGTGGTCATCTCCATTATCAGATGATGGCCGTAAAGCTCTTTAGTAATTGATCAGACAAATGGTTTTTTTGTCAGTACTAGTGCAGTTTATGTTGTCATAAAATGCAATGCTAATAACTTAAAGGAGAGTTATCCATCCTCTGCAAACCATTATATGACAAAGGTTGTATGTTGTATCAGTTCTGTCACAAGCCATTTATTTCTGCAAATGCAGACAAAAAAAGAAAGAAAACATCTCTTAACACCTATATTCTTCTGGCCTGTGACTAGAAACTTCACCCATTTTGTTTGACAGACAAAATTAATCTTACTAAACACTAGATTTTTTTTTTGTTACTTCCAATCATGATTTCAGAATGCATTACTGCTGTTGTCTTGTTTCTTTGACAGCTGCGTCAAAGCCATTTGCCAACATTCCCCATTTTAAGATGAAGTATCACTAGTCCTGGGAATGAATGGTTGTGAGGAAAGAACTCCTTTCCTTTTTGATTTCTGACTCACCATACAGCCTCATTTATAGCAAATGTGTCCGGACATTGTATAGCTTCTTGGTTTGCTGTTCTTCCTACAGATAGGTTTAAAGCTTACATAGGTCATCTACTCTGAACATAGTTCAGGAAGGAATATAGTGTATGTTAAAAATATAACATTGGATTGGGTGGGAAATGGATCTTAATGCTTCTTTTGCTCCAAGGGTTAGGGTGCAACAACATAGGAAGTTTGCTTGACAGCCTGTATTACATCTGAAATTGTAATCAGTGTCCACACAAGGGTTCCAGTTTGATTCAGGAGTTCACTGTTCATGTTGCATACAAAGTGAATTGCATTCCAACCCACTTCCCAATTCTTTCCTTCCTTTCTCTAGTTCTGTCTCTTCCATTCCTTTAATAATTAAAAAGCCATAATTACGAATGATGACCCAGCAAGTAGGTGATAGGGTGAACTAGAGATTAAACTGGTATATGTAGGATTTTTTTAAAAAAATGTAGAATAATTGGGGGAGAGGAAAGAATGTGGAGGTGTGTTCCGCTAGTCCTGAATATCATGCCTCAACTGTCTACATCACCAAACCACCAACTACAGGCAAGCCTCTGCTCTTTACAAGACTGTAACACAAATAACCACACTGGAAAAGGCCTGTTCAAATGGTTCTGGGTTGAAAAAATAGAAACCTCTCAGCAGCAGATTTCAGAACAAAAATATGTGAACTGTTTCAAATTAGCCTTTGCATCATGTGATCATTTAAAAATACTTCAAAATCACCTGTTTTATAAGTAGAGCAAATTCCTCAGTACAGTAAAACCTCGCATAAAGAGTGCCTTGCTTAGAGACTAACTTGCTTAAAGAGCAGAATTTTCTCTGAATGGTCACCTCGCTTAACAACTAGAACCAACCAAAAACTTGCTTAACAACTAAATCAGGGTACACACACACACACACACACACACACACACACACACACACACACACACACACACACACACACACACACACACGCCAGAAGCCACAATTGGCCACTTACAATGGTGTTTTGCTTAAAGAGCAAATTTGCTTAAAGAGCAATCCTGTGGAACGCATTATGCTCTTTAAGCGAGGTAGCACTGTATTTGATCATATAGTCCCAGCCTAAATTAACATATTTTGATGAAGTGGTAGAGATCATTTGGTAAACTTGACTGTATAGATTGACTAATGATTTCTATTTAGTACCAAATTCATCATCACCTTCCAAAGCTGTTATCTGATAAATAATCAATTGATTCAGTTCTTTAAAAACTTACTGTGTATGATTATAGGATATTCTGCTTCTGTATAAATGGAGATATTGCCCACCCTTCCCTAAATTTGGTACAGAGCAAGAGCAGACTGTCTGCTACTTCTGTGCCACATTTGTTGTTGATTTGAAATCCATGTTCAAAGTTAGTGTTTTTTGTTTCAAATGGCCCTATTTTTAGAATTGTCTTGTAGAACATCATTTTACATCATTTTTCTGTACTGCAAAGAGGAACCAGCTAGGTGTAAAGAAGAACCAGCTATGCAAGCCATATTCAATATAAACATAGTTTAACATGCAAGAACTAAGTGCATAAAATGTTTTGCCTCGATGAACATTTCTGTCTTTTTCTCTTACATTTGACTTCTTTAAAATCTCAGATTCCATCAGATTTAAGCTATTTGTAGAATCTGTACAATTCTTATTAGAAGAAATCGTGTTGCTTAGCACAGTAAATTGCACTAAAGTAAGTCCATTGTATCACTGGAGATGTAAGGAGTTAAGATCTCTGCAAGTTCCATGAATTCAAATGGGTTTATCCTAGTTGCAGCCTACTTTGCTGAAGTAGGTCACAACTAGAGTAGGTCGATTTAAATCAAAGATCAATAAACTGAAACTGAATCCAAGTAAAACATAGATACTACTTTTAACTACTTTCCAGTTAAAGGGAGATGTACATTGATGTGGTTAAACTTCCCTGGAAGGATTTGGTTTACAATTCAGAGGTACTCTTGGACCTTACACTCTCTATGGAAGTTCAAATATTGGCTGTGGCCAAGAGCACCTTTTATCAACTCTTTTCGACTCCCCTGTTGCACTCCAACTGAGTATTTCTGGTTAAGAAATTCCTTGTAACAATAGCCCCTATTTTGGTACTCTCAAAAGTAGATTGCAGTAATGTTTTTTATGTAGGGCTGTCCATGAAAACAGTAGGGAAATTTCAGCAGGTGCAAAATTCTGCAACCAGCCTGATTTCTGGGACTAGTAAATTCAGTCATATATCCTCAGTCTTGGCACATCTTCATCAGCTGCCTGTCAGTTTCAGTGCTCAATTCAAGGTACTGGTATAATAATAATTTCATGTCAGAAATTATTCTGTGTTGAAATGATTTTTGTGGAAGAAACTGCTCAGGGAACTCCCAAATGAGGCTCCTTTCGTGTCCCCAACAGCAGGGACAGAGATGGGCACTCAATCCATCATGTAGTACCCAGGTCTTGAACTGCCAACTTTGCAGCCTTGCAGGTGACAAAGGGGAACTACCACTTCTTCTACCTTTATTCAAAATGTCTACAATCATGTTTATGCTGCTTAAATTCTAACAGTGAATCAATTGTGCATTATAATAATACATTACAGTATTAATGAATAAAGCCCAGATAATAGCAATGTTCGCTGGAAGTGTAATATACTGCCAAGGCAAAAGAGGTTCACAAGGGAACATATCAAATTAAAAACACAGAGCATAAGGTTGCTGTGCAGTCTCTTGATAAATTCTAAAACCTCATATATAGCAATTAATAATGGAAGTAGTGGATTGCACAGAGCCATTAGATATAAATTGGCGGAAATTATTCTACTGCCACATACAGGATTAGTGAGGGTAAGAAAGAATAATGTATGACATTCTAGTCACCTTATTAAAAAAGAACACACAGCAGATGCTCTGGCATTTGGAATTCAAAGACATGGTTAGGGAAAGAAATTTTGTAGCAGGTTGGAAGAGATGAAGCAAATATCTTCAATGAGAGGGTATTTCTCCTTCCTCATAGTGGACCTCTATAGGTTCATGGCAAGTCATGACATTACATAGGGGCTGTGGTGGCTCAGTGGTTAAGAAGCTCACCTGGGTAACTGGAAGGCAGTCAAGTCGGCAGTTCGAGTCCCAGGTACTGCATGATGGTTTGAGAGCCCATCTCTGTCCCAACCCCTGCCAACCTAGCAGTTCAAAAGCAAGAAATTGCAAGTAGATAAATAGGGACCACTTCAGTGGGAAAAGATCTTGGGGACATGAAAGGAACCTCATTTGGGATCCAGCAAAAATCCTTTCAACCCAGAATAATTTCTGACACAAAATTATAATTATGACATTACCTGATTAAGGATATGGGGAAAAAGGGTCTTGGTTTATAATGATCCTAGGACAGTTTATAAGGGGCACCAGTGGATAACCAAAAGTCAATTGTGTTGTATAGTCGTAACTCAAGCGGTTGGAACAAAATTAATCTGATGAAATGGTTTTCTTCAAAACATGTTTCAAATTTGGAATAAATACAAAAAAATATTTATTCCAATAACTTCTCCTCTACACCCAGTAGTAGAATTAGGAAAATCCCCAGGAAACATGAAAGAGAGCTTGGAGGATTTGTAGAGGAAGAAAGGTATTACAGTACAGTAGTTTTAAAAATTGGTTAGAGAAAATGAATAACAGGGAGCAAATAAAGCTGGTAAGAGAAAAGGATTTCTTAGATTAATTTAATTCTATTGGAACAATCCACAAAGGAATGAACAAAAAGAAGTGGTAAATGTAGAAGTCTTACAAAATTGGAAAAAAAATGGCAAGACAAAGAAAATGAAGATAAAAATAATATAGTGAGAGTGATAATAAGTAGAATTTATGAGATGCTGATAAAACTAGAAAATAAACAGGATACATTATGGGACTCATTTTGGGAGGGGAAATAGGTACCAAAGTGTAGAAGAAAGTATTGGCTAAGAGAATATTAAAAGCTATTAAGAAAAATAGTAAACAAAATAATATAAATTAATTTGAAGATGGTGTTTAATACCAGTGAGGAAGCATTGTATTGTTTCTAAATATTCTAATCCTTGTTGGAGGTGGTATCAGGATGTTGGTACCTATATAATATGTGGTGGGAATGTGAGTCTATATTTAAATTTTGGGATATGGTTATTAAGAAAAAGAATAAAATATTAATGTTAAATACAGAACTATGTCCCCAAGGAGAGCTTTCATCTTTCTATGAGAATAAGCAAAAGGGATGGACGATTAAAAATAATTTTAAATTTTTTAACAGCAGCAACATCAATGATTGCAAAAAACTGGAAAGTAAACTGATTTTCAATTATCAGAATGGTATAAAGAGATTTGGAGTATAGCAATTAATGATAAATTGACTTGTACTATTAAAATTAAAAAGGGGTTTTTAAGTAAGAATATATTTAATGAGATTTGGGGAATTTCTATACAGTTTGTATTAATAAAGGGGAAAGATTATTCATTTTTGCAAGAACTAAGAAGGTAAATGGGCCTCTGTAAATGGAGAAAATTTTGATTATATCTCTAAGTGTCCTGGTGGAAGATTTTGCTCAGTTTCATAGCCATTCACCCATCTGCCCATCTATCCATATACACCCACATCAAAATCACCAAATATATAGTATACATCAGAGAGGAGATATTATTTCCCATGGAATCTCCTGTCTTTTGCCTTAGCCATATTAAAAAACACTTCTTATGCATTTATTTACAAATGCATTATTAAGAGATTTTGTTTGGAGAACTGAAAGCATTCAAATAAAGGTGGTGTATGTGTGAGCGTGCGTGCGTGCATGTGTGCGTGCATGCGTGCAACAGTAACCATGACAGAATCCTAAATGGGGACTGAATACCATGACCTCTTCCACAATACCAAAAGGATACAATATGCTGATATGTTCTTGCAGATGGAAAATCAGAAATCATGCTTTTAATGTAAACAGAGTTGCAATCTGTCCCACTTCAGTGGGAAAGGCCATGATCCATGTGCCTCTGAAGACTCTACTGACTTGAACACTGTGGATGAACAACTCCAGGATCCTGCATTACCCTTCATATGGCCTTCTATCTTTAATATAGACTTCGACAGGACAGCCTTTTCAAATGGAGGTCATATAACCAGCTATGGATTAGATGGCATCAATTCCAATTTTGAAATCCCACTTATTTTCAGTTTGCAGCTCCCCTATATTTTCTCACCATTTCTTCCATATTTTTTCTGATGAGAAAAAAAATTCCTACAGATAAAAAGATTGAGAAATTGCTCAATAAATTTGCCAGAAGCTATCCATCAAAATACCCTGAGGCAACAGTTCTTAAGACGCATACTAGAGCCTAAACTTCATTGAACATAGTGGAAATTGAAATAAACATGCCTGGGATTACATTGGGAGAGTAGTAAAAATGACAAACAAAACCTTTTTTGATACAAATAACAATCAGAGGATGTGTTTTGTAAAGTTGGAAAAGAAAATCCCTGGAATCAAGATGCTTCAGGCGTATATGAGTATGTCAGTGTTCTTAACTAGTCATTGCTTGTAGTTTGTTTGTATTAATAGAGTCTGATTTATCAACACTGGATTCTTTGGATTCTGGACATGCATAGATCAGGTACAAATATTCATATTTTGTGCTTCTCATATAACCCTTCTGTTTCTCTGTTTGCAATTGCTGCTGAGCCGCTATTGTCCCTGGCAGATTGAAACCTGACAGAAGATATCCCTTTTTTTATTTGCCTTGCACATAGCCATGTAGACTGTATAAAAGCCACAATTGCTGAGAATCACCATGCCTAATCAGGGGTGCTTTCTCTCCCTCTCCTTATTTTCATGCTGCAAATGTTTAATAGGTAGTTCTAAACACTTTCCTTAACAAGTTTCCAAGAAAGTCTGCAGAGTTTGAATTTTATCTGCTTTTCGTCCAATTCTTCATTATCAGAACTTGTGTTGTTATTTATGCGGTGTTTTGACAATACAGTCCAGTTCTGTTATGTAATTTTGTAAATAATGGCTTCATATAATGGTCAGATGATTCATCCTAAATCAGTCCTGCTATATATATTCAATACAAACTTTCTCATCCTCTTGCAGGATAGTGTGTGTGTGTGTGTGTGTGTGTGTGTGTGTGTGTCTGTGTCTGTGTCTGTGTCTGTGTCTGTGTCTGTCTGTCTGTCTGTCTGTCTGTCTGTGAGTGAGTGAGTAATCAATGCTGGCTGGGAGGTGCTGGGAGTTGTAATCTGAAAAAAGCAATTTCTCCAAGCTGGTTAGAATGCAACCAAATCCAATCAACTAACAAGTGTGGAGATTCCTTTTGTATAATAGTGATTCAAGCTATCCTGGTTGATTACAAAACAGCTGGAGTGATTACAAAGCAATCTAATTACTGTATCTCTATTCAGTCATTATCAAAGTGTATATATTCAACATGTGAAACTGGGGAGCATGGTAAGCGTTCAGTGCTTATCTCTGTTTCAAAGCCGAAGAGCCAGCGCTGTCTGCTTCTGCAGACATTTCCGTGGTGATGTGGCAGGTATGACTAGACACCGGAGTGCATAGAATGCTGTTTACCTTCCCACCAAAGTGGTCCCCATTTATCTACTTGCAATTTCTTGCTTTCGAACTGCTAGGTTGGCAGGAGCTGGGACAAAGACGGGAGCTCATTCTGTCCTGCAGTACTTGGGAACTGCTGACCTCCCGCCTTCCAGTCAGCATCTGAGTCACTTGAGCCACTACATGGTAGCCTCATGTTTTTCTGTCCCTGGTGCCTTGGCTCATCACCAAATTGTAATAGTATGTTATGTGTTGAGGGCTCTCTACATGAGTAGATCTCTTGATTTTCATGTCCCCACACAGAGTTAAGGCTTCCCATATTACCTTGTTACACACCATGGACAGGAAATGGCAATGCCTTACATGATGCTTGGGCAATGCCTGAATAGGACTATAGACTTCCCATTACATTTTTACAGCTTTTCAGCATGTCCACCATATAACAGAATGAAAAATAGTCACTAATGAAACTATTTGGTTTTGTTTTCATTTACCTCTTCCTTCTACATTCTTTGTATATATCAACAAAATAAAAATTCTCATTCAGTATTTCAGAAAGCAGCATGTCTAGTTAGTCCCAGCTTTCTAAGGTGACCTCAGCTAAACAACAGTCCTCAAGGAGAACTTAAAACAACATGTTCTGCAGCAATGAATTGTTGCTGGTTCTTCACAATTTTAGTTTCTTCTGGATGCATAGCTGTGCAGGCTAGATATGAAGTGAAACTGTACAACATCTTTGGATGTTATTAGTGCTTAATACCTGAGGGGAAATGATGTACAAACCAGGCAGGAGGGTTGGTAAATTTGTTCCTTCATTACAAATTCCATTCAAGTGCTACAATCCTAGCTTGTACTATATATTGATTCAAAAGGTGTCAGAAACAATCCCTTATGTTCATTAAAGTCAAATTCAGCTTGCTGCTGTAAAAAGCTCTCAAAACATGCTTAAGGGTTTGCTTAAAAAGCAAGCAAACAGCAGAAGAAACAAAACCAGTTTATCTAGTTAGTTACTTCAAGGGTGGGACAAATTGTCCCTAAACTGATCATTCTTATAAGATATGTCATTTTGACACACTGAGACAGCCTGTCAAAATCTCAGTAACTGCTGTGTGATTTCTCACCTGGAGAACAACATAAATGGGGAGGGGGAATTTTGAAAGAGGGTATGAAGTTTTTGCCATCTGCAAAGAGGCCTGTCCACAAAAATTGAGTTTTTGATCTTTGTGAATGAAACCACACAAAGACAGCAAGCACAGAAGCACAGATTGTTAAAAAATACAAACTACCCATCCAGTGCTTCGGATTTATAAATGTCCATGCAATAGGATGTTGGCCCTTCTAATTTAGCTACATAACCTATGCAATTTATGTAATTTGTAGCAAAAATTATTCTTGTCACTGTCAAAAAGTCTTCCTGAGACCAATAAAAATATCCCACTGTCTTTCAGGAGAGAAAAAAGATATGGCCGTTTGTTATTCTTGCACATGAGAAAGAGACAGGCAAGGATTTACATCTGTGTTTGCATGAGCCAGCAGAAATAATTATGCAATGCTGTAAACATCTAAGAAGGTTGTGCTGTACCTAATTAACTGTGAGTAAGTCAGATCAAATAGGGAACTCAATATATTATATTTTAATAATTATTTGCTATAGAATGTATGATAGAATGAAACATGCATGTATATGTACATATACACTATAAACATGAAAGAATAACTCATAATCAAGCAATGTTGCATTGTTATTCCATCCCATCCTGGAAGAAATGCTTTGATACAATATTTTGTAATTGTTTTCTTTTCTGATATTTTGTTATATGATATTTGGAGCTGTGATGTCGTTTCGTTGTGACTCCTGTTCATTTTGTAACTTTCACTGGGGTTTCCTTGAAACGTTCTTGTTATTTATACTTTGCTATTTGATATTGTAACCATGATGTATTGTTTTGTTGTAAGCCGCCCAGAGTTGCTATAAGCAAGTGGGGCAGCATATAAATCGAACAACTAAGACAGGTAGGCTTAAAAGCCTTCACATTTCCTTAATGCCATTACCTCCACTTCGTGATGTTTACATTGTAACAGTTGATTGATTGACCAATCCAGTTGCTATAAAAGCTTATTTTCTGGCACAAAATTCCTGCTGTAACTTTTTGTTACTTGGTTAGATGAAACTTCTGAATACAATTACCTTATTTGCTGGCATATAAGACCCACTCCCCCCCCCCTTAAAATACACTGTGAAAATGTAGTGTGTCTTATACTGTATATAGTGGCCTATACTGGGGTATTTTTGTAATAAAGTGGTGCATCTTATACTCCAATGCATCTTATATACCAGCAAATATAGTAAGCTGCACCAGAAAAGGAGGAGGAAGCTTTTGGGGTTATTTTCACTGCCCCCCCCCCCAATCTGATATGCCAAAATGCATTTTAGGTGGAGGAAGATGTTGGAAGATATTTTGAAACTTGCATGCACTGCTGTATTTACACTGCTAAGGGTGAAGGAAACGAATGCTATGTATAAGTCTAATATCCATTGTCTTTTTACATTTCTACACATGAACAATCATCTCATTGGCAAAGAAGCAATTATTACTAATATTGCTCTCAAGGAATTTGTATTACTCTCTTTAGTGGTCTCATGAGAATTTGGTTGTCTACCAAGAACCATGAAGATATATTAGTACTTTGGAAGCACTGCTTCATAACCACATAGCACAATGTATAATAGGCATGAACTTTCAGCTCAAAACTTATTTGGATTCCAAAGCAAATCAGGGGTATTTGTCTATTTCCGAAGTGATCTGAAGCAAAGCAAGGGAAACCAAAACAACAGTTGGGGTGAAGAAGGAGTCTCAATAGTTTAAAAAACTCTCACTTGGAAAGCTAAAGTAAAATGGTAACACAATCAGAAAGCCCAGGGCTCAAGGAGATTGGCAGCAATAGTGCTGAAGAAATGTCTAGGCTCTCTTGCAGCTTTGGTTACTCATAAGATGTTCCTACATTATATCTTCTAAATAAAACAAACTATGTGACAACTGGCAAACGGTTCAAAAGATATTAAAAGAAATAGAGATACTGTACACTATTCTGAAGCTTTGTGGAAACGAACCTCCTAACTTATATTCAGTTCTTTCCCTGCTGGGAAAAGCACATGGCTAATGTTTACCCCGCATTCTCCTTAAATTTAATCTTCTCCTTTGTTTGATTATTCATTGCTTATCCAGGCTAAGAATTGGCCTATTTGTTCCTAATTACCTTTTTGTCAATTCAATGGATGTGTATTTGAGACAGGGGAAATCTTAGTCTTGAATGTGGTTTTCTTTCACTTGTGGTGTATGTCAAAAAGAAAAATAACAAACCAACTTTATTGAATGAAAGAAAGAAAGAAAGAAAGAAAGAAAAGGAAGGAAGGAAGGAAGGAAGGAAGGAAGGCAGGCCAGAAATATGAAGGGAGCAAAAGGGTGAAACCTCCTAGTCTCTCAAACTGATTGTCTGCAAGACCAGAGCATGAGACTTTCCACACTGAAACAACCTAACACTATCCTAAGTGTCAATAGTGTTAAACTTACAAACAGACCGTCTGTGAAATAGACCAGTCGGCCAGACCTGGTCATGTAGCACTTTGCCTAGGATAGCCCAGAATCTAATCACTACCTTCTGATATCCACTCTTACAGCTATCTTTCCCTTGCCAGATCTTGTCCAGCCAATCAGAGATAGGATGCCAAGGCTGAAGGAAAATTGTCCCCAAATATAACCCTCTGGCTGGCACATCTCTGACCCAGGTACAACACATTAATCACCCTTCTGATGCCTAATTGTCCCCAAAACTGGCAGTGGGCAGGAAGAGATAAGACAATGTTCTAACTTCCATCTGCCTAGCATCTCACTCATTTTAGGCTGGCTGGATTTTTCCTCTTTTGCTAAGATATTAACTCTTAAGGGACAATTTCTTCACACTGGCCATGTGCCCAGTTATAGAACTGGCCCTAAGACAAAGGAGAAATCAGCTGTGAAAAGAGAGGGGAAATAGCTGAAGTATAGTATTTATTTTGCACAAAAGAAACATCAGGAATGACACACATCTTACCTTGTTTTACCCTTCTCTTGTCAAAAGTGATGAAGATTTATCAAGCGGAAATGTCAAGGAAATGAGATTAACAACAGTGAGAAGAAGGTGCAGGGATAATGAAGAATAGTCAAAATGAGCATGAGAGGTCTCTTTGTTCAAGCTTCCCTCCCCATAATTTAATGTACAGTAATTTAATTTTCACACTTATATGCTGCCCAATCAGGGAACCCGACTCAGGGCGGCTCACATAATCATTAAACAATATACAGTACAGTTGTACCTCGCTTAAAGAGCATAATGCGTTCCACAGGATTGCTCTTTAAGCGAGTTTGCTCTTTAAGCGAAACACCACTTTAAGCGAAACACCACCATCTTGACCAATTGTGGGGGGGATTGCGAACCCCGATTTATTTGTTAAGTGAGTTTTTGATTGGTTTTATTTGTTAAGCGAAGTGAACATTCAGAGAAAATTCTGCTCTTTAAGCGAGTTACTCTTTACGTGAAATGCTCTTTATGCGAGGTTTGACTGTACATAGTAAACACAATATACGCAGTAAATGAAGCAATATACAATAACCAATATACACAGTAAATATATCACAAAATGAAATCAACACTGTTAAATGCAGCAACACTGCTAAAGTAACATCCATATTTTACTCCAGCATTTCCCAAACTGTGATCCATGGAACACTTTTTGTTGTTCAGTTGCATAGTCGAGTCCGACCCTTTGCAACCCCATGGACCACTGTATGCCAGGCATCCCTATCCTCAACCATACTCTGTAGCCTGTTCAGCTCTATGACCACTGCGTCAACAATGCCATCTAGCCATCTCATCCTCTGCTACCCCTTTCTCCTTTTGCCTTGGATCTTTCCCAGCATCAAGGCCTTCTCAAGTGAGTCCTCTCTTATCATTTAGTATCCAAAGTATTTTAGCTTCATCTTCAATATTTGTCCCTCCAAGGAGCAGTCAGGGTTGATTTCCTTCAGGATTGACTTATTTGATCTCTTTGCTGTCCAGGGCACTCTCAAAATTCTCCTCCAGCACCACATTTCAAAGGTGTCTATTCTTCTGCACTCAGACTTCCTCATGGTCCAGCTCTCACAACCATACATTACTACTGGGAATACCATTGCTTTTACTATGCGGACTTTTGTTGACAGGGTGATATCTCTACTTATTTCTCATAGCTTTTATTATTATTATTATTATTATTATTATTATTATTATTATTATTATTATTATTATTATTATTTTTTCGATTTGTATGCCGCCCTACTCGGTAAAAAACAACTCGGGGCGGCTCACAGAACCCCCAAATATAACATTACATAAAACAACATTACAATATAAAATATAAATATAACAAAGCATATACACATTACAACAGAGTAAAAAGCAATGGGGTAACAAATAAATCATAATAACATATCACATCATAACACATTGCAAAGAAGATCCTAACAATAATAATAATGAAAAAAAGTCATTCATTTAAAAAGTATCATAACCATGACCTTGACTATCTGGCTTTTAAAGTCCCGCCCTACCCTGCCACTCAGCTGTTCCTGCTCCTCTCAGCGGGCCGGGCTGGCTTGGGGAGCGTCCAATGGCGATAGTGAAGGCAGCAGCCATCCAGTTTTTAAAGTTCCAGTCCCACACTCAGCTGTTTCTGCTCCTCTCAGCGGTGTCAGGCCGGTTTGGGGAGCATCTGTTGGTGGTTAATTCCCAGAAGACTAAGTCAGTACATTGGCCGATCAGTTACTTTGAGGAATTGAAGTCCAAAAACCAAGGATTGGGAAGCACTTGTTTATTCCAGAAAAAATCAATTACATAGATTTCTGTTTTGGTCCAAAAATAGGCCAAAAGGCACCCGTAAGCATTCATCTTGAAGAAAATGCAAAGGTTGGCTCATTTATATCCAGAGGGATCATTTTTAATTAAGTGGGCACTCTTTTGAATGCATGTCATGGATAATCGTGGACTATCACAAGAAGATTATTTTGTAGTGAATGGACAGCCCTTCAAACTCCAGCTGTACAGATAACTATAGACAATAATGATCTTCTACATAAAATAGGTTTACCCTCAAGTATTTCCAAAATTATAATTGATTCTTAAGGATAGTCCTTTCTTGTTTAAATAGAAGACTCCAAAAACATCACAAGCTCCTTTTTCTTTTTTTATGTGTGCTTGTCTTGATTGCTCAAAGAAAGCCACTCAAACACAAATAATCTGTGTTAACTGTAGAGGGATATGTGAACACTTTGTGGCTTGTGGCTCTTTTGTGTAAACATTTACCATCCTTTGTCTTTTAAATCACCCCAGAAATTTTTCCATCCAGTAGCATCACAAGAGCTGATTCATCACCCAGTCAGAAATTCCAGGAGGAGGAGCTAGAATTTTACACCTGTAAAAAGGGCCTGGAAGCCAATGAGGAGTGTTCTTTTAATTTCCATTTGTTTGTTGTGGATGGGCATATTGTGTGGTGAGTTTAGTGAATTCCTGGTGCTCTCCATCTTGGATCATACTTGCCACTTGCCTGTCTGCTTTTTTCTTGGATTTGTTCCTTTTTTCTGTATGGAGGGGTTAATCCCATTTCTTTAGATTAGTTTTGCCGCTGACTGTGCTAGTATCTGTCTTTAGGATTATTATTATTTATTTCTCCCATCTTTTTTGGCTTTTCTTGGATTATTTTTGTTGATGCTTGCTGAAATCAAAGAGAGAGAAAAGAGAAGGCATTGAGTGCTTGAGGAATAAGATATTTTCGTATAATAAATAAAGTTGAGAGAAAGGGAATTAAACTAAGATTTATCCCAACACTACTTAATTTAATCTAATAGTTAATTTGAACTCACTGCACATGCAAAACTAGAAAAGATTTATCACAGCTTTGTCTTAAGGCAAATGAGTCACCTGAACCGTCTTTGTGAAAAAGAAGCCGTCATTGGCAGAGGGAAAAGGTGAACTTATGTGAGCAGGGCAAATCATACAATTTTGGTACATCTTATGGTTCGTTTGTAGTCAAGCAAAGGACATATTCTTGCTGCCATCAAGATACTTTCATCAACCCGAGAAAGATAACAATGGGGATGCTTTGTCTGTTCTGCCCAAGGAAAGAAATAATGTCATTATTTGTTATAGGTTTTCTAAACCCACAACCACCTCCCATTAATAATTTGGAATAAACAGAATGTATGTCATTATCTATCTCAGGGAGAGCAAGATTGTGCCCACTGATCTTACTCCATTTCCCCCCAGTATTATTTTACCATTCACATGTTGAGAAGTACATTTGTTAAGTGGAACCTATTCAAGGGGGGAATGAATGAATTACAGCTAAAGTAGCTATCTGTGACACATCACCAATTTTGTAATGAGTGTGTAACAAAACATAATGCAATGCATGAGAATGTCTGATTTATCTTGATGTAACATCTAGTTACTTCCTAGTTGCTCTTTACAGGCATTTTAAGGCCATTTTTGGAAGCATGTTGAGCATAATTTTTCCTGTTTAATGCTCTTCTCTTAACAATAAGAGACATAAGAATACAAATGGAGCTGATCTAATTCAGTACCATGTTCACACAGCGGAATTCCATCCGTCTCATCAATATTCTATTTATCCTGTTCTGCCTCTTTTTCTAGTGCTCCACTTTTATCTGATTTCCTGTCTAGTTGACAAGAAGAGTTGGGGTCTTTCACTAAGGACACCAATAAAATTGACTGAAGATCATGTGGTCACAGCTTTCCTCCACCACAGTGAGATATTCTGCATTTCTATTGAAATGATAGCAACTACCTTTGCACTACTATTATTAAGGAGTATCTAGAAGTATTAATTATCGTATGAAAAAAATTAGGCAGATCTATGATCTATGCATCCTCCTTTCCCCCCAACAACCTGTATACTACCACCCTAATCTCAGGCCATGCAATAATACTTCATTTATAGAGTTTGGGTGCGCCTCCTTCTTTTCCTATGAACAGATGCAGGAGTCAAGATTGTTTGTTTGCTCTCTTCCCAAAATAACTCCCAAGGTTTTGTATGTAGCAACCAAAGTTTATACTATCTTTAGGAGAGAGATGTAAGTGTTCATAATTTTATTTTTCTCCGGTATTTTATAGACATACGGCTTATTTTCACCTTTTCATCACAGCTTGCTATTTTCCATTTAATACACTAATTTTTTTAATGAACTGCAGCTGCTGGAGTTTAGCTAATAATCATTTCAAATGAATGACCAGCATACCCCCTAACAGCTGTATTTTCACTAACACTGCTATAGAGACATTTTTTAAAATCATTCTTTTATTTCTCTTTTCAGCATGTGTTTACAGGAGTCTGGCTCTAGGAAACGGAAGGATGAAAAATGTTGCTGTTTGGGGAAGGTATTACTAGGCGATCATTAAGAAGAATCCTGTTCCTGGCTGGTTGGACACCTCAGTGAGTATCTGGCTGGGGAGTTAAATTGCCCGCTGTGTGAACTATAGTCCCAGCCCACCCACCCCGAAGGAAATGGTAAACCACCTCTGAATACTCTGCACCTAGAAAACTCTTAAAAAGGGTTACCATAAGTCAGAATTTGGGTTGCTGGCACATGATTATGATTAAGAGGAATTCTAGCAAGGACTGTGCATTTTCTATATAACAGGCATATGAAAAGCTTTACTTTTTTTATTATACAGTACAGTCTTTGACTTTCTAAATGTTATGAAACAGTTGTAAAGAGGAAGAGAGGAAATCAGTAAATATTACCTCCCCACTTTCCATCAGCAGTCTGTTTAATGGGAAATCTAAAACTGACACTAGGTATTAGATAAAATAGGCAAGCCTGTGAATTCTTATAGCATGGTCTTCAGTGACGGTCTGGTGAATTTGATTTTGTCAGGCAGGTGAATTTGATTTTGTCCAGGGATGTGACAAGTGCATTTTCCCCATTCTCAACAGTATTCCAAGTCTCTCCATGTGGACACCCTTCAGCAAAATTGTCCCCTACCAGTGGCGTCGCGCAGTCTTCAGCCGCTGGGGGCGAAGAACAAACTTGCCGCCCCCCCCCCAGCTCGCCGCTGCCGCCGCCCCCTCCCCCCGACCCAGGCAGAAGGTGCCCCCCAGGCAGAAGGCGATCGCTCGCGCGCGCGATCCGTCCGCTCGCGCACGCGACCGCGCAACCCGTCCGCTCGCGCGCGCGACCGCGCAACCCGTCCGCTCGCTCGCTGGCAGCGGCTTTCAGGGGGCGCGGCAAACTGTCCCCTCCCCACCCTTTTGCTGGCGAGAGCCCGGCTTGCGCTTCGCCGCTTCCAGGCGAGGAGGAGAAAAAGGGTTTTTATTTTAAGCGGACAATTCAAGGAGGGGCCCGGCTGGCCGTCGGGGGCTGTCCTGGCGGCGGCCCGCGTGCGCGCGCATGCTGCCCACCTCCTCCTGCCCAGCCAGCCACCAGGGGCTCCTCGCCACGGCGCCACCCACCCCCGACGAGCGCCCCGTCTCACGGCAAGTTGGGTGGGTGAGTGGGCGGGCGGAGGCGAGCAGCGTGCGCGCGCACGCGGGCCGCCGCCAGGACAGCCCCCGATGGCCAGCCGGGCGGGCGGACGGGCTCCTCCTCCGCCTTTAAAAAAACCCTTTTTCTCCTCCTCGCCTGCAAGCGGCGAAGCGCACGTGGGGCGCTCACCAGCAAAAGGGTGGGGAGGGGACATTTTGCCGCCCCCTGAAAGCCGCTGCCCGGGGCATTTGCCCCCCCCGCCCCCCCACGCTACGCCACTGTCCCCTACATCAAGATTTCTAAGTTTCCTCTGAAGATAAAATCTTGTCTCATTTTCAAGCTCCCCCATGTTTTTTGCCTGTGGTTCTTTGCAGGAAACTGTCAATTTGTTGCCAATTACACTGCTTAATACTCTTTCCAGTGTATCTTGTACAAGAGAAATGCCATCACCTTCTGTTTCATTTTTCTTTTGTCCTTCCCAGGTGAGACCTGTACAGAACAGACACCATTTGTGCATGCACTGTAATGCTATCTGAGCTTTGTGCCAGAGCCAGAGCCAGCATCCTAGATGTGGGTGGGCAAATATTTGTGGGGTGTGTGTGTATGTGTGGAAATCTTCAAAAGACACTGTGGAGCCCTTGTGCCTTTTTTTTTTTGTAAGTGAATATATTTGCATTGACTCAGAAGTGTGTGTGGTCATTGCCAACATGGAGAAGAAACAGGGGCATGTGCAGGGATTGATTCAAAGAAGTGCAGGCATGGTGTTGAAGGTGTCATCCTACGTGAACATGTTCTCTGTGGCTATGAGAACACCCATCCCTGCAAGCTCTATTTTCTTCCACTTCTTCTTCACAACAACAACAGCAGCTTGGGAATTTTGGATTTATTGGACTTAAATATCCTAACTTTACAAAAAGCAACTTTACTAGGAACTGCCTGTATACTTTGATGTTACCTTAACACAGGAGTTCTCAACTTTTTAAAGCCGAGAGCCAGGTCACGCTCCCTCAGACAGCTTCAGGGGCTGGACAGCCATTTTGCCTTTCCTCCACCACATGGAACTTCCTGGTGTGGTGGAGGCAGTGGGGGGGCCACATGAAATGGTGCCATGGCCCACATCCAGGCCACAGGTTGAGAATCCCTGCCTTAACGTTTTCTGTCCTGGGTTAGGTCTTGAACTTTTAATTTTATACCAGTCTTTGACTGTGAATCTAATGACAGATTTTAACAACAACAACAATTCTGTGTCAGAAATCCTTTTACGGAAGAAACTCTGCTCAGGGAATGTCCAAATGAGGTTCCTTTCATGTCCCCAAGAGCTGACACAGAGATGGGCACTCAGTCTGTCATGCAGTACCCAGGTCTCAAACTGCTGACTCACCATAATCCTTGTAGTTATTGATGCTGTTGGAATCATTTACACTAGCACTGGTCACCTGGTCTTTGCAATGCTGAAGTACTTCCATTGCATTTGTGCCTGTTATTTCTCAACATTACCCCTGCTCTTTCCACAGCACAATTTGTCTACTGCTATGTTTAATTGCTTTTGCCTCACAGTCCCGGTATGCACCGTTAAAAGCTTTGCAAATGATTTCAAACATGGGTCCCAGTGTTTTCATCAGATCTGTCATATTATTATAATAAATTAGCACTAAAGCATATGCAGAAAACTTAAACTTAAAAACAACTCCAATGGATTAGAGCAAAGAGGGGGTTATATTTTTTTTGTCTGTGTATTATGCAAGTCGTTGTCTTTTTCAAAAAAAGAAAAGAAAAACGCCAATGCCAACCAGGAAACATGAATAAACTAATAAAACTTGGTCAAGCCAACACCAGCACCAGTGCCTGACAAACAGAGCTTAAAGGTAAGGGTGGAGAAAAGGCAAGAAAGAGGGAATTAACAACAGCAGAGTAGGAAGGGGTGGGTGGGGATCACACATTGATGCACAATGAGGACACTAGAAATGAAGTGAACTCAATTTATTTGACATTTTTGTGTGATTGATAGCAGTGCCCTCAAAACAAAAAGAGACTTCAAACAGACCTCCAGGAAATCCAAATTTGAACAGTTTGGATGCTTACTGTTGTCACCCCCTCAGAATAAACTTTTTCAAATTTTTAGAAGTGTCGTTCCCTCAAATGGAGAAAGATGTTTGTCACATGTTCTTCTTTGTCTCTTCATCTTGGAATCCAATATTCTTTGTTTTATTATTGGTCCCTGGGGCTTAATTTCCATGTCTGATTGCCAAAGTGTGTGCCATCACCATGTGAAAGCACTCGCTCATTGAACAGTTCCTGTCAAGCAAAGGGAAAAACCAGATATGACAAGTTATATGAGAGGGAGCTTACTTCCTCAAGTTGAATGGTCAAATAAATAGTGCATTTCCAATTATGAACTCAAGTTAATTGTGCCACTTTTGCATAATGCATATACAGTCAAACCTCGCATAAAGAGTGCCTCGCTTAAAGAGTAACTCGCTTAAAGAGCAGAATTTTCTCTGAATGTTCGCTTCGCTTAACAAATAAAACCATCCAAAAACTCGCTTAACAAATAAATCAGGATTTGCAATCCCCTCCACAATCGGTCACTTACAATGGTGTTTCACTTAAAGAGCAAACTCGCTTAAAGAGCAATCCTGTGGAACGCATTATGCTCTTCAAGCGAGGTACAACTGTACATACATAGACATCAAGAAGAACCTCCAAAAAGAGGCTGGAATATCTGTAAGGATTAACCCCACTCTACCTGGAAGGGTTAACTCCTCTGCCCTCTACACACCACATCATCTTCCTCACATAGCCTGCACCCTCACTGTGGGCCCATGCCCGCTGCGTGGCCCTGGTACTCTCTGCCTAGTTTATGGGCTAGTGTGAATGTGAAGGATTATCATCTGGCAACCAGACCAATGAGAATATATTGAAAAATGCATCAGTGTTAGCTTTGGCCAAGGCACCAGATCATTCCCAGCTCAGATCTGCTCTCCAATAACCAGTCACAAGGGTTCTGGGTTCTAAACATATTTTATTGATAAGTTTCAAAGATTACAGCATAGGAACATGATTTGCAATTCAGCCATTTCACACATGGAAAAAAAAACCTATAGTTTACAGACTTTGGCCTGGTTTCATCTATTTCATTCTTTCTACTCACGTTTTCTTCAGTGTAAAGCAATCCTAAGCATTCCACAGCACAGTGAAAAGAGAGACTCCTTCTTTCTATCCCCCTTCCTTTTATCTCTTCTGACAATTTCCACCTTTGGCCCTTCCTCTGAAGAATTCCAGCCAATTATGACATAGTATTAAATGTCCAACAAAACTTAAGTTTCTTTTCAGCAGAACACAGGATTATGTCTACCACACAATCTTTCCCCAGCAACAACTTTGAAAGCCACATACCTCCTCCCTGTAGTAAACAACACTCAGAAATCTATGTTACTGTTTTAAAAAACACAAGCCCCAATTTCTATTCCTTACAAGATTCACTTTTTCACTCCAGGTCCCAGAATCCTCCAACCTGTATAGTCTTGTTGGATGGAGGATTATGGCTATAAGCATACAAGTAATACCTCATATAACATTAGTATCGAATAACACTAAAATCGCATAACATTAAGGAATCTGGGGGGAAGAATTGCATCAGATAACATTAAGATCCTATGGGATGCTTCAGATAACAACCGCTAAAGCCTGTGTGGTTACAATGTATCTCTGGATCCCATAGGATTTTAACATGCATCAGATAACACTAAAAATCATATAACACCAAGACTTGTGGAACCAGGTTTTAGTGTTATATGAGGTTTTACTGTATTTTAAAACATCCAAACTGTAATGCTTTGCCAATCTCTTGTTTTCAGAATTTGTTATATTGTGATTGTATGCCACAGATCGCTATTTTGTTACCAGTCTATGCATGGCAGCTGAATCGATGTTAAGGTCAGATGATGAAGGTTAGGTAGTGGGTTGACAGTTTAAAGTTGATTGTTTTAAATAACAAATGTGAAAGAAAATTCACAGCAACCTAAGCAGCATTTCCCAATTCCTGTCAAAATAAGAGCAAGAGTTATGGGTTGTTCCAGCTCCTGAAGCAGGAGGATAATGCCACAGTGGG
Source organism: Furcifer pardalis (assembly GCA_030440675.1). NCBI lineage: Eukaryota > Metazoa > Chordata > Lepidosauria > Squamata > Chamaeleonidae > Furcifer > Furcifer pardalis. The sequence goes on from CP126896.1 coordinate 65,866,661, forward strand.
GTTTAATGCTGAGAAGGCCATTAGTGAAATTCACAGCATCTGCCATGAATTATAGAAATCTCTAGGAGCATAGTAAATTACTGTGAATGTTATTTGTGCAAGCTCTGCTTTGTGCAAAACTCAGTGTTCTTTGACAGAGAGAACCATGATAATGAGAGGCAATAAAATACAGCACAATTGTTGCTCCCTCATATTGTTAGCTACCTTAAGCCTACTTCCACATCTGCCTATATCCTCCCTTCTTTGGAAACAGCGAAGGAACATCTGGTGCTAAGCTGCTAACATAGCTCTAGGTTAAATGACAGGCATTGTTTCAGTAACCCCAAGGGGGTGAAAGTACTTACAATCTGTTCTGAACTTTCTGTTTTGTAAGTCCTTGAATGGGTTTATATAATGTAGTTCCCGAAATACTAAGTGGCACCCAAGTAATTTACCTATAAAAAGAACAGCCTTCTGCCTTGACAAGTCATTAAAATATATGCTCATGAAGAAAGATATTCTCAGAGAGAGAGAGAACGTGTGTTGCAGATGTAGTTTTGGGGGTACACAGAAAGAGCCTCCTCGAATATTATGGTATTGCACAAGGGTAGTATTTATTTATTTTTGTTTATTTTATTTTTGTTTCCTTCTAAATTTTATTCAAATGAAGTATGGTTATTGAAGAGTCTATATCTGTGTTATAAGATAAAAGAGTACTGAGGTGAGGTGAAGAATTTTTAATGACTCAAATAATTGTTTTGTTATATGTATTTTTCTTTTCAATTTACAATAATAATTATAATTTCATGTGAGAAATTATTCTGGGTTGAAAGGATTTTTGCTGGAGAAACTCCACTCAGGGGATGCCCAAATGAGGCTCCCTTCATGTCCCCAAGAGCTGGGACAGAGACAGGTGCTCAGCCTATCAGACAGTACCCAGGTCTTAAACTGCTGACTTGCCAGCCTTCCAGCCAACATAGTGAGCTTCTTAACCACTGAGCCACCAAAGCCATTTTTAAAAAATGATTGTGGTATTTTTGAGTCACAATTGGGCATGCCCCAGGCAATGGCAACCTTGTGCTGGCTAATCTTTCTCACACTTGGTCAGGTGAAAGGAACTACAGAATGAATTGACCAAAACATGGTTTCATTCTGGCAGTTTTACATCTGGTCTAGACATGGAAGAAGAAGTTTTTCACTGTACCCAGCTTAGCTCTCTGTCTCATATTAAGATCCACATTATTTTGGCCGTTGTGTATTTTTAACAGCTTTTAACTTTTGGCAGCTCTGAGCTTGTTTTGATAGGACACCTTAATTAATAGTGTTTTAACACTCTAATACAGGAGTTCTCAACCTTTTTAAATTGGGGGCGGAGTCAAGCTCCCTCAGACAGCTTCGGGGGTCGGATCGCTATTTTACCCTTTCTCCACCACATGGCAGTTCCTGGTGTGGTGAAGGCAGGGGGAGCACATGAAATGGTGCTGTGGGCCGCAGGTTGAGAATCCCTGCTCTAATGTATTAGGTGTAAAGCTGCCATCACTTTTGTTTTGTTTTTAACTCATGATATAATCTGCTTTGAGTTCTGCTTGGGAGAAAGGCAGGATATAATTTAAATAAATACAATCCTTGTTTTCAGAGCATTGTCTACACAGTTAGGAATCGATTCAAACAATCACTCCAAGGAAAACAGAGCCATAAATAATGTATGCCCAAGATGATAATACAAATATGCAAGAGGAGAGTTTTTATATATGTTTGCCTAGAGGTGAGGAAGAAATGGAGTGATTAGCCCTAGACTCTCATGAAGCAGCACAACAGTACGTTGTGTAGGTAAACATATCTTTTTTCCCCTTTCTGCTGCTCCTTTATCTTTCTACTATCCCTCCCTGAACTACAGTAGTAAATCTCATCTCAAGTGGACCCACTGAATGGGTGTGGATTTAGTGGATCAATGCCTATGCGAGTTCTATTCAATTGGCATATTCTAGTGGTAACCTATGTCTGGATTTCAGCCAATATGTGCCACGAGTCAAAAGCAGTTATGTCATCAAAAGTGAGGTATCTCAAAGATTGTGTTATTTTTTCCTGAAATGCATTATGTTACAATTTCAAATCTTTTGTCATGCAGTCTTCCCATAGTACAAAATCTCTTCTGTTTTGGCCAGCCTTACAGCAATAAAGGATGTTAGAAGAAAAACTTCTCTCACTGTTTTGACTATGCAATCCATTGATGTAAATAACAGACAATCATGGATTTCACAGAAGGATTTATCTATCAATATATTAAACCTCAGATGCTTCTTCAGGTGATACAGAATGAAGACAATATGGAGCATATTTGCTGCTTCCAGGCATTCTTCTTGAATATAGCATGAAGCCGCTATGTGGGATTCTATAGTCTGAAAAGTAACTTTTCTAAGATCTGCATGATCCTAGAATTGGCATCCTCTGAGAGGTCTGATTTGAGCTGTCATTTGGTCTTATTTTGGCTCAAAATTAGAGCCTAGCTGTTCACCCAAGTTGAGATACAGACACCATTGTTTAATTTTAGTTTGTTGGACTCTTGTGTTTATTCTGCTGAATTGTTTGCAGCTGTTCACATGATTCCAAAACTAATGTTGCTTGTATAGAAGCTTTCCACTTTTTAAAAGATTTTAAGCCTGAAATGTCAGACCAAAGTCTTGCAATATCAGACGATGGATACTCCTGTTGCTACAAAATGCAGGTCCATTCTGTTTGCTCATGTGTGTGCATGAGAGATTAAGATAGACAAGATGGATTTCCTGCAGTACTTCCAAAACAAATTATTCTATGTGCAACACATGTAAAATACATTTACATTCAGTCAGTGAGTCCAGGCACCTATCAAGAGCAGGGAGAAGATGAATGCCAAATCATTAAACCCAACAAAAGCAATAAAATAAAACCATCTCCTACTCCATTCATTCTGAGATCTGTCCCAGAATCATTACAATTACTTAAGACTCCATCCAATACCCTGAAATTTGGTAATATTATTTAAAACTGTTCTAAACTTGCTTTTATTATTGATTCCTTGCCCTGAGATCATTTCATATAAATCAATTTAGAAATGCTTTAAACAAACAAAAATACTGTATTCTCCCCTTCCACTGCAAACTGATTGCTGGATGCATCATTCACGTGTGAATCTCTCCTTACCCTTCACACCATCTGTTTACAGTGAGGTCACTCCCCACTGTTTCCAAAAGATTCAAAAAGGAAGTAGTGGGAATCAGATGTTCCACCACAATATTTCCTGCTATCTCATATGAGATCTTGTAAAACACTTAGATTAAAAAAAAATTTCCTAATATATTGAGTTTTACCAGCTCCAGACTTAGGAGCACAGGAGTCTGCTTTGTACCAAGACAGACTATTGGTTTATCTAACTCAGCATTATCAAATCTGGCTGGCAGCAACTCTCCAGTTTCACATAGGATGCTTTGCTACCCCTGTTTCAGATTCTCAGTAATGCCACTTGGTCCCCACCCCCTTTAAGGACTGTCCAAGCTTAACCCTGCTCAGTTTCCAAAATCTGGTGAGTCTGACAGTGTACAGGTTATAATGCTACTGCTAACCATATGCATCATAATCATTATTGGGTGTAATATTTATTATCCAGGATAATGGAATGCAGTTGTGTGCAAGAACGGATTACAAAAGTTGATTAGGCACATTGTACCTCATCAAAACTAGGATGCAGACTGCCCAATTACATCACCGCAATATTAATATAATCTCCGCCTAAAGCCTTAACAACGGTAGAATTATGCTATTTCCCTTTTATAATGCAATATTTATTTTTTAGGTTAATGGACTAATTATGCCAGTGTCAGGATACTTTCAAAACAGAGAAAATCAATTTACCATTCAGTAGAAACATTCTGTTTGTTTCTTGCCAGCTAGAACTAATGAGCAGATTTGTGTGGGCTGTAGGAGTTTATGAATTGTGTCAATTGTTTTAATTCTCTTCTTGCACTTGGAATGGGGAATTAAACCACACAAACAACTTGAAGATCAAAATACCTACCAATCTGCAAGCCCATGACAGCTTAATCAGGCTTTCATCATCTATCAAGTGCAGAAAACTGTTAATCAAAGGATCAAAGTAATCTAAGTCAAATATTTTTAAACCACAGTTTTTGAACTAGGTTTTGAATTATTCACAGATCATGCTGAGCATGTGAATGAAGTCCTCTAGTTTTCACCCTAAAAGTACGATGTATGCTCAGTAGCAAAATCACAACATGTGTTATATAGTTAGCTTTAGCTGGTTGGATAGCTAAGTGACTCAGCAATAGTAATTACACTTATAGTATATAATACTTCATAGCACTCAGAGCACTCTCTGTGTGGTTCATAAGTGTCTGACTGCGGAGTCAGAGGTTGGGTGCTTGATTCTTCACTGTACCTCCTGGGATTTGAGCCAGCCTGTATGACCTTGAGCTAGGTGCACAGTCCCAGGGCACCCCAGAAGAAGGGAACGGTAAACTACTTCTGAGTACTCTCTACCTAGAAAATTCTGGGAAGGGTTGGTATAATCAGAATTGACTTTATATCAATACACATTTTATTGTAGTTTACTTTCGGCTGAAATTGACAACATGGTTTCCAGACTGTGCTTAGACATGGCACCTGCTGCTCTGGTCAGCCACCAGGTAACAACTGAGCAGAAGGCACTACAGCAGTCATGGAATCTTCGATATGTTGTTGGATTGAACTCACAACAGTCTTAGTGAGCACTAGGTGAGGAATTTGGGAAGATGCAGTACAACCTCTGGATAGTCACAAGTTGTCCATATCTGTCATGGCTCTGTTCCTGTAGACCAGGGGTGGCCAACCTTCTTATGCCATGGGCCTGACCATGCCCCCAAGACAGCTGAACAGACTGGACCATGGACCCCAGAAGCGGAAGCGGGTGCATTTATGGCTGACATAAATTCACCCACTTCCACATTTACATCTGCTGCAGGCACATTTTATAGCTTTTGGGTGTGGTGGCAGTGGGCCACATGAAATGGTGCTGCAGGTTGGGTCTGGCCCACAGGCCATTGGTTGGAAACCCCTCCTGTAGACATTACAGCAGCAGCCAATGCAATTCAGTTCAGATAGTTGGTTCATACTGATGTTTTCAGCTTCACACAATTGCAACATGGCAATATCCAAAACTAAAGCTTAGGGCATACTGACAGTTGGAGGTTCACTCTCTACCTAAAAGATAGTGGGTTATAGGAATGACCTCTTACTCAAGCTGCTTCCATAATGAGCCATATGAGCATACAATGCGACCCAGTAAAAAGCTGGTTCTTGGGTTTCTCCTTGTATTGTACTGCATAACATTTCTCTTCCTTATTTGTTATCCAGACAAGGACTAGGAAAGTATTTGAATCCTCCCTTGATTCATTCATGAATATGCCCACACCTCTGGCAGAGATTGCTATTTTTTAAATCAATTTTGTGGTTGTGGCTATCTCTCTGCAAGCATGGGACTAAAATCAGAAATGATGTGATCTAGTTTAAGTAAACATGTAAGGAGGGTATGTGCTAACCCTACTCCTCATTTTCCTCAGGTGGAGAGAGAGAGCCTGAACAGAAAGGTCTTTATACTTAGAAAAGTACTCTTCAGACATATAGGGACTATAGAAAGGGTTGTTAGGCTAATATGCTCCCCCTCTTCATGTGTTTACTTTGACTAGATAATGTAACACCAGAACAGGACACCAATCATGTACCCAAGATGGATATCTCTGTGTTTTCATTCTCAACTTGCACCTGTACTTTAATTCCAGCCAATGAAACATGTGAGCATTACCTTCTCGAATTAAAGTAAACACTTAAAAAGCTTTCATTGGTTAGTTCCCATAGTGGCCTTATCTTGCCTTTGAATAATTTGTGATGGCTCATTAGTGTAAGCTCCAACTCATTTTAAAAACACCGAGAAAGCTGACCTCCTCGCCCTAATTAGAAAGTGTGCCATTATGTGTCATCCTGTTTAACCTTGCTTGATAGGTTCTTGTCCGTGCATAAACACTTGGCCACGTTTTTCAGTACTTCAAACCATCTGTAGGGTTTTTAATGTTGCCTTTATAACAGGGACAATGGCATACCTTCAGAATTAGCATAGTCAACACTGTGCTTAATAGGCACTTTAAAAACTTTCCTTGAGAAATGCTTGATGGATTATTTGTTGAGTCTTTGCCTTAATTACAAAACAAGTAAATTAGATTTTTCAAAGTCAAGCATATTTACCAGGCAAAATCTATGACATTTACCCTTTCTCATCGAAGTTCTTTCTATCATTAAGGAATTAAACAGCTTCACAAGTTGCAAATAATTTAGCCTTTATGCATACTAGACTGTTACTAATTCCAGTAGAACTGTCGTCTCATTTCAAATTAAAAGGTATCATCTAACAGGATATGGACATGCTGTGATGCCACTTTCTGAATAGCATCTAAGTTATGAATAGGTTGGAAAATTAGGAATTAAGAAATAGCTTTAGGGTAAGCACTTAAGCACTCCCAAAAAGAGGACAGATGAAGACCCTAAATAGCATAACATTGCACATGCTAATTTATGGGCACATAATACAAAATTATAGATCATTTTTACAATTTAAATGTATATTATAATGTATATTGCCTGAGAGGGAAATACTGTGACCCATTTACCACCAGTCTGTGTGCTGCTAGCTGAAGATCAGTCAAATGCTTCAGTGTATGGTCAATTTCTGTGTCCCTGATCTCTTTCTATATGAGTTTTCATCTTTAAATCAGATTTGGAATGAAGAACTCTTCAAAAGGAGGATCGTCTGCAGACAGTATGTCAAATGGGAGATTTTTTTCAAAGAGAACACATGGGTATCCTAGATGACAATTGTAGAAAATATCGCAAATCTATTCAGGCTATGTGCTTTTTTATACTTTTAAAAGATGTTCATTTCAAAGCACCACCATTGATCTTTGCAAATGAACTCATGAGGGAATTGTGTGAAAGCACTAACAGGCTACATTCTTCTCATGCTGATGTAGCCCTCCTAGCCATGCCTTCTGGTAGCTGTGCATTCTGTAAAAAACAACTGCACACAGCTAACTGTTGGTAGGGCTAGTCTTTGTGACTAGGAATTCTGTCCTGTAATGAGTATACTTTACCACCAAACATATTCACCTAGTTTAATAATATAGGGTTGTAATGCATACCTTCTAAATGGCCAGTATTCTATTACTGTGTCAACCAAAGAACAGACCCATTAAAACAATTGCTGAATAAGAAGTCTGCAGTGGCTCAAGTGGCTAAGATGTTGACTGGAAGGCAGGAGATTAACAGTTTGATTCTTGAGTACTGCAAGACAGAATGAGCTCCTGTCTTTGTCCCAGCTCCTACCAACCTAGCAGTTCAAAAGCAAGGAATTACAAGTAGATAAATAGGGATCGATTCAGTGAGAATGTAAACAGCATTCCGTGCACTCTGGTGTCTAGTCATGCCTGCCACATGGCCACAGAAATGTCTGTAGAAGCAGACAGCACTGGCTCTTCACCTGTGAAACAGAGATGAGCACTGAACCCTAGATGTGGATACAACTGGCTTTTGGGCAAGGGAAACATTTACCTTTATTTTATTTAATTTAACATATGTATATACCACCCCATCCAATGGACTCTGGGCAGTGTACACAAGATAAAACCAATATAAAACAATTTAAAAGCCCTTAAAAATTAAAAAAAATTAAAAAACCCAGTGCAGCTCCTGAGGTGCAGGCAAAATGACTACACTCCACCACTGCATGGGTTGCCACCTTCTAGACCAACTGCAGTCTCCAGATGGTCATCAAGGGCAGCCCCACGTAGATGACATTACAATAGTCTAAATGGGAGGTGACCAGGGGATGGATGACCGTGAGTTGGGCCTCCCGATCCAAGAGTGGGTGTAATTGATTAATAACATGCACTTGCCTGACAGCCCTCCTGGCCACAGCCATAACCTGCTCCTGGAGCAGAAGCTGTGAGTCCAGAAGTCAAGAGTTGCATAAATCCCATGGAGTCAGTAGGTCTAATCTAGTAGGTACTAGTAACTGGATATTGGCCAATAAGTACTAAGCCAATAAGATTGTTTCATGTTAGAACAGAAGGTCTAAGCCCGTGATGACGAATCTTGGTACTCCAATTGTTCTTGGACTTCAATTACCAGAAAACCAAGTTAGCACTCCTGCTGATCAGGGCTTCTGGGAATTGAAGTTCCAGAATGCCTGGAGTGCCAAGGTCTGCCATCACTGGCCTATGCAGATGTTTTCACATCTAGTTATTCTTGTTAGAGCAACAATGCATCAAGCCCTAGTCTGAGACTGAAAGAGTTCACTCAATAGCAGGAGAAGGAAGTAACATCTGAAGAAAACACATTTAATTGCTTCATTCTGTCATATACACCATTATAAAGCATTGTGCAGTAGTAAATACAATAAATCAGTTTCAGACTGACTTTGGAGTTCAAAATTTAGATTTCCCTTAAAGTGTCATAACTAACAATTCAGGGACAGTAATTCAGGGAACAGAGCTCTTTATGTTTTGTAGAGAAACCAGTAGGAAGAAGAGCAAAACACTAATGATTGATCAATACAGGGGACTGGTGGAAGAGCTACAGAGAAATGAACTCCACGGGCTATGCAATTTCCAAAAACAGTTGAGAAGTGTACACTATCATAAAGAATGTTCCTCTGCAGAATATATTATTCTATTTTCCAGCTGGTTGTTCAGCATTCTGTAGCATATACTCCGTCTTCATAGGGCTATTTTTAAGATTTCTTCTCCCCTTTAGAAGCTTATTACTTCCATGTCCAACCCTCTAAATTACCGTATATACTCAAGTATACGCCATACCAAATATAAGTCGAGGTACCTAATTTGGACCTCTAAAACTAGGGCTTTTACTGGTTTAAAGGGTTTTTTTATAGTTCTCTAGTGTGATTTATATAGTTCATTATGTAATTGTTGTGCGCTGCCCAGAGTTGCTTGCCGAGTGGGTGGCAATACCAATGTAATAAATAAATAAATAAATAAATAAATAAATAAATTGACCCGACTATAAATCAGGGGTGGGAAATGAAGTGGTTGCTAGTGAGATTCAATAATTAAAATACATTAAAATATGGTAAAATTAAATAATTTAGACCAGGGATTGTCAACCTATGGCCCATGGGCCAGATGTAGCCCACAGCACCATTTCATGTGGCCCCCACTGCCTTCACCACAACAGGAAGTATGCCATGTAGTGGAGGAAGGGTAAAATGGCCATCCAGCCCCAGAAGCTGTCAGAGGGAACATGACCCAGCCCCCAGTTTAAAAAGGCTGAGAACTCCTGATTTAGACATTTGTGTGGGTATGTTTTTGAGTGTTTACATTGACCTGAGTATAAATCAAGTTCCAACTTATACTCAAATATATATGGAGTTGCAATTTAAATTCTTTTGATTTAAATGAATTGACTTTTCCTGTAAACACATTTTTGTCAGTATTGTTTCGCTTACCAATGTATGAACCACTGTGATTAGGCCTTTCTTAGCCAGATTAGGGCACAATTGGTCAATCAACCAGAGATTATAAAAAGCAGTCCTGGCTACAACCAATATTTGGGCCTCCATAGAGAGTGGCAGGTCTAAGAATATTCCCAAACTATGGATCCTATACTTTTGGGGAAGTGTAACCCCATCCAGGCCAGGTAGGTTTCCCTCTAGGTTTATGGAGGCCCAAATATTGGTTAGAGTCTAAATGGTCTGATGATCCTCTTAACAGTATGATCACCATCTAATCTGGATTTAGTTTCAATTTATTGGTCCTCATCCAATCCATTATCAACATCAAGGACATCTACAGAAGGATACAGTGGTTGACAGAATTGAAGGTCATCAAAAGATCAGGATTATACTCCCCCTTTCTGCTTCACTTAGAAATTATCTAGAGCTATTTCAGTACCTCAATATAGCCTAAACCCAAATGAAATGGATCCAGACTAGGAGTTTCATCCAACTGATCAATTTGCACCTGATTAGCCTTTACCCTCTCAATTACTTTGTCCAAAAACTGAATATTTGCTACAAGTCTATAGTTGTTTAGATCATCCATTACTAGATTGGTTTTTATTAAGAATGGGCCTTACCATAGTTCTTTTTCAAGACATGCACTGATAACATTGCTGGCCCTATCTACATTGTATACATGGCAGAGTTTAGTCTTTAAAATGAACAAGGGTCTACAATGGAGACAGAAGCTTAATGTATTGAGTGGGACAAATCAGAATATTCCTTAACAATTGTTGTATCATCTCATATTAATCATTTAGAAACAACAACATAGTAATCTTTGATAGTTTAATATTTGTATATTTATTTTTGGTTTTTATAGTTGGCTGACTTTCTACTACAGCTGAGACTGGGGGGAAATAATGCTGGGAAAAGTCAAAGGCTGCAAGAAAAGAGGAAGACCAAATATGAGATAGATGACTTCCTATAGCAGGAGTGGCCAACTTGGGAGCTCCAGCTATCCTTGGACTTCAATTAACAGAAGCCCAACAGCATGCCTGCTGATCAGGGCTTCTGCAAATTGAAGTCCAAGAAGAGCTGAAGCACCAAGGTTGGCCACCCCTGCCCTAAAGGAAGCTTGAGTCTGCAAGAGCTCAGCAGAATTGTTGAGGACAGGACATTTTGAAGGTCACTGATTCATAGGGCCACCATAAGTCAGAGCCTTCTTGACAGCATGTAGCTGTCTTTTACCTAGTTGGAATATTTGAAATGGTAGCCATGTTAGTCTGTGTTTTAAGCATAAAGGTAAAGGTCACCCTTCCTCAAAAGCCAGTCGTATATAACTCTAGGGTGCAGTGCTCATCTCTGTTTCAAAGCCAAAGAGCCAGCACTGCCTGCTTCTGCATATCAAAGAATAAATAAAATAAAACAAAACAAAACAAACAGAAAATGTTGTGGAATAGTAGCCATGTTAGTCTGTGGTTCAGGCATATCATAAAACAAAACAAAAATAAAATAAAATAAAATAATAAAATAAAAAACACTGTAGCACTTTAAAGACTAACTGCTGTGTTTTAGTGTTAGCTTTCGTGGATCAAGTCCACTTCATCAGACATAGGAGTGAGACTTCATGGCATCATTTTACACACATCAGGTACAGAGTGGTTGGTTAACATAACAGATAAGTATACAAATCAATATTTACAACTGGTAATAGCAAAAGATCTCTGGTTGTTATTTGGATTAGTTGTAAAGTTTCTTCCTGTTGAATTGCAAATGGGGAAGTGGATACAGGACAAGCAACAAGCAACTAGCATTCAACATTTGCTAATGTGTTTAACCTTCAGCACCTATCTTTTACCTAGGAAGGTCTGCATTACTCAGTGTCCATTGTTTTCCCCAGCCATGATCTCTAAACAAAGGCTTTATCTTATAAGCAAATGATATACCTATGCAGTGGTGGGATATCAAAAAATTTACTACCCCACTGTGGCATCATCACAGTGTGGGCGGAGCTAATGTCATGACATCATGATGTGGGTGGGGCCAAAGAAAAAATAAAAATAATAAAATAATAAAATAAAATAAAAATAAGCACACACACACACAAAACACCCCTCAACCCACCCACCCACCCACAAAACAAACCCGTAAATAAATTAAATAAATAAATAAAATAAATAAGTAAGTAAAATAAAAATTACATTAAAATACACCCAAACACCCACCCCAAACATAAATCAACCCACCCACCTGAAACACAAACCCATCACTTACCTATTAGTATAAGTGCCTGGGCAGCACCATGTTGCAAGAGGGATATGGTCATTGTACCGGTTCTCTAGGATAATATGTCTTAATGTAAATGTAAAACAGCTGTACCTCCTTAAGGGTTCTCCAATTGGAACAGCAATTGGAACAGCACAGTTGTAGCTTATTGATGAGGTAACTCCAAGACTTTGCCGGCCACCAGGCCTTTTTAGGAACTGTGGGAGTATGTCAATATAGGTAAAGGTATTAAATACACATTAAAATACACACAGACACACCACATCCAAAGGTGAGTCACTTACCCTGGGGAGCAGGCTATAGGGAGCTTCAGGCTAGCAGCTTCTCTTCCTCCTCCCCATTTGGGAGGACAGCAAGGAGGCCATGCATACGTGCCAAGCACTGTAGGTGTGCATGCACACCAAGTGCTTAGCATGCATGCACAGTGGGGGAACCAGTGAAAAGGTAAGCCTCAAAGGTGGTTCCCCCCAAAAGCTGCTGCCAGTTCTCTGGGACACTGGGAAAAGTTACTAATGGTTCTGGCGAACTGGTGAGAACCTGTTACATCCCATCACTGTACCTATGCCAATTTTTAAATTCACGTTGTCCTCTTCTGTTTATTAGCTTAATAAGAACACCTCAAATAGATAATGTTGTATACATAAATTATAAAACAAAGTTTGAAAGAGTTTTTATGGTCTTAATATTAAGGTAAAACAACTATTTCAGATCTGCACAGATGAATACTAAAATTAAATACATGTCAAAACTATACTAAGATATGTTTCTAGTTTTCAATTTTTTTTAAAAAAATTCAACTAGGAATGAATGTTGAAGGAAGTGCATTTTAAGTCTTAAAAGTCTGAGGAGTGTCTTGTATAAAACTTTTCCTTTCTTAAGAGGTGAGCATCTTTAAACTTTTTAAGCGCATTCAGAACCATTTCCTAATAATGGCTTTCCAGTCCTTAGGTCCTATTAGCTTGCAGAACCTTCATGTAATATTCATGTTTTAATCTCCTAGAAATAGGGACTGGCTATTATAAGCTGGCTCATTTTCTTTTCAAGTTCTGAAATCAAATTTTAATTCCCCATCCTATAAAATGCCACATGAAATCTAGTAACCCCAGTGTAATTTCTTCCTGCTTAAAAATTGACTCTACATTATAATACCTTTAAAAGAGGAGGTTGTAATGTTCTTTAGCCACTCTGTGCCACAAAGGATCAAAGAGTTTATTACAAAACCAAGCACACCAGTTCAAACTTAATATCCAGTGTTCCACCTGTTTCCCCTGAACATATATCAAATGTTCAGTTTCTATATAGAGAAGCAGATGTTATTGATGTTTAATTCACATAACTATTTCTGTATATTGTTGGATGGCAAATATGTCCTGTATGATCTTTGTTGATGTGCCATTGCTCAACAAACACATTTATATAGCTTGTGGAATTTGCACAGTCTCAATCATAAAAAGGGGAGATATGGTGTGGGCATACCATGTATATTAGTAGGAACTGTCTTTCTTAACTCCTTCCAATCCAGTTTTTCTAGTTAGAATTGATAGCTGACCATTTCTCTCAACAGGTTATGAGTTCAGCCAGAGATGTATTAGACTGCAGTGATGGCCAACCTTGGCACTCCAGATGTTCTTGGACTTCAATTCCCAGAAACCCTGATCAGCATGAGTGCTGTCTTGGGCTTTTGGGAATGGAAGTCCAAGAACAACTGGAGTGCAAAGGTTGGTCACCACTGTATTAGAGAAACAGTAACCAAATGAGCCATCAATAGTATTAATTGTACAAACTGGAGGCTCTCAAAGGTGTCAGAAGTCTCATCATAATGGAACATTAATTATTCTCACTCACTTTTGTTCTACTTGGTGCTACTGAGTGCTAAATGGATATGAATCTTCCTTGGATTTGTGTCCATGCTTATTCCTAAAACACCCCTGCTTCTCCTCTCCTTCAAATATGCATCTTTTTAAGGAATGTTCAAAAAATGTCCAAAAGCTTGAACAAACTCTAAACATTATTCTCTGGGCTAAAGTACATGTGTGCTTGTGTAGATTAGTAGATAAACAGATTGGTAGATTAGTACTAACACTTAAAGCTTCTGATCTGAACCCATTTGATCAGAGATGCACACCACTTCTAATATTTATTTATTTATTCATTTATTTTATTCTTTCACACCATCTCTTTGGAAAACATAGAAGAAATCCTTTTAAAAGCCATCTTCTGCTAAGTTTTTTTTAAAAAGTAAATAGCACTAAAATTAAAGTAAGGTAAAGGTCACCCTTGCTCAAAAGCTGTTTGTATCCAACTCTAGGGTTCAGTGCTCATCTCTGTTTATAGCCAAAGAGCCAGTGCTGTCTCTATCTGCAGATGTTTCTGTGGACAGGTGGCAGGCATGACTAAACACTAGAGTGCACGGAACACTGTTTACATTCCCACTGAAGTGGTTCCTATTTATCTACTTGCAATTTCTTGCTCTTAAACTGCTAGGTTGGCAGGAGCTGGGACAGAGACAGGAGCTCATGCCATCGTGCAGTATTCAAGTCTTGAACTGCTGACCTGCAGACCTTCCAGTCATCAAGTTCAGTGTCTTAACCACTACGCCACTGCAGTCCCCATAAAATTAAAGTACCTGACTCCTAAAAGTCTTATCAGTTGAACTCTATTGAAGTACAAAATGGAACTAACTAACAAAATGGACCAACAAACAGCTCCTGGAGATAATTTTCTTTTTAAAAAAGATCTGGAAAGTCAGATTTTTTTCTTGCTCTTTGTCACTTTTGGTACCAAAGTAAGTGTTTGTCATTTAAATTGCTGGGGAAATACCAGTATTGTTATTATATAACTGTAACAATGGAAGAATATAGAACACAATTGACAAGTTTATTTCTGATTTCTTTAAAAACCATTCTGCAATTTACTTTGATTATCGATTCTTAGGCTTTTCTTTTTAATTAAAAGAAAAAATTTAATGACCCATTAAGTAGCAACTGTCTTAACCCCACTGGCTAGTTAAGATAAAGGTAAAGACAAAGGTCATCCTCAGTGGTGGGCATCAGCAGGTTTGCACCAGTTCGCCACAACCGGTAGCAGAAATTCTAGCTGCTCCTGCCCATCCATGTTTTGAAACAAAGTACAGTTGTACCTCGCTTAGAGAGCATAATGCGTTCCACAGGATTCCTCTTTAAGCGAGTTTGCTCTTTAAGTGAAACACCATTGTAAGTGACCAATTGTGGGGGGGATTGTGAACCCCGATTTATTTGTTAAGCGAGTTTTTGGTTGGTTTTATTTGTTAAGCGAAGCGAACATTCAGAGAAAATTCTGCTCTTTAAGCGAGTTACTCTTTATGAGAGATTTGACTATAGTCCTAATTCAGGTGCAATGCAGGGCTTTTCCCCTGGCCATGCCCACCATATCACGCCCACAGTGTGGTAGTAAATTTTTTTGGAGCCCACCACTGGTCATCCTTGCTCAAAAGCAAGTTATATCCAACTCTAGGGTATGGTACTCATCTCCATTTACAGCCAAAGAATCAGCACTGTCTGTGTGTGCAGATGTTTCCATGGACATATGGCAGGCAAGATTAGACAGTGGACTACACGGAACACTGTTACCTTCCTACCAAAGTGGTACCTATTTATTTACTTGCAATTTCTTGCTTTTGACCTGCTAGGTTGGCAGGAGCTGGGACAATGATGGGAACTGACTCTATAATGCAGCACTCAGGTCTAGAACTGCTGACCTGCCAACCTTCCAGTCATCAAGTTCAGTGACTTAACCTCTAGGCCACCACAGTCCCTAGATTGGCTAACTAGCATAAATGCAATGGTGAAAGTTGTCATGCTCAGTCACCACTCATTAAGAAGTTTCTGCCTGTATCTTTCTAATCATGCATCAACTCGTGGAACTCGACAAGGGGTACAAATGTGGACTAGTTAACTACTTGCATGTTTACTGTCACAACTAACCAACAGAATTCTCACCACGAAGCAAAACACGACAGATCTATTATTTATGTAGTCTGTGAAGCAGATGTAAAACATACCTGCTGTAGGTAATATACATAATAACCTGACTGTCAATTTTCAGTGATAGTCTACACACTCAGTGTTATGTGCTGGCACATGAAAAGTGATGGTTGGGATGTCATTCTCCCAGAAATAAAGAACAATTAGGTGATTTCACTTTAAAAATTTCTTCAGAGAAGAAAACAATTATCTTTTTTCTAGAGAAATTATTCACAAAGTGCATGCTACTTCATGACTCCATGTACATATATTTTAAAGCCAGTGACAATCTAGAGTCAGTGAATTGCACCCAAATTTACAAGCAGCTTTTTTTGATTTGTTCTGGTAAGAGGAATAATTATCTCAAGTTTACTATCTTCTTGAGTATTACAATAATTTGTACTTTGAGAACAAGCTTATAAATTCCTCATTCTACCAAACAGTTGAGGAGAGAAAAAGAATTTTAAAAATTTATCTGGTCCATAAATTGTAGCAAATAGGAAACTATGTGATAATTTTTTCTGCCCGTAACAAATAAATCATTTTAACTTTTTACTTGTTTGTTAGCTTTTTGAAGCAAAGCCAGCAAACTAGATCATCAAGATAAAATTATTAACTGCTGCTAGTTTCAAACATTCAGTCTGTAAAATTAATGTTATATGCTTCCACTGGGGAAAAACTTGTACCATATAGTAGAAAGAAGAAGACAGAAATGAGCAGAAGCAAACTGGTGAAAAACATTAAATCTGAGTATCTGATGATCCACTATGACTATATTTTTAGATGTTTTAATAATTTTTTCAGAAAACCAGTCTAGAATGAACCAAATCTTGGGACTAGATCTTGGAAGACACAACCTTCAAGGTTCTAACCAACTTACAATTTTGCTCCTATTCATTGATCACACAACTTTTTTTCTGTAATCTTCCGTAGATTTTTGTCATAGCCTTTCTCTGTGATTTTGACTCTGTTGCATCTGTCATCCCTAGAAATTAGTGTACACCCATGCCATGCATTATATCCAACTGATTTGGCTGAAGGATGAGAAAAGGGGTGTTGAAAGAAACGTATTTTCACATCAAAGCACATCTAACTGATGTACCATTGCTATTAATAACTGTGTGCCATCAAATAATAATAATAATTTCATGTCACAAATTATTCTGGGTTGAAAGGTTTTTTGCGGAAGAAACTCCACTCACAGAACGTCCAAATGAGGCTCCTTTCATGTCCCCAAGAGCTGGAACAGAGACGGGAACTCAATCCATCATGCAGTACCAAGGTCTTGAACTGCTGACTTGCCAGCCTTCCAGTTAACAAGGCAAGCTTCTTAACTATTGAGCCACCACACCCTTGATCGAAAACTAGTTATTTTTTACTCTAGGGTTGAGTGCTCAGCTCTTTTATAGCCAAAGAGACAGTACTTTCTGTGTTTGCAGACATTTCTGTGGTCATATAGCAGGGATGCCTAAACACTGGAGTGCACAGAACGTTGTTTACCTTCCTACTGAAGTGGTCCCTATTTATCAACTTGCAATTTCTTGCTTTTGAACTGCTAGGTTGGCAGGAGTTGGGACAGAGATGGGAGCTCACTACATTGTGCAGTACTCGAGTCTCAAACTGCTGACCTGCCAACCTTCCAGTCATGAAGTTCAGCATCTTAACCACTAATCCACCACAGTCTCTTCTGACTTGCCATATAGTAGGTTAAATCCAGCATTGCTTCCAGAGTCCCAGTTAAAGCTGTTCTTATATCTGTCCTACAGCCACCCTATGAATGACAGATCTTCTAAATGTCCCGTCCTCAACAGCCCTTCTCACTTACTATTAGTCAGCCAAGTATCCCGCATCTCAAAACTGTACATTTGGTTTTATCCCCTACATGTAGAACTTTGCACTTATTCCTGCTAAATTTCATTCTGTTGATTTTAGCCCAGTGCATGATCCTATTATGTATTTTTGCATTTCCCCCCTAGCTTCTAGAGTACTATATTAGCTATTCACTCATGTTATTCTAGAAAGCCAAAGCAACACATTACTAAGGATTTTTTTAAAATAAATAAATAAATATAGTCTGCTTTTAAAAATCTATTAAATGTTACAGCAAAAATATACCACCCATAGTTCCTTTCATTAGATCTCATGGGGTAGATCCTGTATCCCAAATGTACCCTGTTACAAGGATTTAGGTCTCAGATAAATTTCAAAACCTCTTCATATAAAATGGTAGATGAAGGTATACTCTCCTCTTTGAAACACCACTTATAAATATGCTATTGCTACTACTGTTCTCTGGCAATTTATTCCATTACGGTGGGGTGTCCAGAGCCCATTAATATGAGGAGTTACAATGATTAAGTTGTTATAAAATTGGAAACTACAGTGGGCCGTGCCAAAATATAAAGGACGCTGAGAAAATGCCACATTAATTTACTGAATTAATCCCTATTAATAGAGTGTTTTTAAAGACACTGATAATTTGGAGTCAAGCAGCTCATTAATATTTTAAATCCCAGAGGTTAGTATCAAATGAAGCTAATGGGCAAATCCCTTCCCTGCAGTTGGTCTGCAAGCTCACCCCATCCTCTCAGGAGTTTGGAGTGTTTTGTTTCTAGCATCCATCAGAGGGAGAAGGAGACAGAATTATTCTAACACTCTCACTTAATTAATTATGTAAATTAACTTACTCTCCTGTATTTTCCTGTTTGAATGCATAATTCTGCATTTATGAATATGTATGACTTGTTGTTTGCCATTCTGCCCATTCCAAAGTCAGAATAAATAGGAGATTAAATCATTATACGTGTGTGTTGCAGTGTTAGGGCACCAAAGAGTAAGGAGGGAGGGTATGAAACCTGGGGAGAGAGCCCATGGTTTGTGCAGTTGGGCCTATATGGAACAAAATAGAAAGTTGAACACCTGTATTCTGAACCATGAACTTTCTTGTTGCCCAAGGCCGGTGCTTGTGGACCGGCTGCAATGGAGCTAATGGTAAACTTTTTACAACTCCTTGGAGTAGTGGAGGGATGGGGTGGGCGGGGGGGGGGGACAGGGGACTTTCCTGTGTCATCTGTGCTGTAGGTAAGCCTGTAAGACAATACCTAACAGAAAATGGTGATAACCCATATAATTCCTGATGCCTGCCTGGGGGAAAGTTATTTCCTTTGGCTTAAAAGGTAAAGGTGGGACTGCAGTGGCTTAGTGTTTAAGACACTGAGCTTGATGACTGGAAGGTCAGTAGGTCAGCAGTTCGGGACCGGAGTGCCACCCAACAGAGTGTGCTCCCATCTCTGTCCCAGCTCCTGCAAACCTAGCAGTTCAAAAACAAGACATTGCAAGTAGTTAATAGAGACCACTTCAGTGGGAAGGTAAACAGCATTTGGTGTTCTCCAGTGTCTAGTCATGCCTGCCACATGTCTACGGAGACGTCTGCAAACGCAGACAGCACTGGCTATTCAGCTATAAACAGAGATGAGCACAGAATCCTAGAGTCAGATACAACTGGCTTTCAAGCAAGGGTGACCTTTACCTAAAGGGTTAAGGTTACCGTTGCTGAAATGCCAGTTGTGTCTGACTCTTGGTTGCTGTGCTCATCTCTGTTTACAGCCAAAGAGCCAGTACTGTCTGCATCTACAGACATTTCCATGGTCATGTGGCAGGCATTATTAAATGCTGGAGTGCACAAAACACTGTTGCCTTTCCTTCCAAAGGGGTATCTGTTTATCTACTTCCAATCTCTTGCTTTTAAACTGCTAGGTTGGCAGGAGCTGAGACAGACAATGGGAGCTCATTCTGTTGCGCAGTGCTTGGGTCTTGAACTGCTGACCTACTGACCTTCCAGTCATCAAGTTCTGAAGCACTGAACCACTGGGGGCCCCAGGGGCCCTTGGCTTAGGCTTGTCCTAATGCCTCATCAGACATGCTTCTCCTAGATTCGGAGTCCATTTCCATGGATCTTTCTTGTCCCTATTTCTGCAGTTACTATTGGTACAAAAGCCATTCTACTCCATTCCAATCCTTACCTTTCCTGTCTCTAAGGCATCACAAAAATCTAGCCCCATTATATCACAGGGACTCACCCCTCATCTCAGCTTTCAGCCCTCTTAAAATAAATAAAATTTATTTTTAACCAGAAGTCCTGGCCTTAAAAGTCTCAAGATATCTTCCCAAAGTTAAGGAGGTTTGATTCTGATTTGGGTTTGAATAGGAGACTATGGTAAAACCACATGTTTGTTGTCATGGCTTTTGCAATGGAGGAAAGGTAGGGTAGATATACTAAGTAAAATAAGAAAACAATCAATGCACAGCCTTTGGGAGAATTTGAGACACCTTGGGAAGCAAAACTAGAAAAATTTGGATAGCAGGTGAAAATTAGGTAGTTTATAATTGATAATGGGGCTTCCTGTTTATAGCAATCCTGTGGTTCTTAAGATCACACACAGCAGGATGGAAAATGTCCTCTCTTGGTGGCCTGTCTCACTGACACGTTCCCTAGTCTTGGGAGAAATCTGTCACATTCTGCCAATGGATAAATAATGTGCGAGGTATGGTGTTACTGGGGAGGAACAGTGAGACAAGAATAACACAGTAGAAGCAATTGCAGTAGCACACATATAGATGATTTAATACATTTGATGTATTGTTACCGGTCAGCAGTGGGGTGGAGTCCTTCTCGTTAAGCCCATTCTCTGATTTGATCTGGAGCTTTTTGTGCCCCATCTAATTCAGTCTGTGCCCTGGACTTGAACCAATGTGCAACTTTATAAATGCATTGGGAGATCAAAATGGTAATGTAGGTGAAATTTGGATGTGAAAGACTCTAAAGAATACTTTAAATCTGTCAGATTTTGCATACTAGACATTTGGCAAATTTTGCTTTTAGGAGAGAGAAAATAACTAACAGGCTGAAGCAATTTGTGCCTCGTACAATTTAGTTACTGAAGATGGCGAAATGGAAGAATGAGGCACAAATTGTTTCAGCCTGTTAGTTATTTCCTCTCTCCTAAAAGCAAAATTTAGTTAGTAAGGGACTTAGCAATCCAGACCGGGGGGGGGGGGAGGTGTTTCTGAAGAGAGGGTGGAGAAACGTTTCCCTAGCCTCTTCTCACAAACCCCTGCCTGGATCGCTAAGGTGTTTAGCAAGATACTTAAGAGACCGGATCGTCCCAAGGACATCTGTCCGTGCCACCAGAGTGGACCGGAGAGGCTCTCTGGTTGTGCCATTGGCCAGAGAGGCGCACCGCTCTGGCACTAGAAGGAGGGCCTTCTCTGTGTCCGCTCCGGCCCTATGGAACCTCCTCCCAATAGAACTACGCCTGCAAATGGAGCTGCTGTCCTTCAGGAAAGGATTGAAAACCTGGCTGGCAGGTCAGGTCTGGGGAATGGATCGATCAATTTCCCCAGCTGGCTGGATGGTTTGACACCCCGTGCCTCCTAGTACAATGCCTAGCTATAATGCCTAGTTTTTAATGCTAAGTTTTAAAGCTTCTTTTAAAACTTTTAATTTCTCAACTGGTTTTAAATTGTTGTCCTCCTTCGGGGAGGAGGGCGATAAACAAATTTAAATAAATAAATAAATAAATAAATAATCAATCCAGGCCTGGGGTGGGTGGGTGTTTCTGAAGAGAAGCTGGGCAGCCTATCTTCAGAAACACACACACACACTGTGCCTGGATCGCTAAGCCCCTTAGCAATCCAGAGATCAATGTCGGGAAATTTTAGGAAAACATTTGCATCACTCAACGTTAACTTAACATTGTGCAGTGCAAAAGTTTTCCTCACGTTTCCCAACGTTATCTGGTTTTAATGTTGTGTGGTGCACACGTTAACCGGGGTATTACTGTACCTCATACAAAGCATATTCATTCCTACCTTATGTTACCAGTGCCAAACATTGACATTTACAACAAAACATAAGCAAAAGTTGGTCACCATAGAAATGAGATGTCTGAGGAAGGCTGCTGAAGTGACTAGAAGGGATAAAATCAGGAATGAGGCTATAAGGGAAAAAATATAATAGAACTAATTTTAAACTATGGACAGAGACAACACATAAAGTGGTTAGCCCATTTGGTCCCTCAACTTTCAAATGGGTAAATGGGGAAGTATTATTACAACAACAGCAAATAATGCCTGTGGAGGTCACTAGAATGGCATTAAGAAGAACCCTGTATCTCTCTTGACACCCAAAGTGGTAAAGGAAGAAGTAAAGAAAAAGACAGCTCAGTTTCTGTCCAGACACAAATAAATATGTGAATCTGACTCACTTCATTCTGGAAAACAAGCTGGATATTCTGCTTTGATTGGGACATAATCCAAATTGGTCCTAATCAAACTGATACAATTTGGGCAGCAACTGGAGTGGTGGGTTCCCAATATGATAGAGAGGCAAATCTTTCTCTTCTTCTCTAGAAGTAGTTACATTTTTTTCTAAATTTGAGGATAGCTGACTTTTGTCATTTTCATAGTATTTCAGCATAGTGCTTCATGCTTTCTTCCTCATAGATAACTTCTCATACTCAATTTTTCCTCATACCCACATTTTCTCCTGATGAACCTGCAGCAGACTTTCCTTGGTGTTTTGATTGCATCCAAGTCAGTAATATTTCCTTCTAAACGTTTTACTCAGAAGCTAAAATATTCCATCATGGTTAATGCTCAAAATATTATGTGACTATTTTAAGTAATAGCATTTATAATATGAAGACAATATAAAAGAAAAACAAAACAATCCTAACTATAACAAATTAAACTTCCTTTTCTAAAATCATAGATCTTTGCTGAATAGCAGTGCCAAATTTCTAAACCATCCTAATTAGCTGTGTTATCTTAATTTAGCTCATCAGACACTTCATGCTGTTTCAGGTTTCAATGGCATATTTATCATTTTTGCCTCCGTCTCTGGGGGAGTTGATTCCCCTAATCCACTTAGTTCTTGTTTTGAAAAACAAGCACTTAAGTTTTTGTTTATTTTTTAAAGTTTTAATGTAATTCATTTATTTATTTGGGAATTGCTGCAAGTTTAGGATAACACAACTTTATTTTGCATTAAGATCTGATAGAGTGATGAAGTAGATCAGTCTTGGAAAAATGTCTGGAAAGAATCATGAGGCAGACTTAGCTGTTTTATTGCTTGCCAGAGAATAACATATGACACAACTTTTCTCTGCAAATCAAGGTTCATAGTATAAAACCCAAATCACATTATTTTGGGACTTGAGCTAGCAAATTGTACAATCACCTCTCTTATTCTTCTCTAGCAGTAAAATGCAACAGAAATAAATGAAGTAACTACAAATGTGCTATCTTGAGTAACTAGCAGGAAGATATGAAATACATTCCACCCCCACCACAAAATAATGAGGCAAGACACAATCTGCTGTGGTTAAAGGCTCGAGCCACATTCATTAAGATTTTCACACCCAGGACCTATGGAGGGGCTGGTAATGCATAACCTGGCACCAGAGCAAGGAAAGCTAATCTCCTCCTCACTGATCCGAACGGGTGTTTCCCTAACCTCCACTCAGTACTGCACATGGTAGCCACTGGTAGGTTGGCCTTTAGGGGAAGCATCCATGTGACCCTTTCCACTTCCCCTCTCCTGCGTGGATCTTGGTCATACCGTATGTCTGCCTCATGGCATTCCCTGCATCCCCACCCATTCACACAAACCCAGCGCAGGATACAGTTTCCACCTTGTCAAAGACACCTTGAGGGAATCACCACTGCCACCATAACCCAGCATTACCCACCACAAGAGAGGGCCAGCACCTCATTTTTTATTTGTTCTAGTGCAATGTTTAAGTAGGGTTTGTTGTTGCTCAGTCACACAGTCAAGTCTTTGAGACCCCATGGACCATCCTCCATAGTATGCCCAGATCTACGCCCACTGTGTCAAAGAAGTCTTCCAGCCATCTTGTCCTATGCCACCCCCTTCTCCTTTTGATCTTTCCTAGCATCAGGGCCTTCTCCAATCCTCTCTTCTGATTTGGCTAAAGTACTTGAGCTTCAGCTTCAGTATTTGTCCTTCCAAGGAGCAGTCAGGATTTATTTCCTTTAGGAGTGACTGATTTGATCTCTTTGCAGTCCAGAGGATTCTCAAGAGTCTTCTCTAGTACAACAGTTCAAAGGCGTCTATTCTTCTGCACTCAGCATTCCTTATGGTCCAGGTCTCGCAGCCATACATTACTACTTTAACTATGTGGACTTTTGTTGGCAGGGTGATGTCTCTACTTTTTATTATGCTGCCTAGGTTTGTCATAGCTTGCCTCCCAATAAGTAAGTGCCTTTTTATTTCATGGCTGAAATCACCATCTGCAGTGATCTTAGATCCCAAGAAGGTGAAGTCTGTCACTGCTTCCATTTCTTCCCTTTCTATTTGCCAGGGAATGATGGAACCAGATGCCATGATCTTGGATTTTTAATGTTTAGTTTTAGGACAGCTTTTGCACTCTCCTCTTTCACTCCCATCAAGAGGCTTTTTAGGTCTTCTTCATTTTTCTGCCATCTGCATAGCTCAGGTTGTTGATATTTCTCCCAGTAATCTTAATTCCAGTCTGTGCTTCATCCAGCCCTACATTACACATGATATACTCTGCAAATAAGTTAAATAAGCAGCATAACAATATTCAGCCTTGTCACACTCCTTTTCCAATTCTAAACCCATCAGTTGTTCCGTATCTGGTCCTAACTGCTGCTTCTTGACTGGCATACAGATTTCTCAGAAGACAGGTGAGGTGGTCCGGTACCTGGTCTATGACATCACGGTAGGGTAGTAAAAATTTTGACAACTCACCACTGCTCCCATCTCTTTAAGGACTTGCCACAGTTTATTGTGATCCACACAATCAAAGGCTTTGGTGTAGTCAATAAAACAGAAGTAGACAATTTTCTGGTACTCCCTTACTTTCTCCATGATCCAGCGAATGTTGGCAATTTGGTCTCTAGTTCCCCTGCATCTTTGGAATCTAGCTTGTACTTCTTGAAGTTCTTGATCCACGTACTGCTGAAGCCTAGCATGTAAGATCTTAAGCATGACCTTGCTAGTGTGTGAGATGAGCACAATTGTATGATAATTTGAACATTCTTTGGCATTGCACTTCTTTAGTATTGGAATGTAGACTGACCTTTTTCAATCCTGTGAGCACTGCTGTGTTTTCCAAATCTGCTGACATACTGAGTGCATCCCTTTAATGGCATCTTCTTTTAGGCTTGAGGTCAATGATCACACCATTGTGAATGTCAGGGACATTAAGTTCCTTTTTGTAGAGTTCTTCTGTGTATTTTTGCCATCTTTTTCTAATTTGTCTTTTATCATGACCATTTTTGCTTTTACATTCCCTTAATTTCCAGAATTTTCTTGAAGAGATCTCTAGTCCTTCCCTTCTGTTGTTTTCCTCTATTACTTTGCTCTGTTCATTTAAGAGGGCCTCCTTATCTCTCCTTGCTGTTCTCTGAAATTCTGCATTCAGTTGAATGAATCTTGCTCTTTCACCTTTGCTTTTTGCCTTCCTTTTTTCTTCAGCTAATTGTAGAACCTCATCAGACAACCACTTCACTTTCTTGCATTTTTCTTTGGGATGGTTCTAATTGTTGCCTCCTGTACATTGTTATGAACCTCAGTCCATAATTCTTCAGCACTCTGTCAAGTCTAATCCCTTAAATCTATTCTTTACCTTCATCCTTTTTTCTAAGTGTCATTAAAATATTATTACACTATTTAGGTGTGGATGGGCTTTACGTCAGTAGGCTACACAGAGAGGGCACTGCATAGCCCTCCCTCTCCACCTCTAATCTATTTGCATGCTACTTATTTGTAGAACTGTGTGAGTGAGTTGAGGAGGATGGTGGAGGACAGAAGTGTCTGGCAGACAGTGGTCCATGGGGTCTCAAAGGGTCAGAATCGACTGTGCGACTGAACAACAAAAGTACTCTGCAGTGACCTCACTCTGAACCCTCCATATCACATCAATGGTTGGCGTTTCCAGAGGAGATCTTGGATTTATTGGGTAATTCAGCTGTCAGGTCCTTTCTTCTTTGGTGCCTGCCATACGTGAAATAAATAAAATTATTTGGTACCAGAAACTCAGACTACTGTGTAAGTCTTTTTCAGTTCTAATGACTGATCATTTCCCTAACTTTACAAACGCTGATGGGATCTTTGGTAGAGTTGTTTCTCCAATTGTGAATATCCCCCAAAAATTCAACTGCGAATAGTAGCTCCTTTTTCTGCCTTGTTGCTACCTTATTGTTAAGCCTTCAGAGTCCAACCCCATTTTTTTTCCAAGCAGAAGGGATAGGATGATTCTTCTTGGTCTTCACTTCAAAGCTGAGAAGCCTGTAGACCGCTGTAGCTATTCATTAAAAGTAAGAGTGTAACTGCTGTTTCTGCTTGTAAAGCCTCAGAGACCAACCATTTATACATTTATTTTAAGGAGACATAGAGCTGTCATCCTTTGTTTCAAATCTATACATTTAAGTGGAGGGAGATTGGGCAATGGAGAAAAGAAATCAGTTTTCTTCCATTCTTACTCTGAACCTCTTGCTTGTTAAGGAGCATTTAGTGACCATGGTTTGAATGAGGATAGGGAAGAGATTTATCTATTGCCTGAATTTCTTTGCTTTAGGGAGTATAGCTTCAGCTATCTTTTCACTTTATATCTTCGAATAAGTGTTTTTAGAGCCATTATATAAATAAATAAAGCAAACTGCAGCAAAACACTTGGGAATGTGTACAAATGTGTCCAAATTTCCCCAACCAGTTCTTGTTGGGTCTTTACAGAAAGCATCCTCATCCACAAAGAAAAAGTTGCCATTGAAGTCTGCTTGAATATTACTGCATACTACTAAAGAGTGCTACTTATAAATTTGCTTCCCATACAGTGTTTGCATACCAGTCAAAGCTTCCCCAAGGGAAAAACATCCCAGGATCAGTCATGTTGACCAAAATCAGGGGAGTAAGAAAATCACAACATTCACTTTATGAACGTTGCCCTACATTTTTCACTTTTGTAAAGGACAGTAGCATCATTAACTAATAGACATAGTTTGTAAAAACTGCCCTGAGAAAAGCAGTTTTCCCCATTAATTTACATGAGGGAGATAACATAGAAACTTCTCATCAATCACAAATAATAGTGGCAAGGTATGCTGCATAATAGATGTAATTAATTATGTTGTTTTTTCCAATATCTCCCTAAGCTCTGGCCACAATGTTATTTAGGTAGGCAATCAGAACCTATGTGTTGATGACCCTGAAGACAAAATCAATACAGTGTGAGGGCAGTGCTTCCAGAACAAGGTACGTTCTTTGAAAAGTCACTGAAAAATTGCTGAAACCACTCCTGAAAACATTCATAAAAGCAGCAAGCCATTGTCTACTGCAGGACCGGTTGTTTCCCATCATAAGAAAAGATCGTGCTGAACCCAAAATTTTCTTTCTCAGATACATCCAGTGTCTTCACAACACAGAGGGAAAGGCCACCCACTCCAACATAAAGAAAACCACAAGTGTACATCTTCTGTTACACAGGTTTTTCATTCGTCACTTGCTAGCCTCACTCTATGATTATAAATTGGTCATAGTGGTTTTTTTAATATATGTGGCGCCAAAGCAGTTACACTTACAGTAGCAGAACTACCAGCCAGGATTCAACACCTAGTATGATAGCCATTTGCTACAATTGTAAAAGGTACACAGTTAAGTTAGCATTCCTCTGTTCAATGCTCCAGTTTGATGCTTTCTTTGATGGTCCTGCAGCATTGTGAGCCCTGCTGCCCTGGCCGGGTCAGCAAGGCTTCCTCCTCCATGACTTGATCCATAAATAATGACTTGGAGAGTGGAACCAAAATGAGATTTATTGAAACTGGACAAGGGTTAATAACAGAACTTCATAAACCAATCCCGGGCTAATCCTCAGCACTCCCCAAGTATTTGTAACAAAGTTCACTGAGTCTGAGTCCTTCTCCTTCTAAGTTATGCTCACTGGGAGGGGATCTAGTCCAATCTGTCTCAGGCAGATTTTCCCTACTGAACTGAGTCAAAGGGACAAAGGAGAGATGGAGATTGTGCCTGCACTGAGGGCAATGGGACCAATTCCTCAAGTCCTTCTCCTCATCTCTTGCTTGTTCTTGAGTCTGGTGAGTTTTTTGCCACTGTCTCCATCAGCATATCTGTGTAGCAGCTGGCTTCTTAAAGCTGGTTTGTTGAGCTTGGCATCTCCTCTCTCTATGCTCCTTCTTTGTGGCTTAGGTAGTTCTGGGAGTTCCACTTCCATCTGGTAGCCCTCATTAAGGTCTTCCAGGGTGTCCCCAAGGACTCTTCATAAACTTCCTCAGCTATCATGTCATGAAATAGGTCTCTGATTTTTATCCCACTTGCTATCATCTCTCTGTATTCCTCTAGTTCTGGCTGCCCTGTCCCTCCCAGAGATTATCTTATATGATCCCAGATCCAGGGACGTTCTTTCCCCTCTAGGGCTCACTTTACGGGATTGGGACTGTATGTATTTGTATCCCTCTCCAAGACCTCCTGCCATTTGAGATATTCCTGTCTGGGCTCCCCTGGTGATTTCTCACCAGATTCTCTGTCTTACAGGTCCATGAGTCCATTATGAAGGTCAGCCAGTCATCTGATAGGGGTGTCAGTGCTCCATCCCTTACTTCACAGTTATTTATAAAGTTTTCAGTAGAAAATGTAAAAACATTCAAATCACAAAAGAAATGTTATAAACATTTAAGATGCATGTTTTTCTGTTGCTTAAAATGATTGGTGCCTTCTTTCTTTTGGCAGACTTAAACAAGCTCTACTTCTTTTGACCAACAAATAGGAAAAGCAAGTCAAACTTTTAAGGATCAGCACAGCTGTTTGGCTATTCTATTATTGTGCAAACTTCAGATTTGGAAGTGACCTTGTATAGAACCAGTATCTTGAGGTACTTTTATGTAAATGCATCAATATACAGATAAAGCATGAAAGAAAGTAATAAACAAAACTACAGCCAGCAATTGCGATAAAGAAAGAAAGATTAATCTACGTCTTATCTATTATTTTGTTTCTGGGTGTGTAATCAGTTCTCAGTTGAACAGATTAATGTTTGCACCAAGCTTTTGAAAGTTTCTCTGCTGTTTCTTTTTTAACACAGTTCTTAACCCTTCTGAGTATTGGTGATGGAAATTACAGTGTCTGTTAGCCAGATTACTTTTCAATTAATGGCATTGACACAGAAAAACTTCTTTAACATATGCTGAAACAAATTAGAAATATACTAATTTTCTAGATATGAAAATGCATGCATCTTCTTTCACACTGAAAACAAAAAATACATAATGCAATATATATTTTGTATAGGTCTCCCAGCCAATTTCAACTCATATATGTATCTACATGCTAAGGTATCAAAAATTTACTTTGGGTAAAAATATTTCTTCTCCTGATAGCATCATTTTATGGCTCAGCCTAAATATGAGTGAAACTTCATTTCCATGAAGAATGATTATTTACAGCATCTTCTTACATTTATTTAACAGCCATATTTAAAATGCTGTAATATGTTCTGCATTCATGATTACACCACAGTTATGCAAATTGCCACATGCAGAATAAGAAAAATCCATGTGTGGCTTTTTATGAATTTAGAAAGTATAGAAAGGAATACTTTTCAGGTTTACATATGATGCCTTAGATTTAATCTTTAATCTCGTTCTTCTGTTTCTAAAATGCAAGATGAAGACACTCCAGACATGTTTAAAGGGGTCTGCCAGTTAGAATATAAAGATTTAGAATGGTGTGGATACCTTTCCCCCCCAGTACCCTGGTCTGGTTAGATCCCTGCTGCTGGATCTGGTTAGATCCCTGCTGCTGAAATTTCACAAAAAGCCAGGAACCCAACCAAGACTATAATGGTATTGCATAATCCTGCCTGAAACTCTGGACATCCTCTACCAGTCTGAGTTGGCAACAAGGATAAGAAGGACCAATGGCCCTGACACAGTATAAAGATGCTTTCAATGTTTCCCACACCTTCTTCATTAATAACAATATGCTGTCAAGTCAATTCTAAAGGTGACCCTTTTTAGGGTGTTCTAGGTGTAGAATATGCAGGGTTTTTTTATCATACCCTTTTTCTCACGGCATTGTGGGTGGTGCTGTTTTGTCCTAGGCTATGTGGCCTGGCTAGGAGACATAGTGGAGAATTGTCAGGTTACCGGCCGTTCTACTCTACCAGGGCGTCTCCCCACCATCTCTTTCAAGGGCTCATATATTTCAAAGGCCCAGAAACCTTCACCCCGGCCTCCAGTAGAAGAGCCAGCCTGCGAAACCAGCTAAAAAAACCTTAGCTGCAACTCCGTTCTGGACTCATTCAAGACCATGAATGACCAATGGAGTAATTATATTGATTAGGGGGATATATTGGTAGTGTGATCTGTGTTCAGTATTACCTCTTACCCACAAAAGAGACTTTCTTGAAGCAAAACATGGTTTATTAATTAGGTTTCTTAAAGCATTGTCCAGTAGCATAGTCCATAAAAAGCATAAACAATGATCAGTTGCATAGGATCAGTCCAAAAGCAAAACATTAGGCCTAAGTAATCATTGTGAAACAAAAAGCAATATTCCCAGGCAAGTTAATCCATATACATTCAAAGCCAAACTGAGAACTCCTCTCTCCAAAATGGAGTTTGCTAACCCATGTGGTACCCTCTGGTCCAATTAGAGCCCTCCAGGCTCCTCTAGGAGAACTTTCCCACAACATGGAAAATGTTTACACACCTGCAGAGACACTGGCTCTGGTTAGCCAAAACAAGGGCCTCTAAGCTTACTAGCTAAAAGATAAAGAATGGAAATTCAATGTACTGAAAACAACCAGTCTATATGACACAGAGAAGAAATGATTTCTGGAGCCTAGTAAGAAAACCAGGTTTCCTCCATCATTGGGGAACGTTAAGAAAATATGGTCTTCCCATGACAAGAATCAAATGCCCAACCTCTGGAAACTTGAGCTAGCACCAATTTAAAATGTATTTGAAGAGATACAAGTTTGGAAACAAACATTTCTAGCTTTGATGAGTTGCAGGGCATAGAGGACAAAGGCTGATATGAGCAGATTTCTAGAATAATGATGGGTAGGGGTATAGACACTATACAAAGTCAGAGCTTACAAGAAATAAACTGGGCTAACAGCTCATGCTTATTTACTTGACTTTCATTATATCTCCTTTCTCTCAAAACTACAACTCAAGGCATGATGATTGAAATCAGAAACAGATAAAAACACGTAACATTCTAGTGTAAAAACACAAATAAATTGTAATGTCAAAACAATGACTTTGATAGCTCTTTAAGCTGCTACAAAACAAAGCATCACTCTCTTTCTCAGAAGCTCTCGTTCTCAAAGCATCACTCACTTTCTCAGCCACCTGCTGAAAGCCTACCTGTTTATATAGCATCTTTGTCTGCCACTAGAACAGGGGTGCCCAAAGTATGGCCTGTGGGCCAGATCCAGCCCCTGACACCAATTCATCCAGCCCATGCCACCCTCATTGCTCCCAGAAATGGAAATAAAACAAGGGTGGCGTAAGCCAGATGAATTGGCATTGGGGGCCGGATCCAGCCTGTGCGCCATGCTTTGGGCACCCCTGAACCATGTGACCGACCGACAGCCTGAAAAGTTTGGGTACCCCTGCACTAGAAAAACAAAAGTGAACCAACCTACTTAAGGATGATTGTGTAATGCAGCATTTCCCAAACTTATTCTATTATGGAACACTTTACACTTCCTAAAATTATAATGGAACACTTTGGGATTTGTAATAGAAAGATAGGTTTAGATACTTCAGTTTTAATAACAAATAATGTAAATAAGTATAAGAGTTCAAAGCAAAATAAACATTTATTCCAAAATTTTAGTTATACAAAACAGAACTCTTGAAAATAATAAACAAATAAGCAATAACAAATAACAATAAATGATCAATAATGTTTTTAATGACTTTGATGTTTTTGTGGCTGTAATGTCAGCCACAATAAAGCTGAGTTCTTATATCTGGTGCAGATATTAGAAAGGATGGATGCAAAACAAACTTTGTGTCATTACACATTTGCCAATGAATTTTACCAGAATTTCATATTTTTTCACAGCACACTTATTTTCCTTCTATGGAAGACCAGTGTTCTGCAGAACATAGTTTGGGAAACACTGTGGTAATATACTTCCCTATATTGATATGAGATGTAAAGAACTGGAAATTATTCTTGTTGTTGAGCAAGAGGCTGGTCTATTTTGTGACAAGAAAGCAAGAAGAAGACATACTGCAGTGTTCATGTAACAAAAATACAATATTCAAGAAGGGTCGAATGAAAATGGATCCTGCCTGTGTGGACTTTTAGGAATTAGAAGCATTGAATGGGTTATTTGCACCTTTCTAAAAGAAATCAGGCCGTTCTGTGCTTGCTTTGCTTCTCGGTATGTGTGCCTTGTTATTTCAAAGAGAATAGACCTTTAGTTTTGCAATGAGACAATGCACTTTATGAAGACCTTGAAGAGGAACTTCAATTTTCCTGGAACTCAGGAAAATTGTAGGGCTTGAAAAGTGTTCATTGAGGTGTTATGTTAAATTGAGACATCCTATACCAATGAGAAGAGGCCGTGGTGGCTTAGTGGTAATGATGCTGAGCTTGATGACTAGAAGGTCAGCAGTTCAATACCCAAGAGCTGCATGACGGAGTGAACTCCCATTGTCTGTCCCAGCTCCTATCAACCTAGCAATTTGAAAGCAAGAAATTTGTTGTTATTGTTCAGTCATACAGAGTCTGACCCTTTGCAATCCCATGGACCACCGCACATCAGGCACCCCTATCCTCCACCATTCTTTGTCACCTGCCAAGCTCCACTTCCACCATGGCAACAATGCCATCCAGCCATCTCATCCTCTGCTGCTCCATTCTCTTTTTGCCTTCACTCTTTCCCGGCATCAAGGCCTTCTCGAGTGAGTCCTCTCTTCTCATTTGGTGTCCAAAGTACTTTAGATTCATCTTCAATGTTTGTCCTTCCAAGAAGCAGTCAGGGTTGATTTCTTCCAGGATTGACTTATTTGATCTCTTTGCTGACCAGGACACTTTCAAAATTCTCCTCCAGCACCACAGTTCAAAGGCATCTATTCTTCTGCACTCAGCCTTCCTTATGGTCCAGGTCTCACAGCCATTCATTACTACTGGCTATACCATTGCTTTGACAATGCAGACTTTTGTTGGCAGGGTGGTGTCTCTACTTTTTATTATGTTCTCTATGTTTCTCATAGCTTGCCTCCCAAGAATAAATCATCTTTTTATTTCATGGCTGCAGTCACCATCTGCAGTGATCTTGGATCCTAAGAAGGTAAAGTCTGTCACTGCTTCCATTTCTTCCACTTCTATTTGCCAGGGAGTGATGGGGCCAGATGCTATAACTGTATCTTGGTTTTTTTGATGTTGAGACTCAGGCCAGCTTTTGCACTCTCCTATATCAGCCTAATCAGGAGGTTCTTTAGGTCTTCTTCACATTCTGCCATTACAAGTAGATAAATAGGTACAGCTACAGAGGGAAAGGTAACAGTATTCCATGTGCTTCAATGTCTAGTTGCGCCTGCCACATAACCATGGAAACATCTACAGACCACTTCTGCAGCCAGCGCTGGTTCTTTGGCTGAAAACGGAGATGAATACCAGCCCCTAGAGTCAAACATAACTAGCATTTGAGCAAGGGAGACCTTTACCTTTATATGAATGTGAATAAAGAATTTAGTAAGTATTTTATATTTTTATTCATAGGAGAAATCTTCTTAGATATGTGGGGCAAAAGAAAAAACTGGGCCCTTTCTTTTTATGGCCTGTATAGTTCATCTTAGGATCTGAGTTACAATATTGGAACAAAAAAGATAGATGCCTCATGGATTCTGCCAAGGCAGCCATTTCCCCATATTCTATGAGGTACAACATGAATCAATATGTCAGTTGTGGTCATTTTAAAACAAAGTGCTGTCTCTTCTAGGGTGATTTCAGCTGTACAGAAGCAAGGGCTACACTTTCTGGCACCTACAGAGTATTCTTCTTCTTCAGGTGCCGTATCTGTTCCAGATATTGGCTATCATCATGGCAATAATCTTCCTGTTCTTAAGTCCTTAGAACGTTTCTTCCGAGGACTTGCCACAGGTTCTTACAGAGGATAGTATTAGAGAATTTGAATGGTGCCTTCATTTTGACAATTTCATGTCTGGCCTAAACATGGAAGAAGAAGAAGAAGAATTTATGTAGAGGTTTGTCAGGGTGTGGTTGACAATTATTTGTATGTAAAGGTCTGTCGTAATGTGAGTACCTAAACTGAATGGCACACAACTGCTATCTTTCTTTTTAATAAGAAGCAGTCAAAACTAATACAGCAACTGTGGCCATCCTAGAACAAAGTGAAAAACCCTGAAATTAACTGTATTTCATACAAGTGGCTCTAATTTTAATAGTACTGAAATCTGTAATGAGTGAAGGATGCTGCAAGAGAGAACACAGAAATGAATGAACACTGCTAATCACACCTTACAGGAACTACCAGCTTTTGTGTCATGGGTCTATAATTCTGATAGAGATTGACAGAAATATTCTTTGAAGTGAAATTGTAAATTAGATTAAACCAGTAATATTTATAAAACCATTAATTAACTCTGCCATTTTTTTGTAATAAGCAGAAATTTTTCTATATAAGATCTCCAGGTTTGCTTGCTCACAGATCAGTGAACCAGAAACTGCTGAATACATGATTGACTGAATATTTTCAAAGTCAACTGAGAAATGAGATTTAAAATTGAATACTGTGTTTATACATGCATTTTTATTAGAGATGTATTTACCCAAGTTAATAAATAAATATTGAAAGTATCATTCAAGTTATTTTAATGCGGTTGCTTCAAAGTCAAAACCAAGACACAAGCTACAATTTTGGTACTGTTTTAGCCAGGATAAAATTTTGTATTTTGAGTATCTCTAGATTGGATTTGGTGATAGATGCCAGTTTGCTTCTGTCTAAGAAGATGCTCCTACTTCCAGTTAACTCTTCGATGCCATTTGAACTGGAAGACATGGAAAAGAGAGTAGCATTTTTAATTCTGCTCATAGATCAGATTCTATTGGGTTTCTTCTGCTGAGGGATCAGTTTCCATCACTAGGTCCATGAAAATCTTTGTTCCTTTCCATGGAACCTTCAAAATTGCTCAAGTAAGACTGTCTCATCCTCACATGTGGAATAATGAGCCACAAATTATTTTCCTTAACCCCACAAGAAGGTGACATGTTTCTTTGCACTCTTCAAATAGGTGGTGGTGGTGGTGGTGGTGGGGAAATGAGGTGGATTTTTGTTCAAATCAAACAATCAATGGATATACCAAAAAACATGCAAACAACAACTAATTCATTACATGGACTTGAAAATTTTACATCTATTAAAATAATAGGCCATATGTTGTTACCTGTTGCTTTGCTTCTCAGTGGGAAAATATAGTCTTTTTGCACAAAGAAAATTTATGTACATTACAGAAAGGATTGTTTTTAGGATATTTTATCAAACTAATAAAAGACAAATACAAAGAAAATAAAGCAAGCTGAAGAAAAAACAAAAAAGCAAATGTAAGGATAAAATGCCACAACAACTAGAAAATTATTTGGTTTTTTTGAATGATCATGAAGGATTAAAATTCAGTTAGAAATTACAGATTGATTGATTGAATTCATATGCTGGCACAATTAATACAACTGCACTACTCTGGGCAGCTCACAAAATTACATAAGCCAGCACTAATGTACAAAAATTTCAATAATAGTTAAATAAGAAATATAATTATACAATAAATGCAAAAAACCAACAAGTACAAATAATTATATAAGCATACCCATGCAGATGGCCACTATAAATTGAAATTAACCCAATATCAATGTAGGAAAATTCTATCTACCTTTGCTCGAAGGCCAGTCATATCTGATTCTAGGGTTCGGTGCTCATCTCCATTTATAGCCAAAGAGCCAGCAGTGTCTACATCTGCAGACGTTTCCCTGAACATGTGCAGGCATGACTAGACACCAGAGTGGACAGAATTCTGTTAACCTTCCCACCAAAGTGGTATTATTTATCTACTTGCAATTTCTTGCTTTCAAATTGCAAGGTTGACAGGAGCTGAGACAGAGACAGGACACACTCCATTATGCAACACTTGGGCCTCGGACTGCTGACTTTCTAATCATCAAGTTCAACATCTTAACCACTAAGCTACCACAGCCCCATTAAATGGATCTACTAACTCAAGTCAAAACCAAGATTATATTTGCCATATTTTAAAATATTTTTATTGAAATTTGAAACATTACAGAAAAAAGAAAAAAAGAAAAACCATAACATCATTACATTACATTACAAAACAGTGTATAACATAATAAAAAGACATAAAAACAAAACATATGGGTATTATTTTCTGTTCTCTCCATTTGAATACAGAATTTTTGTTCTCTCCATTTGAATACAGAATTTCTGTTCTCTCCACTTGAATACAGAATTTCAAAGAAAAGCAAAGAGAGATGAAGAAACCTACCTAAATGAACAGTACAAAGAAATAGAGGAAAACAACATAAGAATCAGGACTAGAGATCTTTTTTAAAAAAAATTGGGGAAATCAAGGGAATGTTTAAAGCAAAAATGACCATGATAAAGGACAAAGAAGGCAAGGAGTTAGCTGAGGCAGACGAGATTAAGAAAAGATGGAAAGAGTACACAGAGGAACTCTACAAAAAAGACCTCAACACCCCTGATGATCACAATGATGAGAACATTGAACATGAGCCAGACATCCTAGAGAATGAAGTCAGAAAGGCCCTAAAAAGCACTGCAAACAACAATGCCAGTGGAAATGATGGTATTCCAGTTGAATTCTTCAAAGCCCAAAAAGATGATGGAATCAAATTATTGCATTCTATATGCCAGCAGATTTAGAAAACAAAACAATGGCCACAGGATTGGAAAAGATCAGGATATGTTCCAATCCCAAAAAAGGGTAATGCCAAAGATTGTTCAAATTATCGAACAATTGTGCTCATTCCACACGCTAGCAAGGTGATGCTCAAGATAATACAGGATAGACTGCAGCAGCACGTGGAAAGAGAATTACCAGAAGTGCAGGCTAGGTTCAGAAGAGGCAGGGGGACTAGAGACCACATTGCCAACATACGTTGGATCATAGAAAAGCAAAGGAATATCAGAAACAAGTCTGCTTCTGTTTCATTGATTACACCAAGGCCTTTGACTGTGAGGACCACAACAAAATGTGGCAAGTAATTAAAGAGATGGGAATACCAGAACACCTTATATGC
Source organism: Furcifer pardalis (assembly GCA_030440675.1). Classification (NCBI taxonomy): domain Eukaryota; kingdom Metazoa; phylum Chordata; class Lepidosauria; order Squamata; family Chamaeleonidae; genus Furcifer; species Furcifer pardalis. The sequence goes on from CP126896.1 coordinate 65,903,841, forward strand.
CTCATGAGAAACCTGTACAAGAGTCAAGAAGCAACAGGACAGAATACATAATGACAGAGTGGTTTAGAATAGGAAAAGGAGTAAGACAAGGCTGCATTTTATCACCGTGCTTATTCAACTTATACACAGAGCACATAATGTACAATGCAGGGATGGAAGAATCAGAATTTGGGATCAAAATTGCTGGGAGAAACATCAACAACTTGAGATATGCAGATGACACTACCTTAATGGCAGAAAGTGAGGAAGACCTAAAAAAGCTGTTGCTTAGGTTGAAAGAAGAGAGTACAAAATCTGGCTTGAGACTTAATATCAAGAAAACCAAGATAATGGCAACAGGCCCTATCAGTCCCTGGAAAACAGATGGGGTAGAAGTAGAAGCAGTGACAGATTTTACTTTCCTAAGATCAAAGCTCACTGCAGATGGGGATTGCAGCCATGAAATAAAAAGGCGACTGATTCTTGCAAGCGATGAGAAACCTGGGGAACATAGTGAAAAGTAGAGACATCACATTGAAAACAAAGATTTGTATAGTCAAAGCAATTGTATTTTTGGTGGCAATGTATGGTTATGAGAACTGGACCATTAAGAAAGCTGAGCGCAGAAGAATAGATTCCTTTGAGATGTGGTGTTGGAGGAGAGTTTTGAGAGTCCCCTGGACAGTGAGGAGAACAAATAGGTTGGTCTTAGAAGAAATCAACCCTGACTGCTCCCTAGAAGGTCAAATAGTAAAGATGAAGCTGAAGTACTTTGGACATCAAATGAGAAGAGAGGATTCACTTGAGAAAGTTTCAGCTTATCTATTTCATGTCAAGCTTGGCATTAGCTCTTCCAAAGGGGTTAACTTGTAAACAAGTGGCCAAGCCTCTGTCTCCTTATGCTGTTAGAACATCTGTTAGAATCCAGATAAGAAAGGGTGTGGATCTTCAGTTAGCTTACTTTGAAAAACAACTTTTGTAACTTAGAAATGAATGTCTTAGTTTCAAAATGGGTCTGGTTCTGCTAGAAGTCACTATACTGTCACATTCATATAAAACTGAAATGAAGATTAATATTTATTGTGGAGAGTGTTGGCAGCATGGCTTTTGTAGTCAAAAGAGTTACAAGTATCATGGTTTCTAGACCAGGGGTGGGGGACCACATGTTTTTTTGAATTCATTATAGAACACTGACTTCAACATCATTGCTAAATACCTGAGTCATTTTGCTATATTCACAGAAGATTTGAATGAGGAAATGGTAGAAGGGTAGCTTTAGCAAATTAACTGACAAAAATCTATTATGTGACGACAGGCAGTGGCTGTACAGACTATTTATCAAATGTTTACCCGCAAATCATGGAAGTGCAAACTTTGTTGGCAAGTGTGATTTGTGCAATAATAATCATTGCCCAAGCTGCACAAATTGAAAAATGAGAGGCCTTGGAAGAGGATGTGGAAAGGAAGAATGCAGGACAGAGCAGAATGACGCAGATTGCTATTGTAACATCACCCCACTTACTAGTAATCCTCCTCCACAATATGACTGCACTGTGGCAGCTCTTTGTCCTTGACAAAGTAAAACCTGCAGTTCATCAGTCACCTACTAGCCATCTCATATAGAAATGGAAGGTCCCTGTGTGCACCTTCTAACTCAGCTGTAATTATCAAAGGCATGAATTCAAGGATGTACTGCATAGAGCTAACAAGCAACAATAGCAGAGTTGGAATGGAATCTGTTTATACTCACAGTTTATGACTAAGATACAAGATCTCATAGAATCCTGGTGGCTAGCCTTGGCACTCAAGCTGTTCTTGGACTTCAATTACCAGAAACCCAAGTCAGCACTTCTGCTGATCATGGCTTCTGGGAATTGAAGTTCCAAAACAGCTGGAGTGCCAAAGTTAACATAGAAAACAAACTGTGGGTTACTTTTCCTATTCTATGATTCCTCAGGAGTACCAGAGACACAGAATACAAAGGCAGGCTCACATAGAAATATAATACAGTATGATGTTATAATTGCTTTGCAAAGTGATGGAGAATAATGTTTTTTATATATGTAATAAAGGAGATTTAATTGCAGCATATTACCTATAGAACATGTTCATAGGGACATAGAAAGGTCATGATGACCCAGAACAGATCGGTGGCTTGGCATTAGTTTAAGACACTCATTATAAAGAACTGGGAAAGCTTCCAAACATTAGTAAGAACTCTAACTGTCCTTTTGAATGATGTATCAAGTATTTGAACAAAAACTCTAAAGATAAGAATAACCTAGATTTGAACCTCTGGTAAGTACACTCCAAGGACAAAAACTCTAAAGAAGAATAACCTAGATTTGAACCTGCACCTGGGTTACCATATTAGGATACAGAAGTGATGTCTGTACTGTAGTTGGGGCATAAGAATCATGTGAACAGGACTGGCCAATAGGCCTCTCCAAGAAGAATGTAACCTCCTTTAAGGAGGAGGGTTTTTTATTTTACATTTCCATGTGTAAGAGGATAAAAAGCCAATCTACTGCTAAATCGTGCCTTCTTGATAAGACACCAGGACCTCATTAACAAGCAATAAAATGCTTCTTCATTTACCCTAAGAGTAAAAGACTGTCTCCAATTATTTTAGACAAGTCTGTTGATAACATATATAGTCTTTCTGTGCCAAGTACTGAGGTAAGCATATGCACGTCAGAAAATATTGCAACAATACTTTGCGGCTGTTTGTACTGAAAGCATAAAAATGTTGTGAAATCCTGCTTCCAGAAACAGTGAGATACTTCAGCTGTGGTGTAACCTAGATTTGAAGTTTTTTAAACTAAATTTTGTGGAACAGTAACACACAATGTGGTGGATAGAGTTTCAAACTAGGGCTCAGGAGACCTGGGCTTCAAACCCTACTTGGCCATGGGAATGCACTGTGGAATGGGAAAGTTAAATCACTTCTTGAATATCTCACATAGCTCAAGAAACCCTGTAAGGGTTGCTGCAAATTGAAACAACATGAGAATATATAACGCTAATTAGATAGACAGGATGCAAACCTCAACTCTCCAAATTAGTGGGACTTAATCCAACAGAGGAATGGGACTGATAAGACATCTTTGTAATGTCTGCTTTAGTTAAAAATATAAGAGGGAAGAGAAAAAGGAGGGAAACAGCACATACTCCTTGATATTACATATCAGATCCCCAAGAGGAAAATGCTATACTCCTATGGTGCTTCAATCTTCAACCAACCTCCAGCTCTTCTATCTGCTTCTTTCTCTCCACTTTAATTTGTCCGTAACTGCTGCTGTTTTCATCCCTTACTCTCAAACTCACATTAGTCTCCCTCATTTACTAGAAACATATGTTGCCAAATGTTGTTGCTTATTGACTGCCAACAGTTCACCCTCTTTAGTAGTAGAGTTACTAATACACAAATCTTACACTAAGTAAGTTGGCGAGACAACAAGTAGCCAGAAATTGGAAAGGTGATATGAATTTAGAAATTGGTAAATGGTATGTTGATGCTTGGGATATGGCATTAAATGAAAAACTTACATGGGAATTAAATATAAAAAGGGGGTTAATAAAACGAAATAGATTTTGGGACATTTGGAAACCTTTTTTGCAACACACATTGATGGATAATAAAGGAGAAAAACCTGCTCCGAATACAATGTATTTTTGGCAGAATGATTGAGTTGTAAAAGGAGTGGCTGGTAGACTCAAGGACTATAGTGCACTGGGTGGTAGGTACCATGTACAAAGTAATAAAGTTGTAATATTGTGGTTAAAGAGGAGAGTGGATATAAAGGTGAAATTATACAGTATAGTAAATGTATAGAAAATAACTAAAATAATGTTCGACTAGATTATATTATATTGATATGTATTTTTTCCCTCTTCTTATCTTTTAACGCTGTAGGATGTACGTGGGAACTACTTTTTTTCTTTTTTTGTATGTAATTGTTTCTTTTATGTTTTGTAGATTGTTTTGTTAGTTTGTTTTATTATTGTAAAAACCTTTTAAAAATTTAAAAAAAATCTTACACTAAGTAAAGCAATGCCCTTGAAGAGTGTTTTGGAAGTGTTGGTCATTCAAAAAGTAACACTGGTTGCTTTCTTGAAGGTGTGTTACACAACATATTACAATGATCTTATATTAATCTCATTGGCTTCTTAGCTGCTGCCAAGTACTACTTATAATTATGGTTCTTGGCTTAATTCAATCCATCAGAAAGTTTATGAATGTGAAATATGTTGCTTTTGCATCCACAATCCAAAACATAAAAGGAAATGTCCCAACATTGTTCTGCAACATTGTGTCTGTCTTGCTAATAGGGAAAACAATGCCAGGCTTTATATAGTAAAGGCCAGCCTGCAGGTTGATAGAACCAATGTCAGCAGTCATGATGGTCTACAGCAGGAGTTCTCAACATTTTAAAGCTGGGGGCCGGGTCACACTCCCTCAGACAGCTTTGGGGCCTGGATAGCCATTTTGCCCTTCCTCCACCACATGGCACTTGCTGGTGTGTTGGAGATGGTGGTGGGCCACATGAAATGGTGCTGCAAGCCACATCCAGCCCATGGGCCACAGGTTGAGAATCCCTGGTCTACAGGGTTCACATACTTATTCTCCCTACCATTCACCAAGAGACACCAAACAATGGAAGCATTCCTGGAACCTAACGAAGATGACAATTTCTCCTCCTCCTCCTCTCACCCAAATCCAAAACAATTTTCATGGCTTCTTTTTGACATGTTCTGTAGGTATCTATTGCTTGAGCAACAAACACTTCGAAGAAATTCTTCTTCCAAATCAACTGTGTGCACTCATGTATATCTATGTACAGGTGGAAATAATTGGATTGCTAATCCCTGAGGAATTTGAATTTGATATGAATTACAAATGCTTCTGCTCCATCTAACTCTATACACAACACTTGTGAGAAAGATATCTTACCCAGGTTCCTTTCATGTGCTATTCAGGGCCAAATTTATTTTAGGTTCAAGAGTATAGCAGAATACATCTGAATTAGGAACAAGGCTAAAAGAAAAATAAGGAAATTTGTTGCAAAACCTGATTGTAAATCACTCTCAGAAGTGGGCAATATGGGTTCTTCTTATATCTATCTATTCATCAAATTAAGTATCATTCACATCCCTGTATTTGCTGCTCTAAGTAAAGATGAATAAAGCAGAAAATATTGTCAAGTGTCCTCCCAGACTCCTCCTTAATACCAGACATTTTATAAATTACTACTTTGTGATTGAAACCTTGACAAAATCACTGATTCAAAAATGAGAGAAGCAGCAAAGATCCAGTTTAGCTGGTGCCATGCTTCAACAAAGATACGAAAAAAGAGGAGCGATCTCTATCCTCTGAATATGCAAAACCCATGATATAATAGCTAAAGTCAAATCCACTTCTTGCATACACACCTGCAGTCGGTTCAAGAACCAGTATGCATATAGATTGATAACCTAGATGAAATTTGTTGCCCACAAGCAGAGGTTTCAACACAGCATTTTATGATTATCCATATTTTTCAAGCACTAGATATCTAGAGAGCTCCTTGAAAAATAGCTCTGAGAGTTGCCTTGGGTTTGAGTTAGCAATTGGATTTAAATTCAGTGGAATTAGATTAGATTATACAGACCTGTTCATTCCTATTAAAAGGAGAGCAGAAATCCCCAGCAGTTGATACAAATTGAGATGACTTGCATTTTTTGCTTTTGTGCTAGAGTTCTTTTTTCAGGGCTTTAAAAAAATAACTAAATATGGCATTTGATTCTTAGAGTGTCTATGTTTACATTCTTATAAAATGGATAATGAGCTTTTAGACTTGTAACACAACTGTAATTATATCGTAGATGAAAGGTATTGTCAGATTAGATGACCTTTGTGATAGAAGATCAAAAGAATATATAATTAAATCAAATTCTCTAGAGTCAAGATGATAGACAAAACATATAAAGGCTCCTCAAGTATCACTGGAACAGATACTGATTTATCCTTTGTTGTTTTTTGTGGCTATTTTAAAGAAAGATTTCTCATTTTCATGTTCAGTGGTCTGAAAAGATGTTATGATACAGAAATCACCATGTGTTGAAACAAATTTACCTTTCCAATTTCTTTTGACATCATACCAATTGCACAATTCAAGAGATACTTGCATGTCAACCTAAGCAGACTGAAGAACAATTATGAAATGTAGAAATAACACAATACCAACATGGATTCCATCAGACTGCAGATCAAAGCAGATTCAAATGTATTTTCTCTATGATGTAATTGTGCACTTAGATAGTAATATGACATACACTGCAATGTGCTAGTTGAGGTTGAATAACATTTTTCTGTCTGATCACCCTTTAGGAAGGGTGTAAAAACTTGGTTGGCAGGACAGGTTTGGGGTGCTGGCCACATGTTAACCCCAGCCTGTTGGCTAATATGAGCCCCTCTCTCCCTGAACTCTGAATCTTGAATATTTTAATCTTTGAATCTTTTAATCCTTGTGACTTAATGGTTCTGATTTTATTTGCTATTTTTAATTTGTCGACCTTCTTGAATTTTTAATCTGAATTGTTTGGAGAAAGGCCTTGATTAATTCCACAGTTGTTAATTTTTTTTAGTATGTTTTTATGTCTGTTAACTGCCCTGAGTCACTTCAGTGAGTATGGTGGTATATAAATGTGAATAATAAATAAATAAATAAATAAATTATCCCTAACTTCAGCTAGTCAGACCCTTCAGTGTCTTCAGCTGCAATCATCATAAAATGTCCTACAACTAAGGTTGTGAACTAGGGATTTGTGCTGGCTTTGCAGAAAAGTGTCTAAACAGGATGCAGCAGGGACATTTTAAATTTCAAGGTAAGCTACATGGTAGTTCAAGAAGACCCCAATTGCTCTTCAGTGGATTCACACACCCCTACTAGTAACTCACATTCTGTTAGTCTGTAGCAGAGCAACCGCAGGACATGCAGCTGAAGGTGAGGGCACTTTTATCAATGCAGCGACCGAGGTTTATTGTTTGTACAAAATAGTTTTTACTTATGGTGAAAAAAAAGGCTTCCAATATTTACATCAGCAAAAGATAACAGCAACACAAATAAGATAACTTCTCCTTGGTGCCACCCAGTTCATTTCACTGTGGTGAACAGTCTTGTAAGTTTGTGTGGCAAACACAAAGTAACACAGTCTTTAACTTACAAGTTATGTAGCTCAGCAAAACGGTAGTCTTTGGCTGAGCAAATGGTTCTGCTCACAATACAAGTTGCAAAGTCCCTTTGGTATGGTGGCAAAGTAATGAGTTAGCATACACAAGCAAAAACAATTCCAAAGCCTTTCAGCAAATAAAGCAGTCAGTCTTACTCTTTCCTTCAGCAAGACGATCATCAGTGAGTCTGCAGCCTCTTGGAAAGTTTGTTGCAGGGTGGAACCTTTTTTTCCAGAGTACAATGACTAGTAGAAGTCCTTAACACACAGGCAATATTTTGTGCATAGATTCCAGGGAGTACAAGGGCAGTGTTTGGAGCACAGACCCTGGTGAGCACATAGGCTAAAGATGTGCGAGCTAAAACCTTGATTAATACACAGGTCTTGGAATTACACAGTCAGTCAGCAACACCTGTGCTGTTGCAATCTCAGAACTCTTAAAGCAAAACAGCAGTATTACAGTGGTATATAATATACTATACAATTAGTTAGGTGAACACTTAGTACCCTAACACATTTGCTTCAGCACTTTTGTGGTTAAAACTGAAGAAATTTGGAGAAAGAAAACTTTAACCTGTGAGTCAGTAAGAAAGCTAAAGTATAACTGTAGCAAAAAAAAGGAAGCATCAAAGCAGAAAGAGCAGAAACCCAACAAAAGCCAAAATCTCTGTGGAAGCTCTAGTTATTGGGCCCCTGGGGATGTCTCAGATTGTCCTCACCAGACTCTTAACTATTCCTGCTCACATAACCAAGCAGCCATTTCACACCCAAGCATGGCAAAGGATGATGCATAACTTCCTATATTAGCTGTATTTTATCATTTTCTTCCTTTTTCCCTTTAGGTAGGTATAGTGAATCTTCATTACACCTAACATTGAGTGTGTGTGAATGACTGATTTGATTGTGCAGGGTTTGGATGCATAGGCTAAAGCTGTGATAGTGAAACTTGGCACTACAGGTGTTCATGGACTTCAATTACCAGAAGCCCAAATCAACATTCCTGCTGATCAGGGCTTCTGGGAATTGAAGTTCAAGAACAGTTGGAATGCCAAGGTTCGCCATCACTGGTTTAAAGCAGTGGTGCCCAAATTATTTTTGCTACAGGCCAGTCCTGCCCCTGACACACAGCTGTAGGGGCCAGAGGTGGGCTGCTCCTGTTGCTGACCATTTCAATGTCAGCGGCAGCAGTGGCAATCACACTTTGTCTCCACTGCTCTGAGCAGCCTCTGGGTCAGTCCCATCGCTGCAGCAGCCTTTGGCAATGTGGATCGCTGCCATGGGAAAATTTTTGAAGCCTTCCCTGTTTCAAAATCCTCAGAGCCTTCTCCATCTCAAAATCCAGCACCATGGATTTTGAAATACGGAAGGATCCAAAAATTTCCCCAAAGCAGTGATCCACGTTGCCAAAGGCTGCTGCAGTGATGGGATGGAGCCAGAGGCTGCTCGGAACAGTGGGGATAAAGTATGATCACTGCCCCTGACTTCAGGCAGTGGGGGTGGGTGGATGGTTGATCGGTCCGGAGTCCTGAGTTCTCAGCCTTGGCCAGATTAATGAGATGTGTGGGCCTAATTGGGCCCATGGGCCATAGTTGGGGCACTGCCGGGTTAAAATATTTCTATGGACTATCCTTCCACCACTCCTACCTCACACATATTGTTTTCTCCATTAATTTCTTTTTTTAATGCTGGCCATTGGCTGATGCAGAGTAGATTCATGAAATGTGTGGCTCTGGGAGGGGATATAGAAGGAAGGAAAGAAGTTGGTAAGAGCCTTGTTGACACACTGAAGATCGACAGTCAGTTGCTCATGATTTGTAGCCCCCCCCTCTGTTTGTATCATTTCATTTTGCTCATTCATAACCCTCCTCAGTCTATCCCCACCATAGAAATATTTCCAAGAACCCAAATAGAAATTGATTCAAGCCACCTCCAATTCATTTTGGGGTGGATCAATACCAATTTGTACAGCAAAATATTTAGACAGAGATCAGTTTTGACCACATTCAGACACCTCTACTATAAACTGTAGAGTATTATTTTCCCTTGTAGTGGATCTTTTGTGTGTCTGTGAACATTTGGCAACATGAAAACTGTACTTTTTTTTGTTCAGAAGCATTCTGAAAGTAACTATTAAATGTTAGAAGCATCCTGAAAATAATTGCACATTATCATTGTTCTCTTTAACCAACATGATTTTATACACAAGCAGAATCATTAGGAAATGGCAAGAGCCTCTTGATAATTTTCTTTGCTCTTTTCAACAGCCCAAATATGTCTTGTTCTGCTCTGCAACGTCATTGAAAAGCATAGTTCTCTTCATAATATGCACTCTGCTTCCTGTTTTCATGCAATTTCCATCTATGCTAAAGAAGATTTGAATGAAATATTTTGAGATCTGAAAGAGAAATGGCCAAACTTAAACTGACCACATGGGAAAGGCTTACTTTTCTTCAAAAACATGGGGAGAACAGAAGAACTAAACTCACTAAGGACCATTACAGGGAATTATGGTGTTTCCAGTTGCAGATTAAAGGGGCACTTTTAAAAACATTGTACTACCAGGCTTATTGCAAGTTTAGTCCATCAGAATTTAACAAAAACCTAGGAAGCCAGAAGTAGACAAGTGCAGCAGAAATGACTCAAGGCAGCAGAGCAGTGGGCCTATGAAAAGGGAAATTTAACTAGATGTGAAAAGGAAATGTTTATTGCCTATTGATTGTCTGAACCATGTGATATCAAATTTGTTTGAAGCAAACTATAGAGCTGCTCAAACTGCTGAATACTGGAAATGTAGAGTGTAAATACGTTGTTTATATATGCCAGGAGTTCTCAACTTTTTAAAGCCGGAGGCTAGGTCACGCTCCCTCAGACAGCATTGGGGGTTGGACAGCCATTTCCCCCTTCCTCCGCTACACAACATTTCCTGTTGTGGTGGAGTCGGGGGGGGGGGCACATGAAATGGTGTTGTGGGTTGGATCCAGCCCGTGGGCCGCAGATTGAGAATCCCTGGTATATGCATATTCTTTTTAGATAGCATTTTTAAAATAATTATGTTGGTCTTAAATTTTAGCTCCTTCAGGTTTGGATAAACAAATAAAAATTGCCTATTGAATTGTGCTTTGAAATAAAACCCAGAATACACAATGAAGTAAGTCACCAGGGTTATGGCAGGGACTTAAAACACAGGTTTTGTTATGCTTATGACTTGGCCACCAAAGAAAGTGAAAGGCATCAGCAAGAGGAAATGCCTATGTTGTGAGATCCAACACTGTGCCACGAGACAGAATCTTAGTACTGTACATAATTTGAGCCTCAGAAACATGGGAGCCAGTTGCGCTCTCATTTTGAATCAGATGAATGAAAATCTTCCAGTTCAAGCAGAAGATGGTGAGAAAGGTTACGACCATGGAGATTTATTTCTTCTCTTGAAGAAGAGTTAGTTGTAAAGAATTCTGAAGATCCTATAAGTCGTACAACAAGGCAGAAATATAAGGATACAGTGATTCAAATGGAAAAGGAGTAGGAACCATATTTGGAATTGTCAATGGAGCTCTTATCAGAATTGAACTCTCTAGTAAGGGAATTCAGTCCTTACATTTGAGGAAGATAACATACATTTAAGTCTTCATAATCAAGAAACTCAAAGGAAAGTGTCTGCACCACAGGAGTCTGTTGGTCCGCTTGGTGTGGAAGTTTTTCCTATAAATTCTAAAGAGAGTAATGAGGAAATGTGTAGGTCTCAAAGAGTTTAAAACAACTCAGCAAAGTTTAATGATTATATTTTGAGCTTTTCAGCAAAGTGTGTTAGCATGAGTGCTCAACCAGTGTTGCAATATGCTAGTTGCAATTACATATACTGTATTCTTCTTTTTAGGCCAGACGTGAAACTGTCAAAATAAAGGCACCTTTCGGTGGGTTCATTCTGCAGTTCCTTTCACCTGACCCAGTGTGAGAAAGATTTGCCAGCAACACAAGGTTGCCATTACCAGGGTATGCCCAATAATGGTTCAAAAATACCACAGTCTTTGAGGAGGCTCTTTCTGTGTACCCCATTACATAGATACAGCATCTAGAAGTCTATCCAAAATGACTGCTGGGATGACAGTGTTTTAGTAGGGGAGAATGTAACCTATATGGACTATTTGGTTCAGCCCAATGGGTGAAGAAATTCTAGGAAGAAGCTGAGATTCAGAATTTGCATTAGAAAGAATGGGACAGCTGAAGAGGCAGGAACTGCTGTTCCCACAGAGCAGGATATGGCCCTTGCCACCATGGTTTCGGTGGTAAATTTTAATACGGTTGTGCAGGAGGGCCACTAGAAGGTAAATCCACATAACTGATCTTGAATATTTTCATTTGCACTTTTATTTCATTTTAGGGCTTTACAGATTGTACGTATGGAGCCAATTCCTCTACGATGTAGATGTCCAACTTTGATTGATAAATATCTTTAGCTTTGTTCTCATTAGGTTTCAGAAAGACATTTAAAATCATCTTTAATTATTCAAGCAACTCCTGTTCTGGTGCTGGTGAAAATAATATTGAGAGAGGAGAGACATAGAACCAGAGAGTGTTATGTGTGCAACTTGTGAAGCTTTACTATGATATGTTCAGTTTGTATCCTGAAAAAAATATGTTTAAAAAGTGGTCATGGAAAGATGTATTCTACATGGATAATCCCCCACCCCAAAAGAAAACAACAACAACACAAGTTAGGCTCTGTTTGCTGATGCACTGTCTTTGCAGTTCAGTGACAACTCTGGCAATGAGCCCATTTAGCATGTTGACACAAATAAATATTTGCATTCATGTGCAGCATGCTAGCCTAAAAAAAGTGGGTTGATGAATGAAATTAGAAAACAAAAGCAAACTGTCAGATTTATACACTTTCATTTAGTTTTTTGTAAATTATAGTGTTTGCTAGATAGACCCATGTTTTCTGCATTTAATCTATTCTTCACAAAATCCCCACTGCTCATTCACAGTAGGAGTCTTCCAAAGAAGGTCCAATTAGCTTATGACTTTGCACTCATAGCATTCTGGTTTTTTCTTTGCCTTTTAAGGCCATTTCCCATATTTTTATTAACAGGATTTTAAAAGTTCCATGGAGGGATTTTAGAAACCATTTTTTATTTCTGCCTTACTTGGTGTATCTCCAACATTGTCCTTCCACTGTTGGATGGAGGTGGCAGTGGTGGCGGTGGTATATCAGTTATTTGTAAACAATGTTCTTCCCGTGGTGAAGAAAGTTGCCACATGTGTTCTATCTGTATTATATACCAAAGCCATAATATTAATAATGTTAGTTGTAGATATTCTCAACTTTGAGCATTCCATCCTTCAATCCTTAGGAATTCCTTGTAAAACATGTAGATTAATAGGTTTTGGTCTTGTTTTGGATTTGATAGAGATCCCATTATTGTGAGACAGTTAATAAAAGAGATATATCAATGGTGGAGGGACTTTAAGGATTAAAACAGCAAAGATATGCCAAAAGCCTGGACACAAGTGGTTTACTATTTCACCTAAAATTACCACTTGATTTCCTTCACATGAAATTTTAATGACTTTGCCTTCATACTGCTGGAGAGACAAACTATCTGTGTCATTCCACTTAAAGTCTATGATGGAATTTGTTTTGATGGTAACCAACCCGACACAGAAATGAAATGTTAATGCTATTGCTTAAGAGTACAGTTTCTCATTGCATGAAGGTAACACCATCAATGGACACTAGTCCAGAGCTTCAGGGTAATGCTCAAGGAGGGGGGGGGGTTATAACCACTGAAGACTTCTTCCCCACATCAATGTGCAATATAGACTATAACAACTTGTGAGCTGTGACATTCCCAGACAGACCTGTTGATCATCCATCGGTTAGGAATAGATTGGAGCCATGGAAGCAAATGTTAGGAGTCTGTCTGTGGGCCTTTTTTTTCTCATAGATGAGGTCTTTGAACTGGAATGTCTGTGTGATCCCCATTTATATTATTGGGAGTTGTATGGTGGATTTCATAGAATAACTGCAGCTTTCTCAATCCTCTTGCTACCTGCCTGGACCCAATTCCATCTTCTACTTCATCTTCTTACCAGAATAAGAATAAAAAAGTGCCTAAGGCCATCTAGATGATTCTGAGATTTTCCAGTACAGTAGAACCCCACATAACTAAAAACCCTTTGTTGACGGAGCTCTTCATTATGTCGCTTTTTTATGTTATGCAAAGCACTATTGGCAGTACCCTGCATAACGGGGGGTGGGTGGGGTTCATTAACCGGGGTTCCCTTTGAGCGGGTATACCCCTGCTACTGAAAACCCTGTATAATGAACATTTGTTGTGCAGGGTGTCGCCCTTGCATAATTAATGCTTCGTTATGTGAATTTTTCCCTATGCAAAGTGTTAGTTATGCAGGGTACCATTGTATTACTGTCTCTCAGGTTTAAATCTAAAAACTAGAACAAGGGCTATGCAAATTAAAATCCCACTACTGGGTTTTGGCCAAATGAAAAGATCTAAATTTAAATAAATACAAAATCAAATTTAAAATACAGTATAGACAGAATAAGAACAGTGGCAAAATTCAAAGGTATTCCTGAGGACAATAGCTCTGGTATTGTACTGATTATGCAGTATTGGTTATACCCTTTTAAAATAATTAGTACTGGCACTCTTGGTGCTATTTTGATTTTTCCTGATAATGAAGATTGGCTACTGTTCCATCAAAACTGGAGCCAGAATTGTCCTACAGATGCCAGAAGAAGAACTGGTTAATTTGTGGTTGAAATAAATGTCTCAAATTTCTATAGTGCCTTCATTTTTCCATCACATATTTTTCTCCTACATTCCAATAGAATATAAGAATTTATATAAATGAACTGGATAAACTAGGAGTAAATTAAGCTTTCAAAAGTTTATCTTTCTCTCTCTCTTTCTCTCTCCCAAATACAATATGTCCTACAGGAAGGCTATGTTTGAGTGTTAATTAGGGTAGGACCTAAGTAAGCTACCCATTAAGCTCTTATGTGCTTTAACTAAAAATTTCACTATATGATATTAAGAAACAAAGTGCTTCAGGTCTTGGCCTTAAGTTAATAAATGTTTAATGTAACTAAGTAGAATGCCATTTTAACCTTAAGTTAAGAATAGTAACATAGAAATGCATGAATAGTTTATTGATGTACTGCTTGTATAATCTGAGTAGACTGTATGCCAAGCCTGTGAATAATAAGCTGGTGCCTAAGAATTCACAGATGAGAGATAGAGGTTCATTGGTAATGGAAATATGAACAAGAATATTCAATAGGAGGGACTATGAGAAAGGTGTTATAAGGGCTTAGTAGTTAGTGAACCAGAATGGAATCATTTTAGGTTGAAGGAGTAAAAGAGGTTTGTAGAAGCTTGTGAGGCTGGTTTTCCTGTTTCCTGTGGTCAAGGCCATTGCAGTTAGCGTGCTTCCAGAAAACAGAAGTTTTGATTAGCGAGTTGGAAGAAAAGATAAACTGTTGTTAGAAAATATGAAAATAAACTAATAAAGCATGGTCACCTGGAAAGCACTACATGAAAAAGAGGAAATGAGGAACAGGGCATTTACAGCCTATTCTCCTCAAAGAAATATGTCTATTTCAGTATTTGCCTTCCCATTGCAAGGGCTCTTTCTGAACCTCTCTTTGTATTGTGTCACACATGTTTGTTGAAACCTAAAATAAAACTGAGTTTGTTGGAGAATTGCACTTTGCCTTTCAAGAAATATGTTATCCACAACTTCTCCAACTTTCCTTTTTGCAAATTTTGGAGCCCCATGGTGACAGAGGGTAACCCTTTTGAGTCTGGTGTAGAGTACATCTCATCAGTGAGTTTGGATGTGGAGTGACAGTTGATCTGTAAAAGTTCTCCTAACAAGGGTTGGCCAGCTGATGAAAAGCTACAAATCTTGACTTGCCAATGTGGCCATGGATAGCTTGCCATGGTATGATTCCTGGGAAGAGCCAAATCAACCACAGATTAAACAAAAGCCTGCATTGCTTGAATCCTTCTGCAAATCAATGTGAATAGTTTTATACTGGTGGTACTAGTTTATGCCATCCTGCGTCCAATTTCTTTCTTCTTAGTAGGTGAGTAATCAGCTTTCAATAAAAATGGGCCAGGAGAGAGATAGACAAATCTTAAAGTAAGCAAGGATGAAAAAAATCAAGTGAAGCTGTTTGAGAGTTGGACTACAAATAAATATGAAAGGATTAGAAAGGCAGAGCCAATAATTAAGAGAAATATACTATATTTCCCAAAGATATTGAAGGGCTTTTAACTGGTTTTATATTGTTTGTAAGTTTTGTTGAGCAGCCAGTGAGGTGTTCACCAGAGTCAATTGATTGGGACGGTGTATAAATCTAAATAATTAAATAAACAATAAAAGGAGAGGGGGAACAAAAGGAAGAGATCAGGGAAGGTAATACACAATCATTTTTATGATTATAGCTGCTGAACCAGGATTTTATAGCAACTATATTGGTGGGAATATACTCTGCCTTCACAGTGACTGGGTCATAAGATAAAACTTGCAGTGATGCTTACTGGATCTTAATATTGGACAGAAAAATTATTTATTCTCACCTATTTATTATCCTCACTTCTAGCAGCAGATGGCATTCTGTATGTTGATAAATACTGTCTAAAAAGGTGAGGGTGACTGAACAGATGAATAGTACCTTCCAGATATGTTTATCAAAATAAGTATCATCTGGTTGTCTTACACAGGTATGCAGAGAAAACAAATACTGTACAGTAAGAATCAAGGTCTGCTCTTTGCTTTACTTGCAAAGAAGCATGGAAAAATTAAATTTCTATTTACTGCCACAGCTTTTTGTTGTGGATCTATAACAGAAATGCTGATGAATGTAGAGTATCCAGAAAATTCCTTTCTGATTAAACTCCTACCTGGGAACTGTACAGATGGTCTGCTTATGAAGATATATAGGGAAAGTTAACAAATGTCAAGCAGATGGCTTCCTATGAAGGAGGGCGGGGGAGTGATGTGTGTTGATAAAATACTTTGCTACAGGCTACCAAATATGTGCCAAGAATACAAACCACCCAGTTTCTGATGAGTCTTCCAGTATAATCCCATCATCAAACCTCTGTTCGGATTGTGGTTTATCAATACTGTGTTCAAAAATGTTGAGTTGAATGCATGAACAGATATTGGAATACTAAACATTTTTCAGCACAGTGTTTCTGCCAGATCCTTTCCCTTTATTGTGCTGCATATTTCAGTGAGGTAACAACTATTCTTTCCCTCCTCCCCCCCCATTGCACAAGTAAACATTTTAACAAGAATCTTCCAAGAATATGAACTTTATGGTAAAGGTAATAAAATACCACCAGATAGGGGCAATTCCTGAAAAACTACAGGTATTTTCATTCTATTATGGTAACTGGCAACACAACAACCACAACAACAATCACAACCCATCCATGGAACAGTACATTGTTATGTTGGAGGGACTTGTGTTCTCTAATGATGCTAGTAGCTATGCTGAATAGGTGCAGGTCTTAGTTGAAGAACCAGACTAAATGTGTTCCACGAACCATTTAATAGGGTGAGAACACAAAATGCCATGGATGCCTCCGCCCTCCCCCGGACTCCCCTGGACTTGCAACACCTGTCCGGGGGGATAGAAAAAGGCCACCAGCAAGAGCCTCGGTCAAAGATGCTGCCCCAGCTGCATGGGCAGCCGCTTCCACTGCCCCGGCTGTGCCAGCAGTTACGGATGCTTCTGCCCTCCCCCAGACTCGCAACACCTGTCTGGGGGGATAGAAAAGGGCCGCTGGCAGGAGCCTCAGCCAAAGACACTGTCCCAGCTGTGCAAGCAGCCAAGCACACCTTTGCCCCATTATTCGAACTTTTGTATTTTCCCCCTCTTGGCGTTCTTGTTTTGTCTTTTTGTAGTCCTATATGTAATATGTAAGCCTCCCTGAGTCACCATGATGTGGCGAGTGGGTGGCTATAAAAATGTAAATAAATAAATAAATAAATAAATAAATAAATAAATAAATACAAATTCTAATTCCATTTTGGCTGGATCATGGCCTAGATTAACAAGGATTGTGTTGAATGCTATGGCTCTAGGGTATCCATTGAAAAATGGACTACAGGATTTAACTCCTTTTGCTAGGCAACCAGGGCATGGAATTGATGAATGACTGGAAGACCATAAAAAATCAAAAGAATCTGGATGAGAGGGGAAAAATATTTTATTATGGAAGCCTATTACCAATCTGAGCCATCAAAACATGGATTTCAAAAACGCATGTACCAAAATTTGGAAAGGAAATCACCCAGATTTGGAAATTGGTGAGCAAAGACTAATGGACCAGAGACATGTTAGTCTGAAACATAAATTCTTCACTTATGTTGAATTACAAGAGATTGTAAGCAGATTGGTGGAAAGGTAGAAAACCATGACAGGGGCCAGAAATGTGAGGTTGGGAACACTCCGGGGGGGGCGGCAGGTTGGTTCACTGCAGCAAAGACATCATCTGATCACTATAGGGGCAAACTAGCCTATTCCTGCGGCAGACCAAACCTGTGTAGTCAGCCTCAAAATCTGAATAGAGCATTTGTCTCTCTGTGTTGTAGACACATGGTATATTTGGATACATTCACACATGTTTTTTAAACTTTAAAAATGTCTCCTATGCCCGTGATGGTGAACCTTGCACTCCAGATGTTCTTGGACTTCAATTGCCAGAAGCCCCCATGAATCCAAATGAATGGGTTTACTACGATTAATCTGGTCCATGCCGCTCTTGTCGCTCCTGGAAGTGGAAGTAAAATGCACCCATCCATTAACGTGGATTCATGTGGGCTTCTGGCAAATGAAATCCAAGAACATCTGGAGTGCCAAGGTTCGGCATCACGGTTCTATGCTATCCACTTTGCTTACTGGATTTTTGGTGGTGATTATAGCTATTTTCAACTCATACATTAGTAAGCTGTTTTTAAAATGTTAGAAACTATCATTTCAAGTGCAAAGGCATTGTCAAGGTTTCCTCATGTTTTGTTTGCTTACAATGAATATCCAAGCACAACATGCAAAACAAGTGTGTTTTTTCTCAGCTGAAGGTTTTGTGGCATTCCTTTTAATTTTTATAAACTGGTTCAATTCTATAGACTACAATTATCTGAGACCAGAAAAAAAACCCAAATGTTTATGAATTAGTTTGGAGAACAAAATGGCAATTATTATTTTGAAAAACTAATGTTTATACATTATAACCCTACTTATTTGGTACCAAATATACCAGAGTGTGGATAACTGTTACTATTTTATCTTTGTCCCAAGTGATCTATCGGTGTATCAGTCTATACTGAAAAAAAGGAACTTCCATCATTTGAGGTCACCTGTGCTACCCCATTGATAGATCCAGATGATTTCCACATTGTGTGATTGATCTTCAGGAATGTAACCACTGTAGTGATTCCACGTTGTTCGTATATCTGCTTATAGGTATGTGTTGGGAAGCAGTGAATGGGGTTTAATTAGTCATAAGTTGAAGGGACTGCAGTGGTTCAGGTGGCTAAGATGCTGACTGGAAGGTGGCAGGTCAGCAGTTTGATACGTGAATATTGCAGGACAGATTGAGCTTCCGTCTCTGTCGCAGCTCCTGCCAACCTAGCAGTTCAAAAGCAAGAAATTGCAAGTAGATAAATAAGTACCACTTCAGTGGGAAGGTAAACAGCATTCGGTGTGCTCCATTGCCTAGTCATGCTGCCATATGACCACGTAAACATCTGCAAACGCAGACAGTGCTGGCTCTTTGACTATGAAACAGAGATGAGCACTGAACCCTAGAGTCAGATATGACTAGCTTTCGATCAAGGGTGATCTTTACCTTTACCTTTAAGCGTACGAGAGATACAACAATTTTAACTGTTTAGTTTTAGTTTAGTTAATTTTATTGTAAGACGTTAGAAGAGAATTAATTTTGTGCTCAGCTAGAGTGAAATCTGAGCTTGAGTATGATAAAATTATCAGGTCATAGGGTCTTATGACTGACAATTTGCCTCCAAACCTACAGAAATTTGTGGATTAACAGGAACAATACCAGATGCCTGTGTTTATCATAATAGGGTTTATCTGAATAAGGGATTAAATACAGAATGAAACTGGGTAATTATTCTGAGCATAAAAAATTCATCTGAGTATCAAGATAAAAGTTTTTCAATGGTGCAATAATTCCAGGCAATATTCACTTGTCTATTTCTAACAGTTTTATTTATCTACACATTGTTTCCATGTTCCATATGCACAAGGTTAATTCACAGAAAATATCCAAAATAAAAGCATAAAGGACAAAAATCCAGAACATAAACTTGTGAAATTTTCTGCTTTGCCATAAAATATCTGGAAAGTTAGCTACTAATGTCTGAGAATGTTCAGCCTACATTCTGAAAATTCAGGACTTTAAAGTCTAAAAAGGCACGCTGAAAGAACAAAAAATGCATTTCAAAAATACCAAAGTTCTTACGAAAACATATAAAGTAAATATATACGAAAGAAAATGCATTTCATAGTCTACAAGCATATTTAATTGCATACACAAAAAAAGTTAAAATGCTTACCAAGCCATGCCAGTTTGAATCTGTGTGTGGGGGATTCATAATGATTTTCTACTGCTGCTGTATTGCTATATATCTCTGTTGTTGTTGAAATATGAAAAAACCAGCTGCTTCACTGCTATACGTTGCTGATATCAACAATGCATTTCTTTCTGGCCATTATATATACCTTTTAATTACCTTCTTAAGCATAAAAAACAAAGGATTGGAGTTCCAGAGTATGCAAAGACTGGCTCTCCAAGAGCTGGAGTGGCAGGTGATGGCAAACCTTCATCCAAACAATAACATAATTTATTCTGACTGAAATTCTACAGGTCTTGGAGAGACCAGCTAGTGCTGGCAGCACTTCTTGTGAGACCAGAATGCTGGACCATCAGAATATAGTGGAATACTGCAGCTTTCAAAAAATTGTGTTATAGAATACTGTTTTCATTATTGGTGCATTGCAAAACCAAATACAGTGGTACTTCATACAATGATTTTAATATATTCATTGTTGTACAAAACAATTGCTATATGATGCATGCATCATTTAGTGATTTTCCCCATGGGATGCATCTTACAATGGTTTTTGTTTATTTTTGCTAAGTGATTTTTCCCATTGAAAAATTATTGTACAATTTTTTCCATAAGGAAAATTGTTATGCGGGACACCATGTCTCCCCCAAAACCTAATTGTTATGCGATTTCATTGCTATACGGGGCGATTGTTGTATGAGGTTCCACTTGTACATTCAACTTGCAAAATTATTTTTATTATGATAGGATATTCATTTATTTATTTATTAGTCACATTTGTATTGCTGCTCACTTGGCAAGTGACTCTGGGTGGCGTACAACAATTACATAATGAACTACATAAATCCCACTAGAGAACTATAAAACAACCCTTAAAACCAGTAAAAACCCCAATTAAAAATACAATAAAAATTAGCCTCACAACAAATTAGCCTGACCTCCCCAGTGCCCCACACCTGCTTTGCCAGCCAGGTTTTTAGTTCTTTCCTGAAGGGCAGCAACTCTGTCTGGAGTCATAGTTCAATTGGCAGGAGGTTCCATAGGGTCAGAGTAGACATAGAGAAGGCCCTCCTTCTAGTGCTAGAGAGATGTGCCTCTCTAGCCGATGGCATGACCAGAGAGCCTTTCCGGTCCACTCTGGTGGGATGGGCAGATGTTCTTGGGGTGACGTGGTCTCTTAAGTATCCTGACCCACTACCATATAGGGCTTTAAAAGTCATTACCAGCAACTTGAATTGTACCTGGAGGCATACTGTAACCAGTGCAGCTCCTGAAGTAATGGCAAGGCATGAGCGTAACGTCCACACCCCATCACCACCCAGGCAGCCATATTCTGGACCAGTTGAAGCCTCCAAATGGTCATCAAGGGCAGCCCCATGTAGAGTGCATTACAATAGTTCAGTCTGGAGGTGACCAGAGCATGTGTGACCATAAGCAAGGATTCCCAATCTAGGAGCAGGCGTAACTGGCATATGACATGAAGTTGTGCAAAAGCCCTCTTGACCACGACTGCCACCTGCTCATTGAGCAGGAGTTGCAAGTCCAGGAGGACCTCAAGATTATGCACTGGGTCTGTTTGGGCAAGATAGACCCATCCAGAACCAAAGATGGTAACTCCCAAGATAATGTGGGCCCCCTAACCCTTGGTTTAGGGGTTAGTTTATTCCAAGTAAACTATCAGTCCAAGTTGCATTTTTTTTAAAAAAGACACCTTCCATTTTCAGGACTTCTTTTTCTATATTTCTCATAATTTTTCAGCATTCTATACTTGCACCATCATGTACATGAGAAACTATGGGTGATTATGAAAGAACAGGGGTGTCTCAGCAGCCCAATGGGAGCACTTCATCCCTCCCCAGCACAGAGTCCCCCCTGACCCTCTTCCCATGGGAGTGCATCCTCCCTTCCCCCAGCAGAGTTCCCCCGACCCCTCTGTTTAGGCACTCAGTCTCTAACAGGTTTTTTATTTTTATTTATTTATGGTCATATTTATATGGTGCCCTCCTTGCAAACAACTCAGGGCAGCTAACATAGCATTAAAAACAAACAATTAAAACACAGTGATCATGAGCAAGGAGTCCCAATCTAGGAGCGGGCGTAACTGGCATATAACACGAAGTTGTGCAAAAGCCCTCCTGGCCACGACTGCCACCTGCTCATTGAACAGGAATTGCAAGTCCAGGAGGACCCCCAGATTATGCACCGGGTCTGTTTGGGGCAAAACTGCCCTACCCAGAACCAGTGAAGGTTCGCCATCACTGAGGTAAAGGAAAATGCGGTGACACCTACAACCCACGTAGAGTGGGCTGAAACATATGCTAAACTGAACCTTCATTTTATCTCAGCTAATGTTCATTTTATCAGCACTCACCTATTAGGTACCAATTCAGGACATCTACCACCTTAACTGGATTACATAGAAAGGGAGTACAATGCAGGCTCCTATGGTATATAAGTGATTCCTCAACCCACACTCCAAGTTAACCTGTTGAAATGCCTGGAGGATAAAATATAGCTCTGTAGAATTCTGTGGCATCCTGTAGCAGAATATTAATCCTTTCTGGAAATGAGCATCCCTTTGGGAATGAAAGGATTGTAACTCAGTGTCAAAATTTCTAATTCATACAATCAAGCAAGATGAACTCTTTAATCAATATTACTAAAACCTCCTGGGAAAATGGATAAACGGATCATATACATCTTGACCTTCAGTTGCCAATTCATAATGAGTGAAACGAGTTTTCCTTATTTGTACCTACTCCTCATCATATTCTTACTAATGGCTCAAGGTTTCAACAGTGAAGCTATATCACCCTACCAGTTTGGGGTGAGTCCCCCTGCCCCATTCAAACCACAGGCAACCCCTGGCTAATGTGCACTGAAGAATGGGATTAGGAGAACACAAAAAAAGGAATAAAGGAGACCGCAAAATAAATATTCTTTTACTATTAACCAATAATTTATGCTCCCCAATGCAAAGGTTCTGTAATTATTAATACAGTAATACCTTGCTTAAAGAGCAAAATGCGTTCCACGGGATTGCTCTTTAAGCGAGTTGCTCTTTAAGCGAAACAAATTTTTCCATAGGAAAGCATTGAAAAACCAAAATTCTGTTGTGGACCTCAGAAAAAAGCCCTGAAAAAAACTTTTTTTTTGTTCAAAATTATTTATAAAGTGCACTTAAACAGCACAAATTCTGTAGTGTGCAGGGACATGTTAAATCAAACAATAATATTCCAAACATTAAACTTCAACTTTTAAAACATCACACATCAAGAATAAAGTTTTTTTTAAAAAGGATTCTTTTACAGCTGGAGTGCCAAAAAATTTTGGGCCGCGGGCTGATCACATAGTTCAGGGAGCTGGTCACTAAGGCCTGGGGGCCAGATGCAGCCCCCAACATCAATTCATCCAGCCCACAAAACCCTCATCACTCCTGGAAGTGGAAATAAAACGCACCCATACAGGCGTGTTTTACTCCCACTTCCAGGAGCGACAAGGGCTTCACAGGCTGCATGAATTGGTATTGGGGGCTGCATCCAGCCTGAGGGCCGTAGTTTGGGCACCCCTGTTTTACAGGGTACCCTGCAAGAAAGTGTGAAAGGCACCCCTCCACAATTGCTGAAAGTCTGTCTCCCTGGTCCACTTACCAAAATGGGAGAGGGGCCAGCTAGCCAGCCTTTTGGCAATTGCAGAGGGATGCCTTTCACCAGAGAAGTGCATCCCCATGGAGAAGCGTTTCTCTAGCAAAGGCACTCCTCTGCAGAGAGCACAAAGCTGTGTGGCTGGCCCCTCTCCCGTTTCGGCAAGTGGAACAGGGAGACAGCCTTTCGGCAATTGCAGAGGGGTGTCCTTCCCCAGAGAAGCGCTTTCACACGGAGAAGCGCATCTCGGTGGGGAAGCGGTTCTTTTGCAAAAGGCATCCCTCCACAATTGCTGAAAGGCTGTATCCCTGGTCTACTTGCCGAAATGGAAGAGGGGCCAGCCAGTCAGCCTTTTGGCAATTGCAGAAGGGTTTCTTTCGTCATAGAAGCACTTTTCCGTGGGGATGCACGTCTCTGGCAAAAGGCACCCGTCCACAACTAGAGAAAGGCTGGCTGGCTGGCCCCTCTTCCGTTTTGGCAAGTAGACCAGGAAGACAGCCTTTCAGCAATTGCGGAGGGATGCCTTTTGCAAGAGAACCGCTTCCCCACCGAGATGCGCTTCTCCGTGTGAAAGCGCTTCTCTGGGGAAGGACACCCCTCTGCAATTGCCGAAATGCTGTATCCCTGTTCCACTTGCCGAAACGGGAGAGGGGCCAGCCACATAGCCTTGTGCTCTCTGCAGAGTTGTGCCTTTGCTAGAGAAACACTTCCCCGTGGCACCCCTCCGCAGATAGCAGATGGATCTGTTCTCGTTAAGCGAGGTTTTGCTCACTCAACAAGGCAGACATTTTGAGGAAAATGCTGCTCGTTAAGTGAGTTACTCGTTATGCAAGTTACTCGTTATGCGAGGTATTACTATATCTAGGCGGCACTGTGTCACACTGTGTCACACAATCAACTAAAAAAATCAAACTATTTCAAACTATTAATTACTTGACTCCAGTTATCAGTCTAATTAATCTGCTTACTGGTAGAAAGCTGGATTGTTAAAAACAAACAAACCCTGTGAGTTGTGTTAAGTTTATTTTTCAAAGCCTTAGATTTCAATGTTACAAACATGTAAC
Source organism: Furcifer pardalis (assembly GCA_030440675.1). Classification (NCBI taxonomy): domain Eukaryota; kingdom Metazoa; phylum Chordata; class Lepidosauria; order Squamata; family Chamaeleonidae; genus Furcifer; species Furcifer pardalis. The sequence continues at coordinate 65,928,373 of CP126896.1, forward strand.
TTAAAAATGCAGCAAGCCCAATATGGCAACTATAGTAAAGTCCATAAAAATGGCTAAATTTCAGTTGCTTTCAATATCACTTACATATCATACAAAAGAATGCACAAGTTGTGTTTTGCAGAACTCAGTCTGAGAACACTAGAATATATACTTAAGATTCAATGCTAGAAAATGGGTGGGATTCAGACTTTGTCATGCTTAGAGCAAACTCACAGAAGTAAATGAAGTATATGCCATTAACAACTAATATAAATTCAATAGATTTCAGTGGAATCTGCCCAACTGTATTACTAAATCTGCAGGGATATCAGGAGTGGTACTTGCGTTTGTCTTTTTCTATTACATTTTTTTGTTCCAGTGCCTGCAGATGAACTTGTTTGTTTGTTTGCTGCACTTTATAATGCCATTCTACACAGAAAGAGCCTCCTTGAAGATTGTGGTATTTTTGAACCACAATCGAGCATACCCCGGGCAACGGCCACTTTGTTGTGCTGGCAAATCTTTTTTACTCTAGGTCAGGTAAAAGAAACTGCAGAATGAACTCACCAAAAGGTGTCTTCATTTTGGCAGTTTTATGTCTGGCCAAGACACAGTGGGGTTTGTTTTATTCTCAATAGATGTTTGTATGGGGTTTTCATATTTTCTTGACCACAAATACTGTACCTGAATTCTCCATTCTGCAAGTTCTAAATTCCTTATAGAACACTTAGAAAACATGGGAGAAAAGTCTAAAATGGAAGACTTGGAAGCTTAGCTAGGTCAAGCTTCCTGTTCCTATCTTGCTGCTAGCTAGGAGCTTTCTGTCTGATTAGGAACCATGGACAGAGTTAAGATTCAAAAGCTTCCAGTTTAAGCTTTTCTCCAAGAGGCATCACGTTTACTAACTTAACTTCTATCTAACCACTGTGAAGTAAATTAAGTCTTCAGCTTCATACAGCACTTAAAAATACTGAATTGAAGAACATAGAATGTTACAATTAAACTGAGATCAATGAATGGTAAAAAAAACAAAAAACAAACAGACATTTTAGTCTGAAATCAGAAAAATGGTTGAAGAGAGTGAGGCCAAATTGAGGAGATCTGCTAGGAATAAGCAAGGAACCAGATAGTAGAAACATTTGCCCTAGAAACAACTCTTAGGATTTCTTTGGGAGCCAAACCAACCCAGAAGGCAATTAATTAATCCCCCATACCATGCAAGTTTAAGTAATTAATATCTCAATATTCCGATTGTTACATTAGCTATCAATTGTCACTTAATCTACTGTCTTTTCCCAACAGATGGCATAAAATATTCTATATGTGTGAGGAAGTAAATTTTGACTGATAAAAGCTCACACTGAAACAAATCTATTAGTCTTTCAGATACCATAACATTTTCTTTTTTTCCCCCTTTTTCTGTCTCCTCCCCCCCCTCTTTTTACTTTTCTCCTTTCATTTTGTCAAGAGGGCATAATTAACATATATGGGATATGTGTAAGAAGGGAATAATGTTACAGTGATAATCTTGCAGTAAACAGATAATAACAAAGCCCATTGAGGAACTGATGATAAAAGTCAATCTGTGTCTATAAACCTTCTACAAAGACCATAATGTAATGGAAAACTATGTATCTGCAGAAAATTAAGTAGCATAAAGATATGCATTTCAGTAATAAGTTGGTAAGAATGAGAAGAAGACATCAGATTTTGCAAACTATAGCAAGAGCCTACTAATTTGGTAAAAACAAAACTGGGGACTAGAATTGGATCCATTCTAAATTAATTGTGTTTAGGCCTTGCTGTTATCAAAAGAGAGACTGGTCATAACTTGAGTCCCATATTAATGTAAATTTATTTATTTATTTATTTAATTAGTTCGACTTTTATCACTGCCCCCTTGCCAAGGTGACTCCTGGCATCTTACAGTCTAACCAATGAGAATACTAAAACATAAAAGTGTTACCTAAAAATCGCTATCCCTTTTTAAAGTGGAGATACATTTTTAAATTAAAAAGTTTGTCTGCTGGCGGAGTCCCCCAAGAACCACAGAGATTTTAATTTCAGACAAAAACAAGACTGGTTTATTGACAAAAATAGCATCTAAGCAACAGGGCCTGCTGGATAGAAAGCTATATCTAACCCATTTTTGTCTGCTAGAAAAATCTACGTGATGAGCTTCCCTAATAAATTTGATGGGAGAGCTCTCTTGCCCTCCAAACACAGGACCTGTTATATCTTTTCTGCTAATCTTTAACAGCTATCTAATTACCTATTGCTACAATACAGTTTATACAGTAAAACAAAAGACCAGCAGTGGGGGTTTCATTCATAAGTAAATAATTCAAACTTTAGTTACAATGGTTTGTTAGCACCTTCAATTCCAGATACAATGACAAGTTTTTAAGGTAAATAGTGACATTACAAAATAAGATTGCAAACATCCAGGAAGATTTAGGGGAGGGGATGAGGTGTATAGTAGCCAATGGCATGCTAGAATACTTGAGTGTGCTCCAATGATCAGGCTTGGCTCAAAGACTGGAGCCAATCAGCATTGATGGAACTCTAAGGAACTGGTTTATGAGACTTTGCTTGAGGATTTACCTCGCATTACTCTCCACCCTGACTTCCAGGCAAATCTAATTGTCATTGTGTACATGTGTTAATTGCAAATCACAGAAACAAAGGCGAGATATAGGCAAAGCAATCAAGTTGGTAAGGTGTGAGGCCTCCAGGCATCTGGGGATTAATTGTTTCCCTCTTGGATAGCAACATACCTTTTGGAGAGGAGGACTGGAGTTTAAAGATTTTTTTTTCTTGCAGTTTTCTGCTTTGGAAATACAAAATAGAGCATGTTAGTTTACCAAAATATTACACAGCAAGGGAAATATCAAAAAAGACCTTTTATTAATGTATGTATAAAGGGGAATTTAAGAGCCCCATTCATGATTTGCAGGACATCAGGAATTTCAATAGAGTTCCCCATCCAGTTTTGTTAATAGCTAATCTATCACTGACTCCTAAGCCAATTTACACTGTTGCCTCAAGGTAAAGAGGATTCCAGGACAGTCTGGCTGTATTGATGAATAGGGCTTCATGTTTGCCCATATGGTCTGAGAGGACACCAAGAACTTATTTGAACAGTTTGAGGTACATTCAAACATCCTATGTATAACAGCAGTTTGAGATCTTTATAAATGTATTAAAAATCAACCCTTGCAGTTATCTTACCTGCAACTAATCATGTATAGTGTGATGTTTGTGAAAATGTAAGACTAAACTTGAAGTGGATGGCAAATTAAAATAATGAGAGAAGCATATTTTATTGTGTGTGTGTGTGTGTGTGTGTGTGTGTGTGTGTGTGTGTGTGTGTGTGTGTGTGTGTGTGTGTGTGTGTGTGTGCGTGCGCGCGCGCGCGCACACACACACACTTTTGTAACCCAATTTTTATATATATAAGATTTCAAAATTGGGGTTACAAAAGCATCCCCATAATAACAATTAAAACAATAAAACTGTTGAAATACCCCCGCTTTCATAACAGTTAAAGACTAAAACAGTTAAAGACTAAATCCCATAAGATAACTCATGGGATTTACATTTATGTAATTTTCAGTGTTGGATACAGGCCGACCATGATTACAGTGACTTACAGGTTCAAAAATAGTGAAAAATCACTGAAGTACATAAGTCATATGTATTTCAAAGGTACATTATTGTTTATCTTTTTCCCCCAGACAGAAAGGAGCCATATGACAGTGGTGGGTGTGGGAGGAGGGCTGAATGACTGTCTTGTCTCCAATTACCTTGGGAGTGGTGAGTTCTCCAGCACTGGAGTAATTCAAGAGAAAATTCTACAGCCAGCTGTTGAATCTGCTTTGATTCTGGATTCCTGAACTGAACACCTCAAGCTGATTTTACAAGGTTGTAGTATCTATTATGGAAATTAATTTAAACTGGAGAGTTTGGCCTCAACATCTGACCATGATTATTTTAGGAGCATTTCTAATTCCTCTACAACCCACACCACTGTAATGTCCATCTTCATGAAGACTCCTGCAGTGTTTGAAAGCTCACTTGTTTGTAAGACTTTAGGAATCTAATAAAGATATATCACCCAACTTTGTTTCAAGTTTCAGAACTGGCCATGCATTCTAGCACTTAGAATAGGTTATTGTAAATCAGTGGTTTAATTATATTTGTGCCCAGAAACTATCTTTAACTGATATCCTTCTTTTAAAGTCAGAGATTAAACTATAGCTTCCTTGTTTTAGTTTAATGGGAAATTATCAGTTTTTAACAACAACAACAACAACAACAACAACAACAACAACAACAACAACAACAACAACAACAACAACAACAGTAACAGTAACAGTAACAGTAACAGTAACAGTAACAATAACAATAACAATAACAATAACAATAACAATAACAATAACAATAACAATAACAATAACAATAATAATAATAATAATAATAATAATAATAATAATAATAATAATAATAATAATAATAATAATAATAATAATAATAATAATAATAATAAATCTCACACACTTGGTACTATGGCATGCAAGAGAAAGATAGAAATTCTTCTCATTATTTCCTGCAAGAAATACATTATGCCTGAGTCAGAATGTGATATTGCACTTATTTGTTTTACTTTTTAACCAGAATTCTATTTTCAATTAGTGTTTGCAAAAGAGAAATCACTTAAGTCTTAGTGGGCAAATCATCATGCACTAACAAGAGTCTAGTGTAATTCCTGGGTTTTTGTTTGATCAGGTAGAAACCTAGTAATGCAACCAGCACCTCATCAGAGTGACAATTTTCTACTAAACACATATAATTTCAGTTATGCAAATGCAAATCAGCAAGAGGAATCTTGTTTCTGAGCAGAACACACTACATCAGGGGTGCCCAAACTTTTTGGGCAGCGGGCCAGTCACATGGTCGACTGGGCAGGTAACATGGTTCCTCCCATCCAGAAGTGGAAGTAAAACATTTATGGCAGCTGCAGGTCATTTACAGCAGTGTTATGTGCATGTGTGGGTGCATTTTGAGTCCATGCATGTGCATTTTACTTCTGCTTCCCAGAGCAGTGAGGGCAGTGTGGGTCAGATTAATTGGTGCCATGGGCCATAATTTGGGCACCCCTGCACTACACACTATGGTTGGCTCCAAAGGCTCTTCCTCTAGTGATGCAGCTTTAACTACTCAAGGAGATGCCGAACTCTGGAAAAAGATGAAAACTTTTTCAACTCTAAATGCTTGTCAATATTCACATTTGCATAAATCATTGCTTACATGTAAAGAAGTCTGTATCTGTTTCAGTCAGGAACTACTTTAATATTTTCAAAAGGATTCACCACCAAGTTGAACTGTGAGTTATATGGAAAAGTTTGAACGTGAAAAGCGACCAGAGAGCTCAAGAAGAGAACCTTTTCATAAAAAGACATTCAATCCTTTTTAACAGTAAGTTCCATTAGCAGAGCAACTAACCAGTAACTTTAAACTTTCAGTCATGTATAAAATTCAGTTTGTGAAATGGTTGAACAAAGGAAATAGGTTTTAACTTATAACAATTCTGTTCACAAGCTGAAGAGCAAAATGCCCACCAATATAAGATACTTTCTTTTTAGAGACATCCTCGAGCAAGAACACAAATTCAAAAGTATTGAAAGGTATGAACAGAATACTTAATCTAAAACTGTGGGAAGCATGGACAGCAGCTAACTCCTTTCAGCAGATCAGCTCTGTTAATGTTTCAACCTCCTTCTGTATGTTGGGTGACTTCCCATTTTATATTCCTAAAAAATGTATTTGGAAAATGTGTGCATGTCTTCGCCATGGGTCCAAACAGTTTTGCAATGGGCCATTCTTTATATAGGAAGGGTATGTTTTTGTTCAGAAGAACCAAATGCCCAATTTCATTTTTAGCTATGCAACATAAAGACTTTGTGGTTCATACCCCTAGGTAGGAGTCAGAGAACTCAACAGGGAAATTACTGTTTCTACGTGCAATGTGAGTCTGAAGTAGCAGTGGAGCTTAATGTAGACATAAATGATATCGTTACTTATACATAAAACAAGACAAATAGGGATGAAGCAAATTAGCCCTCCATGGAGAAATGAGGGTCTGACCAAGCAAATCGCCCTAGCTTAAGACAGCATTTCTCATTCTGGCATGTGAAATATTGTGATGACCTGTAAAAGAACTGCTGAATTTTGTAAGGTAAGGAGTGTGGTTTGGAGGATTGTGGAGAGAGATTTATGTTACCCCAGTGTGTAACAAAGTAACACTGTAACACCCCATGAGTGGTGTTCGCTTGGAGAAACTGCCCTATTGTGTACGTTCCTGGCTTGCACTGAAGACAAGCTGTTCAACTCCCCGTGTGGTGGATGACTGGAGGAAGATTCCCCTTCTCAAGAGGCCCAGGTGGCAGAGAGGGAAAGGAGGGAGATAGCATGAAGATGAGTCTAGCTGGTCAGAGATTATCAGGTGGAGAGATTCCAACGGAGGGGGGCAGGCCAGCAGGAGTTGGAAAGAGAGTTGGGGTTGCTACAGAATGAATGAGTCCACTGATTAACCCCCAAAAGGACTAGGGATTGTGTGACATCTGGTAGGGGGCAGGAGAGAGGTGGCGAATTGGTTCTGAAGTGGTTTAACTATATAAAATTCAATGTAATGCTTTGTGAGGCTGTCGGAACACCAGGCATCTCTGTAAGGGCCCCCCCACCATGCTTCTGAGCATGTGCTCATTTCTGGAACATATTTAACCCTTACCTTCCAACTCTGAGAGAACTGGGCCGCATTTCAAAGGAGAACTTAAAGCAGAACACGGGAGGCTTCTACTTCTGGTAGCATGCAGCCAAATTGCCTTGTGTGTGTGTGATAAGAAAAACAACAATCTTCAAAGAGAAACAGCTGTTTTATTCCTTCAGGTTCATGTAAGAAAGTTCAAGGAAAAGCAGAAATCCAAAAGGTTATATCCATAAGATCAGTCCAGTAAACAGTCCAAGGTCTTTTAGGTAATCATAGTAAAATCATGCCAGCAGACAGTCCGGGGTCTTAACTCATGGAGAAGCAGAGTAATCCCATACCAGCAAACAGAGTTACAGTCCAGGGTCTTACGCCATTGAAATCCAGACACGTACTAACTCTCACTTCTCTGCAAAATGGAGAATCTGCCATCAGGTGGGATAGCTTTAGCCAATCACGTAACAGAAGGCAACAGAGAATAACTTTCTCAAAACAATAGTTGTTTACATCTATGCAAAGACACACACGCCAAGTTCTGCTGGCTAGGCTGGCTAGAAAGATAACAACACAGGAACACTGAAATGTCAACAAGTCATTGTGGCAGTCTTGTAAGGCATACAGAGAGAAAAATGGATTTCTATGAGGCCTAGCTGAAAAATAGCAATTTAAAGCCTTGGGAGACATTAGGAAATAGGGCTATTTCCTGACACGCCCCCCCCCCCTTTTGGAAAGGCAAATCATAGTTTGGCTTTACCAAAAGGCACTATTTTCTAATGTTGAGCAAGTGATTGAGCAAATAAACAATCTTTTGTATATATAGGATACCAAGCGTTAAAGCTTCTTCCAGTTTTAGTTACTGGAGGTACACGTTAAATAAGTTACATTCTGCATTGCAAGCATACTAACTCAGGTGTTTACGCACACACCTTTACACTCTGGCTAAAACAAATCATATAACAGGTACATCAGTTTCGTTTTTCCCATCATCAGTTTCAGGAAACACTCTACTAAGGGAATCTGCATGTACATTCTGAGTCCCTTTGATGTGTTGTATGGAAAATTGGTAATCCTGTAACAACAAAGCCCATCTCAAGAGTCTTTGGTTTGAACTCTTCATCTTGTTCAGGAACTTCAATGCATTATGGTCAGTGAGTAACTGGAATTCTCTTCCCCACAAAAATGGCCTGAGCTTGGTTACTGCCCATATTATGGCCAGGCACTCCTTTTCCACTATGGAGTAATTACGCTCTCAGGGAAGCAGTTTTCTGCTGAAGTATGAGATGGGATGCATGTTTCCTTCTTCATCTTTTTGGAGGAGACACGCGCCAAGACCATAATTACTGGCATCTGTCTTCAAAATGAACTCTTTGTCAAATTGTGGTGGTCTGAGAATAGGGTATGAAACCAACTTCTCTTTTAACAAGTCAAAAGACTTCTGACACTCATCAGTCCACACAACCTTAAGAGGTTTTCGTTTTTGTGTTAGCTCAGTCAGGACATGTGCAATAGTACTGAAATCAGGAATAAACGCATGGTAAAAACCAACCAGACCTAGAAACGATTTCACCTGTCTCTTCGTCTGCGGCGTAGGCCAGTCCTTGATGCTTTGGACCTTGGCATGGACTGGAACCATTTGAGAAGAACCAACTTCATGTCCTAAATAAATCACTTTTCCCAAACACCATTGACATTTGGATGCTTTAACAGTTAAACCAGCATCCTGAATACGTTGCAGGACAGTTTCAAGGTGTTTAAGATGATCAGAAAGTGAATCACTGAAAATTGCAACATCATCAATATAAGCACTTGCAAATGACAAACCATTCAAAACCTTGTCAATCATTCTTTGAAAAGTAGCAGGTGAATTTCTTAACCCAAAAGGCATTCGTGTGAAGGCAAACTGTCTTCCATCTGCTAAGGAAAAAGCAGTTTTGTGTTTAGCACTTTCTGTTAAAGGTATCGGCCAGAATCCTTTAGTCAAATCTAGAACAGAAACATATTTAGCAGTAGCAATCTTGTGAACCAAATCATCCATTCTAGGCATTGGGTACAGATCAGGAACAATTACAGAGTTCAGCTTCCTGTAATCAACACAAAATCTTATTTCAGGTAAGATGTTACCAAATGCATCTTTCTTCTTAGCTAGAACAATTGGAGCTGAAAAAGAAGATTTAACAGGTTCAATGACACCCATTTCCAACATTTTCTGTACCTCTGCATCAATTTGTTTTTGGACTTCCCCCACTGTCCTGTAAGGGGGAGCCCAAATTGGCTCATCTGTAGTGAGTTCTATGTTATGTGTTTGCAAATTACAGTTACCAGGGTGTGATGTAAAAAGATGTTTGTATTTACCTAGTACAGATCTTACCAACATCTGTTCATGTTCAGGAACCTTGCTATTAATATACAAATCATCAAAACTTCCAGCACGCTGGTACTCATCACTAAGACAAACAAGATCAGCATTTTCTACATCATTAGGTATAGCAGTGTTCTTCATGACACTGACAACCCTGGAAGAATACAATTTTAAAGAGTTAACATGATAAACAACAACTTTCCCAGAGTCCCATTGTACAGCATAGTTCACTGCGCCCACATGTTGAATGACTTTGGCTGGGCCTTCCCATTCGAGGTTCAGCGTAGTCACTGGCAAAGGTTTAAGAGGCTGAACAAAAACTTTCTGCTCTTTTCATTCCTATGGTGGAAGCACGCATTCCACCAAACCTGGTGGGTACATGGAGGAGGGGGATAGGGTAGAAGCCCTGGCTGGCTTCTAGTTAAGTTTTCTTGTTTTGGCACTTTTTGCCTACGTATGCTCTGTATGCCTTTGACTTCTCAATAAACAATTCAGACTAATGAAGATACTGTCTCGTGTTTGCAAGATTTAAAGGACTGGGGGAAGGGCAGCTGGCCCTGGCAACGCTACCACTCAGAATTCCCAGTCTTATAAACGTTGTGTGGACAGTTCTTGTTCTTGGACTGCCGAATAATCAATAGTACTGTAAACTAAAGTATGCTGATTGGCAGATGCAATGAATCTGTTAATCTAAAATCTGTTACAAGCCTTCTTTGTTTTATGTTTTTATTCCATCTGTTGCAATAGACTAAATATCTGTTTGAATACATCCTCTGGGCCCACAACAACGGCCTGAGGGAGAAGATTCCATGGCCTGGCAGGCAGTTGAAGACCTTGACCCCTCCTCTGGGCCCACAACAATGGCCTGAGGGGAGTTACTCTGTGTTCTGCTTTGGTTGTGTTGTGAGGTTGTATTTTATGATTTTCACTGTATTGTTACTATTTTGACTGTAGGCTGCCCTGAGTCACCTCGGTGAGTAGGCGGCAATATAAATCTGAACAAACAAACAAACAAACAAATAAATAAAAGTCTCTTTGAATAGGTCCAAAACACACATTATTATTTTTTTCATTTGAACCCCCCCCCCCCAGTGGAAATATTACAATTTGCTCAAGTATCTGAAACGTTTAGGGCCTCAGTGGCTTAGTGGTTAGTTTGGTGAGTTTATTGACCAGAAGGGTGGCAGGTCAGCAGCTTGAGATCTGAGTGCTGTGCGACAACCTAGCAGCTTGAAAGCAAGGAATTGCAAGTAGATAAATAGGTACTGTCTCGGTGGGAAAGGTAACAGTATTCCGTGCATTCTGGCATTTAGTCATGCCTGCCCTATGACCATGGAAATGTCTGCAGACACAGACAGAACTCGTTCTTTGGCTGTAAATGGAGCTGAGCACCACCCCTACAGACAGAAATGATTGGCTTTCAAGCAAAGGTGACCTTACCTATACCTATAAGAAATATTTATCAAAAATAATTTAAATATTCTGTTAAAATAATGCAATCACTATCTAAAATATTAAAAATCTTCACCTTATCTCATAGAACTCCTGACAAAAGTGTTAAATCCCTTTGCATGCTTGTTTTAAAAATGCACAACAGAGTATGTATATAATCATTTGTGACTCCAAGTATTGTTCTTATTAACTTGACTGGCTACAAAAAATCTATATACATACAATAATCAAAACGGAAAGCTGTTTAATGAAACCATATTATTGATATTCTTTTTAAATTATTAAATTAAAGTATTGACTTTAAATTCTTCATGAATATATGGAGTTAGTGATACAGTGCTCCATATTCTAACAGAGATACCAAACTCTCAGCCTCTGTTATAATTGCCCAATTATCTACTGTTTTTGTGTTCCAATGCAATACATTTAATAAAATTTTAGTGATCAAAAGAGGTAAGATTTTAAAGCCTGAAAAGGAGCACTCTTATTACTGTGATTTTTCTTTTCTTCCATTTGTAAATGGAAACAGCAGTATACTATCTTTATCAGAGAAACCTCAATGCATCTTGGATGCACTAAAACAAACATGAATATATAAATACAGTATATTGAATTATGGTCAATAGGAAAACAGAAAGTTATATTGCTCGAGCAAGTCTGGACTTTTATTTTTATTGCTAACATATATGGTGTTTATCTGTGTATCTAAACGAATTAGCTTCATATTAAATATCCCAGAATTCATTCGAGAGAAATGAGGCTATGTAGGACTTTAGGTGGCCATTTATCAAACTGTATCTTAGCACAGAACTGCATGTAATCACACAATATAATTGTTCTGTCAGAGGACAATGTTATTATTTTGCTCCTTCACTTCCTAAGGTTTTTTTCATATGATGAGAAAGTTGGGCAATATTTCTTTATCACTTGATAAAAATCTTATTTATTTTCAAGACTTACATACAACTGTTTGGTTTAAAATGCTGACCATGCTGATATTTCAGTGGACATACAGAGCAGAAGTACATGCTGAGAGTGTTTATCACTCGATGTTCAATCCTTTCCTTTCTGTATTCAGCTTTCTTTTTCACTGTTTTCAATGGCCCTCCTTTGTTCACTTCCTGAAGCGAAGTAGTCGTAGTCGTCGTCGCCGTCGCCGTCGCCGTCGCCGTAGTAGTAGTAGTAGTAGTAGTAGTAGTAGTAGTAGTAGTAGTAGTAGTAGTAGTAGTAGTAGTAGTAGTTAGCTATTTGCCAACTGATGGATCTTCAGTTAGAAAGCAAAGCTCTTACTAGAGTCTTTCCTTCCTCTGTGCCCTCCACTTCCTGGAACTGTGCTGAGGGAAAATATATGCTGGACAGACTGAAAATATCTCCTTAGAGTTCCAATTAAGTAGCCTTGCCAATCAAAGTCTGCACAGAAGATTCAGTCATCTCTGATACATTCACATACAGACTCAGTTTTAATTGTATTGAGGGCTCAGTGTATAGGTAATGTACAGTAAATGAAAACATAACAAAGAATTCAACACCTTTGCAGGAAAAACTTTCTGGCTTTAAAGCTTTTGTTGTTGTTCAGTCGCACAGTCGATTCCGACCCTCTGCGACCCCATGGACCACTGTCCGCCAGGCACTCCTGTACTCTACCATCCCCCTCAACTCGCTCAGCTCTGTGCCCATTGTCTCCACAATACCATCTAGCCATCTCATCTTGGGCCGTCCCCTTCTTCTTTTGCCCTCCACCCTTCCAAGCATCAAGGCTTTCTCAAGTAAATCCTCTCTTCTCATTTGATGTCCAAAGTACTTTAGCTTCATCTTTATTATTTGACCTTCTAAGGAGCAGTCAGGGTTGATTTCTTCTAAGATTGACCTATTTGTTCTCTCGCTGTCCAGGGTACTCTCAAAACCCTTCTCCAACACCACATCTCAAAGGCGTCTATTTTTCTGCACTCCGCTTTCCTAATGGCCCAGCTCTCACAACCATACATTGCCACAGGGAATACCATTGCCCTGACTATGTGAATCTTTGTATGCAATTTAATGTCTCTACTTTTCACTATGTTCCCCAGGTTTCTCATCACTTGCCTCCCAAGAATTAGTCGCCTTTTTATTTCATGGCTGCAATCACCATCTGCAGTGAGCTTTGATCCTAGGAAAGTAAAATCTGTCACTGCCTCTACTTCTTCCCCATCTATTTTCCATGGACTGATAGGGCCTGTTGCCATGATCTTGGTTTTCTTGATATTGAGTCTCAAGCCAGCTTTTTCACTTTCTTCTTTCAACCTAATCAGGAGCTTCTTTAGGTCCTCCTCACTTTCTGCCATTAGGGTGGTATCATCTGCATATCTCAAATTGTTGATGTTTCTTCCAGCAATTTTGATCCCAAATTGTGATTCCTCCATCCCTGCATTGCGCATTATGTGTTCTGTGTATAAGTTGAATAAGCAGGGTGACAAAATGCAGCCTTGTCTTACTCCTTTTCCTATTCCAAACCACTCTGTCATTCCATTTTCTGTCCTAACTGTTGCCTCTTGATTCATGTACAGATTTCTCATGAGGCCTATAAGGTGTTCCGGAATTCCCATTTCTTTAATTACTTGCCACATTTTGTTGTGGTCGACACAGTCAAAAGCCTTAGTGTAATCAATGAAACAGAAGTAGACTTGTTTCTGATATTCCTTTGTTTTTTCCATGATCCATTTTATGTTGGCGATGTGGTCTCTAGTTCCCTGCCTCTTCTGAAACCTGCCTGCACTTCTGGTAATTCTCTCTCCACATACTGTTGCAGTCTATCATGTATTATCTTGAGCATCACCTTGCTAGTGTGAAGGATGAGCGCAATTGTTCGATAATTTGAACATTCTTTGGCATTACCCTTTTTGGGGAGTGGAACGTATACAGATCTTTTCCAATCCTGTGGCCATTGTTGTGTTTTCCAAATCTGCTGGCATATAGAATGCAATAATTTGATTCCATCATCTTGATAATGTACCAGTGTAAACAAGAAAACGTGTGTGTGCGTGTGCGCTTGCGCGTGCATGTGTGTGTGTGTGAGAGAGAGAGAGACAGAGAGAGAGAGAGGGAGAGGGAGATGAAAGAAATAAATGGAAAAAGGCAAATGGCCTAGGGGGCAGGTTAAAGTATGTTTATTCCTTCAGGCAATGTTTTCCTGGAAAGGCTACATCAAAGTGAAATTCCTTGTTGAATCGCCCATTTACAGATGAAAACAGATTCTCCCAAAAGAGAGTGGTCTTCAGTCATGCCTCTTCAGGGAGTCAAAATAAAAACTTCTGACAGGAAATTATTGTTTTAGGGAGTCAGGATGAGTCCAGGCAACATAGTCTATGGAAATAATGAGGCAAATGTCTCTCTGACTTCCAAGAAATCTAAAAGGATTTAGTAAATGTTGCCTTTGCACGAAAGCCACCAGAGTGCATGGAATGCTGTTTGCCTTCCCACCAAAGTGGTACCTATTTATCTATTTGCAGTTTCTTGCTTTCAAATGGCTAGGTTGGCAGGAGCTGGGGCAAAGACAGGAGTTCACTCTATTGTGTAGCACTCAGGTTTCGAACTGCTGACCTGGTGACCTTCGAGTCATCAAGTTCAGCATCTTAACCACTAACCCACTGCAGTCCTTAAAAGGGCTTACTTTGGAGTAAATTTAGATTGAGGAAAGATAGAGTTTCTTATTTTCAGTGTCTGCTTTGACTATTCCACCTGAGTGTGACTGTAGAAGTTCCACTCTTTTTATTCTTGAGTTTTATCTGTCTTTTGAAGCAACAAATCATACCTTGCTTATTTTTGCAACATTATTATTATTATTATTATTATTATTATTATTATTATTATTATTATTATTATTATTATTATTATTATTATTATTATTATTATTATTATTATTATTATTATTATTATTATTATTATTATTATTATTATTATTATTATATTTAGACTTCTATGCTGCCCTACTCAGTAAAAACTGACTCAGGGTGGCTTACAGAATTTTCTTTATAAAATCCTTACTAGTGTTTGGAACTGGATTTTGCCATACAAAAGGGAAATGTTGGAACTATTTCTAGTCCATAAGCCCTGGCTGCAATCTACCAGGAAATCAATATGGTATTTGTTTTTAGAATATTTTTAATTTCTGAGAAGGAAAATTGTAGGGGCTGCACTTGGGGGACATAAAAGGAGCCTCATTCGGGCATCCTCTAAAAATCCTTTCAACCCAGAGTAATTTCTGACATGAAACAACAACCTCACAGTGAATCTAAAGAAGTACATAACTAATGCTGACATTCGGGGTGGATTCAAACACAAAAATTTCTATCTACTCTTATTTTATAAATAGTTCTAATGCATTAGAAATTGTTTAAAGTATTTTTCACCAGAGTTAAGTTAGATAACCTTTTACTAAACACAAATAATGGAGAACATTCTATTGGTTTAAAAAAAACATTCAATTTACTTGAAATAATTATACTCAACCCATTTTTACAAAGGCATTTGAAGAAAGCACCAGCCCAATTAACTCATATCTGAAATCTAAAAGGGGAGCTTTAATGGAGGTAAAAATGACAGATAATGAATGCGCATTTATCCTAATGATGACTGAAGTTTGCTAAGGTAGATGGAAACTGTTCTTCTGTCACTAGAACAGGTCTCTTTAGAAATTCATTAAAGAAATCAACTTTTTGGACAGAGCTCTTCGGAGAGTTAAACGAGCAAATTCAATACCAGGAAAGCAATGACTGAAACAATGACATGTTAGGGTGCCAGCTCTGTTTATTTGTATCAAGCAGCACAAAGGGACTAATTAGGCTCAGCAATTTCTTTTATCCCAAGCCTTAATAATCTACCTATGTCTAAAGGGAACAACTATTCTGACTGCTGGAGGCCTCCTGCTATTAATTAATTATGCTTGCTATAGGCCATTTGCTTAATAGATTTTGGAAAATCTTTACAAATATTTTATTCTTAGTTCATAGTGGCAAACTACACAAGACAGAATTCTGTATGGACCCAATAAAACATACAAGTTTGGATTTGATGGATTTGCACCCTACCTTTCAAAGCCTTCCTGAGACTTCCTACAAATTTTTTTGAACACAACAAACTAACTCGAAACATACCAACTACAAATATGCAAAATGTACTGTAAACACTAACCCAAATAATTAGACACAGTATGATGGAAGGAAAGAAACCCTGTCACACCAAGACTAACCAAATTGAATTTTAAAAGACTGAGAATTTGAAGAAGGCTTCTACTTGACACTGGAATAACCTCAGGTTTGAACCCCTCTTGGCTTTCCTGGGAGTACATTTCAGATAGAGACTTTTTGATGGCTGGGGCAAATAGCATGAAAAGAGTCCTAAAATTAACAGATTTGCTACTCCCCACACCCCAAAAGTGTGAAACCACATGTAGTAGGAAAGGGCAGTACAGCAGTAGGAATAAGGCAAAAGAAGGGCTAGCAACAGCAGATGACCTACCACAGTGGTGGCGAGCCTGTGGCACACGTCCCAGCAGTAGCCCCAGCACAGAGTTTGCCCCATCCCTCTGCCTAGCAGCCCAATGGGAGTGCTTCTCCCCCCCCAGCACTCATTTCACCCCACCCCTCTACCCAGCAGCCCAATGGGAGTGCTTCCTTCCTTGTTGCTGTGTTGGCACTTTGCGATAAATGGGTGCAATGCTTTGGGTTGCAGCTTGGGCACTCAGTCTCTAAAAGGTTCAGCATCACTGCCCTAGCATGATATGGTGGACCACCATTTATAACAAGAAAAAGAGAGAACAAAATGGAAACCACAGCCCTCATATACTTTGCCAGGTCTGCTGCTGTATTCACTCAAAGTTAGGCAGCTGACATGATGCAGTAGCTGTGCTGGCCAGCCCATCCGGGACAGCCGCTTCACAGCGCAGCAGTGCTTTGAGGTGAAGAGAGAAAGCAGGGGCTTTTTGGTAAGAGTTCAGGGAAAGCCAAGTCAGGAGAAGCAGAGGTCAGAGTTCCATTTATTTGCAAGCCAGAGTGAGCGAGTCCAATAGTGATATCAAAGTCCAGTTCTGAGGTTGGGGAAAGAGAGTCCAACAAACAAAGACAACTCCAGTTCCAAGATCCATAATCAGGTGGGTGTCAGGTTGAAAAGTTAGGTGCAGTACAGGTATGGGTTGTCACACTTGCTTTGTTCTGACAGTGGACTCGGCCCCTGAGGGTGCCTTAATTGGCCAGCTGAGAACAACCGCTAATCCAATACCGCTGGAGACTTTCTTTGAAAGTTTCCTGCATGTGGCCCTCCACTGCTCTTGCAATACTTCCCAAAGGTGCTGCGTATGCCGTTCAGAGGTGGAAGGTTCAGAATCCATATCACTTGAGCTGTCAAATTGCAGCCGATGCGGCTCCCTGCTTGTGGGTGCAATCTCAGTCTCATCTGACAGCTGATTGCCAGGCACATCCAGCCTGGAATCCAGGCTGATTTCAGACCCCAGCTCCTCCTACTCAAAGCTGTCAGGGTCCTAGAGGGGGCAAGGATAGTACCAGCAAGTACAGGCAGCCACATTCCTCAAATATCTGATGAAATACCATGTCAGCAGTTAAGTCTTCTTCAGGGAATGGGTACTTCCCTACTACAGCAGCCCATATGCTGCTACTACCCTTGTTGCATGACTTTTTCCTCTCTAGAGCTGCTTAGTGCTGATTGAAGAAAGCAGCACCTTTGGAGAGGCTGCTGTTGCAAGTTGCATGAGGCGTGGATACCTCCTCTTCTGCTGATTATTGTTATTCGAGAAAGTAAAGCACATCACTTTTTGTTCTTCAGTCGCACAGTCAATTCTGACCCTCCGCGACCCCTGGACCACCACCCACCAGGCACCTCTGTCCTCCACCATCCTCCTCAGCCCACCCAGCTCTGTTCCCACTGTATCCACAATACCATCTAGCCATCTCATTTTTCGCCGCCCCCTTTTTCTTTTGCCCTCCACCTTTCCCAGCATCAAGGCCTTCTCAAATGAATCTTCTCTTCTCATTTGATGTCCAAAGTACCTTAGCTTCATCTTTACAATTTGACCTTCTAAGGAACAGTCAGGGTTGATTTATTCTAAGATTGACATATTTGTTCTCCTCACTGTCCAGGGGACTCTCAATACTATCCTCCAACACCACATCTCAAAGGCATCTATTCTTCTGCACTCATCTTTCCTAATGGTCCGGCTCTCACAACCATACATTGCCACCGGGAATACCATTGCTTTGACTATACAAATTTTTGTTTGCAATTTGATGTCTCTACTTTCTGACTAAAAAAAAACAAAAAAATACAACCAGAAAGAAATGAAAGGTAACAGTAAGCTCACTAACTTATAGCACTGACAAGATAGAGACCTTCACTCCTTTCAGAGAAATAAGAGGCAACAGAACAACCAAGCACTTAATTATGAGAGCAGGGCTCACCACACAATATGTGTTCTAGACTAAGTATAAGAGTGAATTATAGCTGGTTACAAAATTATATACCCCAGAATTAGGAGGGGGTCACAGATCAAGATCCTTCCTAATTATGATGCTATTCGATGTTAATAAGGCAGAAAGGAGAGTTAGCAGTTAGAAGACACATTGCCCCATTCATTTGTTGTCATTCCAGGGTGTACTAAGGGAAAACAAATGGAAGGAATTAAGATTTGTCAGACTAAGAAGGTGTTTAATTCTTTGCCTCCTTTTAATCACTTTGGTAGTGAAAGGGTTTAATTTCATTCATTCTCAGAATTACTGAAAAGATGGCAGTCATTCCTGCCCCTCTCAAAGCCAAGACAAAACCTTCAATCCTAGATAGGCATATTTTGGAGGCATGTGATATTTATTGTTGCTCAGTCACACAGTCGACTCCAACCCTTTGGGACCCCATGAACGGCAACACGCCAAGCTCCTCTGTCATCTGTCATCCTCCATAATCTGCCCAGATCTACACCCACTGTGTCAATGATGCCATCTAGGCATTTCATCCTCTGCCGCCCCCTTCTCTTTTTGCCCTTGATCTTTCTCATCATCAGGGTCTTCTCCAGTGAGCCCTCTCTTCTCATTTGGTGGCCTCATTTGGTGACCAGGTGTTGTGGTGGCTCATTGGTTAAGAAGTTTGCCTTGTTAGCTGGAAGGCTGGAAAGCAGGCAGTTCAAAACTGGATACTGCATGACAGACTGAGTGCCTGTCTCTGTCCCAGCTCTTGCAGACATAAAAGGAGCCTCATTTGGGTGTCCCCTGAGTAGAGTTTCTTCTGAAAAAAATCCTTTAGACTCAGAATAATTTCTGACATGAAAATATTATTATTATTTGGTGGCCAAAGTACGTGAGCTTCAGCTTCAGCATGTGTCTTTCCAAGGAGCAGTCATGTAGTATTACAGCAGGGCTAACGTAGGCAAAATGAAGAAACCACATCTCAGGAGGACAAAAAATTAATAATTAATGTGCTCTTCCTTCTGTTTCTAATGTCAGGAATAGGAAGAGGTACCTTTGGCAATGTCTTTTGCTGGCTGAGGGATGTTAGAACTCCTAATCTAAAACAGAAAATTTTCAAGCTCTGGGAAACATACTACAGCGCATAAGTCTACATAGTTACATATGCCTCCTAGCAGAGGAAATAGGTTCCAGACAAATGAACCCCAATGAACCTGGTACAAATTAAGCTTTAGCTGTACATGACACATACAAAGATAGACATGAATGCCCCATCAGGTTTGTGATAATTCAATTAAAAACTGAGTGGGTGAAATCCCAACCTGAGGTAATTCCTCTTAAATGCCTTTGCTTAATAGCATACATGCTCCTTGCTCAGGAGATGGATATTATATCTGGTTTAGAAGCAAGCACTACTTAAAAGCACATTAGCCAAACTGCAACTCATGCTGTAGCCTTTGTTGCCAC
Source organism: Furcifer pardalis (assembly GCA_030440675.1). NCBI lineage: Eukaryota > Metazoa > Chordata > Lepidosauria > Squamata > Chamaeleonidae > Furcifer > Furcifer pardalis. Next base: position 65,947,838 of record CP126896.1, read on the forward strand.
CATCCTGCTATGTTTACTAGTGTTTTGTGAAGTAGCCTATTATGCTGAACCAAAAAGGGCTATTTCAGCTTGAAAGTAACGCTTGCATTTTCACCATTTCTAGAGATTTAAGCAGCTGGCCTCCTCTGTGGGTCATTTTGCATTAGCCTGTACTGACCTGCCTTGGAATACATTCATCTGTCAAAGTTCATTTACTTTTCAAAAGATGCATAAAGGATGGCAACATCGGTCTAGCATTAGCATGGGCAGCATGAGCCTCAAGTAGTAGTTAGGAAATTTTACCATCCCAAATTTTGTTGCCAAGTGTGTTGCTTCCCACTCCCTGGCACACGAAGACCCTTATGGTGTTACAGAAGCAGGGTCACTTATATGTTATACTATGTCCATAATTAGATGGACAAATATAATGCAAGATGTGCAAGCAAAATATTTGGTGATTGCGAACAGTGTATTTCAGTATAAAGTTTAAAAAAATCCCAGTTGACTGGCACTTCTTCAAGGGATGGTCCAAAATCACTTCTAAGATGTCAAACTCTGATTTCTCTTTGATTGATTGAAGTTCTTAATGCATTGATTGCCAGAGAGATAACCATGATTGTGTAGTCTGCTGCAGCAAAAGACAGCAAAGAGTCTTAGGTAAATGTAAAGGTAAAGGTTTCCCTTGCTCAAAAGCCAGTCGTATCTGACTCTAGGGTTCAGTGTTCATCTCTGCTTCAAAGCCAATGAGCCAGTGCTGTCTGCTTCTGCAGATAATTCCATGGCCATGTGGCAGGCATGACTCGACATCAGAGTGCACAGATCGCTCTTTACCTTCCCACCACAGTGGTCTCTATTTATTACTTGCAATTTCTTGCTTTCAAACTGCTAGGTTGACAGGAGTTAGGACAAAGATGGGAGTTCATTTCATCATGCTGTACTTGGGAATCAAACTGCTGGCCTCCGGCCTTCCAGTCAGTGTCTTAGCCCCTTGAGCCAGTGCAATCCCCAGCAAAGAGTCTTATCTCTTATGGCACCTTAAAGAGGAAAAAACTTTCATTGCCATATATATATTGAGGACTGCAGCCCACTTCTTAAGGTACCTCTGAAATGGTTGTCCATACTCTATAAAAAGCTTACATGAAATAGAGCTTTTTAGTCTTTAAAGAATAGAAAGGTCTTGTTGCTTTTACCATAGAATACTAATTGTGTTGCCTCTGGCTAAGACGGAGATTGCTAGAGTCCACTGACTTCACCATAAAGGTGACTAAACAATGGTACTCTTTTGAGGAGGAAGCTAATTCACATTCTGTTGGTCGTGAAACAGAGTCATCCAGCACTTTCTTCCCTTTGTTTAAAAAAAGGGTATTTAAAGTCAACTTCTGTTGCACATAATTTTCACACAGTGCTGAAAACTTGTATGTTGTTCAGTTGTTGAGAACTAGTAAAAGAAGACCAAACTAACACATTTAGCAGCAAGACCTATTTTATTATCATATGAACCTGATATCAAACACTTCTGAGCCAACACTGTTTTTACCAGGCTTTGCTTCATCATCATCATCATCATCATCATCATCATCATCATCATCATCATCATCATCATCATCATCATCATCATCATCATTTTTTATTTATATGCCGCCCTACTCGGCAAAACCGACTCAGGGCGGCTCACAACATACAATCGAATACAATGTTACAATTCAATAGAACAGCATAATGTCACAGTATAATCAGATATCATACATCAATAATTCAAAACAATAAAATATCATAAAATACAATATAATTAAATAAAGCCCCAATATACGTCATACGGTTGCAAAAATATTATGCAAAACAGGAACATTCATCCAGCTCACACCACTTCGGTCGCTCCTGGAAGCAGAAGCAAAACGTGCCTGTACAGGCAAATTTTACTTCCACTTCCGGGAGCAACGTGGGCAGAGTGGGCAAGATGAACTGGCATCAGGGGCCACATCTGGCCCATGGGCTATAGTTTAGGCACCTTAAAATCAGAGAAAATGGCACCTCAAAATCTATCTCATCCTGTTGCAAAACATATTGCTTCATGCCAAGTCGTATCCAATGGTGGTGGTGGTGGGGGGTAGCAAAATTGGGTGGCATCTGGGCAGACGGGTGGCAAAATTGGGTGGCCACACCCACCTCCCTGCCCTACCCCATCAGGTTTTGTCCCTGCAAGTGGTTCAAGGTCTCCCTTGCTCAAAAGCCAGTCATATCTGATTCTAGGGTGCAGTGCTCAGCTATATCCTCCTTTAATGTTCCTTGTCCAGTGAGCTCCTTCCTCCAGCTTATAATTTGGTTTTGCTCTTGTGTGCCCTCAGGAATGTTTATTCTTGTCATAAAGCTCTTCCTGGATCTGAGTTGGTGGACTTGAGGCTCATTACCATTCAGATGATGTCAAGGGTCCTTTTCTTGCTTAGTTCCCTTGGCATCCGTTACTTCTCTCCTGATCTTAGGTGGAGTGATATCAACAAGAGGGTATATTTCCTCAACTGGTCTAGGTTTGAGGCATCCTGTCACTATATGCATGGCCTCTTTAAATGTGATGTCAACTTGTTTTGCATGTACGGATGCACTCCATACTGGAGCAGCATACTCTGCTGCTGAGGAGATGTTAAGAGCCAACGCTGATGTACGTAGTGTGGATGGTTGAGTTCCCCATTTATAGTTTGTGAGTTTCCTGATGATGCTGTTCCTTGTACTGACTTTGGCTTTGGTATTCAGGCAGAGCTGCTTAAAAGAGAGTGCCTGGTCAAGCATCACCCCAAGGTATTTTGGTGCTGAACAATGCTGTAATCGGTTCCCTTGCCACATAACATCCAACTCAACCCTTGCCTCTCAGTTTCAAAGGGGAAAAGCACATACTTGAATGTCCACAAAGACAACCAAAACTGTCCTTGACTCATAATGAGACTAAAAGCCAGGCTGAGATGAATGCAAATAAATGACTTCATTCACAAACTTCTCCAATATGAAAGGCTTTACAGAAAGCTATTTTTTGAACAATGCTCCCCTCCCAGAACATGTTACTATTTGGCTTGGGGAGAGGAGCGGCTTTCCACCCTCTCATCTCGAAGGGGCAGGTGATGCTTTGACATCCTACTTAATGGTTCTTGAGGTGGGGCTTAAGCTCCCCCTTTCACAAGCTAATATTGCCTCAGAGTGTTCAGGTTTAACATTTTTAATAAAATGATCCAAGTTTTATACCAAATTTCATGTCTGCCTCTTCATTTGATATTTGTGTGTGAGAGGATGTGTGAGAGAGTGAGTGTGTGTGTGAGATTGAGAGACAGAGGTCACACCACTGCTTCTTTAGGGCAAAGTCCACTACACAGATGGTAGGTCTCAGCTCTTCCAGGATATAGTACAATATATCATCAATATATAATGTTGTGATCCTATTGAGTTGGAATTCTCTTTTTCTTAAATAAAAAATCTCAGGGGCTTTAGCATTGTAATGAACCCATGTTTGAACCTGAGTTACTTATGTATACTTGTGTATTTCAGTTAGCTAGAGAGCAGCCATACTCTGTGTATTTAGAAAACTGCTTGCCAGAAACAAGCCTTGTTCTCATGAGAAAAGATGGGCAACTACGCTTAATCTCCACCTGCCTGATAAGAATGGCCAGGAACTGGTACGGATTATCTAAGTACATGCTTTTCTCATGAAACATGTGGATCAGGCTGACCAGCTCCCAATTAAACAATTCCTAATTGGATGAATTTGGTTTTCTCCTGCTGCACAAGAGCAGAAAAGAGAGACAAGCCAGTTAAGTTTGGATTTCTCAGAGACCAGAAGCAATATGGTTACTTAGGATTTAGTCACTTTAGGTTTTAATTTCTTTCTTAGGGAAGAGTGACATTTCCTGATTGTGTGTATTAAATTTATGTTCATTTACTGCATTACCTCAAGTATTATCGCTGCTATAGAAAACAACAATAAAACTGGATATTCTTTCCAAGTTCTTTTTGCTTGTGGAATTCCTTTCAACAGGGGTATTTTTCTAATGGAGCATAAATGGTCCGCTACTAAAACAACAGCCATATAAGCAAAATCCCTTTGGAGCGGTCTGCATTTAATTTAATGAGACAGTGGCCCTCAGCCGTATGCTGAGTGAAGATTGTACATTACTTGCCATTGAATATTGTAGTCTGTAAGTGGACACCTGGCTATGTATCTGAAAGGGGCTGGTGAGGCAAGATTGATGGCAGGGCACCTTAATCTCTGTGATCTAGCTATTGGTCAAAATACTAGCACTGTGTGTCATACTAGAGTAGGTTCATTAAATCAATAGGGTTTTAGTAAGAAGCAGTGACAGATTTTACTTTCCTAGGATCAAAGCTCACTGCAGATGGAGATTGCAGCCATGAAATAAAAAGGTGACTGATTCTTGGGAGGCAAGCAATGAGAAACCTGGGGAGCATAATGAAAAGTAGAGCCATCACATTGAAAACAAAAATTCGCATAGTCAAAGCAATGGTATTCCCTGTGGCAATGTATGGTTGTGAGAGCTGGACCATTAGGAAAGCTGAGCGCAGAAGAGTAGACGCCTTTGAGATGTGGTGTTGGAGGAGAGTTTTGAGAGTCCCCTGGACAGTGAGGAGAACAAATAGGTCAATCTTAGAAGAAATCAACCCAGAATGCTCCTTAGAAGGTAAAATAATAAAGATGAAGCTAAAGTACTTTGGACATCAAATGAGAAGGGAGGATTCACTTGAGAAAGCCTTGATGCTTGGAAGGGTCGAGGGCAAAAGAAGAAGGGGACAGCCCAGGATGAGATGGCTAGATGGTATTGTAGAGACAATGGGCACAGGGCTGAGCGAGTTGAGGGGGATGGTGGAGGACAGGAGTGCCTGGCGGACAGGGGTCCATGGGGTCGCAGAGCGTCGGAATCGACTGTGCAACTGAACAACAAAGGGACTGTGGTGTCTTAATGGTTAAGACACTGAACTTGACGACTGGAAGGTTGGCAGGTCAAAAATGGAGGCAAAAATGATGAAATTGAGGCTGTTTTGTGAGAAAGCAAGACTCTCTGGAAAATAAAATAGTGCTGGAAAAAGTGGAAGGCAGTAGAAAAAGAGATAAACCAAACATGATATGGATTTTTTTTTTAGAAAAGCTCAGTAGAGCTGTTGAAGATAGGACATTTTTGAGATTTCTCATTCATGCCTTAAAATTAATTGGAAGGATTCCCTTTTCAATATTGACAGAACAAATTCTTTTCTTTTAAGAAGTTGGTTTTATTTATGAGAAACTATTGGCTTGTGCTGTGGATGCATGTATCTATTTGCAAACATTCTAAAACTTTACTTTCTTTTGGAAGTTGCGGGAAAATATGCAGGGAAAGGTGATAGCAGAAAGAATTTGGATAATTGCAAAATGATAGAATCCTTTTGACAAAGGAAAAACTCATTTGGATTTCCTCTTTTGTATAGAGTTGCTAGATTTCTGTCACATACCCTTGCTAAAAAGCATTGCTAACCTTTTTGACCAGGTAAGTATCTAAGCTTTGCACTATTTCTATGGTTATTATTCCACATTATCTGGTATGTAACTCAATTAACCTGCTGTTAAAGGTATAGTCTGACTTCACCAAGTGTGTGACAGGCCACTCACTTTGTGTGAAGTAGCTGGAAACCTAGATTCCTAAATCTATGTGGTTAAATAATATGCTCAGTCAAGGAGAGTGTTTCCCCCTACCCAATTTCTATTCATGAAAAAAAAATCTCACCATGCAGGGAAATAATTGTCATTGACTATACTTTTTCTGATGGCTGCTAAGTCATTAATTGACTTCAAGGAGTAGGAGATTCTCTGGAACAGATATCTGAGGGGTGTGGGATGAAAAGGGAGGAAGCCCTGCCATACTTATGGAAATCTCTCCTAGTATTGTATAACATTAAAGACCTATTTTCTGGAAAGGTGACTATATAACATGTAAACCAAAATTCACATATTTTGACATGCCTGTAAATTTTACCTGAAATGACTATAATGAATGGCATATAATCTTTAGTGATTTACTGGATTCATCCTGACTATTGGCATGAGAAGCAGCAGCATGGATACAAATAAACAGACACATCGTGTTCTAAATGAAACATTGCCTCTCAGGACCACACACTTTCAGCGGTTTTGGACAGTTTAGTTACATAAATGAAAAACGGCTCTAGGTCCATAAGCTATAAACATATATAACATACTTGGTGAATTCAGCACAAACGTTGGGGAATGCTTAACTATCAAAATAGTTGTTAAGCCTTTGGTGGGAATATATATTATGCTGGATGAAAGCAATTCTCATTGGCCATGATTCAAAGGCATGAAGGTGCAAGTGATCCATATGTCCTAAGAGAAATACAGAGTAGCATTCCACAAAACTGCTCCATATATTTCAGATTGCTTTAAAAACTCCACTACGACTGGATGAAATGATTTGCAGGATACAAAAGATGCCATTTTATATGAAGAACCTATAGGATTAACTTTCCCTGGTGACTTGTAAAAATATATTGGGGTCTGGAAAAGTCACTTTCTAATTACATTTTACAAACTTTGCAATCAGTTTTTTTAAAAAAAAAAAATATGAAGCTCAGAGGAGTGGGGTGGGATGCTATAAATGGTAACTCTTTGTCTGTCAAGATTGGACAGACAAAGATGATACAGTCTAATAATCCATGCCACCAGAGATGGAATCTGAAATCTACAACCCAGACCTGAGTCTGTAGTCCCCATTTTGCAACTTGCTTTAAACAAAAGAGCCTGGCATGTACAGCTTGCCACAATTTTGGAAATATTATGTTTCTTGTGTGTTGTTTCCATTTCTGTGCTACCAAGTTGGATTGGGACAAAAGATATCTTAAAAGGACAATAGAGGGCCACCCACCCTGTTTTTGTTTTGTTTTGTTTTTGGTTTTTTTTTTTAATTTACAGTATCTGAAGAAGAATCAGGCTTCAAGAAAATGTGGGGGACACTTACAGGCATGTAGCTACTGTGTATTCACCTGCTCACTCTGATTACTAAGATCTTTCTATAATGCAGGTAAATGTAGAGTCCCAATTCACCCATTGGTTGACTCAAAGTCACTTATCACACTAGTTCATGCAATTCTAATCTTGTGAATTAATTAGTGTAGTGTGGGACTACTTTTGAAGATGATCCAGGAACTCCAGCAGTTTCAGAAGGCATCAGCACAGGTGGTGGCAGGAGTCCACCGGCCGGGAGGAAGATAAAAGGAGCCTCCCTGGCCAGGGGAGGCCCGAAGAAATGCCGCCGCCGCCACCGTGCTAGACGCCGATGCCGCGCCCTCCCGGCCCCCGTCACTGGCCGGGAGGAAGATAAAAGGAGCCTCCCTGGCCGGGGGAGGCCCGAAGAAACGCCGCCGCCGCCGCCGCCGCCGCGCCAGACGCCGCCGCTGCCGCCGCGCCCTCCCGGCCCCCGTCACCGGACGGGAGGAAGATAAAAGGAGCCTCCCTGGCCAGGGGAGGCCCGAAGAAACGCCGCCGCCGCCGCGCTAGCCGCCGCCGCCGCACCCTCCCGGCCCCCGTCACCGGCCGGGAGGAAGATAAAAGGAGCCTCCCTGGCCGGGGGAGGCCCAAAGAAACGCCGCTGCTGCCGCCGCAGCGCAAGACGCCGCCGCCGCTCCCCTTTGTTGGACTTTGTTGGACTCTCCCTCAGCCACCCGGCCTCGAAGGGAGAGAACTTGGGGGTCTCTTGGGCGGCAATAGAGGACTTAATAGGGGGGGGGGTTGGTGGGATATTGTTTTGTTTAGTATGGAAGCCGCCTAGAGTCAGGTTCGCCTGAGCGAGGCGGGGTATAAATTTGAAGAATAAATAAATAAATAAATAAATAAAATGCTGTCTGCAGCTGCAAAGATTTTCTGTAGGCTTTGAGGCCTGATTCAAGGCGTTGGTTTCAACTTATAATCCTTGAATGGTTTTGAGATCTCACTACTTGGTAAAGCTCCTCTCTCCAATACATACATCCTGGAAAACAGATATTTTAAACATGTGTGAGAGAGGCCAATTAAACCTTAACTAGAAGCAGGGCCTTCTCAGTGGTAGCACCAAATTTATGGAATACTCTTTTCCCACCTATCCTTCAGGCCCTTCCTTCACTATTTTTCACAAATTAGTAAAGGCAGAACTGTTAAGAATGGCCTTTGTTGACACTCTTAGTGGTTTTCATTTGATTTGATTCCATTTTACTTCACTTGATTGTATTCAGTCTTGCTTTGGTTTTTTTTAAAATTGACATTGCATTTGGCTATTGATTTGCTCCCACTGTGTCTCACTGTGGGGTTGGAAATGTGATTTTATAATGAGGATTGTTCGTTGTTGTTTGGGGGACTTTGTTTATGTTGTACTTGTTATCATGTGCAGCACCCAGCTGTTGTTTTGTTTAAAAACTGGAAACAGGAATGAGTAGCTTGTGATTTTCCAGCCTTCCTAAATTTGCATATATTTGTGAGCTTTACTTCTTAAAGGGAAAAGATAATAAAGATATTTTGTACATTTAGCAGAAACCTTCAGGAGATAGGGAAGAATGATTGTCTAATGCTTCTAGACTGTTGTAGGTACTCTATGATTAGTGTAAAGTGATGGGGATTAAATATTTTCCAGAAGAGGTATATTTGTCTTCTTTACCCATTATTTCTCTCAGAGCCCAAAGCCTAAATAGTATCATGTGTGCAGATGGTGGGGAATGTGCTATGACCCAGCCACCGTCCCCCTGGCCTGGGAGGACCACTTTGGACAGTTCCCAGTACTTTGGGCAGCAATCCAGATTGTCTGGTTTCTAAGTACCTGGCTGAGAGTATCCTGTGTTGTATCGGAGACTTTTTCTCCCCAGCTACTCTCTCCACATGGCTTGGCTCTGAGCCACCTTAGAGCCAAACAGTGAGGAAATGGCTGGAGCCATTCTATCACATTCTTCTCCTGCACTAACCCTGGCTTTAACCCATATGCAACTGACATTTAGCAAAGCAATCACACTTCTATACTGCCCCATAGCTGGCTACTCATTTTACCCACTTCAGAATGATGGAAGGCTAAGTCAACCTTGAGCCCTTGTCATGATTAAATTTACAACCTTTTAGTTGCAGTATAGCAGTTTAACCACTGAGCCACCAGGGCATTTAGTAGTAATAGTTCCTTCCCATGCTGTGTGGTGCCTGTCTCCACCACTACAGCATGTCGGGCAACAAGGCTCCTTGTTCTTTCTTCGGCAATAAGGTTTTATGGGACTGGGGTGCTAATCCAATGCCCAACCCTCCTCCTTTTACATCCAAGCTTGGTACTGGCAATGGCAGTGTTGAATTTGATGTTTCCCAACATACAAAATGAAATGAAATGATGTATAACATATGAGAAGAAATTTAAAAACATAAAGGGAGTAAAGGATTAAGGCAGGGATTCTCAACCTGTGGCCCATGGGCCGAATGCGGCACACAGCACCATTTCATGTAGCCCTCCACCATCTCCACCACACCAGGAAGTACCATGTCATGGAGGAACGGCAAAATGGCCATCTGGCCCCTGAAGCTGTCTTATTTATTTATTTATTTATTTATTTATTTATTTATTTATTTATTTATTTATTTATTTATTTATTTTATTAATTTTACAATAAACAACAATATAATATTCAAAAGAAAAACACTTAAAATACAATACAATAATGAAAAAGAACAAAAATAAAACACGTCAATGACAAAAAAACAAAAATACTACTACTATTAATAACATAATAATAATAACTTATATTCAATATATAGTAGAACCCCACATAATGAAAAAACTCAATTCCACTGAGCTCTTCGCTACGCGGATTTTTTCGTTATGCGAAGCACTATTAGTGGTACCCTGCATAACGATAAAAATGTTCATTAACTGGGGTTCCCATTGAGTAGGTATACCCCGGCTACCAAAAACCCCACATAATGAACTTTTTCCACTCGTTATGCAGGGTATTATTCGTTATGCGAATTTTTTGTTATGCGAAGCATTTGGTATGCAAGGTACCACTGTACAGTATTCTCATTATCCTGACTTATTCCTCTAATTTGAACTTTGTACAAAATTATATATATCAATATCTTATTTATGTCTTACTTGTGTCTTGTTTATATATTCTTTTCAATTCATATTTACTATACTTATAACAACCTTTCTATATATTTATAAACCATATAATGTCATTACTATCTTAGCACACAATAAAGAAAAAACATAAAAAATTTACAAGGCCTTGGTGATTGCGGTCCTGCACAACCTTCTCATATCATAGCCAAAATCTCAGTTGATCTAGTGCTGGCCTGCCACCTTTACCTTCAATCAATGTATAATTTTAAAAAGGTCTCCATATATTCCCAAATTTATTTTCACTAATCAAAACCTTTTTATAATTCAATTCCCATGTTAATTTATCATTTAATGCAATTTGCCACATTTCTTTATACCATTTTTCTGTTTTCAATAAAGAATCATTCTTCCAGTTCCTTGCAATACATTGTCTCGCTATTGTAAATATTATAGATAACAATTCTTTTTTATTCTCTTCTACATTCATATTATCCACCTCAGTCAATAAAGCTGTCTGAGGAAGCGTGATCCAGCCCCCGGCTTTAAAAGGTTGAGAACTCCTGGATTAAGGGCATGGAAACTAATAGGGTGGAAGGAGTTTGAAAGGAACCAACTTTCCTGGTTGTACCAAGTTTCATGCTGGCTGGATAACGGGGTTATGGATTTGGCTGTGGAGCAATGGGCTGGGAGTTCAATCCCCCAATGATCCTTCCAAAAGAAAAAAGCCAACCTATGTAGCCTTTTCTTTCAGAAGGTACATTGTGGAATTGAACTCCCAGCCTATACCACAGAAAATCTGTCCTGTCCCACAAGAAGGGTTTGGAGACAGCAATGAATCTGAAGAACTGCAGATTTGGGAAATTTTTGGAGCCATAACTGTCAAGGCCAGATATACTCTGAAAGATGCCATTTCTCCAAGGTTTCAAGCAGCATTTTCTTCCTAGTCCCACATAGAAATGTCTGCTATTCTTTGCTTGCCTCTTACCCAAATACTAACCCGGCCCAGCCCTGTTTGGCTTCCAAAACTGGACATCACTGGGTCTGTTTGTGCTAACATGAAAGTTACTAGAGAACAAGTATTTTTTCTTTCCATTTTCTTCCTTTTTCTAAAAACTATCTGACACCAGCGGCACTTTAAAAGTGATTATACTATTATATTGTGATGCCAGGTCTTGACATTACTTCCTAATGTAAGTGGAATTGCAGCATAATATCCGATAATGGAACAATGCTTGTAATATTTGATTTGTGGTGTCTCATTGTCTTACTCAGGGATACATTTTGTTTCATTGCCCATGGTGTAATGGATGACACTGACAGTCTCATGAGCAGCCCTAAGGCTTCTGCAGAAACTGCATCATTAAAAGGAAAGAAGAACTTGCTAGATCATTTTCTTTCCTCCTTTCTGGAAGACCTTCATTTAAAATGAGGAATTATGAAAGTAAAAGGATCAAAATAAAACTGAAGTATCTCGATGTCTCCCTCACCTTTGATCAACAAAAGGCATCTTTAAAAAAGGAGTGTTGTACCATCTATAGCAGGAATTCTCAACCTTTTTAAGCCAGAGGCCAAGTCACACTCCCTCAGTCAACTTCGAGGGTTGGATGGCCATCTTGCCCTTCCTCCATCACATGGCTCTTCCTGGTGAGGTGGAGGAGATGGGAGCCACATGAAATGGCATTGTGGGCCGCATCCGGCCCATGGGCCACTGATTGAGAATCCCTGATCTATAAAATAAGCATATCTTGGTGCACTTTCCATTCTATAGTTTACTCACAGTTTATTCAGTGGCACCTGAGCTTAATACATCAGTTATTTCCTTGACAATAATGTCGGTTTCTCCCACTTACTAGCAGACATTCCTTTATACTGCTGTGTTCCTCCTTTCTGTTTAGTTTTAATGTATTACATAACTGTGAGACTCCAAAATGCTAAAATGATGAACTAGTACAAGGGAACACTGACAATCACAGCTGCAGATGATGCACATTTGAAGCTAAAGGAGGTGCAGTAATGAATCTTGAGTTGACAATGACTGTAGCATGTCAATAACCATTTATATTCTATGATCACATCTTCAGCCATTTACCAACAATTCACTGCTCAGCCATATTTAAACATGTCAGCATTTTGTAATAAATGGTTGTCCATATTGCAGCAGTCAACATGTTTTGACGGTAGACATGTTACTCAGGGGAACCATCACTGATTTATTATAGAGGGTGGTATCAAAATAAGGTTGAAATACAACATTCTCTGCTTAGTTTGGCTCCATTGTGAACTGGGTTCAACCCACTTTAAGCTTTCCCTGGCTGAAAAATGTGAGAAATTGACTGGGCAGAGCTCAACTTACACACAAGAAAATGCAGGTTTTCCTGGACGGACCTTTATCTGTGCTGATATTCCTTTGACCTTAATTTGCTCTTTGTTGGGTTGCTAATGTCATTTCCATCTCTCTCACATTTCCCCTTGTTCTCTAGAGAGGACAGTAGCAACCATGGCTCCTGACACCACCAGCTCAACTAACTAAAGCTAGGGCATCTGTCACCCTTACTATTACAAGTAAATTTACTGAATAAAAAAAAACTTTCTTATTTTCTTAGAAGGAAGGGTAGGCATGACTTCATTACAAAAAGGGAAATATACTGACATTATCATTCCAAGTTTAAAAGGGCTGAATTGACAAGTTAGTATTGCTTCTATAATATAATGTAGTTATTTCCCAACAAAAAAATTGTGTATCCCAAATGATGCATACAATGTCACCCCTTTGGAAGGGAATTCTTCATTGTTTTTCATCTTATCCTCAAAATAACTACAGAATGAATTCACCAAAAATTGGCAGTTTCATGTCTGGCCTAGAAGTTGTGGATTGAAAAAATGAATATGGGATGAAGATTATCATCTGTTTTCATATATTGCTCATGTAAAAAGATAGAAAGTTGCAATATTCATATCAGGTATACACATTCATTTTGAAAGTCTCCTCTTAATCTTCTTACTAACCCACATACAGCCAGTATTTGCATACTTTGCATACAGATACATCATCTCTCTTTCTGTGTACAGCCAATTAGGAAAGTTTTTGGCAGAACACATTGTCATGAAATCATACAAGGGATGCATTTCATATTTCAATTTTCATTACATTCATATTTACATATAATAAATGTTAGGATTTAGATATTATATCCTCTGTAAGGTTTGAGAATAGCTAAACTCAAAATGGAAGCACTATTGTATCATCACATTCCAATACACCTGCTAAGGCATTTTAGATAGCAGTATGTCATCACATACCAAGGATTGCTAATTGGGCACAATGAGATACCCTGACATCTGTGAGTGAGGTCACACTTAGATAACAAAGAGAATTTCCCAAGGTTGCAACATTCCTGAGAAAGGGAGATAACTGACTTTCACATGATAAAGTCACCAAATGACATCAGCAACCACCTGAAGAATGTCAAATTGCATCAATGCGTGTCTGATAAGGTAACAAGATCAAACAGACACCTGTGAGATCAAACACATTTTAGTAATACCAATTAAGTCATTCCCAAATTCTGAACAGTCAAGTGGGAGGAGAGAGCACCTAGAAAACACATAAAAGCAGAGCAAGTTTTGGAGGTTCTTCAGCCATCTCTTGAAGAGGCTCAACACCATGTTACTTTGATCCATGAAGGACAACCTGGATGGGGGCATCCAGCCTGCTGATCAGAAATGCTTTAGGTGAGAATTAGCTATGCTCTTATTTTATTCACCTTTCTAAGTTAGTGTAGGAAAAAGGACTCTGTCTTTGAGTCATGCTAGGTTATTTAGAAATGGAACATGTAGTTGAATTAATAGCTTTAATCTGCATTTTGATTTAGTATGGACTTTAATCATCTTTCAATAAAAAACCAAGAAAGATATCCAGAAGTGTGGTCTTTGGCTACTAAGGAAAAAAATTAATTCTACAGAGCAAGGTAGGCCTGGAAATAAAGGCCTCACTAAGAACTAAGGTTTCTGCAGAGGTCTAGGCCCAAGAAGAAGGGGACTTTCCTGCGCACTGATAAGCCATCTCCATGGGGAGAGCTGTGGGAGTACACCTGCATCCCTTAGTCAGTTGCTTGGGAAAGAACATTTGCTGGACTGTCCCAGTTTTGAAAGTAACCACAACCTGAGAGGCCAGCACATTTTCCCAGGGACATCTCTGCAGTTCTGCCTGTGTGTGAGAGACTGTGTTTTGTGGGAGAGGTGGCATAACATAAACAAAGACTGTTCCTGAGCCTTGTGCCATATTTAAGCTACCACTTTGCCTGCAAAGAGCAGGAGTGCCACTTCCCTATCCAGAATCATGGAAAGAGGTGGTGGGATCCCAGGAGGTCCCTTATCCTAACAAGTAGGCAGTTGAGGGACTCCGAAAACCATCAAGCTCTATCATGACACACATGACCCATCAGATGTCATTGGCTTATCATACCTGTTGCCTCTCTCCATTGGCCATGGCTGCTGGAGATTATCAGAACTGGGAGCCAAAAACATTTCAAGGAGGATGTGGATGTTTCCTACCCAGTTTAAAGATGTACTGATATGGAACAAATAAGGAGGGATCCTCTTAGGACTAAAGCTTTCTCATAGAATGATGTGCGGTACACAGAAAGCCTCCTCAAATATCATGGTATTTTTTAACCACAATTTGGTGTATCCTCATAATGACAGCCTTGTGTTGCCAGCTAATCTTTCTCACACTAGGTCAGGTGAAAGGAACTTCAGAATGAGCTCACCAAAAGGTGGCTTCATTTTGGCATTTTCACATCTAGCCTAGACATGAAAGAAGAATAGAATGCTGCCTTACACTGGTTCAAACTATGACAATCTCATCCAATATTTTTGACAATGAATAGCATTGTGTCTATGGAACTTCTGGAAGGAATCTTCCTCCAGTTGTACTTGGAAATGCTAGAGACTGAATCTAAGTCTGTCTACACGGGATATGGCACTTTCTCTTTTCTCCCATGATGCTTTGTTTAATGTCATTTTCAAACTTCTGCAGCCATGAAGAGCCATTCATTCTAACACCTCAAACAAAACAGTAGAAACCACAGGCCTCAAGATAAGACCCCTTTGGGAAGCTCTTTTACTCTTCAATGCTAACCAGATTTCCAAGAAGAAGAAGATTTGCATAGAGATGAATCTCCTTTTTGTGGCTCTCATACCAAAGAGAGTATCAAGTGGCCTAGGAAAAGAACCTCACTGCACGTATTCCCCACCCAACCACAAATACATATTCGTGTTGCACACACAATCTAACATGACCATGTTTAGCTTTAAATCCCAGGAATCCCATTGGCAAGTACATCTAAGGATTATAAGCTCTTTGTGCATTATCACAGTGCAGTTTCCAACTTCTAACAATTTGATGCCTAAAAGGCATAGATAATCTCTTGTTTCCTTGATGCAATGGTGCATTTTCTATTAAAAGCAACAGAGTCAGTCTATAAAATTTCACTGTAAATAAAGAAGCCTTTTTTTAAAGAAACTAAAATGATGGCAAAGAAAGCACCTCAAGGAACCATTTTTTAAAAAATGCTGTTAACGCAGAGACAACCTAATGGGCTTCTCTGGAAATTAAATTGAAAGAGATTCACTTCAAGCTTTAGGCACTGTAGATACGCTTAGTTGGGAATGAATTGTTTATTGCCAGTTTAAAATACTTGCTAGAAATGGGGGTTGGAAATGGAATTGCTGACAGAAGTGTTACGTTCTGGTATCACTTTCTTGCATGGAACTGGTGGTATCATCTCTTTCCCTTAGATGGCTCATTTTCATCGTTGCTCATGGATGAAGAGTTCTGACACAATTTTGTGGCAGGAAGTAATACAGAAACTCTTCTTATATACCAAGATATGGTTTTTGCTCCATATAAAATGTATTTTAATGTTCCACAAGATAACTTCTAGAGTATCATGAAATGGGCTTAAATAAATAAATAAATAAATTCATATGTACACTTAATTAAGTATTTTTGTATATCCATGTGCCCATGGAACAGTTAATTAAGTATATGTGTCTATCCATGTGCCCATGGAACAGTTAATTAAGTATATGTGTATATCTGGGGGATAGGGTGGCTTTTTATAGAACAAATTTAAAGCTTGCACATTTTTTTACTAAAACTATTAATAATAATGTAGGGTGGCTAAATTCAGTGTGGCTTTATGTAGATTTATATAAAAGTAGATTTTGCAGAGGCAGGGACCCACAAATAAACAAAAAGGAGATTTGATCATGGTCTAATGTCACGTATAAGATGTGTTCACCAATGGGATTTAAATTGGCTGGCTGGCTATCTACATCCTGCTTGTTGGCCACTACAGGATTCCAGGAAAGGTAAGTGAAATATATAGAAAGATACATAATTACAAGTATATGTATATGTATTTGTGTGTACATTAACATGATCCTAGCTGTTGGTGATTCCATCCAAATTTCTAGTTCTTTGTTCCAAATGGAGAAGGCAGAATGGATCATGGATGGGCTCAGGAGCTGGCAAATGAGAATGATATCAACTACAAATGTACAAATACCATCTGTTTCAATACTATCTGCATTAATTGTGTTACAAACAGCAGCCAATTCACTTCAAGATGGTTTGGAGCCCATCTGCTTTTATTTGTATCTGAATATGTGAAAGTATTTATGCATATTTGCATGTATTTGAATAATGAAAAACATAAAAATAGAGTAAAATAAAGGGCTCTGACCTGGGATGCAAGGTGAAAGTACTATCCACTACCACTTCATCTCTAGAGTGCAAGCAAAGCTTGTACAAGATTCATTCATTCCTTTGTTTGTTCTTTTTTTACTCCCTCCCTCATTCACTCTCTAGAAACTATTATTTATTCAGATTTAGTCCACAAAAATGTTTAGTAAAGGGAAAAGGAATATGAGAAGAGTAGGTCTTTCCTACTTTCAATTGTTCTAGGTGTTTTTGATATAGGAAGCAGTGGTGGGCTGCAAAATAAATTACTACCACACTGTGGGTGTGGTATGGTGGTCGTGGCCAGGGAGAAAGCTCTGCATTACACCTGAATTAGGACTACTTTATTTCAAAACTTAGTTCAGCACGGCCAGCCAGAATTTCTGCTACCAGTTCTGGCAAACTGGTGCAAACCTGCTAATGCCCACCATTGCTTGAAAATGTAATGAATTAATATAGGAACTTTGGTTTTATTGAGTAAAGTAGTTGCCTTGAGTTCTTAATTTCCTGGGCAGAGCTAGAGAAGACTGGGAATTCAGAGTTCAAGGCAGGTGCTGATTAGTCTACTTTGAATATAGTTGTAACAGGCTGAAAACTGTGAGGACAGAACTAGGGTGATGAACTTTGTATGCTGTGTTTTAATTGGTTAAAATCCTGGTAGAGGAGGGATTAATGAAAAAGATATATTTTGGTTATGGGAATGTGGAAGAAAAACACCATGATTTTGCCATGCCTTAGGATCACTTGCCACGATGTGTGCTTGTGAGTAAACAATAGCAAAATGTATAACATATCTAACTATATTCCTCTGTCCTAGCCTGCTAATTAACAGGCTAATCTAGAATTTTTTGGAATAGTAGCCGTGTTAATCTGTGGTTCAGGCATATCAGAAATCAAAACAAAATAAACAAAACAAAATAAAATAAAAAAAAACACTGTAGCACTTTAAAGACTAACTGCTATATTTTTATTGTTAGCTTTCGTGGATCAAGACCACTTCATCAGACAAAGAGTGAAACTTACAGGCATGTTCTTTATATACCAAATTCAGGGGCTCAACGGGAGAAGGGGTGTGGGCAAGATGACAGAAGGGGTGTGGGCAAAACGACAGAGAAGCAAGCACGAGATTGCAGCTTCACACAGCCATTAGCAACAATAGATTATTCAGATAAACTCTAAATGACTCCCTTTCAATCTCAAGGTTGCTGAGAAAGCCCATTATGGTATCTGATCAACTTGTGACTTGCATGTCAGGGGGAAAACAAACAAACACCTGTACCTGGTTTATTTCTGTTTTACTAAAGAGAATTGGCAGGAAAGTTGTAATATAAAATCATATAGCAATCTGTGTATCAGATTTGATAATGTCCCAGAAACCCTTCACTAATATTTAGCCCCCTGTGATGGGTATCTAACAGATGGATGTATTTGATTTCTGCTGTCTCCTTTTCAATCCTAGTTTTGTAATTTCTCTGTTCCAGAATTGTAACTTCCAGGTCTTGGATAGTGTCCAGTTAGATTGAAGTGGTTTGAGACAGGTTTCTCCGTGTTGCCATTCTGGATATCTGATTTGTGTCCATTAATCCTTTTGCATAAAGATCATCCTGTTTGTCCTACATAAAGCATGGGTGGACATTTCTGGCAAGAGAAGACTCTTTGTCTGATGAAGTGGACTTGATCCACGAAAGCTAACAATAAAAATATAGCACTTAGTCTTTAAAGTGCTACAGTGTTTTTTATTTTGTTTTGTTTTCTGATAGGCTAATCTAGGACAGAGAAATATAGCTAGATATGCTTTTCTTATTTTATACTGGGAAAGGGGCAAGAAAAATGTTTTAACCTCCTTTCTTATGCCTGATCCTGAGTAAACCTGATTGCAACTAGAAAAGGTCGTATTTGTTTCTTATAGAGCTAAGCTGATGGGAGAAAGTCAAGTTCCTTTATTTCATTATTGGTAAAACTACCATAAAGTTAATCCACACTGCAGGTCCTACCTGATCTGGCTGGTTTGTAAGCATAAACAGTCAATGATTGAAACTTACCATAGATTTCTCTAGCCTGGAGCAGGACTACAGGTACTTTGAAGCAGCACAAAGAGTTGTGAGGGCTTCTGGGAGGGTTACAGGTCTCTGGAAGGTGGAATGAATCCTATGATGGGGGAATAAGCTGGTGAGGCTTATTCTTACAGGAAGGAGTATACATCTGCATTTTCTGAAGTAACTGCCTAGCAAACTTCCTTCTTTTCTGTAGTGAGTTGAGCCCTTTTCACACCGATGAATATTTTTTGAAGGGGGAAAGAAATATCTCTTGTTAGTGGCTTCACCCCTCCTCTTGCCCCCCAGTGCATAGAGTACCTGATCACTGCCTTGTATGTCATTGTTTGCTGCCCACCTGTCTGGAACACGGGTGGATAGAGTGAGAAAAGACAAAGTGCTGCAAAAATGGAAGCCAGCAACAGGCATTTAAAAATTAAAGTACAAAATGGAGTGAGAGAGAATGAACTTGGGTGCTCATCCTAATAATAATAATATGATTAATCCTACTCAAATGCCATATGAAAGACTCAAGGGACTTGTGGCCCATTCAATCACACAAGCATTCAATCAACCAGGTTCAAAGCATAATGCAAAATGAGATCTGCAGCTGCCTACAACAGAAAGGGGGAAAGATCTCTGGGGTGCACTCATCCTATTGGAAGCTAAAGTAATGCAAAGAGCAGTTTCTAATATAGACATCATTCCCACTGCCTGTCAAGCTACAAAATGGCTGCTAACCACAGAATAATTGAATTTATCCCAACGGCTCCATGGTTAGGGTTTTCCAGAGACTGGGCTTTTCTTTGGCGCTGCTCTGTTAATCTCCTTCTGCTTTGGATTTCTTAGTTCTGTTAAAGCAGTATTTCCATCTTCCACATTAAATGCTGATGTTGTTTTTAATCTTTCAGCTTTTTAAACTAAGCAGCCAGGTCAATATTTAAAACCTGAGAGAGCCCTGATGTCATTTGAGTATCACTTCAGGCCTCATCACTTTGCTTCTGATTGGTTTGGAAACTAAGATTCTGAATAATTTCTGAATGCTAGGTAAATTCCTACTGTCAACCCACAAAATCATACCACCAGTTGGAATTCAGACTTTTAATACTGACCTATTTGCTCCCTCTACCAGTAAATAAAGAGGAAAGACACAAAAGATGGGTTCATACAAGAAAACAAATGCATAACAAGCATAGATTATTTTTGCCCCTTCTTTAGCTACTTGGGAGCCTGGGGTAGGTAGGACAGACACTTTTGGCACTTCTGAAGTATAGAGATCTCCAAAATCTGGGGTATAAGCCTCTTTTATATATAACCTCAGCTAGAGCGCTGTCTCATCCTCAACCCATTATGCTCTTTAAGCAAGGTTAAAGTGGTGGGCTTCAGTAGGTTTGCACCAGTTTGCCAGAACCGGTAGCAGAAATAAAGAAGTCCTAATTCAGGTGCAACGCAGGGCTTTCCCCCTGACCATGGCCACCATACCATGCACACAGTGTGGTAGTACATTTTTTTGGATCCCACCACTGAACGTATCACTGTATATAGGTATCTCCAGACCAAACAATGGCCATCTGGTATGGACTAATTAGCATAACATCCTTGCAGGTGGGTTGCATCAGATTCATTACTGGTTGTTATCAGTCAAGAACATAGGAAAGGGTCACTGTGACCTGTGTTATCCCTTTCTTAGTCTGCCAGGGCTTTCCTCTGCTCATTAGACATCCCAGGTTCTGGTTTACCTATCAGCCAAAGACATGAATGAGTTCAGAGTTACTTTATCTTCCCTATATATTCTGTCAAAAACACTCTAGTGTTTTAATTTATCAATCAATAAATCTAATTTATTGATTGATAAGCTTCATTAGGGAACAATCCTTTCCTGGTCAGCAAGCCTGCTAAATTCATTAATTGGGAAGCAACCACATTCAATCTCTTAATACAAGTTCATATGATTTTTGACCAATTTCCAGAGCTTGAAGGGGGGAAATGGCAGTGTCACCATTCTCCTTAAAATCACAGTAATCTTCTGCAAAAGCCCACCATCCCAAGGACTCTACAGGACCAGCTGGGCCCTTCTTCTGTCTTAACATGGGCAAGTTCCATTCTCTGGGATGGACTGTCTCAGACAGCTGAATTTGGAAGATATCCTCTATTCCATCTCCATCCTAATTATCACCGATCAACGTTGGTTATTTCCCAAGGCTGCCTGCTAAGGCCATCTCTGCCTGTGCATCTGAATCTCACAAATCACTGTATCTATTCAGGGGACCCAACTGCCAAACCTGGGGCCCTATAAGGGAAAATATTGGAGCAGAATTGGTTCTTACAGCTCCTTGTCCTATTTGCCATGCTGGGATGCACCTGAGTTACCATCCTGGTTTCACCTCTACATTACTGGAGGTGAGAATGCTTTTCCTCCCTCCCATGGTAGTGGGACTACAGAGACAGCATTTGCTGAACAAGCCATTTCTTCTATAAGTAGACAAGAAAGTACATGCTTACTCAGTTTTTCTTCATGTGTGAGGATAAGGAAAAGCCAAATTATTATCTGCATCCCATGAGAGGGCAAAGTATTCTGTAGCACTTTCTACAACACGAGTGAGGGAGAGCCATTCCACAATTTAAGCAAATCTGAACAAATATGCAAGTTTCTATTTAATGGAAGGTTGCCCTTGCTTGAAAGCCAGTCATATCCGACTCTAGGGTTCAATGCTCATCTCTGTTTTTAGCCAAAGAGTCAGTGCTGTCTGCATTTGCAGATGTTTCTGTGGACATGTGGCAGGCATAAGTAGACACCAGAGTACATGGAATGCCATTTACCTTTCTACTGAATAGGTACCTATTTATCTACTTGCAATTTCTTGCTTTTGAACTGCTAGGTTGGCAGGAGCTGGGACAGAGACAGGAGCTCACTTTGTCATGCAGTACTCAGGTCTCCAACTGTTGACCTGCTGACCTTTCAGTCATCAAATTCAGCATCTTAATCACTATTTAATGGAATGAAAGTACAAAATGAAGATGGTTGCTGATTGGATCCATGGATCTTTAAGAATTAAAAGCATCAGAGAGAGTGTTTTCATCTTTCCTTTTATTGTCACCCAGTTGCTTTGTGATTGCTGTATGTTTGTTCATGTGTGTCTGCAAACATGCTTTGCTTGTCAAAAGGAACAAATGCTAGCTTTGAGCAAAATCAGTCTGTACACATCAGACAGCCACTAGCAAAAGAAAATAGCACCCTTTGTCTTTCTCTCATCCAGCAGTGAGGATTCCCATGGTGGCTGAAAATTCTCTGTTGAGGTATCTTGTAGTGTCATAAGATAGCCTCAATTAAGGGGAACAAAGAATGTAGTGGATATTCCTTACATTTCTAGAATAGGCAATAATGAACTAGTGTGCCACTGGTTTAATTTGGCAGCTGCTTCTGTCCCCAAGACAGCAATTACAGCATGTTTCAGAATCCCTATTAGTGCACACAGGTTTTTCAGAGAGGGGGTGGGTGGGGTAAAAACCAATATATAAAGAGTTTCCTGAGAGGTAAATAGTTTGACGAGTGCTGCCAATCATGACCACTGCTGTCAGAGGACATGGAAACCAAAAATGTCAGCCTGTGGAGTTTTACCATTTATAGAGAGAAGAATGTGTGTGGAAGTTGGGAAGCATTTTTGAGTTTTTTATTACACCCTGACTGAGATACCATTCAGACATACCCTAATTGAATAACAATGATCTAGGTGAAAGCAGCCTTGTGCTTTACCTCATTTGCAAAGAGTTTGAAAGCTTCCCCTCCTGTGGTTACAGCATGTAATTCATGGAGTGAAAAATTGCTGCTGAACCCATCAGCACTGTGCTTTGCAATACTTATTACTTAAGATGATGAACTACAAAATTAACGTTATCTGTTTTAGGAGAGAGCTCTCTGCACGAAGAGCTAGAGAAAGAGGGAAAACAAATTTCTTCCGAGACTTCTAAATTATTGTGTAGCTGAAATGATTGTGTTAGGCCCCCCGCCTAGTCTCATCAGAGAAAGCGTTTGATTCCCAGAGTGCATCAAAACTTTGCTATAAAATGCCATCATTAAAATCTTTTCCTCTCCAACAGTCATCCAGTACAAACAAAAGAAAGCAAACAGCCTCCAAGATGGACGATGTAATTGATAGTGTAAAATCTAATGCTATGAGTTCCATTCCCCCACACAAAAAGAAACACTTACTGCTTCCTCTTGATCTGATATATTAATTTGTTTGTCTGGTCCATTAGATAAGATTCTGGAGACACTTTTGCTTACTTTACACTGTCAATGTTCTCTGTTATGCTAAGATGGGAGATGCAAGGTTGTCTTCTAATAATCATGTGCACTGTCTTTGAACAAATGTGCAAAAAATAATAATCGAGGTAATTGTGTGATTCTAGCGCTAGTACAAGACATCTAGACATACATAGGGGCTACCGGTAAATGTAAGTGGCCTGAATTGAGTAAAGGGAGGTTTGGCTTCTTAGATATGGGTATTTCTTGCTCCCTCCTGGCTTTTGAGGAAAAGGGCTGAGGACGACTCCTTGTCTCCCAAACTTCAAGGTGAGCCAAGGAATTTTTTTCAAAGAGTTATTTCACTGTCTCAGTGCCTTTCTTTCACTTGAAAGTGTCTCCCCTCCCCGGCAGCTTCTCAGGATGCTGGCAGGGAGGCAGTGAATTCACTCTTTGCAAAAATCCCTTGTTGATGGGTGATCTTGCTTGCTTCCCATGACCACAAAGGGTTAATTGCATAGGGTCGATATTCCTAGAGAGGAAGAGAACAAGGTGGACATAAAGTGAAGAATCCTCCTTCACAAAGGTCTTCCTCCAAAATAAGTCCCTTCCTGTCTCATACTTTTCTCCTTCTGGAGGGAAACAGATGCCATGGACTGCATTGCCATTCCAGGCCCCTCTTTTTAGAACTTTCTTCCAAGAGATTCTTGTCTACTTCAGGGGGTGGGGGGTAAAGGGAAGGGTGAGGTGACCTCATGGGAAGGGTGGTTTCAAGAGTGGTCCAAGAAATTTTATTCAAAAAATAAAATAAAAATAAAAATAGAACCATCAAGATTAGTCTTTTGCAAGAAGAATCACATGGGGAAAACCTCTTGACTACAGTTTATTTTAAACTGATTTATTTATTTATTTATTTAGATTTATTATCCCGCCCCAATCAGGCGAACCTGATGAAGGATGTCTGCCCCGGACGGGGATTTTACAGGGTCTTAGAGCCCCATCTGATGCATGCACAGTTTGAAGAATGCAATGATGTCACATGGCTGTCCCAGTTTGGCGGGAGATAATTATGGCAACCCTAACTCCAGGTAGCATGGATTGTATGTATTCTGAGAGCTGTAGCCTGTAAAATTAATATTTTCTATCTGTTCTGCACCAATATATTCATTATTTAATGATCTGGAAAGACTCTGGGTATATAGCTGTCTGAGCAGGGCCAGCCCTGCTAAGCAGGAAAGTGAACTACAGTAAAACCTCATATAACACTAAAACCTGGTTCCACAAGTCTTGGTGTTATATGATTTTTAGTGTTATCTGATCCTCTATGGGATCCATAGAGATACATTGTAACCACACAGGCTTTAGTGGTTGTTATCTGAAGCATCCCATAGGATCTTAATGTTATCTGAGGCAATTCTTCCCCCCAGATTCCTTAATGTTATGCGATTTTAGTGTTATTCGATACTAATGTTATATGAGGTATTGCTGTACAAGATATAGAATCATAAGGAAGGGATTCATGACAGTTAGCCCTACTTTAGATTTGAATGAGGGAAATTGAGGCAGATGTCTGAGGAGGAAGATGGCATGGAATAGCAACAAATGTACTGGAGGAGAGAACTGTGTGTAGTTTGTAGCCTGTCTTGTGTCCTGTAAGTTGTCCTCTGTACTATGGATGGCATTGTCCCAAAATCACTGTTGATGTAAGAATCAACTTTCAGTTCTTTTGGCTCTTGTGCATAGTATAAAATGTGAAGGGAAGAACTGTTGATCTAATATCTAACATGTTTGGTTAAGAAAGAATTTTTACAATGTTGGCTCTTGTAGCGACCTTTTCTAAAAGAAATATATTGCTCTTTTTTTTAAAGCTCCTAAGGAAACAAGGTTCAAACAAAAATATAGTACACAATATACAGCAAAAACTACTGGCCATTCCATCTTCATGAGTACAGAGTAATCAGATTCCTAAAGGGATGGTTGAATTTCATACATTTCTGTTTAGTTCTAGATGGATAACTTAGAACAAGATGGAATGGAGAGACCAAGCAGTGTGAAAGCCTGTCAGAAAACCAATACGATATCTAGTTATTAATGGCCATAACTGAAAATGATCATGAGTACCTTCTCCCCTTTCTCTTTTACTTCTTTCCCACAGAACAAACTTCCGAAGGATGGTTGGTGATTTTCAGGCTACTTGACACAACAAAGTAATTGTCCTCTGGCTAGGTCACTCACACCATCCTCAAGTAACTCATTAGCAGTTGTGTTTATTTTGCATCCATCAACTAACCGTTTACAACTCAACAGAACCAAACTTCACAGTAATAAATCTGAACTCCATCCAGGGATCTTCTGTTATTAACAGTTGTAGAAAGCCACACTGATTTGTAAACTTTTCTGTTATACACTACTAACCACCCATTGTATAACTTATACTAACCAAACATTGTGTAACTCTGTATCTGATATGTATAAATTAATGCCATGAAGTCTCACTCTTATGTCCGACAAAGTTGACTTGATCCATGAAAGCTAACATTAAAATACTGTACAGCAGTTAGTCTTTAAGATGACACAATGTTTTTTGTCTGTTTATTTGGTACCTTGCAAATACTTAAAGGAAATATGTCACTGTTAAATTACCTAGCCCAGCTATGTGAAAAACCACCAATAGCCACATAAACCCTGCCCAGTTATTAAAATTTGCCTCTTGCTGACAGATCTGAGGACTTGTTCAAAGGTCTAGAATGCTAACAGACACAAGAGTCAGCATCTTCTAAGTGGAGATTCTGCCACAGGAAGTTTGCCCATCTTTCTAATTATGTATTTTTAAACAAGTTTTAAAGATAACTTTTATTTAATTAATTTAGCATTTTCCCTGGCTTTGAATTTTTTTAAAAAAATACTACTTTTAAAACATTTTGTTCTCAGCTTAAATAACACTGATGAGTTGTGGATAATGCAATTGTCATTTTGAGTCTTATGTTTCATGATTAAGTTGAAATGCCTTATTGATGGTGTATTTAAAAAAAACCTACTACCATTCTTAAATCAAATAGTTCACTGTTAGAAAGGAGAAAAAGAAGAATGAGATTGCTTCACTGATCCCACAGTCTGAGCCTACATAATGAGCAGACAGGCAGACGTTTTTTGTCCAGCTTACAAAGTGGGGGTACCACTAAATTGAATCCCAAAGCACATATTATTTATTTAATCAGACTTATATGTCACCTTCCTCAAAGAGACCCAGGATGGCTAACAAAGCTTCAAAAAGAGACATAAAAACAATATAAAATCCTGTCTAAAATTAATATTAAAAGAGATTAAAACTAAGCAAAGTTAAAAGATTAAAAATCCATACATTGAGAGAGGGAGGGGGCAGATGAGCCAACAAGCCGACGCAACTGTCTGACCCAAACCCCATACCTGTTCCGCCAGCCAGGTCTTAACTCCCTTCCTAAAGGGCAGCAACTCCAACTGGAGATGTAGCTCAATTGGGAGGAGGTTCCATAGGGCTGGGGTGGACACAGAGAAGGCCCTCCTCCTAGTGCTACAGAGGTGCACCTCTCTAGCCGATGGTACAACCAAATATCCTCTCCGGTCCGCTCTTGTGGGACGGACATATGTTCTTTGCGGTCTTTAATGGTACAGGTTGTCTGTGTGACAGAACATAGGATAGAACCATTCCTAAGGCATTTGCCCAAAATTTCATGTATCTCATCTAGCTTCTGGCTAGACCTAGTCAAATTCTTCATATCAGGTACAGTAAAACCTTGCATAAAGAGTGCCTCGCTTAGAGAGTAACTCGCTTAAAGAGCAGCATTTTCTCTGAATGGTCACCTCACTTAACAAATAAAACCAACCAAAAACTCACTTAACAGATAAATCGGGTTTCGCAATCCCCCTGCCAGAAGTCACAATTGGCCACTTGCAATGGTGGGAGGGTGTTTGGAGCATTTCTGCTCCATTTTTATTTTATTTTTTTCATCAGGTTTTGGCGCCTCCAGAAGCATTCCCTGCAACCAGGAAGTGCCAAAATTCCCCCATCCCTTCATCAGCTGTAAGGTGGGTACTTTTCCTGAAATTACCAGGACTGGCCACTAGATGTTACTGTATGAAATGCGGCAAAATATGCATCACAAACAAACAAAATCAGTTCCAGAACTCACTAGAAAGCCAAAAATATATATCCCCTCTGCTCAAAACTCTTTCCAAAATACATTTTGGATTTATTTATTTTTTGCTGTGTTTGCCACTTTAAAAAGAGCTTTGAACAGAAAAAAAAACACCTTGTTTCTTTGGCTCCTTTCTAACCTCCAGAATGGAAATATTGGTTTTCAGTGCATTCCTATGGAAAACCACAGTTTGCTTAAAGAAAAAATTGCTATAAGGAAAACCCTGCAGAATGGATTAATTTCATGAAGTGGGAGTTCACTTTACTAGTAAAGATAGATGCACTGGGAGCCATCGCAAGAGAGTTGAAAAAACTTCTGAGTGTAATAGGTATTGCTAAGATCATGATAGAGCAGTTGCAGAGATGAGCACTACTATAAAACAGGTACATTATCAGACAATACTTCACTGATGCTTAGGTCCTGGACTAGGACTCAAGAAGTGGGGTTCAAAAACTCTGGTCTGAACATCTTGTGGACCATGTACACCTTTGATGATGATGATATATATATCTCTCCTTTCCTGCTTCCCTTTTTTGTGCACTTGGTGTGTAATAGTAAACTCTAATAATCACTGCCCTTTATGTACCTTTTACACAGCTGATGATAGTTTTGCAAAGAAATAACTTCAAGTCTGGCTCTATAACAAAATGTAGAATGCTTCCTTGGAGAGTCTTGGCCACTTTTTTTCCACAGTTGTCTTTCCAGTTGTCTCTTTTTTTCTGGGGGTAGATACACTTGTAGAAGATGAACAGATGAAAAAGAGAGCAGGATTCCTGCATCTTTAATAGTTGCTTAAAAGTGAGTTTTTGGCAGATGCAGCTTTTAATGCAAACACACTTGTAGAAATCTCTTTTCCCACACAACTATTTAAAGTACAAGAATCCCATCCTCCTTCTCATCTGGCCACCCTACAGTTGTGCCCATTCCCAAGTACATTAAATTATTGAATTTTCCATTGGTGTCTATAAGCAACTCTCACTCTTGTCTCTGGAAACATCTTAAGAGAGGTTTCTAAAATAGTTCAACCAAACAATTAGATTGTTCTCTCTACCCTTGTATTTCTATGAGTTTTTTCTGTCTTCCTGCTGTTCTTCCCATTGTGTTTTATTTTCTATCATTTTTCATTATATTTCCTGGCCACTGCATTCCATTGTTCCTGCTGCCAAGGATAGAAACAGATGAGGTGGCAGCTCGAAGTGGAACTTTCTTCAAGCGTGTTTTGCCTAGCATGAAGTTTCCACAGCTCTAGAAGTTCCTAATTAGCTTGGCTCTGCTCAGTAACTGGTGATCAGAAGAAGCATAGGAATTATTTTTGTGCACAGATGTGAAATCTTTGAAGCAATATGTACTTGAAAGACCTTGTTTTATTGCCTGTGAATTGTGAAGCTGGCATCTTATTTCTGCCCTGAGTTATCACTGGGCTGTATTGTGGCCCTGGCAGAATCTGTCGCTTTCATTTTTAATAGCTTTTCTTAACTTTACATTGTCCTGTAAACCTTATGGTTGAATATGAGCTATGCCATATTGGCTACATGCATGTGAGCCCTGGAATGCCTGCATAAGTATAAGTAAAAAGGATATAGTTTTGTTTGATTCATAACAGAGGAGCAACAATTGATAGCATTTTTAAAGTGCCATTCTGTAACAATATTTCTATAATAAAAAGCACACTCGTCTTGTTTCAAGCTAAGCCACATATAGCCAGATCTAGGACAGGATCGTTGACTGCAAATCATATCTGAGAATGAACATTTTCCTGAAGCAGAAAAAATGCTATTGGCGTGAATTTGTTTAAGGTGGATCCCAGCCCCTTTAGGGAGTCAGGTAATTTACTGCCACCCAATACTTGGCATTGAGTCTACTCCATTACCGTACGGTCTACTCCATTACTGTAGCAGGATGTCTGGCCATACACTATAGGACAGGATACTTCTGTGCAAAATCAACAACAATGAAACACCACTTTATTGGATCATACTTCAATTATCATATGTATCTAGAATAAAACAATGTTAACATATGTCTCAATTAATTATTTCAGCTAGTGAGTTATTCAGTTATTAAATTGTTGTCATCTTAAACAGTAAACTATGGAAATGCGTACCTTATTTTCATTTTTGTCAAATATCAGATCGCTTCCCGGCCTTTTGATGAAGATCAAGTGATATTCCTTATAGTTATCATGGTGTGACTTGAAAGAAAGTCATTTTATGTAAATGTAGAAAATAAAACAGAGAAATTTCTTCTTGATCTTGTATCAACCATCTAGTGGAAAATCCTCTAAAAAACTTATCTTTGCTCACAGTTCCTAACATGGGTCGAATCCCAATGGCCTAGTCTTCTTAAAATGGCATTTGTAGTTGATTGTTTTGGAATAGTAGCCATGTTAGTCTGTGGTTTAGTCATATCAGAAAACAAAACAAAATAAACAAAATAAAAATAAAATAAAAAACACTGCAGCACTTTATAGTTGAAAAACAGGATATCCGGATGCCTGCTATAAAAGGACATGCTTAACCAGATAGGATAGAGCTAACAAGAAAAGCTTAATCTGTTTTGCTTACTGTTACAGCTGGAAAACAGGAAACCTAGATCACCAAAAGGCCTCCAATAGGAAGCTAAGAGACGTGCACATTTCAGCACAATGAAGGGTAGATGCCTTATGAATTATAGCTGCTTGAGACTAATTGTACTAAATGATATTTAATGCTGCCTGAAGATAGTGAATAAAACTAAAAAAAGGAGGGAATAATGGAAGGTGTTATATTAGCATGTTTTTCCATAAGCATAAAAGCATGGTTAAACTGTTAATCATTGTCCCCTTTTGTCGACTGGGCACCCAAAGTGCTTAGTTTTATTCAGTGGTGGGATGTCAAAAATTTTACTACCCCACCGTGATGTCATCACAGTGTGGGCGGAGCTATGATGTTGCAGGCGGGGCCAAAGAAAAAATAAATAAATAATAAAAATCATAAAATAAAATAAAAATAAGCACACACACACACATACACCTCAACCCACCCACAACAAACCTGTAAATAAATTAAATAATTTAATTAAATAAATAAATAAAAATACATTAAAATACACCCACCACCCCAAACACAAATCAACCAGAGCTTTTAAACCAGAGCTTAAAGCTTATTCTGGCTAATCTTTCTCACACTAGGTCAGATGGAAGGAACTACAGAATGAACTCACCATAAGATGGCTTCATTTTGGCACTTTTCAACAGTTAAAGAAGTTAGGTACTAAGTCTCTAGGATAATATGCCTTAATGTAAATGTAAAACAGCTGTACCTCTTTAAGGGTTCTCCAATTGGAACAGCAATTGGAACAGCACAGGTGTAGCTTATTGATGAGATAACTCCAAGACTTTGCTTAAAGACCCCAAGCCAGGCCGCCAGGCCATTTTAGGAACTGTGGTAGTACGTCAATATAGGTAAAGGTATTAAATACACATTAAAATACACACAGACACACCACATCCAAAGGTGAGTCACTTACCCTGGGGAGCAGGCTATAGGGAGCTTCAGGCTAGCAGCTTCTCTTCCTCCTCCTTGCTTGGGAGGACAGCAAGGAGGCTGTGCATACGCGCCAAGCACTGTTGGCGTGCATGCACACCAAGTGCTTGGTGCACAGATGCACAGTGGGGGAACCAGTGAAAAGGTAAGCCTCAAAGGTGGTTCCCCCAAAAGCTGCTACCAGTTCTCCGGGACACTGGGGAAAGTTACTACTGGTTCTGGCAAACTGATGCGCACCTGTTACATCCCATCACTGGTTTTATTAAACAATTCTTCTTTCTTCTCCAAGAATCTCTCTGACTATTTTAAATATATGTCTCTGAGCTGAGCCTTTAGGAAGGCTGTCATTTAGAGAGAGTTTTGTGACAAAGAACCACGAAAGCTGGAACATAGTGGGGGGTTTTTGTTTTGTTTTTTAGTCCACCCCTTTGTGATCCCATGGAGAACAGCATACCAGGCTCCTCTTCTTCGTCTTGTGCTGTTCCTGATTCCAAATAGTGGCAATCATCCTGGCGATCAGCCCTGAAGACTGTCCTGCGAATATAATGCTGTGGCCTTTCATCTGCCTTTTGCATGGCAGCATTATACCCATACCACTGATCCAGCTCCACGAGTCGCTTTCTGGTCCTGAGCTCTTTGGCATGCAAAGTCCTCCTCAGACCCAGGCCAGTTTTGATGAAGCTGCTGCCCTCCATCAAGATGGATTCAAGTGGGATTTCATACTGGCAGTATGGTCTACTCTATTACCATAGCAAGATAATCTTGCCAGACTTATAAGTAAGTAATACTCCTCTGTCATCCTGGAATATAGTAGACTGGGTGTATTACCTGAGTTGAGTTGACTTGCTTTGATTTGTTCCTATGTGTATGTAAGTACACACAGTGGTAAGAAACTGAAAGTAGGCATCAGAGTTTTGGTAATACCTCTTTGGAAAAAAAATCCCACTGCAGTTTTACTCCCTAAGAACAAGCAAGCTTTCAATCATATTCTAAAGTCAAAAGTCATATAATTCAAGCTGCCACATAAAAAGTCTTTTGTTCAAAAATGGTTCTACTTTGACCCTATGTTGAGACCTACGACTTACTGCAGAATGTACGGGTGAAGAGTTAACCATCAGAGTCAGCTACCAGAATCAACCCAGACTGTCAGTGGTCATAGAGATCATATTCACTTTTAAAGTAACAGCTACTGAAATAAAACTCATTTTTGCGTGCACACCCTCCCCCCTTGCTTTACAAACCTTCTACAAGAGTAAAAACTCATCAAGATTTTTAGATTTTAGCCTGCAAGAGCAGAGCTGAATTGAAATATCAAACCTTCAGCTTATTTTCCTGCATTTGCAGGAAAATTAAAAGTTACAGTATATGGAGCATGAACAATATGGCATGTAACTGCACATGGAAGCCATAATCTAACATGTGATAAATCAACCTGCTTTTGCTCTGGGTGTAATGAGATGTGAGAGCAATCCATTTAGCTCGGGAGTGCCCACACTATGGCCTGTCGGTTGGATCCACCCCCCAACACCAATTCATCTGGCCTGCGCTGCCCTTGTCACTCCTGGAAGCGGAAGTAAAATGTGCCCATCTGGGCACATTTTACTTCCTCTTCTGGGAGTGACGAGGGTGGCATGGGCCTTATGAACTGGTGTTGGGAGCCATAGTTTGGGCACCCCCAGTTTAAGCAGAGAAAATGGCAGCTTAAAATCGATCTCATTCTGTTGCAAAACTGATTGCAAGCAGTGGTGGGCATCAGCAGGTTCGCACCAGTTCACCAGAACTGGTAACAGAAATTCTGGCTGGCCCCACCCATCCAAGTTTTGAAATAAAGTAGTCCTAATTCAGGTGCAACACAGGGCTTTCCCCCCCTGGCCACACCCACCATACCATACCCACAGTGTGGTAGTAAATTTTTGTGGAGCCCACCACTGATTGCAAGGCACATTTTACTTCTGCTTCTGGTGGGAGGAACAATGTGATCAGTCCACTGAACTACATGACCGGCCCACTTAACCACAGTTTGGGCACCTCTGATTTAGCTTGCTAGTACAGACTAGATTGAACTGTAGCAACACAAACACCAGCTTCATAGATAAATGTTAAACAGGCCTTCCCAGTGATCTTGTGGAGCCAGCGTTCACAAAGCTTTTAAAAAAACAAAACAATTAGCCCTACTGAGACAGGGGGGAGCACATTTGAAGTCCAGTTTAGGCAGCAACATGTTTTGATCCAATATTTAGAACTTCTCAGTTCTGCTGAGAAACCAAGTGAAGAGGGAAGTCTCTCTCTTCTTCTCAGTGTAAGAATTCTCTACCTGATTTTTTTTTCCTAAGAAATTCTACATGAATTGTTACCATTTCTTCAGTTTGAAAGCAAGAAATTGCAAGTAGGTAAATAGGAGAAGGGGGCAGCAGAGGATGAGGTGGTTAGACAGCATAGTTTATTTTATTATTTATTTATTTTATTAATCAAATTTATATTCCGCCCTACTCGCACAGGCGACTCGGGGCAGAGCACAACCAGCATGTAATACACCACTAAAAACACTAAAAGAACAAAATAAAAATTAAAACCAATTTTTAAAAAATCAATCTCTTATTCCTTAGACTGAATAAAAGGAATGGGAGTAGGAATAGGATGGTAGATGAAGGAAATTAAATAAGCCAGCGGGGGGGGGGGGCAATAAAGCATCACTACCCCCACACCATTCCTGCCAGCCAGATTTTCAGGCCCTTTCTAAAAGCCAGTGCACCAGGTCTGTTTGAGGCAAACTAGCCCCATCCAGAACCAAAGATGGCAACTCCTATGTTGACCCACAACCCACAACCACTCAGTCTTGCCAGGGTTCAGCTGTAACCCATTGTCCCCCATCCAGACCCTCACAGCCTCCAAGCACCTGGATAGGACTTTGACTGCATCACCAGGATCCACACGAGCTGAGATGTACAACTGTGTATCATCTGCATACTGATGGTATTTTACCCCATGGGAATGGATGATCTCACCCAGGGGCTTCATGTAGATGTTAAATAGGAAAGGTGAGAGAACTGAGCCCTTAGGCACCCCGTAAGGGAGCAGCCTAGGGTTGGACCTCTCACTCTCCAACCACACCGGCTGAGTCCGGCCTGTCAGAAAAGGGGCGAACCAGGCCAACACCATGCCCTAGATCCCCAATCCTCGAAGCCGTCCCAGAAGGATACTATGGTCGATGGTATCAAAAGCCGCTGAGAGATCAAGGAGAGCCAGGACGGTGGGATGGCCCCCGTCCTGCTCACACCAGAGATCATCCACCAGTGCGACCAATGCAGTCTCAATACCATATCCAGACCTGAATCCTGACTGAAAAGGGTCCAGATAATCCACTTCATCCAGGGTCTCCTGTAACTGTTGCACCACCACCTTCTCCAGCACCTTACCCAAGAATGGAAGGTTGGATACCGGGCGGTAATTAGATACCACCGTTGGGTCGAGCGATAGCTTTTTCAGAAGGGGCTGAGCCAAAACATGTTTTAAAGAGGCTGGAACCCCCCCCCCCCGAAGTGAAGCATTTATAATCACTCCGACCCAGTGGGCATAGATTTGGACAGACTATGGAGGATGGCGCGTGGCAGAGGAGCCTGGTGTGCTGTGATCCATGTGTTCACAAAGGGTCGGACTCGACTGTGCAACTGAACAACAACAAAAATAGGTATGTCTTTGGCAGGAAAGGTAACAGCATTGCATGCACTCTGGTGTTATGGCTGCCACGTGACATGGAAACATCTGCAGATGCAGACAGCACTGGCTCTTTGGCTGTAAATGAAGATGAGCAATACACCCTAGAGTCAGATACAAGTGGCTTTGGAGCAAAGAAGACATTTACCTATCATCAAAAAATCTAGCAAGGGTGAAACTGGGAAAATCAGCAAGAAATGTTCCAAATATTCTTCAAGTTCCCATTTTCAGGTAATCTTCCAAACCTTTTTATACAACTTTCAATTTTGCTTTTAAGTACACACTTGAAATAAACCTAATTGATGAAGTGGACTTCAGCTGAGTAACTATAGAATATAAAAAATTAGGAGCACAATTGCCTTGCTTCTCAAACAGCAGTTTTGATGCATTAGTGACTGGTTGGCTGCTGAGAAGGGTTTTTAAACCAGGGATGCTGTACCTTTTCCTGAATGTATTTTTTAAATTGCTTTTGATTCAACTGTGTTTTGACATTTTAATGCATTTAATTGTGCCTTACTAATGGAACTTGGTAGGCTTTTGTTTGCATCTGTTTTTAAATTTTCTGTAAGATACCTTAAGCTCCAGATTTTGAAATAAAGGTAGGATAGAAATCAAATGAACAAATAAACAAGGGACCAATCTCAGACATAATCTTTTTCCTACACAGGTATAACCAACATTCTTCTCTTTCAGGTGCTGTATCCGTTCCGTATATTGGCTATCGTCATGGTATTAGTCTTCCTGTTCTTAACTCCTTGGAACAGTTCTTCCAAGGACATGTCACACCAGTCTCTCAAGTTCTTCAGCCATGAAGTCTGTCTACGTCCAGGTCCTCTCTTCCCAGGGATCTTTCCTTGCAGAGCGAGTTGGAGTATTCTATATTTTATGTTGTTCCTCATGATATGGCCAGCAACCAACATACTCCACTTAATACTCAGACAAGGAGCGATACCAACCATATTCATTCCCACACAAAACCAAGGTAGTTGGAGACATACTCTCCAACTACCACTGATACAGTTGACTTTTCATATGCTGCAAATCATCTCCACAAAAAGAGAATATACTGACGCTTGTGTTACCAATAGTTGTGCCTCTATAGTTGTCTTGATTTGAGCTTCAGGTTAACATAGGGATTCTCAACCTGAGACCTGTGGGCTGGATGCAGCCCATGCCACCATTTCATTGGCCCCTCACTGCCTCTAGCGCACCAGGAAGTGCCATGTGGTGGAGGAAGAGCAAAATGCCATCCATCCCCCAAAGCTGTCTGAGAGATCGTGACCCGGCCCCTGGCTTTAAAAGGTTGAGAACTCCTGAGTTAATACAATGACAGATTCTATTCAAGAGTGAAAAATGTGGCCAAAGGGTAAAATAAAATAGAAACAAAAATAAAGCAACCTGAACTTTAACTAGCAATAATACATACTTGATTTTTATATGAAACTAAAGCATTTTTCTAGATATTCATGAACGACAGAACTCTTTAAAGAAAGTAACCCTTGCATTCAATTGACAACATAACATAAATTAAATTAGAATTTAAAATGTAAGCTGATAATGATTCCACATTGTTACTGTATTTCAAAGTAATCACCGCATAATTGTAATTACTGTAATTAAGCATGTTTACTGTTTGTAATGTTGGTGAAGTATTTTCCATATTTTCCATCAGTCTTCATTAAATGCATAGACATAATTGTTATATCTTTGTAGTTTAGATTGTTTTTGTGCAGTTGTCACTCACCATCCCTTTCTTTTTGGGTTTTTTTTCTTGGAGGCTTGAGTTTATGTGATTTTCAAGTTCAAAGATAAAGGAGAAATTCAGTAGGAGTATTATTTTCCTTTGTCAGTTCTCTCCTTTTAACTCATTTTTGTTGCTCAAACTAGCCATTGCAAGAAATGTATATTCCTATCATGAGCACAATTAGATCCGAAGGACATTATTATGTGAATTGCAGACTGAATATGCTGCTCATTTTGCTTGTTGCCAGGGCTTCTCCCCTCTTCCCCCCCCCCTCTGGCAACACCACATTTAATACCGTGGGGCTGTCTGACACCTTTCAGAAGTACCTAGCTCATTTTTTTAAAAAAAAACTAAACCAAGAAAAATACTGAGATCCTGTGTTCAGATACTTTGTCATTTTCACCCCTAGACAAAAATGACACTTCGATTTCCATTCATACTCAGGGGATATATGAGTGAAAAAATCTAGTTCCATTTGAGATAGTTTAAAAGTGCTCTTTGAAACTCAAAGTGCATTAGCATTGTCAGATACAGCCTTTGCTAGATGTTATATTCATTGCTACATGGATTTTTAAAGTAATCAAAGTAAGTTCTGAGAACCAACATTTTTTTAAAATACAACCTACACACATTTTAGTATTTTAAAATGCTTGGAAAATATTGAGCCCAAACTGTTCCTGGTACAGATAATAGAGCATTATTCAGACCTAACTCAAGCTTTAACAATGTGTCATGGGGCGGGGGGGGGGGGGGATATAATAATATTTCAAAAAAAATATTCATCCATACATTGCATCAGTATCCTCTTTTCAACTCACAGGAATTCTCAAACCTTGCCATTGGGACCTTCTCAAAAGAGACAATTACTGAAGCATCCTCAAATGAAATTAGATAAAGGTAAAGGTCTCCCTCATTTGAAATCCATCTGTGTCCAACTCTAAGGAACATTGCTCATCTCCATTTACAGCCAGAGAGCCAGTGCTTTCTGTCTTTGAAGATATTTCCATGGCCATGTGGCAGACATGACTAGATGCTGAAGTTCAAGGAATGCTGTTACCATTCTCAACAAAGCAGTACCTATTTCTCTCCTTGTGATTTCTTTCTTTTGAACTGTTAGGTTGGAAGGAGCTGGGACAGATGACAGGAGCTCACTCTGTTGTGCAGCACTCAGGTCTTCAACTACCAACCTGCCAACCTTCTAATCTCAGCGTCTTACCCACTAAGTCACCACAGCCCCCTCAAATGAAATTACTTAGATTTATTTATTTATTTATTTATTTATTTATTTATTTATTTATTTATTCATATTTACTGTATATGATCCTCAGTTTTCAGTAGGGATAGAGGAAATTTAGGAAATCCAAATCCAGCCCATGGCACAAATCCAAATCCAGCCCATGGCACCAAATCATCAGCCCCTCCTTTCTATAACCACTGCTGCCACCGCCACTGTTGGAAGCAGTTATGGACACATTTACGGCAGCATTTACAGGGGGCCACCAGTCCAGCCCCCTCAACTGTCTGAGGGAGCATGACTCGGGCCCCAACTTTAAAAAGTTGTTGACCTCTGCTTTAGAAATATCAAAGGAATACAGGGGATATAGTGCAACACAGAGGTAATCGGATGTCATAGCATAGTTAAAAGAAAACATTAAGAAACTCAGATAGATGGGTTGTGACAAGAATATTTGATAGGAGAGTGATTGGGCTTACTCAACCCTACTGGCAAACTCAAGCAGGTGTAAAGGATAATTCTGTTTAAAGACTTATAGCCAAGAAGGTGAAAAGGCTGCTAGGTTTTAATGGGAGAAAAAAAGCTGACTATATTGACTACCTCCTTTGGATTTCTTATACGCTAATTTCACTTTAGAGTGAAAGCAACCAAATGGAGCCAATCTTCACCACACACTCTCTTTTGTTACTGCATCTGTAGTGCAACCCTTTTGGTTTCTTAAATTCTTCATGGTTCCTAACAAGCGTGTTGTCCCTCCCTGCTTGGAGAGTGAGGTACTTTGATTAAATTTAAACTTAAATCATTAAATCTCTAAAGAATAGACCATCTCACAAACAGTGTATATAAAACAGATTGACAATGAACTTTAGACTCCAGAACAATCAACCAGGCACAGGGCTAAGGGAATCATTGCTAGTCAATGCAGTACCAATATCAGTCTATCTAGGTCAATGGTCTGACTTGTTATGTAAGTAAATGCTTGTGTTTATATGGTTCAGAGGTTACGACTAATGCAGTGCTAACTGCACTAGGAAGTGCCGAGCTGAAAATTAAACTAGGGAAATATATATTCCCCAAATAAACCTACTCTTCTTCCCGCAGCATGACTTTCTCAAACTTGTAAATTAACCCCATGTTTACTAGGGGTGTGCATTATCTTTGGTTAAATGTGCAAATATGAACCAAATTAAGGTGTTTATATGTTTCCAAGGCAACAGCAGGGCAATGCAGGGTTTTACTGATTGCTGTTGGGGTGGAGCCAAATACTAAGGGATCTGCCATTGAAATTCAGTACTCACACATTGGGACTGGAAGTAAAGAAAACAAAAGAAAATAATCAGAGACAAAGGAAAAGGGTTGAGAGAACTCAAAACTCACAAATATGCTCATAGGCCTTGACAAGACTCAGGTCACCAAAAGGGCATCGGGTATGTCAACTCCAATCTTTATTTGGGCACACAGTAGGATAGATGGCTCTGCAGATCCCTGTTGTTGATCTTCCAACAACCATTCACAAAATGGTATTCAAGAACATGATACAGAGGTGGTGAAAGCTAAGGTAGACAAATAGATTAATCACTAAAAGGCAAACAAGCTTC
The DNA here is from genome assembly GCA_030440675.1 of Furcifer pardalis. NCBI lineage: Eukaryota > Metazoa > Chordata > Lepidosauria > Squamata > Chamaeleonidae > Furcifer > Furcifer pardalis. The sequence continues at coordinate 65,986,936 of CP126896.1, forward strand.
TAAAGTAAATGCTGTTCTGTTAGTTTCACTTCTGCCTAGACAACTGTAGTCTGCTGTGTGGTTTTCCTTTCAAAGCATTTTAGTAATAAAGCCATTTTTGCTTATGAAGCCTTTTTATGATACATTTCAAGTAGGAAGAAAAGCCACTAGATGAGTGGAGCTGATGGACAGAAGGATTTCACTGTCATAAGGCTGGGATTTTCGAGGGTCAGAAGGTCAGTCATAATGATATCAGATGCATTCCTCCAGCTCAGTCTACAAGTTCAGTGGGCATAAGGATCTGTAGGTGTCTTGGCTCAATGCAGAATGCTGGTAGCTGTAACTATGTTATAGAAGGGAAGTGCTGTGTACTTTCTTTTAAAAAACCTACTTGGCAAATTAAATTTTGGTCACAAGTGTACAGATTGTCATTATGCAGCTTATTCATTTAGTGTATGGCAATAAACAACCTTGATGAGAAGATGGGAATCAAATGGAAGAAAAGATTCCTGTAGATCAGGATGGGCAACATGAGACTTTTGGCCTGCATGCAGCCTCCTGGAACATTGTACAGTACATAACGCACTCTCTTTTGTTATTGCATCTGTTGTGCAACCCTTTTGGTTTCTTAAATTCTTCATGGCTCCTAACAAGAGTGTTGTCCCTCCCTGCTTGGAGAGTGAGGTACTTAGATTAAACTTCCCCAAGACCCCTTCATAGCACCACTTTGTTTCTCAAAATTTAAAAAAAGAAGTGATTCTCCAGGAATAGCTTTGTTTACATTGGGGACCTTGGGGGGGACTTAATCCCTCTGCCACTAACCCTCCTGAAGAGCACCCAGATGTGTCAAGCAAGCACTCCTTCCTTCCTTCCTTCCTTCCTTCCTTCCTTCCTTCCTTCCTTCCTTCCTTCCTTCCTTCCTTCCTTCCTTCCTTTCAACAAAACCCCCAATTATTCTGATGGATAGTGCAACCTCATCCTGAGGCAAAAAACTGACCCATAGCTTATCCATATTGACATACATTATTTTGGCAAAAGTTTGTTTGAGACTGTGACAGTTCTCAAATGAATTTTTATTTTATATTTGTTTTCCATATCCTAAGTCTTTCCCTTTAACTACAAAAAAAAAAAAGAGGAATCGGAAGTCAGTATCAAGATGGCCCCAGGACAAAAGCCCTTCATCTTCAGAGACCCAAACTGTTAAATGGTAATAGTACACTTTCCCCCATGAAAATTATACTATTTTTGATAGACAGAAAGGGTGGTCTGAGAATATCAAGTGTAGATACTATATGTGCTAATTTCAGAGAATATTAACTCAAAAAATTCATGGTAAGTTTATTTTCTGCTTCCTACAAATATTGGCTACTAGCTAGAGTCCCATGGTACAGCTATGTCCATCCCTGGTTTTTCACTTCAAAGTGGAGAAGACTTCTGCCTGCATCTTGGATATGTGTTTCCAGTTAGAGTACATAATAACTGTAACTGGATGGGACAGTACTCTGACTTGACAAGAAGTCATTTCCTTTTGCCTTAACAAGAACTTCACAAATGTGAGCTGGCTTGACATGTTAACTGTCTTCTTTCTTTCTCCTTTATTGCAATCTCCAGTTCGGTGTTTTCTCTTTTTCAAGACATCTATGTATTTGTAAATACAATGTTTGTCCTCAGCTTCAACTGACTATAACAAAAACCATTCTTTTAGACCTTTTAGATGCCTCTTCTCATTTATACTGAGACGGCTATAATATTGCAATGACAGATTTCAGCTGTGCAATGTCATGTAGCCAGACTGTTTTGTTCTCAGTGGCAGGTTATGATTACTGTTGCCATTCTGTCTTTTATTCAGACAGGAATTCTAGCACTTCTCTGTCATAATGCCCGACTTGACAAGGGTAACCATTCTGTTCCGGAGCAAAGAGACAACAGAACTGATTCAATGCATGTTGCCCTATCAATTCTTTTAGCACTAAACCTAAGAAAACAATTTGAAGGCTGCAAACTAAGACTGTGTGCAAAAAATAACTAACTGTTCTACCTTTGAGAGATGACACAAAAACAGACTTTACAACAACTGGAAAAAAGAGAAAAGAAGACTTAGCAATTTTGCTTCACTTTGGGTACATATTCTGTACTACAGAAAGGTAAATTTAGTAGGGTCACGTTTGCAGTATACACATAATATGGCTTCAGATGTTTGTCTGAAGTCTGGCCAGGTTATCCTGCTATGGTAGTAAAGTAGACCATACTGCCAGCAACTCAACACTGATCGACAGGTGGTGGTTAACTAACGCATCTTAACAACCCTGAAGACTAGCTACCTTGGCTAAATCCACAGGGTAAGGTGATGGTCCCCAAATGGATGACATCCCACTTGAATCCATCTTGATGGAGGGCAGCAGCTTTATCAATATTGGCCTTGGGCTGAGAAGGACTTTGCGTGCCAAAAGGGCTCAGGACCAGAAAGTGACTCACAGAACTGGATCAGTGGTATGGGTGTCATGCTGTGATGCAGAATGCAGATGAAAGGCCATTACATTATATTCTCAGGACAGTCTTCATGGCTGATCACCATGATGATCACCAATATTCAGATTTAGATATGCCAGAAGAAGGAGAACATTGCTGTTCATCTGATGTACTGTGAACTGCTTTAAGCACAAGATTATGGAGATGCATGCAGATAAGCAGATGGCAACAGTGATGACAAGAAACTCATGGATCATGGCACACTCAACTGGGGTTAGGGTCTTGAGTGAGCTATTTCCATTTTCTCACCAGCCTTCACAGCTCTTATTTGTGCAAGATTTCAGTTGTGTAGGCCAAACTGGTGGGTTTGAACACTTCAGTTAGGGTTTTTTTCTTTTTCACATGTTGTTCTAAGAGGGCAAGAGATGGAGCTGTCACTGCCGAGAATTTAAAAATAACATTTAAAGTAGGAGCATTGCTTTGCCATGCTCTACTGTTTCTAACACTGTTCTTCATCATGACATCAGGAAATGCTAGTAGCTGTTCCACATTTTGACAGATCTTAGTCTCTTCTTTACTCCACACCACCAGAAATCACAAGTGCTGCTGTATTTGCTTTAGGCAGGTTAGGCAGAGGCATTAAAACATTTTTGTCTTCCTTTAGCTCTGAAGCTAGCACCCTTGCTGAGTCCTGAATAGGTTAGCTAAAATTGACACAAGTCCAACAACTGTCCTGAGAGAAGATGATCCAATATCCTTGTCCTTTGATAAAAATAAAGTTAGGGATGCAATATAATATGCTGATCATGATGTGTACAGTATTGTGCCAAAGTCTTAGGCCACCACCAGCTGGTATGGGGAAAATTCAGTGAGTGATTTGGGGGGCATAACTTGGACACCCTAACTCCAAAATTCACCAAACTTGGAGAAAAATGAGAGGTAACTCAGCATACCTTTGCCTTTAGCTGAGTGGAAACAGACAAAAGTTAGAACAAATACAACAAAATAAAAGGTCTTACATTCAGTCCTTTAGACATCACTTTCTCAATTATTAAAAATTACCCAGAGAAGATTTTTCTGACCTTGAATTTATCTGCATCTGGACTTGGGAGCAAGATTTCTATGCCAGCTGGCATTGAAAGGAAAACATTAGTTTCATATAACAAACTCCCAATCTCAACAGATCAAAATATTTAACAGTTAACCTATGAGCTAAGCATCTAATACTGTTAAGAAGGGTTTCTATCTTGCTCTAAATAAGTGATTAACAACCTTTTTTTTTTTTTGGCCATGCACCATCTAAGCATCACTAAAATCTTGATGCCTTCCCCTATGGCATATAATTCTTATTATTTAAAAAGTGAACTATTCACATGGAGGAAGCCTAAAAGGCCATTCACTATTAATAACTCATTCTAGAATTGCTCCCCTTAAAAATCAAATTGTCCCCCTGGGGTTTTGTGCCCCACATTGGAAACCATGGCTCTGAATGAAGCAGAATGAAAATAGCCCTATAAAAGGCTAAACAGGACAGACAGCTGGATTAAAGAACGCAGCTTATCAAGTTATTTCACCCAATGGAATGGCTTTTTCCCCTTTGAAGCTTCTGGATCAGATGGAAAGTCAATTTATGTTGGCTTTGGACATTTGTTAAGAAACCAAGGCAAAACCAAGTAATGTTTGTTCAATTTGTTTCTTCAGATGTTTTGCATCTTGCTTATACTTTGGTGAGAAACAGTAGCACAGGTTAAAATAATTCAAAGCAATACAAAATGATCCAAGCAAATAAAAATCAAATCTACAGTGTGGTGGATCAATTTGTGTTATAATCACAAAGCTTCTAATGTTTCGCTGAACACTTAGATTTTAACTTCAAAATGAGGCCAACATCAGAGCAAATCAGGACTTCAAGAAAAGGGTGCTACACAACCAAAGGTACAGTCGAGAAGATCCTTACTCCCTTAAGATCAGTGGAGATATACCATTGATTTTCCAGTGACAGACTCATTTTAAGCATCTATACAACCCAGGTTTCAGCAAACATAAACCATGGTACACATATTCACCTACTCTTATTCAAATTATTTTAAATATAGTGAATGGGCAAGAAGTCAGAATGGACAATGATTTAAAAGAAGAAATGTCTAGGAGACAGAGAACCATGTGGGGTAAATTCAGAGAAGTGTCAGCCATCTTGAAGTAAAACGCTAAACCAGAAACAAAGACAAATTTGTTCAATTCTATGGTCTTGAAAGCAATGACATACAGCACCTGAGGACGTCTCCACCCTCCCCCTGACTCACTCCACCTGCCTGGGGGGAGAAAAGGGCCACTGGTGGGAGCCACCACTGAATACATTGTCCCGGTTGTGCGGGCAGCCGTTTCCACCACCCCAGCCATGCGGGCACCTGAGGATGTCTCCGCCCTTCCCCGGACTCACTCCACCTGCCCAGGGGGATAAAAGGACCACCAGCAGGAGCCACGGCCGAAGTCATTGCCCCAGCTGTGTGGGCGGCCGTTTCCACCATCCGGCTATGCAGGCACCTGAACATTCGAACTTTCATGAGCTTTTCCCCTCCTGGTGTTTTTATCTGGTTACTCTGTAGTTTTGTATTAATCTTGTACGCCACCCTGAGTCACCACAATGTGGTGAGTGGGCGGCTATATAAATGTGAATTATAAATAAATAAAATATATAAATAAGTAACACAACAGGCAAAGGAGAGATCAATGCTTGGAATTTCACTTCACAATAAAGTGAAAAATGAGGATATCAGACGAAGATCACTTTTAAAAGACAGAATAACAGAATATATGATGAACAAATTAAGTTGGCTGGCCATGTTGCACACACAAGTGACAATTAATAGAGTACCAGAATAATGAATTGGTATCTGAGAGATTGCAAAAGATCAAGGGGAAGACCACCCTGCAGATGGGAAGATTTTCTCAAGAAAAATGTTGGACCAACATGGAGAAGAACTGCCTGGGACAGATTCCTATGCACAGAAGTTGTGCCAGAATGTTGCTGCAGAGACATCTACTCATACAAGGACTCATCATTGAATAATGACTCCAAGGTAAGAAGTGGACAATACCTTTGGTGCAATCGAGCAAGAAATCATATTGGTTTAATAAAGCACATATTGTGATTTAAGACTCCAAAAGTTATTTCACAGACAGATTCTCCATTAACTATTTTCCAGCTAAACTATAGAACATGTATCCACAGTAATTTAATGAGTAACTTTCCTTCCCACTGTCTCCCATATGCCATCATCTTCTGCTCAAGAAGATTGCTGGGCTCTCGTTTTGGAGAAGCTAGGGTGTGTGTGTTTAAGTAAATTCCTATTCTCCGAGGATTGGACATGTAGTTCTTCTATATAAGAGGAATACAGTACTGTACTTTAGAACCACACAATCATAACCACACAAACACAAGTTCAGTTTTTTACTTCCACAGAAAGAAATGTTAGGGAATATAGCACTCCAACATTTTGTTTACTTTGATTTTCTCTTGAGAATTATTTCAATTTACTAAACAGGCTTTTACTGTATTCATCAAACCATTTTTCAAACTAAACCTTATAAAAAATGCACTCACTCCTTTTGCCTATTAAGTAATTTTCCCCTACAGAACTAATGGTTTTTAATTTAGGTTAAAGCAGTTGATGCTTTCATTTATGATTTCATCACTACATATAAGCTTCCTCCCCTTATTTATTTATTTATTTATTTATTTATTTAACAATCAAAGCAAATTTGGCCATTGTACATTTTCTTTACAGCAGCAAATGGGTTCATTGAAAAAATGAAAACAACATATCTTGGTATAATTGGATTCTAGTTCTTACAAACAACAAATTACCGGTAGTTGTTCTGGTTGACCCAGGCTTATTTCATTTTACAGTATTTCCATCTTGTCTTTTCCACTGTAGAGGGACCAAAAGCGGCCCTACACTTCAGATAAAAATCCACATGTTATGAATTTAGATAATGAGGAGAAGAAAATAAAATGTCTGTTACAGAAGGCTATTGTGTCAGAGCGAAGGGGGTTTGCGTATCATTGGTTTGATATATCAGTTTTCTCTAAATGATACTTTTGTTATTGTTTATGAGAAAGAACATTGTCTTGTGAGTCCCCTTCTATGACCTAAAATGATGCAGTCTGCAAACAATATTTAAACCACAGCTTCCCTCCCACCCCTATGAGAACATGGACAGTCTGCCTACCTGTCTATCTGTCTGCGTTATTCAATGTGCTGACTTTCTTCCAGAACCCAGGACAGCTTCAAAAACACACCACATTTGTCATCACTTAATTGAAATAAATGGCCATTTGAAAAAGCACTTATGAGTAGTTTTTTTTAATTTAAAAATATTGTATTAATTGGGTATTTCAGTTATCTGAGCTCTAGAAATAGAGGAATAATAAAAAGATAATATTCTTAGATAGCCTAAACAACTCTGATCTAGAAGAGATGGTCACAGAAGCAACCAGAGGAAGAGAATTCCTGGATTAAGGCAGAATATAACTAGGAGGTGTCCTTTTTTAAAATTAGAAGTCCCAAAATCTCTCAGCTACCATGGTCACTGGTAGCTTTTCCAATTTTAAATCATCAACGTTTGTACATTGGCCAGGTTGATGGTACTTGATCCAAGCACACATTTGTGTTCACAGTGTTATAATCTTTACTTTGTCTAATATGGCCATGCTTGGAATATTCTGCATGTTTCCAGGCACTGTGCTTTCAAAATATATTGTAAAGTTTGAAAAGGTTCAGAAAAGAACAATTAGGTTTTGAGGTACCTAGAGAAGAGTCCCAATCAGCAAATGTGATGGTGTTTCCGGTGTCTTATGTTTCATAACCCTGACCCACTCATTGGTAATCTCATGGATTGACTACTGTAATGCTCTCTATGTGGGGCTGCCCTTGTGTCTGTTATGGAGATTACAGCGGGTCCAGAATGCAGTAGCCAGGCTGGTGGCAGGCATAAAGAAATTTGACCATATTTCCCCAGCCTTGGCAGGCCTGCACTGGTTACCTGTTGCTTACCATGTCAGATACAAGGTGTTAATGTTATCAAATAAGGTCCTATACGGCTTGGGACCTTGTTGGAGCATCTTTTCCTCAGAACAACTCCCCACATCACCTGTTCCTCACAGTCTATGCAGCTCCAGGTGCCAACCTTGAGAATGGCTAGAAAATCTATAACTAGAAATAGAGCCTTCTTGGTGGGGGCACCAACATTGTGGAATACACTACCAGTGGAGCTGCACCAGGCTCCATCACTGCCTATCTTCAAAAAACAATTTAAAAATTTCTTATTCAAGGAAGCCTTTCAGAATGTTATTCCTTTAGCAATAAATTAACCAGTCAGTTGATCCTTTGGGCCTTCAGAGTCCAGTTATTTTATTTTAGGATGTAGTTATTTGATTGGTTTATTTTTAATTTGTTGTGTGTTTTATGTTATTTTGATATTTATATGTACACTGCCCTGAGTGGGAAATTTCCCAAATGGGTGGTATAAAAATACAATAAATAAATAAAATAAATTAGGAAAAATAATAAGGCAGCCAGAAATGATTAAGTATATTAAGTCATGCAGTGTGTGGAAAAACTAATCTGAGGTTTTCTTTAAAACATCATTTTCTGTAAGGGGAGTAGCTGTATGAACCTCACGTAGTATGAACAGGTACAGCCCAAACAAAAGTTACCATCTCCTGTCAGAACAAATCTTGCAATTTCAAAGGGGATTTTTTTTTTTTGCAAATGATAATAATTGCCAAGAAATTTTATCAAGGCTGCTGTGTAATGAAGGAACTTGCATTTACATATATAAAACTATACATGTAATATGCGAAATGGCACTCAATTTTTTTGTTAAATGTCACAAAATGTCATAAATTGCTAAAATGGGAGCTTCTGAATAAGAAACTAAAATTACTAATAGACATTTTGTTCTGATATATCTTTTCTCTTCAGCTTCTAATATAGCTCACTCAGATGTTTTGTATCACATTGATCATCCTGATTACTTTTTCATTTAAAGTAAATATCATAAAGATAAAGGTAAAGGTTTCCCTTGCTCGAAAGCCAGTTGTATCCAACTCTAGGGTTCAGTGCTCATCTTTCTTTCAAAGCTGAAGAACCAGCGCTGCCTGCTTCTGTAGACATTTCCGTGGTCAGATTCATTTAAATGAATTCCTAATGCTTTTAAAGTACAGTCTTAAATAGATATAAATGTTTAGCTCACCACCACTGAAGATTGCTGTTTAGCTACAGTATTTTTTTTTCAACAAATCCAAATGAATATTACAGCTATTTGTCCCTACTTTACCTAACATGGTTTTATCCCATGGAATGCTGGGATTTTTCATTTGGCAAGATTTTGAAATTCCCCATTGTGGTTCAGTGAAGTGCCGTAGAACTCTAACAAATAATTCTAGGTACTTCACTAGAGTGCAAGTCCCAAGATTCAGTGCATTGGAACCATGGCAGTTAACGTGGTGTTGAGCTGTCTAAAATATATTAACTATCTTCTTAATTTATGTTTGGATTTGCTTGAGAGTTTCTCTTTTTCTCTTTACAGAATACAGTAGTTGGATGGGATTCAGCTGAAGCTCAGACAGACAAAGTGAAATGGTGAGATAAGGCAGTTTGTTAGACTTCAGAGAACTATATCATGTCATCAGTGAAGGATACATTTTTTTTATTTTTTACTTTGGTGGAAAAAAGGAGTAATATTATTCATTATTTAAATAATTTTTCATTTCTGTCAAGCCTTTCTTCTCTCTTTTCAAAGATGGCAAAGTTCTGCATAGTTTTTCACCTGCACCTTACACCTTTTTTTTAGTATTCTTGATCTAGTGGTACACCAGTTACACTCCTAGAATCTACGTTTAGCTTTCAAAGCTTTTAAAAAGCCAGTCTTTACATCTCTGTGTAGGATTCCTTAAGGTTCCTGTCCCTTCAAGTGGTTTTCTCAGAGCCTGACAATACTACAGGTTTGGATGTGAGCTGATTCACATTTTACTACTAATCATGTAACACAACAAGAAATGCAAATGAGCCCAGTCTCAAAATCCCAATCTATAGTTTTTTCTTCCCACTAGAAACTTTTCTACTTTTAAAAAGTTGAATCCTTTGGCTCCTGCTCAAAGTATGTATAGTACTAGTAAACAGATTCCCCCAAAGCTTTAGGATAGCATGTTAACAAGTTTTTTCCTGTCCAGAGAAGGACACACTGCAAAAATGAGAACTCAATAGTAGGACAATTCATTGACTCAAGTTCTTTCCAAATTGTCACCTCAGCAAGTTGAATTACAAGTTGTGATTTATTCATATAAATCTATAGACTAATTTATGTGGATTGCTGGCTTCCTGGTGGCTAAAAGATTACCTGCATACCCAGCTGTTGCTCTCCAGTGGCAATTTAAATGGCACACATTATATTGAAGCTTCTGTCTTTAATTTTATGATCTTGTCTATATGCTAGCATTGCTGTCCCCATAAGAAAAACCTGAGTGCTCTAAATGCAAGATCATGTTTCTTGCCAGTGCTATCTTTTCCTTGGCAGAATTTCACATCCTAAATAATGACATCAAGGCAACCTCAAGACTGCCTGTACCAATATGAATGTGTCCATTTAGAGAGATCAATGTTTGATAGCCCGTCGAAATTGCAGAAAGAGAATTATATTTTATGATACTGTGATATTGTATTACTGAACTGTTAGATTGTGTTTTATTGTATGTTGTGAGTCGCCCTGAGTTGGTTTTCACCAAGTAGGGCAGCATATAAATCGAAATGAATGAATGAATTAATTAATTAATTAAAGGTATCCCTAGCTCGAAAGCCAGTTGTGTCCAACTGTGCTGCTGATCTCTGTTTACAGCCAAAGAGCCAGCACTTTCTGCATTTGCAGACATTTCCATAGCCATGTGGCAGCCATGACTAGACACTGGAGAGCACAGGACACTATTTATACTTTCTGCCGAAGCAGTAGCTATTCATCTACTTGCAATTTCTTGCTTTCATACTGCTAAGTTGGCAGGCGCTGAGACAGACGACAGGAAATCACTTCGTTGTGCAGCACTTGGGTCTTGAACTGCTGATCTGCAGATTTTCCAGTCATCAAGCTCAGTTTCTTAGCCAATAATCCACTACAAGGTGCAGTGGCAGCCTTTTATCGTTCTGCAGTTGCATGTCCCAGACTATTATGGAATTTCCAAGGGGATATCTTGTAGCAGACCTGGGTGAGAATATTTTCAGTTTTCTTTGCCACAAGGGGAAAATGTGGGGTTGCTGTATGGTTCTTACATCTTTTTCTCATAGTTTCCCCCCTCTGTAATGGCAAACCACCTGTGGCCCCCTTTATATAATATGGGTATTATTTCACCCACAACCTCAACATATGAGGCATTATTGGGGTCCAGATTGCTTGGAGAGGAGCCCTTATGGACAACAGCTCAAGATAACAGCCCAGTTTAGAGGTTATCATACTATGTTTGGTTCCCTGCAAGCAAAAGAACCACACAGCAAAACACACTACAGTGGGGCACCACCTGAAACTCTCGTCAAACTTCTTCCCACAAGCAAGCTGGGAGGGACATTGATTGGAAAGTGGGTTGAACAGAGAGTGAGTCTCTGTTGTGCTTTGCTAAAATTAGAAATTCAATATCTATAGCCAATAAAGTTGCAGCCTTTCTATTTCTACACTCAGTGAATGTATGCTTTATTTCATCCTCCCCTGTTCTTTCATTCTTTCCACATCTATAGCCTTTAAGTCAAGGATGAGCACTTCCCAAGGTCAGGTTAGCATGAGGACTGTCCATCCATAGGCCCCACCTGTTTCCATCATCTTATTGCTATTTTTTTTCTTACACAAATGGCAGTTTTAATTGGATAACAAACACACACACACACCTTTGCACCCTTGCTGGCTAAATTGTCTTTAAAATTAAAAATGGGGGATAGTGGATCCCTGGAGTACTGTATTATGTGTCAACAACTGGTATCCCAAAGTGAGATATTTAAGGAGTGGTTTTCATTCAGCAGAGATTTTGACCTCTATCTTCTGAATCCTAGTTTATCACTCTATCCACTAGACTCCACCTGCTATCCCTCATGGCCTCCAATATAGCATAGAGATGGCAAACCTTGGGCATTCCTGATGTTTTGGACTTTAGTTTCCAAATCCACCCTCCTATATTGCCAGTGATAAATGAGTGTGGGAGTTCTAGTCCATAACATCTTTAATGCAAAAGTTTTACCCAGTGGTGAGTATCAGCAGGTTCGCACCAGTTCACCAGAACCAGTAGCAGAAATTCTGTTTGGCAATGCCCATCCAAGTTTTGAAATAAAGTAGTCCTAATTCGGGTGCAAGGCAGGGCTTTCCTCCTGGCCACACCCACCACACGCACAGTGTGGTAGTAACTTTTTTTTGATCCCACCCCTGGATTTAACACATTTGGTAGAAGTTAGGATACCTTGGGATACTGGGACCCTTCAAAACATTACAACACTGCCATCTATGGGCTACAAATGGATTTTCTTAACAATTTTCTTTGTTTTGTTTTTTTTAAAAAACTAAGAAGGACTTGGTGACTGTGAGAATCTTGAGGAGTTACATATTGCCAGTCCCTACTCTGAGGGAAGACATACCATCCATTTAATGGGAAAGAGTCATGTGATATCTTTATGCAAACATATTAAAGGATGATGGACTTTCCTCCTTAGAAATGTTTGTCGTTGAGGACAACAATGGTAGTGATGAGAATGATGACATTTAAGGTTGCGCCATCTTCCAAGATAAAAATCCTTCCAAAGCAGCTCATAAACAAGGGTACATTTTAAAAAACACTATGAAATATTAGAAATAATGTTTGATAAGTTTCTGCCCAACAGGTTAGTTAACAACCGAGGGCCCTGCATGGGAAAAAAGGGGCGTTCATGAGAATATAAGAGGTAAAAAGAGTTCATGGAGCAAATTATGGCAGCAGAAATGTGCGGAAGATGGGGAACAATTCTACTGGGCCAGCAGCTTCTGGTCTGCTACTTGCCAAAATAATTATTAATAATATAGTAATTGTATCTTCAAGTCAATACTCAGTTATGGCAATCCTTTCACAGTTTCCTAGGTAGACAGTACTCAGAAGTGGTTTACTGTTTCCTTCTTCTGGGACTGGGCAGCTTGCTCAAGGCCACACAAACTGACTCTTTCCCCAGAATTCACAGTGGCAAATTGAACTCCCAACATCTGGCTTTCCAACTAGATACCTAAGCCACTGAGCTATCTAGCCAGCTAAAAGGAATATTATACACTATCGTTATCCATCAAAAGATCCTTAAGTATATCCTTAATTTGCACAGTTTCAGTCCAGTCATTCATTTTGATTTAGTTATACCTGTATCAAAAGCTATATTTTTAACATACTTTTTTCTGTCTTTCACAATGTAAAAAGAAATTTAAGTAGTTCCACTAAGATTAACACTTTACTTCCTATGGCACCATAGAGTTACATCTTTTCTTTCCTTTGTTCCTTTCTTTCACAACCAATTTAAAAAACATAGCAGCAATTGATATATAATGTATATTAATTCATTAGTGCCTGTGTAGTACCAAAGGAACTCTTTATGCTCTGGGACAGGTACCCTATTGAGTTTCCATAGAGTGGAAAATCCTGCCAGTGTAATAACACATGCTGCTTAAACAAGGGTTCCCATTGTGCCAACAGTGGCCTCTATTAAGATATCCCACTGTCTGTACAATAGCTAAATCTGGGCAAACAGTAAATATCCCACATTACAACTCTTGCAAGACTTCTGCTCAGTGGAGACTTATTAAGACACCTCTCAGAGTGTTTCCTGGTAGACCAAATTGGTTAGAATATCCTTCACATACAAACACAGCACTACAAAGGGATATTTCTCCTCCTACCTATTCTCTAAAGTGAAGTAAATTGCTATGAAAAGTTTCTTTTTCAAAAACTAAATTTACTGAGCTGTCTTGGAGATATGAAGGTGGAGGAAATACCCTACTTTACACATCAAGCCTAACAAATACATCTTTAAAACAGTATTGAGCAATTTAACTGTAAAGGCTTTTGCAGGTGCTTTTCTGCACAGATAATTCAAATACGATGTAAGTTCAACAATTTAACACCTCAAACTTGGATATGAGGTTGGATTGTGCACCTTACTGATAAACTGACTGCTTCATACAAACTACTTAAACCATCTCTACTTTTACTGAAGTTTTAAAAAATTAAATGCATTTGCCTTGCTGCACAGAGATGCACAGCCATTTCAAAGGTATAAAAAGCAGCTTTGGCATTAATAAACTGGTAGAACTAAGGTGTGTTTGTTTGTCATTTCAAGCCTAAATTTGTAACTTTCCACCACTACCACCACCAGAATTCTTAAAAATAACATTTCAACTGGTGCTACTTACTTACCTGATTACCATTAACTGCTATTGTTTGTATATTTCTGGTTTTAATTGTATACCACCCAGAATGAGAAAATATCCAAGATGGACAGTATAAAAATTTAATAAATTGCATGTTTATCCCTTTTGATGGGAGTACAGGGGCCCACATGGTATCCAGGGCAATGCAGTGGACAGAGTAATGGACTAGGCCTCAGAATGCTTGTGTTCAAATCCACGCTCAGCGTTAGAAACTTGCTGGGTTGTACAATCGTTAAAACCATTCCTTAGATATCTCACTTACCTTGAAAGTCCTGTTAGAGTCACTATAAGTCAGTTCTGACTTGAAGGCTCATAACAGAAGGTGCTAACATATGAAACAATGTGAAATGGCACACTCCAAACATAGTTTCATCGAGTCAGTGAAATGAAAACCATACACCAGGGTTCCCAATCTGCAGGCCACAGCACCATCCCATCCAGCCCATCACTGCCTCTGCCACACCTGGAAGTGGAAACAGGTGTGTTTACATCAGCCATAAAACACACCTGTGCATGTACAAACACACCCATGGCTGTCATAAACATGGAAGTGGGCACATTTACAACAGCTGTAAATGCACCCATTTCTGAGGGCATGGTTTGGCCCACTCAGCTGTCTGGGGGCATAGTCAGGCCCATTACATTTGGCTACCCCTGCCATACACTTTTGGTTCTCCCTGTCCTTAGCAGAAATGTGTTGCTGTTTTTTAAAATAAGACTGTTGTGTATATTATATATTTTTAAAATCTGTGTTTCAGGCATTTCAGAGAATAAACAAAACAAAACTGATGCCATGAAGTCTTACTCCCATGTCTGATGAAGTGGACTTGATCTACAAAAGCTCACAGTGAAATTTAACAGTTAGTCTTTAAAATGCTACAGTGTTTTTGTTTTGTTTATTCTCTGATTTTTTTATAAATCACACATAAAGCAACAACCATCATATGTTGTTAGGCTGAGAGGGTAATAAGTGTCAGGGAAGGTTTGGGGCTTATAGGAACTGTAGCACTGTATCTCACACTTCTCACACCATTGTAAAAGAATAACTTTCTGTCGCCACAAAGAATGTGTATGTCAGATGGCATTGATAGTGTTAGAGGGGAACATTTGCATTTCACAATCTGTGGCCTTACACTCAGATGTTCCCTTTGCCTGTTCTCTGCATGGATCCATATTTGAAGGATCTCATGTTCAATTGGGTGTACAGAGGATTATTTCTATGCTTCCATGGATGTTGTTTTCCAAATTTTAGCAGCAGCAGCAGCAACAACAGGAAAATAGCAATCACTGTAGAGAATATCCATTGATGTGAGTTTTTTCTTCCGTGTCTAAGCCAGATGTAAAACTGGCAAAATGAAACTGCCATTTGGTGGGTTCATTCTGCAGTTCCCTTTACCTGATCTAGTATGAGAAAGATTAGCCAGTAACACAAGGTTGCCATTACCAGGGTATGTCTAATTGTGGTTCAAAATAACCACAGTCTTCATGGAGACTCTTGGAAAGGTGGGGATCAGTATCACCTACTTTGCAGGCTGGATGATACCAGAGATTCACTGTAGTATGCTGTAACTCCTCTTCTCGTACTAAGAGGAATAGCTGTAACAGGGTAACAGCAGAAGTACATTTCTGTTTCCCAGTTCTAAAATAAACACTGGGGAAAAGATATTTCACAGCATGATAGGTTTCCTAATAAGCCTGAATAAGGAGGTGGACATTGTTTTTGTTATACTGTATTGCCTTATTTATAGCATGCCTAAATTTGTCTGTGGATATCAAAGATAGCCTGTAACTTTGCTTTTAGAAGAGTGAGATTGACAGCATACTGGCCATGACAAATTAGGGAGAGAGCATGCATGGTAAGAAGATATCAGGTGTGTGCATGATGGGCTTATTTCAAACCAGCAAGATGTTCATCTGATCTAGTGCAGCAAGATCTACCTAGTCAGGTGGAAAACCCAGAGGTCAACAGGTGGATTGGTTAGGGTTGTAGCCAAGACAGAAAGAACCAAGCCTGAGATGTAAAGAATTAGGGGTAGGTATATAATCAAGACATGACATGCAGTTGAGCCCCAAAAGTTATGCTGCAAGCCCAGGCCAAACAGTCAAAATAGCTACTCTTAGCATTGGGGTTGCAAGAAAGATGAACTGGTGGTTCCCAAAGTAAATCAAGCCTGAACTATTTCTGCAGGCGAAAATATGAAATTGAAGCTGTCCTACTTTGGGCACATGATGAGAAGGCAAGATTCACTGGAAAAAAGACAATAATCCTGGTAAAAGTTGAAGACAGCAGGAAAAGACTAAGACCCAATATGAGATGGATTGACTCCATAAATGAAGGGACATACTGTACTTGAATTTAATGGAGATGTGCAGGACTATTGAGGACATGACATTTGACAGGTCCCTTGTTCATAAGGTCACCCTAAGTCAGAGGTGACTTGCTGGCACATAATAACAACAGCAAAAAAGTGAGAAACCAAGCTTGAAATAGCAGTTGTATAACATCAGCCAGGCTCCTCTTCATTCTCTTCTTCTTCTCCTTGTTCTTATTCTTCATTTAGGCCAGACATGAAACTGCCAAAATGAAGCCAGCTTTGGTGAGTTCATTCTGCAGTTCCTTTCGCCTGACCTAGTGTGAGAAGAATTAGCTGGCCCAAGGTGGCCATTGCTTGGTGTACGCCCAATTGTTGTTAAAAAAAATACCACAATCTTTGAGAGGCTATTTGTGTACCCCAGTCTCCTACTAATTTCCAGAATCATCAGTGGTGACTATTTGGATGAACCACTGTATCCTTCTCTAATTTGCAAAGCATATCCAATTCCAATCAGATGGCTTTTAACATTTAATTTAGGAGTTCTCAACCTTTTTAAGCCAGGGGCTGGGTCATGCTTCCTCAGACAGTTTTGGGGGCTGAATGGGCATTTTACCCTTCTTCCACCACATGGCACTTCCTGGTGCGGTGGAGGCAGTGGGGGGCGTCACATGAAATGGTGCCATGGGCCACATCTGGCCCATGGGCCAAAGGTTGAGAATCCCTGATTTAAAGAATTGTCACTTCTTCCAAGGAGCTCTTGGCAGCATCTGGTAGGTTCAACAGAAAACCAAGCTTCTTGAGCCTTGGCTGCCAAAATCTTTGTTTCATATCTGTTGGATATGGAGGTTCTATATGAAACATGAAATGACAAGACAGCATCGTTGATGCAATGGGGATACATCTAGCTTCTAGCAGACTCCAGAGGATGGCAGATGACAGAGAAGCCTGGAGTGCTGTGGTACATTGGGTTGCAAAGGGTCGTACTCAACAGTATGGCTGAACAAAAATATGAAACTCCCCCAAAAGGGGATAGGGAAACTACCTCTCCAGATGTTTTTGAAACTCAGCATAAATCAGTTTCTTCTGGTCATGTATTATTCTTCCATCTTTTCCTGAGTAAAAGTCATTATGAAGAGAAAAAGCTGTGTAATGCCTTGGAACTGCTGCTGTAAGGAGATCTCCACTTTAAACTGGCCCTAATCAAATGTGGATTGCCAGCAATTGGTATTCATGTCTAAACCATAATGGCAAGTCATGGACTTCACATAGTCATTTATAGTTTTGCCTGGTCATTACCTAAGAGAAACTGATAGTGCAATCTTATGTGCATCTATGCAAAAGCAATGCTAATTAAATTCAATTGGATTTACTCCCAGACATGTATGCTTAACACTGCAGCTTAGTTGGGTGCATTTCCATACATATTCCCACTTAAGTTTTCTGATGCCCCTGAATAAAAACATTTCTTGTGTTTGTGTGGGAACCCTAAAAGCAAAACTAGCAGCAAACTAAAAGCAAAACTAGCAGCAGTAGCTTAGCGGTTAAGACGTTGAACTTGAAGACTGGAAGGTCGGCAAGCAAGCAGTCCGAGACCCGAATACTGCAAGATAGAGTGAGCTCCTGTCTCTGTCTCAGCTTCTGTCAACCTAGCACAGGGATTCTCAACCTGTGGTTTGTGGGCCAGATGTGGCCCATGGCACAATTTCATATGGTCCCCCACTGCCTCCACCACACCAGGAAGTGCCATGTGGTGGAGGAAGAGCAAAATGGCCATCTGGCCCCTGAAGCTGTCTGATGTAAAGCCCCCAGCTTTAAAAGGTTGATAACTCCTAACCTAGCAGTTTGAAAGCATGACATTGCAAGTAAATAAATAGGTACCACTTTGGTGGGAAGGTAACAGCATTCCATGCATTCCAGTACCTAGGCATGCCTGTCACATGTCCACGGAAGCATCTGCAGATGCAGACAGTGCTGGCTCTTTGGCTATAAATGGAGATAAGCACTGAACCCTAGAGTCGAATACGGCTGGCTTCTGAGCAAAGGCGACCTTTACTTTTATCTTTAAAGACAGAACTAAGACACAGTGAGATGGGAGATTTTACTATTAGACACAGAGCTGGTTTAAGTGGCAAAAGAAACATCACTGTCTGCTAACATATTTCACTGTTTCATAACTCAGTGCTGTTCTTATTATCCCTGCTTGTTGCTGGGTCACTGGGATGAAACAATGGGCTCCGTTTGCATGCTGATTATACAGACACAGCAGCTGTGAAGAATGCATCTCAGTACTGAGAATGTTTTATCACATCCTAATTCCAACTAATTGTGAAGCCTGATTGTCTACTTTGGCCCCGAGGTGCTGAGAAGCAGATTAAGTTGCTTTTTGGTACTTATTCAACCCTGCCTTTAAATTATTCAGACATTTGCTTTCTATTACTTTTTCAGGGATGGATAGCGTTTGTTTCAGGGAGTATTCTATTTAACAGACCTAATAATTAAAATTCTGTCAACATCATCCTAATCCAAATTTGTTGATGTCTGTTTTTTTTAAAAAAAAAAAAAAATAACTGTTCTGCCTACAGCCCTCTTCAACCTAAATTTTATTCTCTTCAACATGATTATGCGTCTGCAAAGCTTCCCAAGGGACAAACCAAGGGTCCTCTGAGCACACTCTAGTGTCATGTCTGGTTGAAAATCTGCTCTCTGCATTATTTTCAATGACAACAGAATCCTCAAATTTAAATTAAGTCTGCATCAATCTTTATTTTGTGTATCTGCACTTTTACTTGGAAAATAGTTTTCATTAGGGTAGAAATATTCACTGTTCTTTGAAAAGTCAAGTTCATTTTTCACAATAATCTTGCTTTCAACTTCTCAGCTGCACATCATCAGGTCTATAATTAGTTTGATGGCCTGTTCATATGACTTAACTTCACCACATCTGTCACTGATCATAATATTTTTGAAATTTAGAGTGCCTTGATCTATAATATCTTTCACACTCTCAAATTAATGTAACACAAATAATTGAATTTCTAGTCCTTGCACACTGGAGAAAATTTATCCTTCAAATAGCTTTCCAATGTCACTAATTTCAAGGGAAAAATATTGTCTTGTTTGGATGGAGAAAAGAAGCAGAATATTTATTATATTATATCATGTCTGTATTAGGTTACAACTATGTCAGAGACCTATCAAGTTTGATTATACTTTCAGTCTTCTGGGAAATACAAAAAAAGTGATAGCCACATATCTGCTATGATGTATAAATTGTTTAAATTTGAGTTCACACATTTGAATCAACATTTTCCCATTAAGTTCTGCTTTGTTCTTTCCCTCAACTATGTTATGGTCCCTAGTTTGATCCTAAATTTACCAGATTGGCTGGATTATGAGGTCTATTATAGAGTAATGGCTCAAATCCTTTTTTTCCCCAGCTAAATTTCCTTGGATAAGCAGACTGGGAAAGACAAGTTTGGAGTGATACCAATGTTAGTGTGTGCAAGCATATCAAAAAGTAAACAAAACAAAACAAAAAAGACAAAAACTTTTGTGGCACCTTAAATACCATCTGGATGAGGGCTGCTGCCAGAGTTGTCTTCTTCTTCCATATGTGAAACTGCCAAAATGAAGCCACCTTTTGGTGAGTTCATTCTGCAGTGGATTTCACCTGACCTAGTGTGAGAAAGATTAGCCAGCAACACAAGGTTGCCGTTACCAAGGTATGGCCAATTGTGGTTCAAAAATACCACAATCTTTGAAGAGGCTCTTTCTGTGTACCCCACTGCCAGATACATATGAATTGTATCAATGATTTGATCTAATATACAGTAACTCCACACATCCAAATGTAAGGGGTGACAGTTGCAAGTACTGTACAGTACATGGATACAGTGATGGGCATCAGCAGATTCACACCAGTTCACCTGAACCGGTAGCAGAAAGTCTGGCTGCCTCCGCCCATCCAAGTTTTGAAATAAAGTCGTCCTAATTTGGGTGCAATGCAGGGCTTTCCCCCTGGCCATGCCCACCAAACCATGTCCACAGTGTGGTAGTAAATTTTTTTGAGCCCACCACTGCATGGATACGTTCATATGCTGTAACATGGATAGCATATGAGAAGGCATTGAGAAAATGTCTGCTGGGGTGCTACAGAACATAGAAATCTTCCATTAGAAGATCTGAAGGTTTCTGTGCATGTGACTAAAAACAGCTGTCTTGTTCAGGTGTGGGGCAAAAGAAATTATCCTGTGCCATGAACCAGTGGTTCCCAACAAGGGGTACACAGCGGACTTCAATTCCCAGAAGCCTAAGTCAGTACATTGGCTGATCAGTGCTTTGGGGAAATGACTTAGGCTTCTGGGAATTGAAGTCCAAAAACCAGCATTTGGGAAACACTGCTTGAACAAAAGGAACAATTAATGTCTTCAATTCACATGCTGCAATTCAACTGAGAACTAGCAGGAAGAGGATTTGAAAGAAAGCCTGAGTCAAAACTAAGCACCTCAGGCTTATCTAACAAGTAACTACACTGAGTGTTCTTAGAGGTCAGGATTGAGGATAATGATCATAGTACTACATCTGTGCAGCTCCAAACAATACAGTCTGAAATTCAATTGAATAAAATGATTCTTGGTGTGGCTGGCAAAGCCTAAACATGTGAGGTGGACAGCAAACACTCTTCAGTATAATTCATGATGTCTATAATGAGGTTCAGGTTCAGAGGCAGCATGCTCCTGCTTATAACTGGTTGGCGAATAATAGCAGAAGTAGGTCATGGTTTCCATGTCCTACTTGTGAACTTCTAAAGAAGCATCTGGCTGACCACTACAGAATGAGAATAAAGGATGATAGTAAAGCTGAGCCTTTGATCTAATCCACCAAGTGCTTCTTAGGAAAAAAGCAAGAACAGCAACAAAAGCTAAAGTTATGTACCATCTTTAGAACTAACATGTTTATTTTATGTGGCTCAGTGGTTAAGAAGCTCACCTTGTTAGCTGGAAAGTACGAAATTTGGCAGTTCAAGACCAGAGTACTGCATGACGGAATGAGCGCCCGTCTCTGTCCCATCTCCTGCCAACCTAGCAGTTCAAAAGCAAGAAATTTCAAGTAGATCAATAGGGACCACTTCGGTGGGAAAGGATTTTGGGGACATGAAAGGAGCCGCATTCAGGCATCCCCTGAATGGAGTTCCTCCAGCAAAAATCTTTTCAACCCAGAAAGCACCTTTGTGTGCTTCTGACATGATAAAAAATGTGTACATTTCTGTGGCTTAAATCCAAGATGGCATATCATAAAAGTGTAACTCTTCTTATGAACATGTGTTAGAAAAAGAAGTCTTTTAATTTTTTGAATTGAGATGATGAAGGCAATTTGCATCCTTTCTTCTGTTCCCTCACCTGTGGCATTTTCTGATTCTGGCAGAGGGTTGCCATGATCTTTCAGAGTCAGAGACTTTTCAGAGTCTATGGAACTTTACATCCTCCTTTTCTCCATTCATAACTCCTCAATCTCTTCCCAGGGAACTGTTTCCACCAAGAACTTCACTAGATCTAGTTCTATATTATTGTCTACATGACATAACTATTCTTTAGATTTTTATGCTTTGCATCACTATTAATTGGTCTCCCACAAGAGACTATGGATATAGTGAATCATAAATATAACTTGTCTGAATGCAATATATGAAGTTAAATTTTATCTATTTATTATCACATTCTAATATATACTGATCCTGAACTTTACAATTACCAAATTATAGTAGTCCAAGTCTTAGCTGCAATAACACAAACGTCTCCCCCATTCTCTCCTTCTCAAAATCTCCTTCCACAAATCTCATATTTTCTCCTCATAACAAAAACCCTAAGCCCTTCTTCATAATATCATCCTTTCTTCAGCTGACTCTTGCTAGATTGTGCAACATCATCTCTACCCTCCCTTTCTTAGCCAATCCCTACCCTGTTCCCTGTACATACCACACTTGCCTCTTAATCTTCACACTGTTGCAAAAATATTTTAGTTATTCTTTTCCTCTAGTAGAACCCTCCAAACTTCTATCAGAGTGAGAACAAATAATCCCCCCCCCAAAAAAAAATGTTCTATAGAACAGGGATACTAGGACATCACTCCAAATCAGGTACAGTAAAACCTCAGATAATGCTAACACTTGGTTCCACAAGTCTTAGGGTTATCTGATTTTTAATGTTATCTGATGCATGCATTGGAATGTTAAAATCCTATGGGATGCATCAGATAACATTAAAACTTCATAGAGATACATTGTAATCAGCACAGACTTTAGCGAACGTTATCCGATGCATCCCATAGGATTTTAACGTTATGCGATGCAATTTTTTTCTCCAGATTGCTTAACGTTGTGAGGTTTTAGCGTTATCTGATGCAAAGGTTATCTGAGGTATTACTGTATCCGTCTTTATTAAGTAGCCACAGGGTTTAAATAGAGTTTTCATATGCAGATTATTTCCATTAATTGACAAGTTGGCTGAATATTCATAACATAACAAAAAAAAAGAACAGAACATAAAATACTCTATATCCAATGTTCCTTTGTGTCCTTGCTTAGTAGAACTTATGAAATGTTGTTTAGTTTGTCTTATCACCCCGGAATGCAGAGAGGAAAAAACAGAAAGCATCAAAGAGCCCTGGTTGTGCAGTGGTTAAACTGCTATTCTTGCAACCAAAAGGTTATGAGTTCGGTCCTGACCAGGGCTCAAGGTTGACTCAGCCTTCCATCCTTCCAAAGCTGTTAAAATGAGTACCCTACCCAGCATGCCGGGGGCAAAATGCTAATTAACTTGTGAACCATCCAGAGAGTACACTAAGTGCTATGGGGTGGTATATAAGTGTGATTGCTTTGCTTTGTGTCATACATTTAAGAAATAGTCAGAGGTTAATGCTAAATCACTGCTCCTAATAGCATGGTTTTCTAAAAAGTTACAATACTTTCATAATAGTACATTTAAAATTGCAAGTAAAAATGCATATATACAGTCATTTTTATAACAACACTAGTGCTGTGCCATGTACATCTTCCATGAACAGTCCAACCATTCTTAGTCGATTTAACAGGAAAGGAAATCAATTCAGGAAGACTTTCAGATGAAATACGGCAGAGAAATTCTCACTTCAGGAATCCTGTGCTTGTTGTAACAATGAAGTGGCTGATGAGTGCGTGTTTGTGCCTTGTCCCTGTTGAGTACAATAATCTATAAGGCATTCAACATTCTCCACAGCATTCAACATTTCAGTTAAAATCCAGAACGTAATAGACTAACTCTTCCAACAAGGCTTTCTCAGGCCATGGTGTGAACAGTGGAGGGATGATGAAAAGAGGTGTGAGACACATGAGGCAAAAAAAAAAAGTGCACCACCATCTGTTACCTTACAAATGTTTTAAGCACAACAACATGACTGGAAGGAATCCTAAAGTGCCCTGATGATGAAACAGGAACATCAAAGTTTCTTTCATGGAAAGAGAAAATTATGGCATAGCACTAAGCTTTATGTTTTCCCCAGAGCTGGACTCTTCTCTCTTTGAAACCTGCTACATGGGTCATAGAGGAGATATTTAACCATCCGCAGAAAAGACAAAATATGTCTCAAATTATTCCCCCACCCACCCCAAATGTACCATTTGAAGACTCTGGAGAAAGTGAAGCACTGTAAAAAATGGCAACTAGCTCTGGCATCATTTCTCAGAAAACGTTCTTCTAAGAAACATCCCCAGTTAATTCCAGCCGGACATCCTGCTACGGTAGTGGAGTAGACCATACTGCCATGACTCAATGTCAAGTGTTGGGCTGTGGTAAATAACCTGATTCCCTAAATAGGGCAATGGCTACTGGCAAATGAGCCCCTTTAGGTGGGGTGATGACCCCCTCAGTGGAGGAAATGCCTTGTTCTCTATCTCCACTAGCCTTCTTTTTATATACTTGACAATGAATGGTACTTCGCGGTTGTCCCCCTCCTCCAGAGTTACAGAATTAATCTGTTCCATGGGTTTTTCCTTATAGCTAAAATTCCTTATCACTAAGCACCCATAGGAATGCATTGCACCGTTCCCCATAGGAATGCATTGAAAATTCCATAAAATGAAGTGTGGTTTCCCATAGGAATGCATTGAAAACCAAAAAAAAAAGTTCCCAAAAAATTTCCATAAACCAAAGCATTATTTTCAGTGAATTCATTTCCATAAATTGAGTTTTCCATTACCCAAAGCATCTGTAATCCAGGGTTCCACTGTATCTGTCACCCTTTGTGCATGAGCATCCAACATTCTGCTCTATTCCAGCCTCACATTGTTCACTCTCCAATGTGTCTTGAACCTCTGGGATTATGCTAAGGTAGAGGGACCTACCACGGACACCTGCCTCATTAATCTCTTTACAATAGGGGGTGGGTGGGTTACCTGAATTAGGTGAAGGTTGTCCTTGCTCGAAAGCCCGCCGTATCCAACTCTAGAGTTCAGTGCTCATCTCTGTTTATAGCCAAAGAACCAGCACTGTCTGCATCTGCAGATGTTTCTGTGGACATTTGGCAGGCATTACTAGACACTGGAGCGCACAGAACACTGTTTAACTTCACACCGAAGTGGTACCTATTTATCTACTTGCAATTTCTTGCTTTCAAACTGCTAACTTGGCAGGAGCTAGGACAGAGACATAAACTCACTCTGTCATACAAGACTCAGGTTTCAAGCTGCTAACCTGCCAACCTTCCAGTCATCAAGTTCACCATCTTAACCATTAAGCCACTGCAGTCCCTTGCACCTGAGTTAGCTTATCATAAACACCATACAGATTTTTAGCCAAACTGGAGGTGTGTTTGGGATGGCATGATTTAAAATACAGGCTATATGCCATTTATGAAAATGACTTTGAGGGATTTCAGGGACATCCTCAGTTTCTGTTGTTGCCCACAGAACTTGGTGGCATGTTGTTTTAAAGACTGTGACAGCATGAGTTCAGAACTTTACATGTTTTGACTGGGTAGCATAATTTTATGGATACGAGATAACTTTATAAAAGAAAGATGGCCATACATGGAGACGGTGCAACGTTTGGGATTTGAACTCAAAAGAAACATGAGTCCATTGGCTAATTAAGCAGAAAAACACACATAAAACCTTGAAACTTACAATTCATCTGCAGGACTTGGCAATTGTATTTATTAATGTATAAATAGCATAGTAACATTTTCCCAGATGCCTAGGTTTGGCTTTCTTAGAGCGAGACAGACCTGGGCATCTGGGAAAATGTTACAATGCTATTTATATATTAATAAATGTATTACAAAGCCAGCCCAGTAAATTAATGATAGTAATGATTTCCAAAGAAATGGCTGTGTTAGACTATTTCAACATACTGTATTGACAAAATTAGCTCATCAAAATATATTCATTCCATAACCTTCTCACACCCCTTAGCCTGTTTTTACCAAGGGATTATGGGAGGACCCATCTGTCTGGCAACCAGTATTACAGTGACCCATCTTATCTTGTACAAGGTTGGAAATCTTGTACATCCAGTTATAAGCCTTGAAAAGGATGTTACTGTTCAAAGTATTTTTTAGCCTCCTGCTGTAGAATGCTCTTCCACACATGACTCACTGCCACATTTGGTAATGCATTTTCCAGGGAATGAATGCAAAGTCACTGGGGCGAGATGCTCTGTTATATCCTGTTGCAACAAAAACAACTAAGAACTTTGTGTCATCTAACAAGGCTAGTTCTCATATGTGTTGGGGACTGTAGAAGATGTGTTTCAGAACATATGCCTGTAGAGTATAAACTCAAAGATATCCATGCATCAATGCTTACATGTCAGGGCAGGTATATAAAATCTATTAATATAATGCAGAACACACAAGAAAGCAATAATTACCTCTAAAACTAAAGAAAAATTAACTTACAGTCAGTTTAGACAATTATATTACAACAATGAATGGTTTATCATTCTTTTTGGCAACACTGGTTGAAAATAGAAAGAGTCAAACATAAGCTTTTGAAGACTAAAATGCTTAATTTCAATGTCAGTGTTTACATTATGCTGCCAGTTTGTTAATTCATATTTGCTTTACAAAGGAAATCTTCATTCAACTGTAACTGTTTCTAATACTCTACTCTCTCCCATCAAAGGAAGTATTTATAAGTGAAGGACATAATTATATTTTAACTTAAGATATGAGTTAAAAATATTCTTTATAAAGGAAGAAAGCAGATTTGAAATGTATTTTAAAGTGGCTCTGAAGATGTTTTTTTACTTCCTGATAGGAATTTTTTTTTTTGGCACTGAATAGCTTCTAAAGGACTTTTACAACTCATTGTGGCCAGTTTAAACATTTTTCATGCTTTTAGTTAACATGATATTTTAAAATATAGTCTCCATTTCACTGGGTGGATTAAAAATAATAGGATTAAGATTTTGATTGAAGTCATGGGATACCATTTATGTTTAATTCACTTTTGTTGGAAACTTCTGGTGACCAAAATATAATATTCAGTATAACTTACTCCACTTGTGTATATAGTATCAGAACTCTTAATGCAGCCTGCGAGCTTCAGATTTAGCACTGGAAATGCAAGGTCTTGTAGTGGAATGAATAGAATGGCATCGGGCTGTTAAATCCTGCTGATGTTACATAAAATTTTGAAATGCACCCTTTAGTTTAAGGCATATTCTTTTATTTTTAAATAAAGCTGTTTGAACCTTTCGGTTTCCCTTGAGATGACCCCTGAAGTGGTCATCACACGTACATGTTCCCCAGAACACAGACCTTGATGGCAGACAATGCCTGCATCAATCAACACCCATGTCCTGGTCATATTTTAGTCTAACATCAATCAAAATTTCCTTTTAATCAATAAAGATTTCCTTTATACCCCCACCCCCTTCATGGACCATGGTAAATTTAAGCTTCACACAATACGCTCAAATAGAGCCTGGAAATTAGTGGAATTTGACCAGGTGGGTGATCCTGGAGTCACCTTTTGGTGTTAATCTCACTTTAGGAAATAAACTAATTGCTTATCTATCCTGCTGGCAAATACAATTGTTTAAACTTGAGACTTAGCTCTCTTGCTCAAAGATGAAGTTTGATTCCTTTTAAAGATAGGAATGTATAGGGAACTTCTATGGAATAATTTCTGTTTGTATTTGACTATGATATTAATACTGGATTTTATGTCTCCTCATTCCAAGGAACAATCAAATGGAAAAATTATAACGAAAAGGATAATTTTGATATTAAATCAATACAGAATACAATATTGTATTAAAAGAAGGTCTCCCTACACTGCTAAGGAGAAAATCGGAAAATCTTGCCTAAGGAAAGGAGCTGAATACTTCCTCTCCTGCCTATCTCTCCAGATGTTTGCTGATGTCTTTCTATTGTTTGACTTATCACTCTACTGAGAACTCATTAAGAAAAGAATGCAGAGACCTGGGAAATTCCAAAAGTTGCTGTTTCTTTTGTGACTGTAAAACTGTAATATTTACTCTTTAATCTGTGTACTTATTTTATTTGAATAGCCATGAGCTTCCTTTCTTTGTTTACTTAAACTGTAAAAGTTTAATTGAGTTAGTTGGGGGCCCCTGAAACATTATATAAAGCTGAACTCTGCAGTGAAACAGGTTACCTTTTTTCTGGCTTTACCATCTGTCTAGAGATAGGTCAAAAACCATAGGCCCTTTGCCTGTTTAAGTCTGTATTAATTATTATTATTTCTTTTTAATTTGATTTTCAAGTAAAAATTTTTAATATGTATCAAACAATTGGTATATGGCTCATTTTTAAAGATTCCGCCTGTGAAATTGGTTCTTTAATATTAAAAACAAAATGATTTCAGACTTTTTGGCCTGGATGCCTGCAGCTCTAAGGCCATGGAGTATGAATTCAGGTAACACTGATACACTACTGAATCTGAGTGAAATCAGATTCATTATTGATTCTGAATAGATCATGAAAAGGTACATACTAGCTGCCCCCCCCTTTTTTTTTTTTAGATGTTTCTGCCAGTTCCCTGATGAGGGAGTAGATTTCTGAAAAGTGAGCCTCCTTTTGTTATGAAGGTTTTCTGCACAATCCAAAATGCCAGAAAACCAGCTTGCTGGTGTGGAGGTGTCTGAATATATGTATTGCATGGAATGTCACTTTCCCTTGTTTTCTCTGAGAATTAGGCTTTATCAACCTTCAGAAATCTGACTACAACTAAAGAATAAATGAATACATTAAAAAGTAACTCAAATGATTTTGTAACGATCCCTTGAATTCCCAGACAGTTAGCTCATTTTGGAGCCCTGAGACTCATACAAGAAGCTGTCCTCTTTAGAAAGCTTCCAGATGAAGATAGCAAAAGAAACATACAGTAATACCTCATATAACATTAGTATCGAATAACACTAAAATCGCATAACATTAAGGAATCTGGGGGGAAGAATTGCATCAGATAACATTAAGATCCTATGGGATGCTTCAGATAACAACCGCTAAAGCCTGTGTGGTTACAATGTATCTCTATGGATCCCATAGGATTTTAACATGCATCAGATAACACTAAAAATCATATAACACCAAGACTTGTGGAACCAGGTTTTAGTGTTATATAAGGTTTTACTGTACATGACACTACTACAGGGACTAGTGCTCTGATCCCTTCACATGTTTATTCTACTCAGACAGTATCTGGATTGGAGCAATTAAAGATGAGAAATGGAGTAGATGGAATTAAATGAAGGAGAAAAATGATGCATTTCAAAAATGTTTCGAAAAGTTGTATACAAGCAATGATATCCCAACAGATAAAATTAAAATATAGAGAGAGATGTTTAGAGGAATCTTCAAAAGAATGCTTGAGATAAAATGGAACATATCAAAAAGGAAGAAACTGAGATTATAAATAATATAAAAGTTGGAAAATTCCAGGGAAGGATGGGTAACCTGCAGAATTACCAAAAGCCCAAGTAAGCACAGCTGCTGATCATGGCTTCTGGGAATTGTAGTCCAAGAACACCTGGGGCTTCAAGGTTAGCCACCCGTGAGTTAGAGCATAGATATTAAGAATGGTTGATAGATTTTCCCTGGCTTTTTAAAAAAATAATTCCCTCTCTCCATATGGCTCTCTACGATTTAAGGATATGTTGGGGAATTTTGGTTACTCCTTTTAGTTAGCAAAATATTATGTACAGAAAAAACAGCAACAATACACAGAATACATATTTCAGTCTCTTCACTGCTCTCCTTTCCCCCACCCACGAAATTAACATGTTGTATAATAGCAGTCACTCTAAAATAATTTAAAGTAGAAAAAAGGATTGTACTTACAATTACCATTTGTTGTTACGGTCAGAAGGATGAAAATGATATCCAGCACATGAAGAGAAATCCATTCTTGTTGCTTGTTCAGAGATCAGAAGAAGGAGGAGAGGAGGGCAGAGTTGCCTCAAATGTTATAAGTGAGAAAATAACTTTACCAAACAAGTTAGTGGCAAAGCACAATCTCATTAGGCAATAAAGCCCTCTGTCCCTGATACTCAGTGTTAGTGCATAACAAGATTTCTGTTATCCCAACATGTGCAGCACCAAAATCTTTGACAATTGCTCAGCTCTGCTGAACACATTTCCAATGTGTTCCTCATATAGGATTGTGCTCCACAGAAAGAGCCTCCTCTAAGATTGTGGTATATTTTTCATCACAATCAGGCGTACCTTGGTAACGGCAACCTTGTGTTGCCAGTTACACTTTCTCACACTAGGTCAGGTGAAAGGAACTGTAGAATGAACTCATCAAAAGGTGCCTTCATTTTGTTAAATCTGGGCTAGAAATGGAAGAAGAATAGGATTGTGCTGACTAGTGAGCTCAGTGGCTGAGAAAGCATCCAAAACCTGGTCTCTCTGTGTTCAGTCCAAAGCTGAGTTCATATTGTGCACCACTGTACTCATGCTCAATAAAATGCCTCCTATGGTAATACAAGTATTAAAGTTTCTTCATTATTATCATACTTTCCTTAAAATGGAATACTGGGTGCCCTAATTAGAATAATGTAATTTGAAAAGCTTGAATGTAAAATTATTTCTCTTATTCATATATTGCTTTTTTTGAGGATCACAAATTGTGCCAACCATAACAGCCATGAAACTGGATTTTTTTCCTCAGCTAGTGTTTCCACTCCTTTAATTAAACTATTTAACAGTCATTCACAGAAATAATACACTTGATTCAAGACACATTTTTATATTTCAATATCCCATTTTATTTTCAAATATCTGGCACTGTTTGAAAACATAGTTCAAGCTTTTGCACACTTTGTGCTGTCGTCTCCTGGGACATTGAACAAAACATAACTTAAACTCAATACCATATAGCACAACACATAGGTAACACCCAACTCACAAATACCACCTCAGTTGATGGCTTTTAAACAAGTATGGTTCGCTTTCTCATGGGCTGGAAAGATGACTGGATTTTCATTTTATTTCATTTTAGTCTTGGAATAGAGCGGTTTAGTACTTCAATAGTTACTTCTGCTATATATTGACAATATGACCTTACACATACACATGAGTTCACTGAAATCAGGAAGAGACATTAAGAGTAAATGTTGCCTGAAATGGGGCAATTCTTAATTAATCAAAGTGTATGAGTGTCATGGAAAAAGTTTTTCTCACTTTTGGGATTATGCAGATTAGAATTTTTGGTAACTGGTCTTTAGGTCTCAAACATGGGATTCTTGGAAAATCTGATTCTGCAAAAAAAATGCCTCAATCATCTGATTGCAACACATGCTTTCAGCTCTAATTACAGGTTATGTCTAACACATTATCTCTGACTTCAGACTTATGTCCAGGTAAATGTGTATTTAGAATTACAATTGAAATTTATCACAATCTTAAGTACAGTAAAACATCAATGTACGAATGCCTCAGTTAACGTTTGCTGTGGTTTATGATGGCAAATCCTACTAAATTAGTGTCCCAGTTTTGGACATTTTTTCTGTTTACAATTGGGAAATAGATCTCCAGTGCCATTTTAGACTCTAAAATAGTGCCGAACCCATCACCAGAAGTCACAGTTCTTCACTTACTGCTGCAGCAGTGGCGGTGTTGGTGGTGTTTATGCCACTGTTTCTACACTGTCTGCTACTTCTACTGGTAGTGGGAGAGTGTGAGGACCATATCCGCTCGGTTCCGGACTTCATCCAAGCTCCCTACATGGCACTACAGCCAGGAATGATATGTCCCTCCCTCAGGGCAGCAGCGTGGAAAAGGTAGAGAGATCACTTCATCCCTTTTATAGTGGTGGGGGATGATCATGTCTAGCAATTATAACTTTTTTGATTTTTTTTTTGGTGGTTTTTTGTTTTGTTTTGTTTTGGTCCAGTTGGGACCTTTTTTTATTTTTCAATGCATTCCTATGGGAAATGTGCTTTGGCTTACAATTTGTATTGTTTATGACGAAGGCTGTTGGAATGGACCAACGTTGTAAACCAGGATTTTACTGTAGTTAAAAACAGTTGGTTTTTAATCTGAAGTCAAAGTGAATATACAGGCAACAACAATGACAACAAATCAATAATTTTAGCTACACACTTTTTGTTACACAACTAAAGCCTGATTCACAGTAGATAATGATATGCATCCATGTAGCACTATATGCAATAGCCTTGAATTTGAGTACAGTATGTGGGTTTTCCTCTGCTAATCTCATGCAGACACCAAGAATCAGGAGTTTTTGCTTCCTTTTCCAACTTACTGCAGAGTCTCATCCACAACTTGGAAAAGTTACTTTTTTGGACTACATCTCTCAGAATCCCCCAGCTGGCTGCTGATCTTTCTCTCTAGGAGGTCCTAGAACAGGGGTGGCCAAACTAGAGCCTGTGGGCCACCCTCGGCTTGTGGTACCATTTCATGTGGCCTGCCGTCCCTCTCGCCACTACTGGAAGTGGAAGCAGATGTGTTCACGACAGGTGTAAAACATGCCTGCACATGTGTAAATGCACCTGAGCCTGCCATAAACACTGCCATAAATGCACCTGCGGCTATCGTAAGCATGTTTATGACAGCCGCAGACATGTTTATGGCAGGGTTTATGGCAGGAAGAACGTGACTGGCCCACTTAGCTGTCGTGGTGGGACATGGTCTGGCCTGTGGCATGAAAAGATTGGGAACTCCTTTTTTAGAAGCTACAATCTAAAAAAGTAAATTTTCCAAGTTTTGATTTCATTATGCACCAACTAGGAACTACAGTGTTAAGCATTAGTTTTCATTATTTACTGAACCAAGATTATTTAACCATGGCTTAATCTGAACATATTTAAATAAACCATAGTTAACACTAACTTCAATCTTCCCAAATTTATAATGAGAAAAAACTGTTAGATGAAAATAGGTCATTTTTTGACCCTCCCTTGCAAAGCCTTTTCATTCAAGCAAGGAAGGAAGAGGGAAAAGATTTGCAATCTGGATTTCAATGGGAAAGCGCGCGCCCCCCCCCCCCCGTCTCTCCTCTGATGTCTCCTTATTTTTGCTTTGGGGAAAACCTCCCCACATCCTCCAATTATAAGGGCCCCCCTCAAGGAGACCCTCTTTCCCCCTCCCTCCCTCAGGTTATTTGTTGTATGCATACCGAAGCAATTTTATGTTGGAATAAGTAGACAGTCTTCTCTTTTTAAAGGAACATTGCTTCTAATGGCGTGTGACTTGTGTCATGTAGTTTGACCTTTACAGAGCTAATAATAATTTTATGTCAGAAATTATTCTTGGTTGAAAGGATTTTTGCTGGAGGAATGCTCAGAAGACTCCCAAATGAGGCTCCTTTCATGTCCCTAAGATCTTTTTTCCCACTGAAGTGGTCCCTATTTATCTACTTGCAATTTCTTGCTTTCGAACTGCCAGTTGGCAGGAGCTGGGACAGAAATGGGGGCTCAAACTGTCATGCAGTACCCAGGTCTTGAACTGCCAACTTGCCAGCCTTCCAGTTAACAAGGGGAGCTTCTCACAGCACTGATGCTGTATAGTAAAATCCCATATAACAAAGGGTTCTTATAGCAAAAACCTAGTACAGTATAACAAAAGGAATTTGAAGAAAAATGTTGCTTCGTATAGTGAAAATTTCATTATACCAGTGATGGCGAACCTTTTAGAGACCAAATGCCCAAACTGCAACCCAAAACCCACTTATTTATTGCAAGTGCCAACACAGCAACAGGAGAGGAATGCCCTCATTGAGGACATACAAGCAGCAATGGTTTGTTAGTTACCTATTATTATTTAACTGCTATATGATACTGTACTGCTATGTGCTATGTGCTGTTTTAGTGTGTCTTACGATATTTTTATTGTATTAATGGATATTATGTTGATTGAATTTTATATTGTATTGATATTGTATTGTATTGATATGTCTGTAAGCCGCCCAGAGTCGCATTTCGTGATTGGGGCAGGATATAAATCGAATATAGATAGTGTTAGATATTTGAATGTCCAGCGGCGGAAAAACCGCCGTTTCCTATTGGTCAGTGGGCTGGGTCAAGCAGGGTATTTAATCCCCTGCTTACCCAGCCGTTGTTGTTGTTGTCTCAACGTGTTCACAATAAACTATTGTGTTCCTGGTTCACCTATAATGGCGTCCGTGTCCTCACTCCCGCGCCCGGATCTCCGGATCTAACAGATAGATAGATAGATAGATAGAGGAAGGAAACACTTCCATTGGGCTGCTGGGCAGAGGGGTGGGGTGAACTCTGTCCTGGTGTGAGAGAGGAAGCTCTCCCATTGGGCTACTGGGCAGAGGGGCAGGACAAACTCTGTGCTGGGGTGACTGCACGGACAGGTGCCCACACAGAGGGCTACAAGTGCCATAGGTTCGCCATCACCGCGTTATATGAAGCAACATATATCCCAGGGTGGTTTCAATGCATCCCTATGGATTTTTTCATTATACAAAGCATCCCATAGGAAATTTTGTTAAACAAAGCATACTTTGCATAATGAAAAAATCTCCTAGCGAAAAGCCTTGCAGAACGAATTATTTTCGTTATACGATGTACCACTGTAATTGAAATTTTTAACAAACAATAGTAAGAAAGGCACATTACAAACGTAGGAGAAAGGCAATACTTTTACTGGATCACTCAAAAAATCAATCATCGCAAGAGCTTTTGTGATTCAAGATCACTTCTTCAGGAGAGAAAAAATATCAATGAAAGTCCCAAACGTTCATGGCATGATGGTTCTGCCAGGCTCCCTTCTTAGAAATGAATGTGAAAAAGCAGCAGATTGTATGGTACATTCCCCGTTCAGCAAAGCCAGGAAGCCTGGTGTCTGCCCATTGCGCTCACATGGCCTTTGAAGCTGTAGCTTCCTTTTTTGGCCAGACAAAGGCAATGCAAACTCCAGGGCCCTCCATCAAGGAATTGGGGGGGGGGGGGAATTTGGTTTGCACACTAGTTGCACCAATTGTAGCCAAATCAAAGTTAACCAAAAAAATATTACCTACTGATTAGAAGTTTCTTCAATTTGTAATGCTGCTGTTAAAAAGTCCACACAGTTTTTGATGGTGTTGCCAGGTGGCTTTTTGTAGTATCCAGTAGTTCCATAAGAAAAAGAAGGCACATCAGTACTGGAATAAGACTAATATAAGATTGTAATCCTATACATTCTTAACTAATAATAATCACATGCTGTCCAGTCAATTCTGACTTATGGCAATCCTTTCTCATTGTTTTCTAGATAGAGAACACTCGGAAATGACTTGCCAATCCCTTCTTATGGGTGCATCCTGGGGCTATGTAGGTTGCTCAAGGCCACATAGGCTGGCTCTATTCCTAAAAGGCTCAGTGGGGAATTGAACTCCCAAACTCTGGCTTTGCAGCCAAATACAGTACATAACTCACTGAGCTAAATTTTTACCTGGAAGTAAATTATACTGAATTCACTGGAACTTCCTATTACTGTGCAGTAACTCTGGAGACTGCATAGTTAGGTTAATGAGAGCTTTCTTTCATTTTGACAGGTTTTGCATTACAGTTATTCACTGATACAATTCTGCAATTCTCAGTTCTTCCGCCTTCTAAAAGCCTGAACTCTACTTGTATCTTTTACACAGAACAATTTGAAGTGGCAATTATGATTTGAAAATGTCTGAAACCTCATGCCCTTGGACAGGACTATTCTTTGGTTAAATATGTCCAATACTAAAAAGTGTTTCCTTGGAGGAAACTTTGATCAGCCCTCCAACTGTGAGAAATATCTTGTAGCCTGAAAGGATTGTCTCTTTAAATAATAACAATAACAGCATGGAGTCATTCAATTCTGACTAATGCAACCCTTTCCAAGGTTTCTAGTTAGAAAATACAAAAGAGTAGTTTACAATTTCCAACCCCACCCATGAAATAGACAAGACATTGTCATTATTTGTCAAAGGCTTCGGCCACAATTTATTTAAATGTAACCCCTAACCTGTGGTGGGCCCTGGTGATGCAATACCTGGTTCCAGAACACGGGAAGATAATCTACCACCACTCTGATCCAGACAAGTGAATCCTTACCCCTGCACAGTTTTGATCCTTGCCAGATATTGCCCAGGTCAACTACTAGTTGGGGAGACTCCATTGAGGCAATTTTCAACTCTGTTCGCTTGAGCGCATGTTGATGGTACCCCAAAGGTGTTTCATGGTGTCCCCTGTATGCCCCACTGATTTGCATGAATCAGAACCACCTTGTCAATAGGTGCCCTAAACCAGGGGTGCCCAAACTTTTCAGACCACGGGACGATCACATGGCTCAGGGAGCTGGTCACTATGGCTCAGGGTCCAGATGTGGCCCCTGATGCCAGTTCATCCGGCCCATGAAGCCCTTGTCGCTCCTGGAAGTGGAAGTAAAACGTGCCCATACAGGCACGTTTTACTTAAAACATGCCCATACAGGCACGTTTTACTTAAAACATGCCAATATAGGCACGTTTTACTTCCACTTCCAGCAGCAACAAGGGCTTCGCAGGCCGGATGAACTGGCATGGGGGCCGCATCTGGCCCCCGGGCCATAATTTGGGCATTCCTGCCCTAAACAGATTCACTGCAAACCCCACCCACCAGCATTACCCACCACTAGAGTGGGGTAGTACCAGTTTGCCTCCTCCTATCTCATCTGCCCTTAAAGGACAGACAAAAGGCCGTCAGCAGGTCTTCTAGGAACAGATCAGCCCCAGTTAGAAAGGTCAACACCATCATCCTTGAACATGTCCGGGTGGCCAAACTGGATGCTGTGATGGTCCAAGTTTATGCCCCCATGCGTCAAAACCTAGACCTTGATTTCTCTATTGACTCCTCTTTGAGCAATATCAACATTCCTTGGATCCTTTGCGTCCCTCCATTCTCACCTAGCCAGAATTGCTGACCATACAACAACCATTCCTGGACATCTCCTTATTCTTTCTTGTTGTTGACTGTGGATTTTCTAAAAAATAATTTTCAATTCTTCAGTTGTTTAGTTAAAAAAGCAATATCAAAGTGATCCTGAGGTTTTTTTAAAAAAAAAAACAGAAAAATTGACAGAAAAAGGATGTGTATGTGTAGAGAGAGACCCTTTGATTTAAAGCAGGGGTTCCCAAACTTTTTATGCCATGGGCCAGACCACACACCCTGGACAGCTGAGCATGCCAGTCACATGGTTCTCCCCAGCATAAACGCAGCTGTAAAACACCTCCAAGGCTGTCATAAATGCATTATGACAAGCATGGGTGCATTTATGTTTGTAACAAGTGTGTCTGTTTCTGCTTCCAGTGCAGTGATGATGATGACATGGGCCACATAAAATGGTGCTACAGGCTGGGTTTGGCCCGTAGGCCGTAGGTTGGGAACCCCTGATTTAAAGCAAAAATAATGATTGACACTTTACCTGGAAAAGTAAGAAAATTTAAACAACAGCTCACCCTTTCTACTTAAAACTTGGGTGTTCTGTTGTACCTCACTTGTAGAAACATCTATCCCAAACAACCCAACCTTACTTTTCACCTAACTCCTTATATAGCACACCAGCTTTTTATGGCAGAAATAACAACCCTAATTGTACTTGTTGAGAAGTAACAAAGAACTCAACAAGTTCCTTTTACACTTGAATACTGTAAGATCTCCATTTTTATGCTCTTATCCATGTTTTGTTTTGTTTTTTTGTCAGCTAGTGTTTGATAGCAAGAGGGAAGTGGGAAATCAAAGAAATTTGGTAGAACCCATTGAAAAGTCTTGGGATCCACAAGCAGGGAGATGTGATTTGTGCCCACCAATGATATCCTTTGTGTTACACATTACCCAAAGCAAGTCAATTATAACTGCTTCAGTTGTATTTCCTTCCCCCTCCCCTATCTGAAAATATAATTTTTACAGCCAGTGTGACCCCATTAGCTTTACCTGCTCTCAAACCTTCTGCAGTATATAGATTCCTAAACCTTTTCCTTGCCATTTTAATGTTGCTCCACTTTCCTTTGAAAACATATTCTTTGACTTTGTCTTTTCTCTAGCTTAAGATGACAGAATTTGTATCTTATCCCATCTACCAAGAGGTATCATACTAATGGAAAAATTTTCTGATATCCCTTAATAGGAAATATGTTACTGGATTTGAATGGTTATATAAAATAATTAGTTGCTTACTCATAAAATAGTTTTTCCTTACAAAATTAAAATGTACTGTATCAATCTATAAGGTAACAAGTGCACCTCTGGTAATGGCACTTGTGCTCAATTATGTGCATGAATGAAAGATGGCAAAACTTCTGAGTTCAAAGGGTTTTATTACTTAAATATAGATGCAGCTGGCGTAGTTCTGGTCAAACTACGAAGGATGGCATACAACAAAGGATCCTGGTTTGCTGTGGTCCATGGGGTCACAAAAGGTCGGTCTTGACTGTGCGATTGAACAACAACAAAAGGCACAAATGTGGTAATGGCTGTCAATGCTTCTGTTCATGCGACAAACTTATCCCCCTAAAAACCCGCTCCTCCACTAGGACTCCAGTCCAGAAATCTCTCTTGAGGAAATACCAGAAGGTCTTCTGTTAATAAGGCCATTCTCTTCCACTGAGTCACCCCAGGACTCCTACTCCAAATAGTGTCTGTATCCCCTGACCCTGTCTCGGTTTCTCTCTCCACCTCTGTCTTCCCATGGCCCCCAGCTGCCTGAAGAGTTCAACCCCCACCTCCTTCCC
This sequence comes from Furcifer pardalis, assembly GCA_030440675.1. Classification (NCBI taxonomy): domain Eukaryota; kingdom Metazoa; phylum Chordata; class Lepidosauria; order Squamata; family Chamaeleonidae; genus Furcifer; species Furcifer pardalis. Next base: position 66,025,390 of record CP126896.1, read on the forward strand.
TAGGTGTTCATTCTCATCCCCTTCTTTTTTTCCCCTCTCCCTGGGCAGACTGACTGGTCTTTGTGCTTGCTTGAGATCTGGAGGTCTCCACATCAGGTATGCCCTCCAGGGGACACCAGGGGAGATCAGACAGCCTACTTGGGGCACCAGAAGTCACTCAATCACAAAAGGCACTCTGATATTCTTCTCTTGTTTGGTCATTGTAATATCCCTTTTGTTCTTTCAAGATGAGAGAGAAATAAAATTATTACGGATTAGAGGGTATCAGGGCTGAATAATGCTCTCATTCTAGGGTCTCTCAGAGTCAAAAGCTACACCTTGTCATGGCACCACAGCCTGGGCACATGAATAATGGATTGTTCTCAGCGCTGAATAATAGATAAACAGGTCACTAGCAATTTCAGTTTTTGCTCTAATTCTCAAAGATTTCTGTATGGATACAAAATGATTAAATATGCATCTTAAAATAATTTATACACTCTATTTCCTGACATCTGTTGAAGAACTCTTATATTATTTTGGCCTCATCAGTATAAGGTTAAAGCAATGGTGAGGTAGGAAAGTTTTTTTCCCATTGAAAACTTGATGATAGCTTTTAGGTTTCTTCTGATAAAAGACAAGTCTGCAGAAGCACTGTATAGCAGGGTGTGAAACATATAGCCCTCCAGATGTTGCTAAATGTCAACTCCAGTAAGTCCTAGCCAGCATAGCCAAAGGTTGATGAATGTGGGATCTGAAGTCCAGCATTATCACATGTCCTACTTCTGTTGTACATGGCAGGGGGTTCAACTTTTACAGCTTAGCCTGATGATTCTGTCTCAAATGTCTTCACATACATCTGACTAGAGTGCTGGATTAGGACTTGGAAGAACACAGTTCAAATTCTCCTTCCGCTATGAAACTTAAGGAGGATCATTTGTCTCTTCTTATCCCTAAGAATGCTCTCAGGATGACAGATGGTTGGAATAAAAGAGAGTAGGCATGGTAAGAATGAAAAAAATAACCCACACAATGATAGGGGGGAAAAGTGTATGTGTGCACTATCTATCTGTTCACACAATCACTTGCTTTACAATAAGCCCAGAGTTTTAGTAGAAAATGGGAAGTCTTGGACTGTACCGCCACATAATTGTACAGACAACTCAAAAAGCATTAGGATAATGGGCAGGAATATGCACAGACAATCAGCTAGGGAAACTGACAGTGATCTTGTGAGCTGCCAGTAAACACTGAACAAGATGCAGTACTGGCCAATACTGTATTACAATCTTCAGAATAGGTAAGTAATGCTTAGTATTGTTTGACTCTGACACATACACACGGAGACACAATCTCTCATTTTCCCTCAATAACAAATTCCACTCAGCCCCATTTGCTTACGAAGCAGTTCGTATAAGAGAGGGTGAAACCACCCTGATCCACCCAGCACCCTCTATCTAATTGGAACACAGTTTGCACTAGGGACTGCAGTGGCTCAAGTGGCTAAGATGCTGACTGGAAGGTGGGAGGTCAGAAGTTTGAATCCCAAGTACTGCAGGATGGAATGAGTTCCCATCTTTGTCTCAGCTCCTGCCAACATAGCAGTTTGAAAGCAAGAAATTGCAAGCCGCCTAGAGTTGGGTTCGCCTGAGTGGAGCGGGATATAAATTTGAGGAAATAAATAAGTAGATAAATAGGGACCACTTCGGTGGAAAGGTAAATAGCATTCCGTGTGCTTGCCACATGACCACGGAAATGTCTGTAAAAGCAGACAGTGCTGGCTCTTCGGCTTTGAAACAGAGATTAGTCTGATATGACTGGCTTTTGAGCAAGGGAAACTTTGAGCATCACAGGAAGTGCAAGCACTTTAACCATTACCCTTCGTGTTCTTTATATGCCACAGAGAACATGAAGGGTAATGGTGAAAGTGCTTGAAATTCATATGATGCTCAAACTGTGCTCCAATTAGTTAGGGGCTCTCCGATTACCGTTCTTAGCTCCCACTACTCAGAATAAAGTAGGTTGGCATTTCTTAAACCTAGATTGGGTGCCGGCCTTTTGTATGTTGCCTTACCACTGAATGTAAATAAATCAAGACTTACATCAATTCAGAGCTTCAGTAAGTTTTTTAAACTACACTTGCCAGAAATCTTCCAGCCTGCCTGGTTGCTGACACACTTTCTGATGCATTCTGACAGTTGTTGTCCAAAAGAGAAAATTTTCCAATCTGTTCTTCAAGTGGTAGATTTCCAGTATTTCCCAGGCTCTAAGAGAAACACTGTTGCAAGAATATGTTCAGAACCCTTATGGACGTTGCGCTGAATGACACTGAGTTCTTCTGGGTAGCCCCACTGGGTAGCTCTCCTTTGCAATCTGCAAAACTGTTACATGGAAGCATGATGCAATAATGACATCTAGCCCTCTCTACTTACTTTGCTTCTGCCCCCAGCCATTAATAAAGACATACTGTACTGTCCATAGTGACTCTCCCTGGCTTTTCTAGCTATAAATTACTCCAAAGTGCTTTACCAGTCCTCCTTTCTGGTGGTGCTTTGGGATTGTGCAATTTGCCCAAGACCACACAGCTGTCAGGGCATGCAATAATATCAGCCAGATATGTTCCGGGGAAGGGGTGTTAGTTGGGAGGCACAGAAGAGATTCAGACATCCAATCAGTGGTGGGCACCAGCAGGTTCGCACCAGTTTGCCAGAACCGGTAGCAGAAATTCTGGCTGGCCCTGCCCATCCAAGTTTTGAAATAAAGTACAGTCAAACCTCGCATAAAGAGCAACTCGCTTAAAGAGTAACTCGCTTAATGAGCAGAATTTTCTCTGAATGTTCGCTTCGCTTAACAAATAGAACCAACCAAAAACTCGCTTAACAAATAAATCAGGGTTCACAATCACCCCACAATTGGTCACTTACAATGGTGTTTCGCTTAAAGAGCAAACTCACTTAAAGAGCAATCCTGTTGAACACATTATGCTCTTTAAGTGAGGTACAACTGTACTGTACAGTAGTCCTAATTCAGGTGCAACGCAGGGCTTTCCCCTTGGCCATGCCCACCATACCATGCCCAGTGTGGTAGTAAATTTTTTTGGAGCCTACCACTGCATCCAACCCCTGGCTCCTGCAGCTGGGTACTCCAGCATACTATGGCCCCTAAGATGCTCCCAAACTGTAATTCAGACACACAGAGAGAAAAGTCCCCCCACCCTCGGTTACTGTCCTAGACAAGACGGGGAGTGAAAGGAAGGTCTGCAAACCAAAGAGAAGAGAACATTGGTTCACCATGCCTGAATACAAGTTGCATGTTTATTCAACATCAGTATGGTGTGAGCTAAGCTCCCACATGCAGCACCAATTTGACAGCAAGCAAGCTTTCCAACCTAAATGATCCTTGTCTACATCAAGGTATATCCCCTCCCCCTCCAACACACACAAAACCCCAGAGGGATCATGCAGTCATCTCAATAGTTGGTTACAGAGCACCTCAGGAGTATCTTTAGACTGAATGAACTTTCAGAGTGGGGTCAGACTAAGATATGCAGACTGAGTGAAACTTGGAAACAGTTACTATATGTAGTTCTGTATGTGAAAATGTGAACCAGTGTGATGTAAACAGATTATTAGCCCAACCTAGGTTCAAATATCTTCTTGGTCATGGAAACTCACTGGGAAGAGTAAACTGTGGGAAGAGTAGACTGTTCTATGAAGGAAATGCGCACACGCACGCATGCACACATTATTATTATTATTATTATTATTATTATTATTATTATTATTATTATTATTATTATTATTATTATTATTATTATTATTATTATTATTATACAAATCAACCATTTGATTTACAGCTGAGGACTGGAATAAGATTAATAGTTCAACTAAGGACATAAGAACTGTTAAGGTAACATCCGAGTATAAATGCAGTTCCTAGGAGAGTTGTTTTCTGGAGAGCTAGGATGTTCAAGTCCAAAATCTCCAGATACCTGGGGAGTCCTTTGGGAATTGCTCCAAGGGCTTTGATCACTATGGGAATAGCAACAGATTTCTTCCTCTATGGACACCTATTATTATTATTGTTGTTGTTGTTGTTATACACAGAGAGAAACATATAATAAGCTCTGATGGTTAAACTGCACCGAATACAATGTGTTTTTGGCAGAATAACTGAGTTGTAAAAGGGATGGCTGGCAGACCCAAGGACTTTAGTGCACTTGGGTGATACATGTATTGTGTATTAAAAAGTTGTAATACCATGATGAAGAGAATAATTGGTACAAAGTGCAAAAGTATATTTTATATATGCATATAAATAGTATGGTTAAGAGATTGATTGTACTGAAAACAATTGAATTAATTTGTTGCTGTTTTTTCTTTTTTGTATTGTTATATTCGCTTGCTTTTTTAAAAAAATTTTCTGTATAGTAAGATGTAGTTTGTTTTGTTTTCTGTTCTTTATTTTTAATATCTCTTATTGTCAAAAAAAAAACTTAATAATTTTTTTTTTTAAAAAAATAAACTGCTGTAATGCATCCAAAACGTTGAGTTTGATCCTAACAGGGGGAAAAGGTGGACACAGCCTTCCATCCTTCCGAGGTCGGAAAAACAATCGACATACACGTTCATTGTGAGCAATATGAACACAGTATACACAAGAAAGGGACATTTTCTTGGCACATCTATACAGCATAGGTGCGTTACTAAATGCGCGCACACATCCTCGAAGCTCATCGATGCCCAGAGAGAGAGAGATCCTGGTATCTCGGGGTTTACTTTGAGGAATCCTGCCTTACCGGCTCGGGCTTGCCCAAAGACCGGAGCAGAAACCACAGCCGGCTCGATCCTTTTGGCTTCCCAAACGCAGCCACGCCCCCTCTCCTAAACTTCGGGGAGGCGGGGCCTGCCGGGCTCCGCCTCCTTCGGCCACTATTGGCCGGGTGGCGCTCATCATTTCCCCGCTAGGGAAGGGCGGGGCCAAGTGACGCCCCTTCGACTGGTGGCGGCTCGGCGGCTGCCCAAACTGGACGGCAGCGTGTGAGCCTCGCAGCAGAGGAAGGTCCGGCGGATGCGCGTGGATTTAGGGCGAGAGGACTTTTCCCGCGGGAAAGGATGGCGGTCGTCATGGTCATGATAGCGGCAGCCGCGGCACTAGCAAGCACAGCAGCAGCCGCCTCCTGTTCCTGAGCATCCAGGCAGCTTTTCTTTTGGGTTGATCCGTCATTTATTTATTTATTTTGCATCTCCCCTTTCCTCCTTTTCATCCCCCCCCCACCTTTTTAAAAAAAGCATCATTCCTGCAAACAAAGGAAACAGAAGGAATTATTTAAAAAAAAAAATCCCACCCCACCCACCCCCGTGTGCGAGAGACATGCGTTCAGTCAGGAAGAGGTGGACCATCTGCACGATAAGTATCCTCCTGATTTTTTACAAGACAAAAGAAATCGCAAGAACCGAAGAGCACCAGGAGACGCAACGCATCGGGTAAATGCGGAGCCTCGGCGCTCCCCTTTCTTATTTTTTTTTTAAACGCGCCTGTGACAAAGGGGGAAGGGATGTGCTTTGATTTGGCATAGCGAAGGCAGCCTTGCCTTGCGATTTCCAGCAGTCGCGTAATTAAGCAGTCAGATCGGCTTCTGGAGATCGATCTGTCCATCTAGGTTTGCCTCTCGCCCAAGCTGGGATGGCTGCAAAGAAGTTGGGAGCGAAAACGGGATTGATAATGTAGCCCTTTCATCCCGTTCCAGAGCCCGGGCGGTTGATGGATCAGATGAACGGAGCATCAGTCTCTGCTATACATGTGGGTTGGAAAGTAGCGAGGGGTTGGCCGCGCACAGAAGACGGTGTCACGCCGGATCTGGCCTTTTTTTTTTTTGTGCCGCCGAGGGGGAGTGGCATTCCTTTCAGAAGTTTAAAAAGGCACAGGATCAGCCTGATCCTAGGCAGCAGTTTAGGAGGATTCGTCCCCAGGTGGACGCACATGGAGGTGGGAGTCTGCTTTCCTTCTGGGAAACAGAAATGAAGTGTTGACATTAACCTTCTAAGCCTTTTCCCAGCTTCGATCCGCATTGAAGGAATCCTTTCCCTTGTAACTTCACAGTAGGTCCTGATTCTGCACTTGGGGGCGAGTTCCAGGGATGTCACATCTTCCAAAGGACGGGACATCCGCCTCAGGAACGCCTAAACTGCTCCCGAGTTTAACTTTCAAAGTTTGATTTGGTGGTTTGTAAGTTTCTTTAGGAGGCTCGTGTAACTTACCTGGTCGATTTCATGGTGTGTAGGCTCTCAAAGACTGGGAACGTCTCCTCTTCCACTCTTATGTCGTGCAAAAAAGAAAAAAGAGAGAGAGAGAGAGAGAGCATCACGCCAGTGTCACTCTCTTTTTATTGTAGTCCGCTGCTCCCCACATGGGGTTTCTCTGCTGTCATGCGGTTGTTTTCTCTTTTGTACGCGTGAACTTCTCCTTCAAGTCCTGCGAGCTCCTGTTTCAGGCCATTCCTTTGCCTCGCCCCATATAAACAGAATAAAAAATGCCGGTGGATTTTTCTTGGGAACAAAGGAACTGGGCAAGATTGCTTTAAAAACTCTTCCTCAGCCAGACCTGCGTCGGCGCAGAGCTAGAACGATTCTGATCGGTGGGTGGATTGCCTTTATTTGTGCCTGGAAGAGTCATAAGCCGGATTCAGGGAAAGGGGCGTGGGTGCCTATATACACTCCTCCACCGCTGCCTCTTGTTTCTTGCGCCTCATACAGACTCAGGCCTCCCGTGCTGACGCTTGTGCAAGCCTTTTTCACGCAATGGCGTTGACTTGGTCTATTATCAGCTGGGGGACGGGAGGTGGGATAGGAAGGCTTTGACTGGTGTGTGTGTGTGTGTGTGATAGGAAGTCTTTGACTGGTGTGTGTGTGTGTGTGTGGGATAGGAAGTCTTTGACTGGGGTGTGTGTGTGTGGGATAGGAAGTCTTTGACTGGTGTGTGTGTGTGTGTGTGATAGGAAGTCTTTGACACGTGTGTGTGTGTGTGTGAGATAGGAAGTCTTTGACTGGTGTGTGTGTGTGTGTGTGTGTGTGTGTAAGGCACTACGCCCGGGGGGCAGATCCGGCCCCAGACGCCCAATTCATCCGGCCCACAAAGCCCTCGTCGCTATTACTTCTGCTTCCAGGAGCGACGAGGGCTTTGCGGATGAATTGGCATCAGGGGCCGGATCTGGCCCCTGGGCCATAGCGACCGGCTCCCTGAACCACGTGACTGGCCCACGACCCGAAAAGTTTGTGCACCCCAGGTGTAAGGATTGTGACATGCTGAAGAAATCCTGCCTGATTCACTGGGCAGAGAAAGGAATGAATCCTTTCGGATTCCTCTGCCCCCCCCCCTTTAGCATGGATGTGGGTGGAAGCGTGGCAGGGGGGTCGCTCTGCTTTTGGGGCGGCCTTGCAGGTAATAATAACACCCACCCACCCCGCGACTAGGCTGTGTGTGCAGGTGGCCGTGGTGCCCTTCCGCCGTGCGTGTTACGCCTCTTAGTGCCCGCTGTGTGCTTGTGTATTGTCTTGGTGGGGGTCCCTGCCCAGAGCGAGGAGAAAAGAGGCGGGGAGGCGTCTGAGGGGAAGGGGCGCGCGGACGGCGGCGCCCCCCCCCCCCCAATCCCCAGCCATGCTGCCGCCTTCCTGGCTCTCGCCCTCCCAAAGTATTCGCCCGAGCAGCTGCGTTAAGCCGCGCCAGGGTTTCGCCGCCTTCGCTGCTGTGGAGAACGCTTCTCGTTCACTCACACCCTCCCTCCCTTCCTCCTTTTCCCGCCCTCGCCAAAACCAGGCTGGGCGCCTCAGTGAGGGGCGCCTCATACCAACGAAGTGCTCGCCTCAGAAGCCGGTCCCGCGTCCCCATCCCCTTTCCAAGGCGTCGCTGCCTCGCTTTCCCGCCCATTTTTCCTCAAAGAAACACCACAGGCCAGAAGGCTGCCGTGGCGGTAGCCGAGGGCCAGACTCCTCTCCCGCCCCTGGGAAGGGGGGCGGCGGCGAAGGAGGGAGCTTTCCGCCCCCCCCCCCAAAAAAAAAGGCCGGTTTCTTTGTTAGGTTCTTTCTTCTGCATCGTCTTTTTCCCCGCCCGAGCCATGCCCCCTTAGTTAATAATAACAACAATTACACTTCTGTAGCGCATAGTGCACTTTCTGGGCCAGGGATTCTCAACCTGTGGCCCCTGGGCCGAATGCAACCCAAGGGCCAGATGTGGCCTGCAGCACCATTTCATGTGGCCTCACCACTGCCTCCACCACACCAAGAAGTGCCATGTGGTGGAGGAAGGGCAAAATGGTTGTCCAGCCCCCAAAGTTCCCTGACCAAACGTGACCCGCCCCTGGCTTTAAAAGGTTGAGAACTCCTGCTCTGGGCAATTCACAAGTTAATATGCTTATTTTATGAACTCTGGAAGGATGGAAGGCTGAGTAACCTTTTTCCTATTAGGATTGAGCTCACAATGTTTTGGTTGCAGTACAGCAATTTAACCACTGCCCTACCAAGGCTCCAGGGTTAACTCCAGTTAGTCAGAAATGCTAGTGCAAGGGTGCCCAAACTTTTCAGGCCATGGCCCGGTTACGTGGTTCAGTGGCCCAGTCATGTGCTTCAGCGGGCCAGTCACATGATCCCTCCCAACCGGGAGGGAAAGTAAAATGTGCCTTGCAATCTGTTTTGCAACACGATGAGATAGATTTTAAGCTTCCATTTTCTCTGCTTAAACTAGGGATGCCCAAACTATGGCCTGCAGGACAGATCTGGCCCCCAATTCATCCAGCCCGTGTCACCCTTGTTGTTCGCAGAAGTAAAACACATGTGCTACTTCCACTTCCAGGAGCGGCAAGGGTGGCCCAGGCTGGATGAATTGACATTGGGCTGGATCTGGCCTGTGGGCCACAGTTTGGGCACCCTGTGAGAGAGTGTGAAACTGTGGGATTCAGAATTAAACATTGAAACCAGCTGGACTTCAGCCTTGATGGTTCCTGAAGCCTTATTCCATCCTGACAAATTTTTCTTCTTTTGTGTCCAGATCAAACTTTGGACTGCCAAAATGAAGCCACTTTCTTGGCTTTGTCTTTGGCTGTAATTAAATCTCAGTACATATTTTTGGCAGTAATCAGCAGATTGGTGGTAAATGAGTCAGATTCTGTATCTCTCCACATTCACATAGCATGTTATTGCCCGCCAGCAGCCCCCACTTAAGCCATGTTGGTCTTGCATTTAGGGACTCTGACCTTCAGCCTATTCAGGGTCCTCCAAGAGACAGTGGGGAGCTTGAGTTCCTCAGTCATATCCTCCTTTAATGTTATTCTTTGTCCAGTGAGTTCCTTCCTCCATCTTCTAATTTGCTTTTGGTCTTGCATACACTTAAGAGTCTTTGTTCTTGCCATAAAACTCTTTCTGGATCTGAGCCAGTGGACTTGAGGCACATATCCATTCAGAGGATGTTGAGGGGGATTTGCTTGACAAATGGAAAGTCTCATGGATTCCAATGGATCTACTTGAAGCTAAGCCTGATCCAAGCCATTTCCCCAAAAATTCCTCTTCCTGCTCCCCATGTGTTTTCAATTTGTGAAATTAAAGATTTCCTATAGAGAAATAAGTAGCCTTGAGAAAGGTTAAGTGGTATAACCTTTGCTGTATAGATTTGATCAGTCAGATTTATAGGTTAAGTGGATAATTGTGTAGGCTGAAGTTTGAGATTCTAGTTTGACTCTGCCAAGCATTTCAAGTTAGATTAGATCTAAGACTTTAAGTCCCCTCTACCATGAAGTTTAAATTGTGCATAGTCTTGCTCTTTTCTTAATCACTTGAATGCATGTTTCCAAGGGAAGGGGGAATACCCATTCATCTTACAATCATAGAATAGCTGAGTTGAAAAAGGCCTATGAAGCCATCAAGTCCTGCTTAATGCAGTAATCCAAATCAAAGTAGATCTGATAGATAGTTGTCCAACTTTCTCTTGAACACCTTCGTCATTGGAGCAATTATTGTCATACTGTTCTAACAGCTAAGAAGTCAGCCTATACCTGGTTTGCTATAGTTTTAGCCTGTTATGTGTTCTGCGCTCAAGAACAGATCCTATCACTCCTCTTTATGACTATCTTCCAAATGTTTTAAAAGTGCTAGCCTATCCCTTCTCAGTCTCCTTTTCTCAAAGCTAAATATGTTTCTTCAGTCTTTCTTTACAGGGCTTGGTTTCTAGTCCTCCATGTTGTCCTCCTCCGAACCTGCTCAGTTTGTTGGCATTCCTCCTTACAGTGTGGTTTTTGACACTATACAATATTTAGTGACTTGATATACAGATATAAGAGTTGGCTGCTAATTTCTTAACGTAATGGAGGACAAGAACTTGCAAAAATATTTTTTGAGTTGGGAACCACCACTTTTCTTATCTGGGATGAAGAACTTTGTGAAATGCATCTGCAGTTCATCAAAACCAAATTGGAATTCAGATTTTCTGTTTCTTATTGGCTTTTGTCCATGGACCAACACTGCAATTGTCTTTTGAAGAAAATGAAATATTCCCAGGGTCCTGGATCGTGTGTGTGTGTGTGTGTGTGTGTGTGTGTGTGTGTGTGTGTGTGTGTGTGTGTGTGTGTGTGTGTGTGTGTGTGTGTGAGTGAGTGAGTGAGTGAGTGAGTGAGTGAACAGCTGTGGCCCTCCAGATGTTCTTGGCCTGCATCATCACTCCTCATTGTGAGAGTTGATGGGTATTATAGTCTAAGAACATTGGGAGGCACACATCAGTTTATCCCTTCTGTAGGGTCATATCATAGCCTCCTCAGTTTGAATTTATCCTGGGTAAAAGGGAACAAGAAATAAACAAGCACCATGTTTCTTTTTACACCTTAGTTTCACATGTGACCTAAACATGGAAGAAGAACTATGTCACAAACAAGTATTTGTAGTGTTTTTGTTGGTTTGGCTTTTTAGGTGGCAACAACAATGTTAACATATAGTGTTAAAAGTATAGTAGTCTCGTAATTTTTGCTTATCGAGCTTCTAGATGGGAAGTTTGTAGCTCTCCAGTTGTGATTACACTCCAGTTCCGATTAACCCTTACGAGCACAATTATTCACTTAACCATGCATTTAAAGGAGGCACCCACTTTCTAGGCAACTTCTGAGAAAGTCTGGACTTCCTTCTTGTTTTGTATCTCCTCTGCTGATTCATACAAGAAAGATCACTGATGTTTGTGGCAAGAGCTTCATGCTCTTGTGATACAAAGATAACAGTTTTTTTTAAAAAAAATTGCAGGGCCACATATTGCTCACTTTGTATCTTTGTTTTATACTTGCACAATTTACATCTGCAACATATTATCTAATTCTGTAACTGCTCAATTAATATCTGTTGATTTCCAAGTTTGTGGCATAATAATGTGAAAGATACATTTTAGTAAAACAATTTATAGTTAAAAAAGCAAGAGAAGAAAAACACCTCATCTGACACCTTCAGCAGCCTCTGACAAAAATTTATACCACCTGGTTTTGTGGAGTTATAGAAATAATAATAATAATTGTGTGCCATCTGATATTAACACCCTTTTCAGGGGTTCTAGATAGAGAGTACTGATAATTGGTTTACTATTCCCTTCTTTGGGGGGTACATGGGGTTGTGCAGCTTGCCCATGACTTCACAGGTTGGCTGTTTTGGTATGCATAGTGGGGAATTTAATTCTAAGCTTTGGCTCCTTGCCCAGATACCTAACTCATTGAGTTATTTAGCCACCATTAGAGAAATATCTTTACCTAAATACACGTGTTGTTCCAAGCTAAACACATTGAATCAAAGGGATTGATTGTAAGTTGGGTTCCCATTTAGCAGTTGATTCATTTGATCTAGATTCAGGATAGCAATTTGATTTATGCCTTTGTTCCAGACTTCTTTTGACTGTTGAGATATGAATTTGTAATTCCTAGGCAATATAGAATCTGCTATTTCAGAAGTGCAACTAAAGTTGCTATATGACTGATTTGGGATTGCTGGTTGGGTAGTGTGTGGAAATAGTGCTTTTGAACAGTGAGGAGCAAACAGATCTTCATAGTGCTGAACTGTGGCAAGCCAGTAGCAGTGCTGTTTTGTCTGCAACAGGAGTGTTCCCCCCCCCCCCATGGTGAGCTGTGGCTCCCATCAATCCTTGCTAACATAGACAGTCATGATACAGGAAGAAAGTTGGTTGGAGAATATCTGGTGGAAGTGGAGTCTTCATGGACTACCAGCTCACAATGCTCTTTCAAAATTCATGTATTTGTATTTCATAGGACAGTGTTTCCCAAATGCTGGTTTTTGGACTTCAATTCCCAGAAGCCTAAGTCATTTCCCCAAAGCACTGATCAGCCAATGTACTGACTTAGGCTTCTGGGAATTGAAGTCCCCCTGTGGGCTGTGTACCCCTTGTTGGGAACCACTGTCATAGGATATATGAAAGGGACTGCTGTTTTATTTATTCAAGTACCTGTACTATCATTTGTGAATACATTTCTGTGCTAATTGTGGACATTTAGTTGGGAGTAAGGTCCACTGTACTCTAGAGTTCCTTCTGAGCAAACATGAATAGATCCAGAGATCAGTGGTTTCATAGTTTAATGGAAGCACCCATATTCTGAGCGTCTTCCACACAAAATCTAGACTTCTTTCATATCTGTTTCATTTACACAAGAAAAGCCACTGTGCTATTTGTGTCAAGGGCTTCATGCTTTAGACTCTTGATAAGAAGGCTGATGAGTTTCTATGAGGATAGGTTGTTTTAAACTGAAAAACATACAGAAGTGCAGAATAAAATAAACAATGCATAAAGCAAGAGAGGTTCTGAATAGAAACTATGTATATGTTATTAAAAAGTTTAATGTTGCAAGTAAAGACTGGATTCTCAACTGAGGTTAAATATTTGAAGTCCTGTTTACTTCCATGGAGTTTTTTAAAGTGGTCAGAGAGCCTGAAATGGGTAAAAAATGGCTCCAGGGAGGTCGGAAGACCCAATCCAAGCTGTTTCCAAAGGTCCCTCACCTCCCAGGAGGCTGACGAAAGCCAAAACGTCAGGATTTAAATCCCGACGTTCTGGCTTGCTGCAGCCTCCAGGGAAACAGGGCCTTTTTAAATGTGCGATCAATACATCGCACAACGTTAAAAACCGGATAACAATGAGACTTGTGGAACCAAGTCTCATCGTTATCCAAGGTACTAGTGTATTTTGTTTTGTGACTGGTCATTAGAAGGTAAACATCAACTTAATTTGCAAGGCTAATTGGAGAGACACATATTTCTGAAGAAGTTGTGTTGCTTGATGGAAGGAAATGCATATGTCCCCTTACTGTCTATGGTGAATTTTGATCCTCCAATACAGATTTGTCACATTTCCCCTGGTTATAAAGTACAGTACTTTAAATCACAAGTAAAGGTAAAAACAAGGATGCTAGTAAAGAGATGCTTAATATAAAATCTTGAACATAGCCTTGGAGAAGTAATCATATTGGAAAACTAGTGCTAGGACACAATGTTTCACAAAAGATGTGATGTTATTGTAGTATACAATAGCTTGCTTTCTCTTCATTATGGATGTCCAGTGGTCTGTAAGTTCTCTGCGGTATTTCAAGCATTAGCACTTTTAAGGACAAAAACACTGTGAAAAACTAACTGCTGCTCCCAATGTCATTTTCTGAAGTTCCTAATGGACTTCACTTAGTCCAGCCTAGGCAAGAATCCTTTCTGCTGCAATTTTTCTCAGTATTGTGACATATTTTCTTCATTTTTCATTTGAAGCATGCACTGTGATACAGTAGAGGGGAGGTTGAAAATAATTAATTGTGCTTTGAGTTAGAAGGAAAACAATGTTGAATAATGAGTTCTAATGATTTTTCACTATGGATTTAAATAAACATTACAGTAATACCCCAGATAACGTTATGACTTGGTTCCACATATCTTAACATTATCCGGTGCATACATCGAACAATGCTAAAAAAAAAAAGCCCTGACTAGGGTCAGCTTGACTTCGGGGACAAACCAAGCGTTTGTTCGTGAAGTCATTGCTGTGCTTGGGGAGGGGGGCATACCCACCCACCCCCATGCACAGTGATGGAACGCTGCGCTTGTAGGGTGGGGTGTGTATTCCCCCCCTCCCCAAGCGCAGCGCTCTCTGAATCGCTGTGAAAGAAGAAGGGGTAAGGAGAATCCTGAGCGCATACACTCGGGATTTCCCTCACCCCTTCTTCATTCACAGAGGTACTGCTGTGAATGAAGAAGGGGTGAGGGCAATCCCCAGTGTGTGCGCTCGGGATTCTCCTCACCCCTTCTTCATTCACAGCTTTAAAAGCAAGAAAATCAGGATTTTCTTGCTTTTAAAACTCGCCACTGGGTTTGGGGTGGGGGTTGGGGGGGAATACCCACCACCACCAGCAAGGGCAGTTACTGCCCTTGCGGGGGTGGGTGGGTATTTCCCCCCAACCCCCACCCCAAACCCAGTGGCGAGTTTTAAAAGCAAGAAAATCCGGAGGAAAGAGATTTTTTTTTTTACCCATTTTGAGCTCTGTGACCTACCTGCTGGCTCCAGGGAGATCACAGGACCCGATCCAAGCTGTTTCTAGGCTTCCCTGAGGTCCCCAGCCAGTGCAACAAGCCAAAACGTCAGGGTTCGAACCCTGACATTTTGGCTTGCTCCACTAGCCGGGGACGTTGGGGAAGCCCAGAAACCGCTTGGATCGGGTCCTCTTTTAATGCTAGCATGGGGGTGGGGGGTGGTTGGGGGAGAATTTATATTGGTTTGTTAGAGCCTCCAGCAGAGTGGGATAACTTTGGAAACAGCTTGGAACAGCTTCTGTGATCTCCCTGGAGCCAGCAGTGGGGTCAGAGACCCCGAAATGGGTAAAAAAAATGGACATTTTTTTACCCATTTTGGGCTCTTTGATCTCCCTGCTGGCTCCAGGGAGATCACAGGAGCCGATCCAAGCTGTTTCTAGGCTTCCCTGACGTCCCCGGCCATTGCAACAAGCCAAAACATCTCTTTCATCCGGATTTTCTTGCTTTTAAATGACTGCATCGGAGAACGCTAAAATGAACGTTATCCGGTGCAAATCTTTCCCCAAAATTTGTCGTCGTTATGCAGTTTTAGCGTTATCCGGTGCAATCGTTATCCGTGGTATTACTGTATCCAATTAAGATCATATAGTTATTTCTTTCTGTAATAGAGGGGGGCTCCTTCTATAGCCACTTAGCAACACTACCTTGCTTATCCTGGGATGGGTTTGCCCAGAGAAAGTCAGTTATGTAGAACCAACATGACACTGGAAGCTCTCTCAATATTCCAGTTTACCTGGCAGTGCTTTCAGTGAGTCCAACAAAAACTCAGAAGGCTGTGTATTTAGACCCAGATTGCAAGGAAGAGCTGCCACCATACCAACACAAACACACAAACAAATCTGGTGGTTGGCCAAGGCATAAACACTCTGAGCTAAGAACACCAAACAGATGCTGAAGATATTTTTGTATTTTATTTAATAAACATTTTAGAAAGAAAAAATCAAACAAGTTTCAAAAAAGCACTTGGAGCACAATCCAGTCTTGGGACAGTCTCAGGCAATTAAAGGATCATATCAGAAAATAACAAAGCCAATTCATTTATCTTATACTCACACCTTAACAAAGAGTTAATGTGACTCTACTTTGAATGTTTGCCAAGACAAAAGCACTTTCTGGCTCCTTTTCACACAGCTGTATTCCTTCTTCAGTGTATTTGTCTCTAGGGACTTTGTCTCTTTAATAGGAAATAAGCTATAGGCGTTAGTTCCCCTCTGGTTCTGCTTTTGATAGTAAGAAGTAAAGCTTTGTGTGGGATTTCAGTAGGCAGCACTCCTAGCTGTAAATCAACACAATTATATATGGTCCCAAGTGCAACAAATATTAAGGTGTGATTATTGTACCTCTGATTTTCTTTTTGAGGGAAAGAAGAAGCTTTGAGTCAATGAAAAGGCCTCTGGTACATACCAGGGTGTTGGATGAGAATCCTGCATGTGGCAAACAGAATCCCATTTACTTTTGCAGTCCGTTAAGGAAGGTTCTGATTTGGTGTTCAGTACATTTTCTTAACTATAATTTGAAGGAGAGTTGACATAACATGCTTGAAGTTCCAGGTTGAATCCGGGATGGGGGTGGTGGAATAGTTGGTTGTAGGAGATGAAAGAGATTTCCAGCTGAAACTCTGAAGACCTGCTAGCTTAGTTGTAAACAATATCAAACTTGAATCGAATGAACAGTAATTTCATCTGGCTTACAGTATATTCCTGTGTTCCTAAAAGTGTATAGACTGACTTGGTCAGTGAAGAAATATGCTCATGAAGTTGAGGAAAGATGAATGTGGTTTTCTTTTAAGAAATGAAACACTTTGAACAAACAGTGACCCCTAGCCATGCTAGCATACTAACTCAAATATTGCATTTGTGAATTGCTTTAATTAAAAGAATAGAAACATCCATGTTGCCTAATGGATGACCATTTTTTGCTGGAGGTTAAACAAGATAACAGGTAATTAAGAGCTTGTAGGGTTGGCAATTCAAGAAGATTTGCTGCCTGGAGAGAAGGATGAAGTGGTGCCACTCCCCCAGATCCAGATACCAACTGGATCAGCAGTTATGCTCTATCAACATTGGTGATAGAATGGTGTCTACCACCACAGCTGACGGAGACACACATGGGCCCAAAGGGGGTATGTGGCAAAGCACAGGCAGCTCCCAATCCTTGATAACTGCATCTTGCCTTCTTGCATCTACTGTCTCAGGTTTTGCCACACTTTGGCTAATTTTAATTCCTTTACTTTGGACTTGCATTCACATGATGCCGTCTGGTAGTTTCATTGTGACATGGTTCAGATGTGTAATCATGTTATTCTGGTGAAGCAAAATAAAAAAACAAGGTCACAAATGATGTTGTGTTACTGTGTACAGTGGGAAATAAATTCCTTTTTTACAAGTATTATTTTCAAAGGAAATGAATGAACATTGTAGATTAATCTAGCTATATTTTAAAAACATTTTGGCACATGAGGTGGAGAATCACTGCTTGAAAAAGACCACACCTCATTATATGTATAGGCTGAGTTCCATTTTGTTGAGTTGTAGTGGATCTTGGCCACTCATGTTTACATAAGAATGGGGATTATGGATTGGGAGGATGGATGTGTTATATATTTCTTACCCACAGAAGGATATATGACAAATAATTATACCTGAAGTGGCTTTTCCCAGATAATGAATTTAAAGGATCAAGGCCAACAGTGGTAGTAAAAAAAAAACCTGGATGTTTCAAACCTTATTGATAAATTGAAACTTTCCAGGTCTAACAATTTAGATGAATTTAAAAGATTATTAAACAAAATTCAGGGAGGCTATTCATGGCTACCACTAAAGTTGGCTTTATATCTTTTAAGGATTAGAGCAGGGGTCTCCAACCACTAGGCTGTGGACTGGTACCAGTCACATTCTGTCCAGATCTGGGCCACGAGGGTGGGTGATGCTGGGAGCCCAGATGGCTGCCTTCTTCCCTCAACATGGTCCCCTGGTTTTGCCCAGTGAACAGAGAGAGAACATGGGCTTCAGACACAGTAGATAGGCAGGTGGCTGGGCCCCTCCTCCATGTTGCTTAACTATGATGGTACTTCATCCCCCACCTGTGTGCAGTGTGATACCTTACCGCCTGAGTCGAACAATGTGGCTGGCAGGTGGCTGGGCGCCTCCTCCTTGTTTTTGAGCTACAGCAGGGCTCCTCCACCTGCTTGTGCATAGTGAGGTATCACACTGCCCACATTCAAGCTGTGATTGGCAGATGGGAGAGACTAAAAATCCACCGCCGCTGCCGCCCCCCCCCCCCCCGTCTGTGGAAAAATTGTTTAGCATGAAACTGGTCTGTGGTGCAAAAAAGGTTGGGGACCCCTGGATTAGAGGATGCTTGAATACCAGGTGCTGAGGAAGAGTAGTTCTGATATGTAATTTAGGACTTTTCATGGGCTACAGTGGGAAACAGAACATTAGACTAGGTAATCCTTTGGTTTGACTCATTAGGGTTTTTCTTGTGTTCTCCTTACAGCTTGAGATCTAAATGGTTAAAGAAGGGTACTTGGAGAGGAATACCACAGATGAAAGTGATATACAGAAGGTCAGAACTCTCTCTAGTTTGTAGAGAGGTCCTATCAACATTGCACACTGCTATTACTGCCATATGGTTCTGTTGGCATTAGATAAAGAGAGGCTGGTCAGATAGATACCCTTTGTCAGTTAAATGGAGAAAAACAGTCTGAACAAATGCAGATTCAGTGTTCATTAGAAACTGATGTAGAAAAATAAAAAGGGGGTATTGTAGGTCATACATATACATTTGGTGTCCACTTGGTATAATTTCATGGGAGTGATTTTCCCCCTTGTAATTACATTGTATTTTACACTGGTTTTCCTGATTTAAGGAGTACAAACTTAAATGGCAAGAATACAGGCAAATTGAGTGGAAGGAAAATGAAGAAGAGAGAGTGTTCAATTCTTTAAGGCTGGAACAAAGTGTTAGCAATAGCTGGGTGTTTATATCCAATTTGAGCAAGGTTGATTTTCTTTTGCTATTTTTGCTCTTGCTTGATTAATAGTTCTTATTCTCTTATTTCCTTAGGCTTAGGGTAATGGATAAAGCCAAACTGTCCTGTCTCCTTGTTTCAGAAATCCCAGGGCAACTAACTGTTTGCAGTTTACTCTCAAAGAAGGGGAAAAGCCAAGCCGCTATACAGTAGCTGCTTTTTGTCTGGCCAGTGGATGAAGCGATATTGGTCTTATAGACAATGTTTTGTTAGAAAGTTGAGATGGGAACTTCCAATAGTCCTCACCTGAAATATTCCATCCAGTACTGAGCATCACAATTTATAAAAAACCAGTGACATTCCAGATGTGACCAGAGAAGAATGCCTGGGATGTTAAAGATTTGGGAGCCAGGTTTCATGAGGAACAATTAAGAGAGTTGGATATACTCCATTTGGAGAATAATGTGAGGTGATATTATAAGAGACTCACACTTTCAATGGAATATCAAACAGCTGCTGCAGCAAGATCTGCCTTTTTTCACTTTCCACAGACTGCCTAACTGCAACTCTATTTGGACAGGAGGTTGCTACCAATGTTGGTTCACACATTTGCAGTCTCAAAAATCACCTACAGTAACACTGTCTATGTAGGGCTGTTCTTGAAGTTGATATAGAAGTTCCAGCAGGTTCAAAATGCAGAAGCCAGGTTGATCTCTGGAATTACCATCCACTGGATGAATGCCAGGCCTCAATTCTCCAGATTTTTAATCTTTACTTCCTCTTTTATCCATTCCAATGTCAAAGGAGAGACAAAGATCTTGTTCTGGCACCTTCTAGCGGCCTCCATCAGCATTATTTGGCGTTCTTGTAATATTTCTTTAGTGTTCTTTCTCCACTATCCTCTGAGTCTGCCTCATGCTCTTTGCCCTTCTTCTCTTTCCATGTATGCCTTATATGATGTGGAATTCTAAGAAATTCTCTCCAAATGAGCAAACCGCTTTATTTGTTGTCGCTGCAAATAGTTTAAGATTGGTTCTAATAATCATGTGGAAACAGCTGTTTAAATCTACATTCAAAATATTCTTCCCTATTAAATAAGTGCGGATTTGTACCCACTGATTTAGCTGTTTTTGTGGTTTGGATGCTAGTCATTGCCACCGGATTAACTTGGATTATTTTTTATTTATATATCTTTATATTTATGTTTCAATTGTGTTTTTGAGGTGAGTTTTATATCTTTGTATATATAATTGCTCAGAGTATAGACTATCACTAAATGGGGTCTAATGAAAATTGAATGAATGAATGGTCAAGATAACAAGGGAGCTTGCATGGAAGATAGGGCAAGTTTGTTTTCATGTGGCTCCAGTGGTTGTAAGCTTATGGTATCCCATAAAAGATTCCTTCAAGAAAAGATAGTAAGAGGAGTTACACATTGGAATAGATTGTTATGGAGGCAGTGGACTCTCCTTTATTGGAGTCATCAAAACTAGTTGGATAGCCAATCCAAAACTAGTTGGATTGCTTTAGTTGGAGATTTCCCATTTCAGCAAGAGGTTAGCTTAGATGGCCATATGAACACTTTCTGGTTTTATAATTCTGCCATACTATTACAACCAGTTATTCATATGGTTGTTTTCAGTGATGGGATGTCAAAAATTCTACTACCACGCCATGACGTCATGGACATCATGGGCGTGGCCAATGTCATGACGTCATGACGTCATGGGCGGAGCCAACGTCATGACGTCATGACGTTGTGGGCAAGGCCAATAAATAAATAAATAAATAAACATGCACACAGACCCATAAATAACTTAAAGAAATAAAATAAATAAATAAATAAAATAAAAATTAAATAAAAGTACAACCACCCACCCAAAACACAAATAAATCACCCACCCACCCTAAATATAAAAGCCTCACTTACTTTCCTTGGCGCCAACGAACCTCCATGTGGCCCGGGGCCACCCGGCAAGGCACGCTGCCCCCGACTGTGGCCGTTTCCTCCTACGAAGGCTGCGGCCGGCCCTGCATCCGCCGGCCACGGCCGCCACAGCCTCCTGCAGCCCCTGCCTGGCCACCGAACTCCCACGGGCACGTTGGTGCCTGGCCGCGCCGTCCGCCCGCGCCCTCCTAGGGACTTGGGCCCGACAAACCCCCGTGCCCTGGGTAAGCCCGGCGGGGCTCGCCACCGCCACATCGTCTTCTGCCGGGCGCCCGCTGCTTCCTCGGGCCGTTGCCTTTTCAGCCCCGTCGGGCTTACCCAGGGCATGGGGGTTTGTCGGGCCCAAGTCCCTAGGAGGGCGCGGCGTGGGTGGACGGCGCGGCCAGGCACCAACGTGCCCGTGGGAGCCAGGTGGCCGGCTAGGGGAGGTGCCCTTCTCTTAGGGCTGCCTCCGCTGCTGCCGGAGCCACTCTAAAAAGGGGCGGCTCCAGCTTCGGAAGATTTTTTTTTAAAATTGGAGCCATTTGGCTCCAATTTAGTGCGCATGTCCAGAAACTCAATTTGACGCATGCGCAATGCGTCAGATTGAGTTTCTGCACTTGCGCAGTCAATTGGAGCCATTTTAGCTCCGATTTTTTTTTAAAAAAATTCTTTCGGTGAGGCGTCCGGAACCGGACGCCTCAAAAGTGGACTCCCCTCCCGGAGAACTCTCCGGGATTGGTCCTACCGGTTCCAGGGATCCGTCTGGAACCGGGGACATCCCATCACTGGTTGTTTTGTTTCTTCCAGACAGAACAAACAAGCTTTTCGCAGGTGCCATTTATTTATTTGTTTATTTCATTTCTGCAAACATGTCTGGCTGGACATCCCACTATGATAATGGAGTAGTCCATACAGCCAGTGACTCAACACCGAGTGTTGACCCAACTCCCTAAAGGGGCCAGTGGCTACTGGCGGATGAGTCCCTTTAGGTGGGGTGATGGTCCCCTCAGTGGAGGAAATGCCACTGGAAACCATCATATTGGGCCCAATGGCAAAATGAGTGGAGGAGGAACTCTAATTCCCAATGGTCATGGAGGTGGAACAGGCCATGCCAGATGGACTGGCTGCGAAGGCGCACCTTGATAATATCCTCAAAGCTGCAGCAGTCCGTTGCAGTCCCGGTGCTAAAACCTGGGAACCAGGTTTCATGAGGAACAATTAAGGGAGTTGGATGTGCTCCATTTGGAGAAGAATGTGAGGTGATATTATAAGAGACTCACACTTTCACACTTTCAGGGCAAAGGCGACCCTGAACCAGCTGGCCTCCAAGACCAGACCTCCTGGTGCTCAGGGGCAGGGGGAAAATATATGCTTGGATTGAGTTGCAGCCCACAACAAAGACAATTGCTTTTGTATCCCCTCTGCCAAGAAGGCTCTTGGGGAAGTTTAAGTATAATCATTTTTAAACTCAGGTTTCTACCATAGGCTTACAGGGAAGGCATAAAAGGGAAAGATGTGAGAAAAGAACTAGGAGCAAAGCTGATGTAACCTTTAAAATACCCACAATGTAGTTTGCCATTATGTGTAAATATTTCCCTTCACTTTAGTCATAAAATCTTAATATTCTGCCAACTTAAAAAAAAAGAATATGTGTTATATATTAATGTTCTTTTCTTGGGAAAAATGATATTGACATAAGGTACTGTGAGAAGGAGGTGGCAGCTACAGACACTGAGTTTGTTAAAGAGGTCCTGTTGCTGATAGTAAAGCTAGTGTAATACAGTAATACCTCGGATAACGTTTACCTCGGATAACACTAAAATCGCATAACATTAAGTAATCTGGGGAGGAGAATTGGATCGAATAACGTTAAGGTCCTATGGGATGGATCGGATAACAACCGCTGAAGCCTGTGCGGTTACAATGTATCTCTATGGAGCTTTAACGTTATCCGGTCCATCCCACAGGATTTTAACATGCATCGGATAACACTAAAAATCAGATAACACCAAGACTTGTGGAACCAAGTCTTAGTGTTATCGAGGTATTACTGTACCCTGTTTATTGTTTGCCCGTGGGTGGTAGCATGTTGGTTTGCTTGCCATTATGAATAGAAGGAGGTAGAGGAATATAAATTGCCAGTAGCCAGTTGAATATGAGCTTGAAATGTGCATCTTTTTGCATTGACAGGGCAATCACTTACAGTATTTGAATTAGCTTAAGTGATCAAACTGCTTTATCATATATCTTGCATGGGTGTTCCCTCAAAGATGAAAGATGTTGCCTTGTCATAAAATATGTTTTTCTGAACTTACCTGTCCTCTACTTAACATGCTTATTTTGTAAGTGATCATTGGAAAATATGTCAGACTTAAGATTTAAATGATTTTAAGTGGATTCTGCAGTGAGTCCAGGTTATATTTGAGGCTGCCTTAATGACACAGCCATAAAGACGGGAATAAAAAACTGACTTGCGCCCGTCAGTGCATAGCCAGCAACAATTAGATCAATTAATGTCCTTTCTGTGAAATGACAATCAATACCATTAAATATATCATCACCTTTGGGCACTCTGATGGAGGATGACAAAGCAAAAATAAAAAATTCTACTTCATTTCCTTTCAGGTATCTTGAAATAACAAGCAACACAGCGAAATAAGCATCAAATATGTTTTTATCAACTTAAATAGCAAATAATTGGCTATTTTTAATTCTGCCTATTACTGTTGCTTCTACATCATGAGACATATCCTGAATTCTTCGAGATACTGTGTTGTTTAAAAGAGAGATAAGGTTCATATTCCTCACAATGCTCACAACAAGAAGCTAACTTTCCAGCTATCGTATGATTCTTGCTAGAGCAAGCAATACAATAACTAATACAATAGCAGGCTTCAGGAGTATTTTCAGTATATTTTTTAGCTGATAATAATAATTTATGTCATAAATTATTCTTGGTTGAAAGGATTTTTGCAGAAGAAACTGCAAACAGAGGGAAGAGAGAGAAATTCTGTTGGTAGAACTATTGATTGTATTTTAATGCATATTAACAAAATTCCTGTTGGTTAGTACAGTAAACCACACTAGAGTAAACCCATTGACTCAATGGAGATTTAATAAATCAGTTCCTCCATAAATTCCACAGATTCAAATGGGCCTACTCTAACTGACCTACTATGCTAAAGTAGTGAGTCGCAGTTAGAAAAAGCCCATCTGAATCAGTAAAACCTAATGAGGAGCTGACTCACCAAATCCCCATCAACTCATGGGTCTACTACAGTGTAGTTTAGTATGCCAAGCCACAGAATTTGGGCCAATTACATGAGTAATCCCAACATCAGCATGAAGACTCCTGAGGCAACTGCTGAGAAATCAGCATCTTTGTGAAGCCTACTGGTGCTAATACTTAGGTTACCATATAGGCCAACTGGGACCTGCAGGTTGCCATTTTGTTTTCCAACAGTGCCCTGGAGAGACACAGCATTGTGAGAAATTAAAACGGTGGCTGCACCTTTGGATTGAGAGGGAACCCCCTGGAGGTCATTTTGTGCAGGTGTCAAGCCTGGATATAGATAAATAAAACCATGGATGTAAGTAAATAAAATACTGGAAGTGTTTATAATGAAGTCCAGACAAAGGCTTCTGAAGAGCACCAAGCTAATTTTAACTATCTCTTTTCATATTATGTTTCAGAGATGGCGAGATAAGTTTAAGTAGATCAATGGTTAATAGCTCTGATAAAATAAATCAAAAGACTGGCTCTTCGGTGTTCCAGCATTCTGTGGAAAGATGGAAAATCAATTCAACCTTGGTACAGGAAATAAGGTGAGTATATTAAGTAATTATATTAAGTAATTCCAGTCTGGCCAGGTTATCCTGCTATGATAATAGAGTACTGCCAGTGACTCAGTGCTGATTGTCAGGCTGTCGTTAACTAACCTCACAACCCTGAGGACTAATGGCCTTAGTTGGTGAAGTCCACAGTGAAGGGTGATGATCCCCCAGTGGATTAAATCTCACTTGAATCCATCTTGATGGAGGGCAGCAGCTTAATCAATATTGGCCTGAAATTGAGGAGGACTTTGTGTGCCAAAAGGGCTCTGGACCAGAAAGTGACTTACAGGACTAGATCAGTGGTACACATGTCATGTAATGTGGAAGGCAAATTGAAGTGATTGCATTATACAGTATTCTCAAGATAATCTTCATGACTGATAGCCTTGATGATAGCCAATATTCAGAATCACATACAGCACAAGAAGAAAAGAAGAGGAATCTTAAGTAATACACAGTTTATTTATATAGTGAGGTAACTTATAATTGGGGGACTGTCTTGCATTACAGCTCTTTATTTATACTGTACTGTATTTTATTAGAAGAGCCCTGGTGGGACAGTGATTAAACTGCTGTACTGCAGCCGAAATGTGAGTTCGATCCTGAAAGAGATCAAAGTTACTCAACCTTCCATTGTTATTGCTATTAGCATAGGAAGCACAAATTCAGACTGGGATGAATGATCAGAATGAGTGAATGAATTAATAGCATTTTGAGTTGGCTGGGCTAGTTTGCCTTTGACTCTGAAGTACTCAAAGTTCGGAAACAAATGGAATGATTGCCATTTGCATTATTTGTTTATTAGTTTTGATAGCTGCAGTTTAACATAGAAAGTTGATCAGCTTGGATCTCCATTTTGCTAGTGAGAGTTATTTTTGAGTTTTCCTGGCATTGAAAGTGCATGTAACTTTCATTTCTCTATACAGTAATACCCCGGATAACGTCCGGTTTTTTTTTTACCAATTTTGGGGGCTCTGACCCCCCCTGCTGGGTCCAGGGAGGTGGGGAGACCCGATCCAAGCTGTTTCTGGGCTTCCCCGAAGTCCTCAGCCAGTGCAGCAAGCCAAAACGTCAGGGTTCAAATCCCAACATTCTGGCTTGCTGCAGCCTCCAGGGAAACAGGGCTTTTTTTTAACGTTGTGTGATCAATGCATCGCACAACGTTAAAAACCAGATAACGAGTCTTGTGGAACCAAGTCTCAACGTTATCCGGGGTACTAGTGTATTTGCAGACATGA
Source organism: Furcifer pardalis (assembly GCA_030440675.1). Classification (NCBI taxonomy): domain Eukaryota; kingdom Metazoa; phylum Chordata; class Lepidosauria; order Squamata; family Chamaeleonidae; genus Furcifer; species Furcifer pardalis. Next base: position 66,050,938 of record CP126896.1, read on the forward strand.
CTCTTGTTCTGGTAGCTGCATGATAATCTTACTCTTTAGGATTTCCATATAGTCAGCAAAAGAATAGTCAGCTGAAGTTACAGCTGCTCTTGAAGATACTCTTTCCAAAATCACTGAGAGTATATATTCTTGGCCTGTTTATTTTTCAGTCCAGATAACATGGTGTGGGTGAGATGTTCAGAGCAGACCTGAAAGTGAACAATAATCCTGCACGATCTGATCATTGCCCAGTGGTGGGCATCAGCAGGGTCACACCAGTTTGCCAGAACTGGTAGCAGAAATTCTGGCTGGCCCCACCCATTTAAGTTTTGAAATAAAGTAGTCCTAATTCAGGTGCAATGGAGGGCTTCCCCCCTGGCCACACCCACCATACCATGCCCACACTGTGGTAGTAAATTTTTTTTGAGCCCACCACACTGTCACTGCCTAATTTAAAGGAATATAACCTCTGGTGTAGAACAGATTTGATTTCACCCTTTCCTACATTACTGTCAGGTCACTGGACTTCTTCTGCCCTAATTTCTGATCCATCACAAAAGAGATGATGCTTAAAAGCATTGTCCTGGTACAAGTAGGTAAGGTTTACACCTGGCCTTACCCACTTTGCTTTGTTCCCCCACAACCCCTGGCGCCCTTAACTGCTAGAATATGGACTCCTGAGATTGTTCCCAGGGTGGAAGGAACTCTTGGGTCATCAGTTCTTTCTCACCGTGGGATGGTAAGGAACATGGCCTCTTATAGTATAGATGGATTTTGGGAACTTGTGTATCTGCGTACAAAACTAAGCTTCAGGAACACCATGTTTTCACATTGTTAGCTTGAAAGTGTTTACTACTGAAATGCAACAGTCTGGCTGATTTCTTTCTGTTATTAAAGACAAATGGCTATAACTTGAAAGAAGACAAAATTGTGCTGGGTTCTCTGGTGGAAATGATGGAAATTAATAGTTATTGATGTAGAGCAGTGATGGCAAACCTTGGCACTCCCAACTGTTCTGGAACTTCAATTCCCAGAAGCCCAAGTCAGTACATCTGCTGATCAGGGCTTTGGGGGACTGAAATGCAAGAACACCTGGAGTGCCAAGGTTTGCCATCCCTGGTGTAGAGGGATGGCTGCATCATTCAAAAAATGAATGAAATGTCCCAGGTGCAAGGTGTTGGGGATTCAGTGGGTCAGTTCTGCAATGATACTTCCTTGATATGATATGACTCTCCAGCCACTCTGGAAGATACAGATACATGAGCCACATTGCTTATTCTGCACTTTTTACTGTCTTCATGCCTGTTGGAGGGTGCAGTCTTGTTGGTATTGAAATATGATTGAGCTCCCATTTCCGTCAGTTTTGGTACCTGGCATGGGATGCCATGCCATCTTGTTCTTTGTTTTAGGAATAAAATGTCTTCGGCCAGTTTTGATGGTGTGTTTTGTGACCTGGTATGCTGGGATTTATTATTCTGGAGCGGGTAATTCCATGTCAGTTCAACCAGGCTATCTCACCCAACATCTCAGATTTTGGTGAAACTTGTTTTATTTGTTCTACCCACAAAGATAAGTACCCATGCCAAATTTTAACACTCTAGCTCACTTCGTTTCCATTTTATAGGCTTTTGAAGTTTTGTATTTTTGGCAATTGTAACCAACGGATGTCGCGAAATGAAGGTCGCTGACATTTTGAAAATAATTTATAACTTTTTTATTTACCATCCAATCTTGATGAAAGTTTGTAGTCTTTTTCTTCAGAAAATGAGGATTCTAGAAAAAAATACATAATACCTATAAGAAAACCTACTAAGTCTGAAAAAATATTTTCGTTTACATCTTTGTATTTTTTAAAAACCAAAACATAGGTCAGCGTAAAATTCCATATCACATATCGCGTCCCCTGTAGTTAAGCTACTTCTTCCGTCTCTAAGCCAGACTTGAGACTGCCAAAGTGAAGGCACCTTTTGGGGAATCCATTCTGCAGTTCCTTTCATTTGACCTAGTGTGAGAAAGATTAGCTGGCAACACAAGGTTGCTGTTACCAGGATATGACCAATCATGGTTAAAAATCACACTGTCTTCATGGAGGCTCTTTCTGCGTACCCCAGAGCTACTATTATGACTACATAAGCAACAATTTTTGTTATACTTCTTGAGAAGGTACAGTGGTACCTTGAGTTATGAAATTAATGCATTTCCCGGGACATTTTGTATAACGAAAAATTTGTAACATGAAACGCGATTTCCCATAGAAATGCATTGCAAATCATTCTGGGAAAAAATTGTAACTTAAAACGAAGGTCAGAACTCTCTCTAGTTTGTAGAGAAGTCCTATCAACATTGCACACTACTATTACTGCCATATGGTTCTGTTGGCATTAGATAAAGAGAGGCTGGTCAGATAGATACCCTTTGTCAGTTAAATGGAGAAAAACAGTCTGAACAAATGCAGATTCAGTGTTCATTAGAAACTGATGTAGAAAAATAAAAAGGGGGTATTGTAGGTCATACATATACATTTGGTGTCCACTTGGTATAATTTCATGGGAGTGATTTTTTCCCCTTGTAATTACATTATATTTTACAGTGGTTTTCCTGATTTAAGGAGTACAAACTTAAATGGCAAGAATACAGGCAAATTGAGTGGAAGGAAAATGAAGAAGAGAGCGTGTTCAATTCTTTAAGGCTGGAACAAAGTGTTAACAATAGCTGGGTGATTATATCCAATTTGAGCAAGGTTGATTTTCTTTTGCTATTTTTGCTCTTGCTTGATTAATAGTTCTTATTCTCTTATTTCCTTAGGCTTAGGGTTTTCTATAGGAATGCACTGAAAAACAATTAATGTATTCCAAAAAATTTTTTTAACTCAAGGCATTATTTTCAATGGATTTTCATTCATATCGTGAAAATTTTGTAACATGAGGTGTTTGCAACTCAAGGTACCACTGTATAGTACATATGGTATATACAGGAGGAGTCAATATCTTTTATGGCTTCGGCTCATCATTGTCTCTCTTCCAAAAACCTGTATCATCCATTATTAATGGTTTTTCTTCTCTAAGGATTTTGATCTTTCCTTTCCTTTTTTTAATCACTGCGTATGAAGAATGAAACCCACCTAGTCCTTTGTTAAATGACATTCTCAGTGTAGAATGTGGTCTGTCTGTTTTCAACATTCTAATTTCCTGTATTTAAAACAACAACAACAAGGAGGAAGATTTTAGCACCATTAAGCTAATTAACATGTGCAAAGTGGCATTAAAAGAAATCAGCAGGACGCCTCTGGCAGGGGAATTCTTGGAAGTCTTAGCCTGTAAGTGATCCCAGTACTTTGTCACTTAAAAAGCAAACTGCTAGCTGCAGAGTTTTGATAATTTTAATATATGTGATGATTTTTTTTTTTAAAGAGAGAATCATATCATGGTAATATTTAGCTAAGCAAAGATTCTGGTGGCTACTGTTTTAAGATAAAGAGTTGCTATTTTTCCAAGAGCACTGACTTTCTGAGTCATTTTTTGCTTTCATTTGTGCCTGTCTAAAACCACAGAGGCTGTGGTAACCAATTTCTGCAGCATAGGGGTTTTCCATTTCCCCTTCCAAGAGGGGAAGCAAGAGAGTTTCTGAAATGAAAGGGGTTTGGTTCCTGTTTCACTTAAAAGCCCCACTCTTAATATACTATACATCAGTCCTGTGTAACCAAATTGTGTATGAACAGCTTGTTGTCACTTGTGTCAATTTTAGAGACTTTTATAATTTGTTGGTAAATTGAATTTTCATGTTTTTCTTTTCATAATTGAAGTTGCCACAGGATAATGTTACTTGAAAGGCAACTAAGAAATATATGAAATAAATATGTGAGAAATAAGGTATGCTCAGTATAAACAGCAGTGGTTTAGATGAATGTATGTACAGTTGTACTAGACAAGGAGATTAAAAAGAATTTAGAAAGAGAGAAGGGAGTGATCAGATGTGTGTGTGTGTGTGTGTGTAGTTACTTATTTGACTTATATCCATCCCAGTTGGTGCACACACCACTCTGGGTGGCTCACAAACATTACATAAATATGATATAATGCCATTAAGAGGATTTTTGTAACCTGTGCACATAGCCTAGAATTGTGATGGCGAACCTTGGCACTCCAGATGTTCTTGGACTTCAATTCCCAGAAGCCCAAGCCTCCGTGAATCCACACGAAGGGGTTTACTGTGATTCATCCAGCCCACACCATCCTCGTCACTCTCAGAAGCGGAAGTAAAACACTCCTGTATGGAGGGCCAAGGTTCGCCATCACAGGCATAGAATCATAAGCATCCAAAGTAATTTCTAAAATACCAAGTAGTTGTTAAGCAACACCTGAGCTGTGATACCTCTGCTTATTTTGACTCGTATAACTCCGTGAACCTCCATGTCTATGTGTAACCTGCCTCATACCATTGCTTTGTCCAATGCACTGTTACAGTCACTGACTGGCAACAGTTGTGTAGGGTCTTAGCACAATTAAGACAAACCTAATATAAGTTTCTTTTTGAATAATTTTTTTTAAAAAATCATCCATGGTTTACTGTAACACCTGAACTAAGTACAGCCATTTTGTTTCTTTCCCTGCAGCAATAAAATGTAACACTCCAAAGACAGAATTAAAAACAGTATTCACTGTTACTCGTGTTTATGTGGCTTCATGCCATTTGTATTATTTAGTCTCCTTCATTAAATATGCTATTTAAGTCATGAAGATGTTTCCTACTCTATATTCATGATTGCAGTATCCAATTGTATTTTCAGCAATTTCAAAGCCATCGGGCTGTGCTATCTGCAGCCCAGGAAAACATATTCATTGGAAACAAGAGGTCTGTTATCTTAAGGAACACACTTTATTATTGATGGTATCAGAGAGGCATTGACCTAGTCCCTGCTGTTATAAATCTTTCTCCAACCAGTCTCTGTTCTTGGATGCTTTCAGAGGAGGTTCTTTTCATGTCTTTGCTCTATCCAGTTAAAAGAATGTTAGGTAAAGGTAAAGGTCTCCCTTGCTTGAAAGCCAGATTTATCCAACTCTAGGGTTCAGTGCTCATCTCTATTTATAGCCAAAAAGCCAGGGCTGTCTGCATGTACAGACATTTCCATGGTCATGTGACAGACATGACTAGATGCCAGAGTGTACAGAACACTGTTGCCTTTCCCTCCAAAGTGGTGCCTATTTATCTGCTTGCAATTCCTTGCTTTCTAACAGCTAGGTTGGCGAAGAGCTGGAGCAGATGACAGGGACTCACTCAATCACTCAGTACTTGGATCTCAAACTGCTGACTTGCCAACCTGATGGTTTCCAAGTTCCAAATGGCAATGTCTTCCATATGGAATTTTTCTGTGTTTTTGTCTTGTTTCCTGCACATTTGCTTTTTGACAGGTAGAAGAGTGAACCCACCATCTGGCATTTTCTTGACATAAGAAACAGACTGCAACATCCAGCACTCTGAAAACAATCAGGAAGCCAGTCTTTTTAAAATGTAAAAGTAAAAAATTTTGTACTGAGAGGGTCGGAATCGACTGTGCGACTGAACAACAAAAATTGATTTTGCATAACTTATTTGTAGTATAAAATTCAGAGCCTGCGTTGCAAGGCATTGGTGAACAAATGCAAACTGTTTTAAAGAAAACTATGTTAGGGATTCTCCCTTCCAGACATCATAAATAGGCTGTGTGTCAGAAGGCAGCCAGTCCCAGCCTCCCATTCAGTGGTAAGTGTGGCTGAAGAAATATTCTCTCATGCTGTTGCAGCTGCTATAGCATCTCAGACTGGTGAAATGACAAGTCATCAGTGGTCATTTGATTGGATAACCCATAGCTTTGTATTGTACCATGTCTCTACATGGTACACATCTGTCATGATGGCTTTGGGTGCCAGTTGCTGGGTTGAGGTTGTGTGCTGTAAACCAGGGCTGCAAACCAGAGCTCATTTCAGTGAAATCCTTCCCAGGCTCTAACTAGCCTTTCCTCAATGAAAATCTTTGTAGCCAAAGACTTAACTCCCATGTTATATGATCAAATCAATGATCATGACCATGTGTGGGAAATGCTTAGCTGTTTTGTATAAGCTGTACTTCAGAAGATGTAGAAGTATTCAGATATTCATTATGCATATTGTGTATGTAGTTATAAGTATTAAGACCCAATTAAGATGATTAACAGAAGCTGAAAAGGAGCAGGTTAAACTAAAAAAGATCTTGCAGATTTATAATCTGTTTGGTAGAAGTGATTTTGCTTGTTAGAAAAATGATCAATGAGGTAGTTAAAAAGCACAGGCTTTGTTTACTAAGATGCCACATAGAATAAATAAAATAATTTGGAATTAGTTATACAGGCCATTCATCTTTTAGTGATCAATAACTCTAGGAGAATCTAAACATAAATCTTCTGTTTTCATTCATCACAATAAATATGGGAACTCTGCAAAAAGCTTGGTTCATAAAGTAGTTGTTGAGGCAGTTTGTCTACTTGACATCATTAGCATTCTGTACTTAGCTATTGGTCTGCTTAGCACATGCATTTAAAGCAAAGCCAAGAATTGGTCAGTCGTTTAAGTGTTCTTCACAAAATCAAAACTGTTGCCACAGATTACTAAAGGTCATGTATTAGTTTATTTTGGACATTGAAAATGAGGATGATTTCACTACATCACAAAAATTTTTTGTCGAACCCTGATGTTTTGGCTTGCTGCACTGGCTGAGGACATTGGGGGAGCCCAGAAACAGCTTGGATTGGGTCTCCCCACCTCCCAGGACCCGGCAGGGGGGGTCAGAGACCCCAAAATTGGTAAAAAAAGGATGGTTTTTTTTAACAATTTTGAGGTCTCTGACCACCCCACCTGGTCCAGAGAGGTGGGGAGACCCGATCCAAGCTGTTTCCAAAGTTCCCCCACCTCCCTGAAGGCTGCAGCAAGCCAAAATGTCAGGATTCAAATCCCGATGTTCTGGCTTGCTGCAGCCCCCAGGGAAACAGGGCTTTTTTAACATTGTGTGATCAATGTATCGCACAACATTAAAAACCGGATAACGATGAGATTTGTGGAACCAAGTCATAACGTTATCCGGGGTACTAGTGTTATGACTTGTACCTCATAGTGCATTACAAATAGCATAACTTTATAATGGAACTGAGAAATCTGCACTAAGAAACTATACAGTTCTTTAGGTTTCATGTCCTGTATTTGTTGTTTTTGTTCTTTTAAACAAGAAACACCAGTTAAGGAACATATGAAGAGTCTTTTAAAACTATGAGTCTTTACTGTTAACAAAGCAAGCCACAGTAAGTGCCAGCTAAGGTTGTGATCATATGAAGAAATAAATGACAATTTGAACTGCCTGTGGAGTGTCCGATACAATCTGTTCCCCAGCAATCACAGGACGGCATGGGGAATGTGCTTCCCTCTGACCTTGTCCATGCTCAAGCCAGACCATTTTGGCTTTTACTCTTTTGAGGTTATGTTAGAGCAGTTCCCTGGCAGACAGAAGGATTGCTTTAAGGAAGGTTGCTCCTGTGAAAGCAATTATTTCCAGTACAATCAGGCAGTCATCTTTGCAGACATATGGTTACACCCTAAATTGGCCTACAGATTCATTCCCTTTATATCAGAATAGTTAGTAGAGAGTACAATTCCCCTTTTGGAAACTAATCCTATCTATACTTATAATTCTTTTTTTTTTAAAGAAGCTTCTGTTAATTAGAGAAGCACAGTGTCTTCAGTTAAGCTCCACCTACTTACCTGCAACATCTATCAGTTTTGTTAAAATGATTGATAGGTCCTAATTAATCAGAAAGAGTTTTCTAAAAAAATCAGATTTCAACTTGATCTAATGGATTAAAAAAAACCTAGCAAGATTGGTACATTGTGAATAAGTAAAGATAAAGCTCTCCCTTGCTAGAAAGTCAGTCATGTCTGACTCTAGTGTGTGCTGCTCATCTCTGGACATTTCTCTAGTCATGTGGCAGACATGACTAGATGCCAGAATTCATAGAACACTGTTACCTTTCCTGCCAAAGTAGTATCTATTTATCTACCTGCAATTTCTTGCTTTTTGAACTGCTAGGTTGTCAGGAGCTGGGACAGATGATGGATGCTCATGCCATTGCACAGCACTTGGGTTTTGAACTGCTGACCTGCCAACTTTCCAGTCATCAAGCTCAACGTCTAAACCACTAAGCCAGCATGACACATTCTACAGACATATAAATGTGGCTCATATAAAGAAAAGACATTATTGGGAAGGCTTTGATGGCCTAGCATAGAATTAGCTGTACCCTAGCTTCCTGTAGAGAAATAGTATAAGGCTAGTTTCAGGATAGGGCAAACTATGATTAAACATACCCTAGTAAAGGTTGCCCTTGCTTGAAAACCAGTTGTATCTGACTCGAGGGTTCAGTGCTCATCTCTGTTTATATCCAAAGAGCCAGCACTGTCTGCATCTACAGTTGTTTCCATGGACATGTGGCAGGCATGCCTAGACACTGGAGTGCACGGAATGCTGTTTACCTTCCCACCAAAGTGTATTTGTGCAATTGTTAAGCACAGACACTGCATTCATGTTGTAGCATTTATATAGTGATTTCCAAGTATTCAAAGTACAGTACTCACATGTGTTATTTTTCTACTCAAGCACATTTTGGGGTTGCTCTAGAATGGGCTGATTGCTTGCTATACTTTGTCTCGTTGCTTTGTTTTTAATTTTTTGAATTTCTTTTTCAGATGTGCTTTTGTTGATCTTATCTTTGTTAGCCACCTTAACTGCTATTCTAGGGTACAGAAGTGCTTTTGTAGGGTAGAGAAACGCGTACAGTAATACCTCGGATAACGTTAAGACTTGGTTCCACAAGTCTTGGTGTTATCCGATTTTTAGTGTTATCCGATGCATGTTAAAATCCTATGGGATGGATCGGATAACGTTAAAGCTCCATAGAGATACATTGTAACCTTACAGGCTTTAGCAGTTGTTATCCAATCCATCCCATAGGACCTTAACATTATTTGATGCAATTCTCCACCCCAGATTACTTAACGTTATGTGATTTTAGCGTTATCAGAGGTAAAAGTTATCCAAGGTATTGCTGTATATAAACCAAGTAAGTAAGTGAATTAATAAATTACTGTCCTTGTAATTCTTAAACTATTCCTTTAAGGCAGGCCAACATAATACCCATTATTGTCATAAAGCAGGTGGAAAACTGAAAGAACTGTGCATAGTCTAAAACTACTCATATATGTACGTGTTGCTGGAGTGTCATTTATACTTTGAGGGCTTTTGGATTCTCATTCCTATTCCATCTTTCCCAGGGTGGAAAGATCTGAAAGCCATTGGTTTCCCTATGTTTCTTGACAACTGGATAATTTGCGTCTGCTTGCAGAGCAGAAATGGCTGTGGTCTATTTGCACTTTAATGTGCAGAAAGCAGAGATTTTCCTTTGAAACTTGCCTTTGATTTGGAAAATATATTCTAAGACAGCAATATCCTACAATTCTTACAGAAAGCCACAAAAATCAAAACTTTTGTACCTTTTATTGCTATGAATCAGGGACACATGCAACATGGCTATAGTGGCAGGAGAAGCATGTAAGGCTGGTAAAGTTGATAATAATAATTTTGTGTCAGAAATTATTCTGAGTCGAAAGGATTTTTTGCAGAAGAAACTCTGCTCAGGGGGTGCCTGAATGAGGTTCCTTTCATGTTCCCAAGATCTTTTCCTACCAATGTGGTCTCTGTTTACTTCCAATTTCTTGCTTTCAATCTGCTAGGTTGACAGGAGCTGGGACATAGACAGGTGCTCATTCCATCATGCATTACTTGGGTCATTTTATTTTCAATACCTTCCCCTTTTCCTATTCTTGCTCATATAACCAACATGTCCTCATCAACTCTACAGCCTAGAAGGATGTTTTTTTTAAACTAGGTAGAACATTCTGCTAATCAAGTTTTAAAGCTTTTTAGCATTAAGAGTGTGTGTGTGTGTGGGGGGGGAGGTAATGATTAGTAAAAATATTTTGACCAAGTACATGTTTGGTGCAGCATAAATACAAAAGTTAAAATGCGACAAATAATGGTATTATGCAACTAGTACATAATGCAACAATGTGGTTCCTGTTTACTTGCAATTTCTTGCTTTCAATCTGCTAGGTTGACAGGAGCTGGGACATAGACAGGTGCTCATTCCATCATGCATTACCTGTGTCAGTTTATCTTCAATACCTTCCCCTTTTCCTATTCTTGCTCATATAACCAACAGGTTTACAGGAGCTGGGACATAGACAGGTGCTCATTCCATCATGCATTACCTGGGTCTCAAACTGCTAACTTGCTGGCCTTCCAGCTAACAAGGCAAGCTTCTTAACCACTGAGCCACTATGTCTCATAAGGACAAGTCTGCTTATGCAGAGAATTTCGGCATCTCCAGAGTGGGCTGTAAAAGACATGTCTGGAGAACATTTGACAGATGTTAGTTGGTTGGTTGTGTTTCCTGATAACTTTTTCTTTTAAAAAAAAGATATAACATACAAAATAAAAACAAACAAACATTACATTGGACAATAAAACAAAATATTACCTTAATACAGTGTATAATCCACAAATGGTTTCCATATTTCCCAAAACTTATTTTACTTAGTTATACCCTGTTTTTGTTCAATTCCCATGTCAACTTATCATTCAACACAATATTCCATATTTCTTTATACCATTCCTCCACTTACAACATGTGGTTATTTTTCCAATTTCTTGTAATACATTGTCTTGCAATTGACAACAAATAGATAACAATTCTTTTTTATTTAGATCTTATGTCCATATCTTCAACATCTGTCAATAAGGTGGCACCAGCACCAGTTTAAGGTCACAACCCATTATTTCTGATACCTCCTTCTCAATCTTTACCCAAAAATCCCTTTTCATGTTACATCTCCACCATATATGTTCATAATTCTCCCATGAATTGTTAAATCTCCAACAGTTTTTTGTTTTTGTGTTATTCATTTGATATAACCAAACTGGAGTCGGGTACCACATAATTATGTTCTTTAACCCTAGCACACAAAGTTCTCACAATTCTTTTTCTCCATTTACTTTTCCATTTTGCTGCCATAATTTTTAAATCTTGCTCCCAAATTGTTCTCAATGTATCTTGTGGATTTCCTTCCTGATTAAATTGTTAATGTTTTTCAGCCATATGTGTGTTTGCGGTAGCAGAATAGCGCTTAGCTAATGCGACAGCAGAAGCTTGGCTCTCAAGACACACATACAGTCTCAGTGAACAATGATGCAATTTACTTCTGGGTGAGGGAAACACTCATACAACAGACACAGTTTATCTTGCCAATGTATAGAACTATACTTCAAGCCCCACAGTAGATTCAAGGCTTGGTATCCTGATAGCTCAAATCCACTGAGCATACACAGAGTCCTGCCACAGCAAACACTGACTGCAGTTTGCCCAAGGCCTAGTCAGTATGCTTTCCTTAGCAGATCAGAGTACCTGTTAGTTCTTTGCCTTTGCAGAACTTCCAGCAGCAGTTCTTCGTCCATCGTCTGTCAAATTTCCTTCAGTCTCTTCCCAATTCTCCTTAGTTAGTCAATTCTCCTCAGATTAGCCCATCTCAGGTGGGCCATTGATATATAGCAATTTTGCTGACTCACTCTCAAAGTGACTACAGCTGTGCTCAGTCCAGACTCATGTCCCCAAGCGGTTACAGCTGTGTGATCATCCTCTGCTGGCCAATACCTCTATTACCAACAGCTGTGTCTAGACCAGGGATCTGCAAACTTGGCTGTCCAGATGTTCTTGGACTTCAATTCCCAGAAGTCCTGATCAGCAGGCATACTGACTTGGGCTTCTGGTAATTGAAGTCCAAGAACACCTGGAGAGCCAAGTTTGCAGATCCCTGGTCTAGACCAGTGTTTCCCAAATGCTGGTTTGTGGACTTCAATTCCCAGAAGCCTAAGTCATTTCCCCAAAGCACTGATCAGCCAATGTACTGACTTAGGTTTCTGGGAATTGGAGTCCACTTGTGGGCTGTGTACCCCCTGTTGGGAACCACTGGTCTAGACCCTTACAGGTCTCTTAAAGGTACAGTAGCTCAGTAGGCAGGCATCTTTCTACAATACCCAAAATATGCCCTGACATTAATATTTTATATATCTTACTTACAAGCCCTTTGATTCATTTTAAGCCATTTTCTTATTTTATAAATTAATTCTTCAAAATTGTAATTTTTCTTTCTAAACTGGTTGTGTCAGTATATTTACTATTCCATTTATTCACTAACACTTTTTGAAACCAGTTCAGATTCATTTGATTATATATTTCCAATCTTTCTTCTTCATCATAACATACCCGTATCCAATCTTTCAGCAGGAAAACACAATTTTCCAGGAGTATTTCTTTTATTCTCATATCTATTCTAATTGGAAAAGACTTAATATCTTCAAGTTCCACAATTGGGAAAATGTCTGGAGCTAATTTGTTCTTCCAAATTTTCCAAAACTCCATCATTGCTTTTGTTGTTTTACATTTTACATGCTTCCTGATAACTGGAACAAGTGGATACAGTAAAATCCAGAATTAAAAAACCAAAGAACCAGTCTACATACTAGCACAAGCAATAACATAATAAATTGGTATAGCAATAAGTGACAAGCAGGTAAGGAGTCAAGTGATGGAAAAAACATATTAAAATTGAGAATAACAGAGCTGCTAAAAGTTAATGGTGGATGTTACTGAGAAAGATGGAATCAAGCTTAAACTTTGTGAATAAGGCAGCTTGCTAGGTTCCCAAGGGTGTCACTGAGTTAATGGTTACAGCAAGTAGGACTGGAGACAGAAATTTAGATAATCTTTTTCCTCATATGAAGCTCCTGCATGACATAGAGGCAGGGATCTTCTCAGCTTCACTTTGTTTCACAGTTTTGTGAGGATGAGAGAGAGGGAGATGACACACATTCCTTCAATTGAAGATGGAAGAAAGAGGTGGAACAGAGTGGGAGAGTTTTGTATGTGTTTTATACAGAAAGCTCCATGTCCTATCCTTGGCATCTGCAGATAAGCATCATGAGAAGGACTCGTGCCTGAAGCTCTGGTGACCATGTATCAGTTATTGGACATCCCAGTGCCTTACGTCAACATACAACCCTTGGTCTAATTCCAAAGCCTTTTGTACACATTTAGTGGATCCCTTCTTGTAATAATCTGCTATTTATAGTAGAGAATGGAGGGGAGGAATGGGCATCTGAGATGTAGAGCTAGGAAAAGGAAAGACACAAAGGTGTGTATGGAAGTAAAGCCCTGCCCATTTCCTTGCAAAACTGCAAAGAGGGTCTATTTTTTTTCCAGATTTCTCACTAAGAGCAGAGAAAGTTAAGTCCAATTAATACTGCTTTTAATGCAAATTGTACATGAAGATTGCTGTGCCTTTACTGCATGGAGTTCTAAAGATCAGAAGCTTTGTAGAGGATTCCTGTGTCTAAAAGTCAGCCCATCTTTCTGTGCTTGCTCTGTGCCTACATGAATACTTTGTTTCTAGCAGTGGAAGAATGTGAGTTTTATGCAAAGACACTATGTAGATTATAGAGCCATTATGAGGGAAAAATTGCTTTTTTGTTTCACTGTCATTTCCAGTGGTGGGTATTTAAAATGTCAAGAAGTCATGTTGAGACCATGGTGAAATCAACCACTAGGGAGTATTGTTTGCCTCCATGGAAAGCGATGCCAGAGAATAAAACTTATTCAAGTCTTTGGGACTGTAGCGGCTTAGTGGTTAGGAGGACGAACTTAATGACTGGAAGGCCGGCAGGTCAGCAGTTCGAGACCCGAGTGCTGCACGATGGAGTGAGCTCCCGACTCTGTTCCAGCTCCTGCCAACCTAGCAGTTTGAAAGAAATTGCTACTACAGTAGATAAATAGGGACCACTTTGGTGGGAAGGTAAGCAGTGTTCCCTATACTCAGGTGTTTAGTCATGCTTGCTACATGTACATAGAAACATCTGCAAAGAGACAGCTCTTTGGCTATAAACAGATGAGCACTGAACTCTAGAGTCAGATACGACTGACTTTCGAGTAACAGAGACTTTTACCCTTTACCTTACTATACGGGGTGGTCTGTAAGTCCCTACCTAGGACAAAGAGAGTAGGGTGAACTCTGTGCTGGGAGGAGGGATGAAGCACCCTTATTGGACTGCTGGGCAGAGGGGTGGGGTGAATCCTGGGGAGACAGTGTGTGCCCACAGAGAGAATGGGTAGGGACTTACGGGCCACCCTGTATATGACTGTTTCTGCCCCATTCCACTTCCAGTACCTGGTCCCTGAGGCAATACAATCTCCAGTCCAAAAAATGTAGATATTGCTGGTATACAATGGTACCTTGCTTAAAGAGCATAATGTATTCCATGGGATTGTTCTTTAAACGAAACACTTGGAAAAAGTGCCATCACTGCCATTGTAAGTGACCAATTGTGACTTCTGGCGGGGGGGGGGGATTGCAAACCCCAATTTAATTGTTAAGCAAGTTTTGGGTTGTTTTTAGTTGCTAAGTGAGGGCGACCAGTCAGAGAAAATTCTGCTCTTTAAGTGAGTTAGTCTCTAAGTGAGGCACTCTTTATGCAAGGTTTTACTGTAGAACAAATTCAGCCAGACTGACCAAATGGTTCGACCTTCTTCAGTTCCCTATGTTCCTACACCTCTGTTGTCATTTTGTACATTGTCCATTTCCAATCATTTCCTGCTATTTCAATGAATTGCTTTCTTTTTTCTTGTTACTAACTTTCTGTTCAGTTTTCTTACAAATTACCTCTTCCAGCATATTGGACTTGGGAGGTTCTTAAATCTATTTTTGTATAAGATTACATTATGGATTTTTTAAAAAAAAAATTCAGGAAGGGAAAGACAAGGGAAGAGAATCATTGGCTTTGTTATCATTTGCTAAAGATTCTCGGCATCAGATTTTAATATTTCCTATTGTGGTTTGTTACTATGTACTTCACAAATGCTCATGTTTTCTTCTGACTGCTTGAATTTTTCCTCCCCATTTTAGTGATACTTAAATTTCAAGACATAATACTGTACTTTAAAAATTGCTGGCCAAAATCCTGTTGCATTAATTAACACTGGATCAGGTGCCAGATATATTTAATTTAAATAAAGGAAAGCCTCTGTCCCCTTCTTTCAGGTTGCAAGACACTCTAGCCCTACTTTTTGCTACAGGGAAGCCTTTGGGATCCTTAGAATTCAGAGCTGGAAGCCTTTTATAACAAAAAATAGACCCTGGATTGTCGTTGCTTTAAAATGTCCAGAATGAAGAGGACCATAGTATGTTAGCTTGCTATGTACAGTAGTTGTTAAAGTCATGGAACCTATTTTAAGAAAAGTAGAGAGAGGTGGTACCCCTGATTCAGCACTAACAAAGTTAGAACAAAATTGAAAGTAAACCCCATCAAAGCTAAATTCTCAAAGACCTGATAGGTAGTTCTATCAGTTTTGGTTTCTTCCCCCATTTGACTAGTTATCTCTTCATATGTTTCCATCCTGAATATGAGAAAGATTGCAAATTTTGGTAAATTCTTTGCAGGATTTGGTGGGTGGAAACAGAAGAGCCCTCCCAGTTTAGACCAAAGGCCTTTTAAAATCAGTGGGATGTTGCTGCTGATTGTATCTAAACTCTTTATATTCTGCAGAAAACAGCAGAACAAACATTTTGATGCAGGGCTGTATGAGTGACATTTACTACCCAAAAATATGTTATTGGATCTGATTTTTGCACTGAAACTATTGATTCACTGTATTGAACCTTTTCAGAAAAGAATAGATCAGTCAAAGCCAAATGTCTGCAAACCGAACACAAATATGTTAAAAGCAAGCCATAGCCTTTAAAACTGAGGCTTGCAACTTGCTGATTGATCTGATGTGTGAAAGTCCACATAGAAAATGAATGTAGAATCAGGGTTACGAAGCTACAGTCCGAACATATCTAAGTTCTGTGTAGAAAAACAATTTGAATTAGCAGTGGAAGACTCACATGCTTACATATTTCACACATAGGATTTTTTCTATTTCATTTTGTCCAGATTAATAAAGAATGGTTTGTGTTCACCTTGGATTTCCAAATCAAGCTGTGTTTTGGTGTGGCATCTTGGTAACTCTGCAGTTTTCAGTCCATGTTCCTGCTTCGTTTTGCTGCAAGCATCAGACTGTTCTTTTGGGACATGCTTTGTCAAAACTGTACATCTTTGAGCACCAAGGTGTAGGGGAATGTGATGTCATTATGCGGGGCTGGAGGTCTTTGATCTGAACTGGCACAGTGGTTCTTATGTTCTTACACAAGTACTGTAAATTTTCATCCTTGTTTGAAACGCAGGAAGAACATTCTTCGCTTCTTGGATGCAGAAAGAGACATCTCAGTGGTCAAAAGCAGCTTCAAGCCAGGAGATGTAATCCACTATGTGCTAGACCGACGCCGCACACTAAACATTTCTCAGGATTTACACAGCCTCCTTCCTGATGTTTCACCAATGAAGAACCGTCGGTTTAAGACATGTGCCGTTGTAGGAAATTCTGGCATCCTCTTGGATAGTGGGTGTGGAAAAGAGATTGACAACCATGAATTTGTTATAAGGTGAGCATTCATCCACCACTAGTTAGATTGTCCATTACTTCAACAATCATGAACACAAATGCTTTATTGTGGAACGATGGTTTGGAATTGCTGAATGATATCTTTCTCTGTGTGGTGCCCAATCTTAAATATATTTCAATATCACAAAATTGGGCTCTATATATACTGTGACTGAAAAATTTCATTCTTGGAGTCTGAACAGAGATTTGTTTTATTATTTTGTGAAATCTGGGTTTGCTCTTTATGCAGATGAAAAGTGTTCTTCCAGTAGAAGGTTGGCTGTACAAAATGAATATGTATTCATTTCCCCCTTCACACCAGTAGTCATAGCAGAAAATCACTTATTATATATGCACCCTATGGGGCAAAGTTTACATGAAATGCATTAGGGATTATCTAGACAGGTCCCATTAAGGGAATTGGAAGCCACACATTTAAATCTATGCATGCTGCACAGAAAATATCAGACTGCATGTGCAAATGTATTCACATATTTTAGTTCAGTACGGTAATTAGTTTGCTTGTCCAGAACAAAATGTTATGCATAGTCAAAGGTCAGCAAGAAATGAAAAGGAGTTGCAGGCACCGTTTAATAGGCTGTCATTGTCTAAATGTAAAACAAGATTTAGTTGAAATTACAGGGCATTGGGTGGCATCCAGAACCATTAAAATCAGTCAGTGTCTTGCCATTGATTTTAGTGGGGCATGCCCACAATGTTTTCATTAAATAGCAGTTCTGCAAGCCTCTGCATATTGATGAAAAGAGTGGACATAGAGACCTTAAAATTTTGCAGAAAACAGTCTTGACAACTACTTTGAGTGAGAAGTGGTTAACTGATGAAGAAAGGAGTCAGATCTGAGATTTTCCTCTGCTTGGTGTATCTTTGTGAATGATAGTGACTACAAGAAGTTATCTATAGACCATCTTGACTGCTGACTTTGGTGTCATCAACATTCAGGCTGCTTTTGTTATGTAAAGTTTGGAATTCTTTCCCCTCCTGGCAATATAGGAACAATACTGTGTAGCATTTTTTGGTTATTTCTTGGTGTTTTGAATCATGGATACAGAAGTATAATATTCCATGTACATAAACCACAGGTTTTCTGAAGAATTGGATAACCTCTAATGCTTCCTTCTCCTAGTTTATTTTACATTTGTTTAACAACCATTAATTTGTCTGATTTATGGCTGCTTAATTTTAAATACACATACTGAAAATGATCTTCCATTGTGTGAACTAAATGATGATGTTTTGCTGTACTCATGAAGCCCTCTCAGTGACACACAGAATCAGATTTAGTTGTTTGTGGATGTCACGGAGGGCAAAAGGAAGAGTCTTTTGCCTTTCAGTGATCTAATATGGTCAGTTGCATTTCTTACTGCTCTTCAGTGGAAGTTTCATCATGCACATTATTGTGTGGCAAGACTTCTGGGGCCTTGGTTTGTGGGAGGTACACATGATTAGTTGGTAGAGCATGTGAATGGGAATGTGCATTTGAATATTCATCTGACTATGTACCCTACATATGAATATTGTTGGGGTGGAAAAATACTTTTCACGTTTTGAGAAATTGGATTGAGAAAGCTATATTTGGAAATCAGTTTTGAAAAATTTAAAATGCAGTTACTTTTGAGACACTGAATGTACAAAGTCTCCTCTCAGTATGTTAGACAAGGTAATAACAGGCTATCCATATTTTCTTTTTCTGCCTTTAATAAAGAATCAGCTAGAAGGTTTAACTCCAGTATTTACTGTACACGTGCCAGAACCTTAACCAGTCTTTTTAATTAATATTATAAGTTGATGGGTTCTTTTCAGAAGAAAGGTGGTATAAATATGCATATGAAAATGAGATGAAGCAACAAAATGAAGTGCAATTTTTTTAAAAAAGTTAGGTGTTTGCAGTCAGCATCAGAAGACAGGTTTCAAGACCTTGATGTGAAATAAAAACATGGGAAGCTTTACTGACCTGATTAAATTATTTGTGCTACTCAGGGCCCAAATAAGCTATAGACTTGCTATTGCTCTTTTGCCTCCAGGTTAAGCATTGATCCAGGGTATATTAACATGAATAAAGTTACATTGTGGCACAATGCTCGGGTCTTGAACTGCTGACCTTTCAGTAATCCAGTGTCTTAATCACTAAGTCACCACAGCTCTTTGAAATAGAGAATAAGCACATACAGTAATACGATGCAAGTTTTTTGGAAAAAACTTGCATTGGATAACGATTCATTAGCGTTATCAGAGGCAATGGTCTGCGGGGGTGGGGGTGGTTTGGGTAGAGCTTCTGCCCACACTACCCCCCACCCGCAGTTATCTCTGCCACTGCAGTCATTGTGAATAAAGAAGGGGTGAGGGAATCCCCAGCGTGCGCCCTCGATTACCTAACCCCTTCTTCATTCACAGTGCTTGTAGCTTGGATTGCAGGAAGGTGTGTGTGTGTGGGGGGGGAGATGTGATCTGGTGCCTCTTTTCTCCCACCTTCCTGCGCTCTAAGCTAGTGCTGCACTAGCGTGGGGGGTTGAGGGGGCCTACTTAGCCTGCGGCATAAAAAGGTTGACCACCCCTGGTCTATCCCTTCTTGCTCCACTATTACATTGACAGAATTATTCCTTTAAGTGACCCATGTACCACAGAAGATGCTACAATTTGAAGTTATGTTCATATGTCTCATATATGTGTGATATGATCATTATTTTCATAGCAGCGTTGATGTGCCACCTAGGAAATCTATGATGTTATGCAAAATGGAAGAAGCAAGATGCTGTTCTTATGGCAGCCACCGTGTCTGCCAAGTAAGGTGGCCAAATTGGCCCACCTTGAGTTTTATTGTCTATAGGTCAGACACATAAAGCATGCATAGCCATAAAAATGTAGAACGTATAATCTTGAAGAATAATAGAACTTCCCCAAATTACAGCAGCTTGTGTAGAGATAATACTGTGATATATTAAGCAACCCAATGGTTGACTTTTTATTTTTATTATAATCCTAAACAAATACCAAAGAAAAAAGTTACTTTGCTCTTATAATGCTACGCCCAACATGGCCAGTAGTTATGTCAGATGGGTTGTTTCTTTGATTTATAGTACAGAAAAGTAAATTCTGGCATATCAGACAAGTGATTATCCTGAATTGATGGATTAGACCAGTCTTTCCCACCCTTTGGTTTTTGGACTTCAATTCCCAGAGCCTAAAGTCAGTGATGGCGAACCTTGGCACTCCAGCTGTTCTTGAACTTCATTTCCCAGAAGCTCTGATCAGCAGGGGTGCTGACTTGGACTTCTGGTAATTTAAGTTCAAGAACAGCTGGAGTGCCAAGGTTTGCCATCACAGGACTAAGTCAGTTCTCCAAAACACTGATTAGCCAATGTACTGACTTAGTCTTCTGGTAATTGAAGTCCCCCTGTGAGGCGTGTGCCCCATGTTGGGAACCACTAGATTAGACTGTAAACTGTAAGAGTCTGAGTGAAGAGGCAAATATACACACATGGGATAGCAAAAGGTTGTTGGCGGTAAAATAGGAAAATTGGGAAAAAATCTGGATTAGTTTTAAAAAACTACCGGTAATTTATTTCTGTATTGACTCGAGTCACAAGAAAGAAAGAAAAAAAAGGGGGGGTTGGCATCAGTATGAAAAAGAGGAGTATGAGAGCCCTTATTTGCAGCCATGTTTTATAAATAGAAGAGGTAGTTCTTGAGGAAATCCTATTTGACCAATCATAATATGGGCTTCTTCTCAGTGATGGGATGACACCGGTTCTGACCGGATCCACAGAACCGTTTTAAGGATTTCCGGAGGGCTCTCCGTGGGGGTAAAACCGTTTTTGAGGCGTCCGGATCGGACGCCTCACCGGGAGGAAAATTAAAAAAAAAATTGGAGCAAAAATGGCTCCAATTTAGTGCGCATGCGCAGAAACTCAATCTGACACATGCGCACTAAATTGGAGCCATTTTTTTCTCCGATTTAAAAAAAATTGGATCCGGCCGCCCCTGACTGGAGCCTCCTGTGGAGCCGCTTGCCGCCGTTTGCTGCTGCCTGGTGCTTCTATCACCACTGCCACCTCCTGCCATCGCTGCTGCCGTTGCCGTCCCCATCGCCGCCGGAACCGAGGAGGAGGCGGGGCGCTCCATGTCCATGTTGGCTCCAATTTTTAAAAAACCGGACCCGGAGCCACTGCCTGCTGCTACTGTCGCCGCTGCTGCCGCCTCCCGCCATCGCCATCGCCGCCGTTGCCGCCGTCGCCCCAGGCCAGCGGAGTGCGCCTCCTCCTCCTCCGGTTCCAGCAGCGGCGGCGGCAACGAAGAAGACGGGATGGGAGCCGATCAACGGGCAAGGCGGGGAAGAGAAAGCTCCGGAACGAAAAGGAAGGAGGGAAAAAGCAAATGCATCTACCCGGATCAATTACAGAAACGCTCCCGGCACTCCAGTCCCCTCCCTCTCCTCCTTCCACCCCCCCGGCGATGGCGATGGCGGGAGGCGGCAGCAGCGGCGACAGTAGCAGCAGGCAGTGGCTCCGGGTCCGGTTTTTTAAAAATTGGAGCCAACATGGAGCGCCCCGCCTCCTCCTCGGTTCCGGCGGCGATGGGGCGTGCCTTGCCGTGTGGCCCCGGGCCATGGGGGTCGTCAGCCCCAAGAAGGGTAAGTGAGGGTTTTGTGTTTGGGGTGGGTGGGTGGTTTATGGTGTTTTGGGTGGGTGGGTGTACTTTTATTTAATTTTTATTTTATTTATTTATTTATTTTATTTCTTTAAGTTATTTACGGGTCTGTGTGCATGTTTATTTTTTTTATTATTATTTTTATTTTTGGCCTTGCCCACAACGTCATGACGTCATGACGTTGGCTCCGCCCATGACGTCATGACGTCATGACATTGGCCACGCCCATGACGTCCATGACGTCATGGCGTGGTAGTAGAATTTTTGACATCCCATCACTGCTTCTTCTGCTCCAACATGATACTCCTTTGAGGAGCAGAATGTTATTGATTGTATCTATTTTGGGGTGAACTTAATTCATTCAGTGTGTTCCAGACTTGTATCTATTTTGGGGTGATCTTAATTCATTCAGTGTGTTCCAGACATACATTAAGCTGCAAGTAAGTCTGAGAGCCAGAACATTGCATGGTTTGTGTCTGTTATGCAACGTCCTCTGGCCGGGAGGAGGAATGGACTTCAGCTGTAGGAGGCGACAGGGTGATAAATCCGGCCCGTCGCCTTTACCAGACTTTCATCCAACTTCTCCCGGATAGTTATGTTGTGTATTGATAGTCATGAGGCATTTTTAGTCATTGTGTATTGATTTATTGTGTATGAACTTGTAATTTTACATGTGTTGTGAACCGCCCTGAGTCGGTCCTACCGAGTAGGGCGGTACAGAAATCAAAATATAACAACAACAAGGTAACAACAACAACAACAACAAGGTAAGGTAAAGGTCACCCTTGCTTGAAAGCCAGTTGTATCTGACTTAAGGGTTCAGTGCTCATCTCTGTTTCATAGCCGAAGAACCAGCGCTGTCTGTGTCTGCAGATGTTTCCATGGACATGTGGCAGGCATGCCTAGACACTGGAGTGTACCGAATGCTGTTTACCTCCACACCAAAGTGGTCCCTGTTTATCTACTTGCAATTTCTTGCTTTCAGACTGCTAGGTTGACAGGAGCTGGGACAGAAGCAGGAGTTCATTCCGTCATGCAGTACCCGGGTATCGAACTGCTGACCTGCCACCTTCCAGTCAGCATCTTAACCACTTGAGCTACTGCAGTCCCGTTATGCAACTATCACCTGGATTTATACTGGCTATTCAAAAAGGAAGTAGCAACTGCTGGTAAGAAGAATTATAGTACAATATTCTGACTCCTATGTAAGGATGAAACAAACCTGTTAGCTGTAGTTTCTGCCACATATTCAGTATTTTTCAGCCTCAGGTTTTCACCATCCCAAATATAAATCAATTACTGAACTAGATTCTGCACCTGTAAACCCAACTAGGCACCACCATTTTGAGTATGGGAAGAGTTGTACTGTACCTGCTAGACATAACAAGTAAAAAGGTGGCAACTCTAATCCAGCAAATGTAGCCATTTGAAGAGTTGTACCCTCAAAGTCCTGGTCAAAGATGGAGAGATGTTTTTCTTCTATACAGTAATACCTAGGATAACGCTAAGACTTGGTTCCACAAGTCTTGGTGTTATCCGATTTTTAGTGTTATCCGATGCATGTTAAAATCCTATGGGATGGATCGGATAACGCAGTGGTTCCCAACAAGGGGTACACAGCCCACAGGGGGACTTCAATTCCCAGATACCTAAGTCAGTACATTGGCTGATCAGTGCTTTGGGGAAATGACTTAGGCTTCTGGGAATTGAAGTCCAAAAACCAGCATTTGGGAAACACTGGGATAACGTTAAAGCTCCATAGAGATACATTGTAACTGCACAGGCTTTACCGGTTGTTATCCGATACGTCCCATGGGACCTTAATGTTATTCGATCCAATTCTCCTCCCCAGATTACTTAACGTTATGCGATTTTAGCGTTATCCGAGGTAAACGTTATCCGAGGTATTACTGTATTTAAATAAATGTAACCTCAAGTTCTTTGCATCTTGAATATGAAGACATTTTTGGTTTTATTAAATTTTTCATAAAAATACTGGAACAAAATTCTCACAGATGCCCCACCCCAATCCTGAAATTTCCTTGGCACTCAATCATACTCAAAGCTCTAGCCAACTTTCCATTTTCTATATTATGTATATCTTCTATTCAGCAATGTAACTATTCAGTTTTCAAACCAAGGCTAGTGGTCTTACACTCACATTAACATTATTTGCATAGTTAATCCAGTTATAGTGTACCAGGTGGAAAATGAATATCCTTGTAGGTTTGAGCAACTGTGTTGTATAAAGGTAAAGGTTTCCCTTGCTCAAAAGCAAGTCATGTCTGACTCTACAGTTCAGTGCTCATCTCTGTTTCAAACTATGTTATATGGATGATTGTAAATAACAAGAAGAAAACACCTAGGATACATTTACTGGAAATAGTAACTTAAATACAGTACTTCAACTTTTTGTATAGGCTTCAGTACAATAGAATTGTTTTATGTTATATTATTTTGGCCACCTTTTATTTGGATGGAAAACTAACTTTTTGAAGCTGTGAGGCAAAGTCATGCCATGTCTTGAAATACTCTTAATATTTAAAAATGAGAAAAAAATTGTTTATAATGAGATAAAACAAATACTTGAGCTTGTTCTTGACTCTCCGAAGGAAATGGGATTTTGCAAGTGGATATTTTTATTTATTTATTTATTTAAATTTCTATACCGCCCTCCTCGCCGAAAGCGACCCAGGGCGGTTTAACACATCCTAAAACACATAAAAAGGCTAAAATTCTAAAAGTTCTCAAAAACCCACAGTTAAAACCAATTAAAAATACAACTAAAACATTATATGATTTAAAACTTAAGAACTTAAGGGAGCAGGGGAGGAGGTGAAACCAGCCAGCAGGCTGAGCTCATTGTGCCTCCAGTACCCCAGACCTGCCCTGCCAGCCAGGTTTTTACACTCTTCCAGAAGGGCAGCAGCCTTCTCAAACATAATGACATCTAAAAGTATTGTCCAGTACTAGAGTTCTTGTCATCTTTAGCCTATATTGGGAAGATTGCTTTTATGCTTCAAGAACAGTAGTGTTGTTTTAAAACCTGATTTGCTCTTCATCTTTGAGAGGATGAGAAGCCACATCCTGTTATTCTCCTCACAGTGTGAGTAAGCAAAATATTTTGTGGTAACAGAAGAAAACAAGAACCTTTTTGCAGATTAAGCATGTTTGTGCAAACAATGCTTTAGAGCAGGGGTTCCCAACATATGACCCATGGGCTTAATCTGGCCCACAGAGTTCATTAATGGGGCCCGTAGTGGCCACCTATGCATCGCCACCACTGGAAGTCCAAAACATTACTTAACGTGGTGGTGGCAACAGCTGCAATCACACCATTTTTGTGGCTGCTTGCACAGCCTCTGCTACTTCCCACAGCGGTGGGAGGGTTTTTGGAGCATTTTCCCTCCATTTTGGGATTTTTTTTCACTGCATCTTCGCTGCATTTCAGCAGCTAACATGCACTGTTTTGGGACTTCCAGTGCCGGGCGGAGCTTCTAGCAGTCCCTGGGTTCACAGCACAGAACCAGTAAGTGCCCAAATGTCATGTTTTAGCTGCTGAAACACAGCAGGGACATGGCGAAAAAATCATTCAATGCCCCAAAAACCCTCCTTCCACCATGGGAAATGGTGGAGGCGGTGCAAGAAACTTCAAAATGTTTCCAGTGGCTGCTTTTATTACATTGAGTTTTTAGAAACAGAAAACTTGTGTTATAACAGTTAACTACACTCTCTCTCTCTCTCTCCTTTACTTTTCAAAGAGGAAAGATACTTGTTTTGCACTAATTATGGAAACCCTAAGGATTTTTTAAAAAATCATTCCTTGCCTCACTCATACTTAGACAGGAGAAGCTTTATAGGTCCTAAATTTTTTTGACTGAGCTGAGCTGTTTTATCAAGTGTACTTCAATAAATGGAAAGGTCTCCCTAATTGTGTTTGGCTATAGGGGGCAATATTTATCTAAATTTACAGCCAAAGACACAGCACTATCTTCATCTGCAGATGTTTCCATGGTCATGTGGCAGGCATGATGCCGCCAGAGCTCACAAAGCACTCGTGTCTTGATCTGCTGACCTCCTGAACTTCTGGTTGTCAGACTCCGTTTCATAACCACAAAGCCACTGTGGTCCTCATACTTCAATATGAATGAATAATTTATTAACTATTCTTTTAATTCATAAACAATAGTACAGCTCATCCATATCTGCAGATTCAGTATCTGTGGTTTCAGTTATCTGCAAATCTAAAAATATTCAGTAAAAATTCTGTAATACGTATGTATTTCTATGGTGCATTACCATAGCTGGCCACAAGAGGCCACTACCTGCAATGTAAAACTATAGGGTTCACTGTTATCTGCAGTTTCTGGTATCCTTGGTATGTCTCAGGAGATATCCCTCACGGATATGGTGTGTGTGTGTGAGAGAGTGAGTGAGTGAGACCAACCGACCGACCAAACTGTATAATACAATTCAGACTTTGGATTTATTAACCCCATTCCCTAGTCTTTTGATGGTCTTGTATATTGCTTTACTTCCTTCTGAATATGATATCCCAAACTTGCTACATATAGAGCACCCACTGCTCATGACTAAATGAAGCCTTAGCCATCTGTTTCAAAGTCCACCTGGACAGCAATCCGGCTTGCAAGAAATTTAAGATCAGTGACAGCCATAAAAGGTTTACTTTCAGTTGTTTTACTTTTCAAACCTGTACAGTCAAACCTTGGTTAATGAGTGTTTCGCTTTGCGAAAAACTCGCATAACGAGCGGGTTTTTCAAAAAGCAATCCGACTCGCATAATGAAAATTTTCACTATGGGAGTTGGACTGACATAGCGAAAATTTTCGCTATATGAGTCAGACTTCCCTCATAGAAACACTCGCATAGTTATTAGCATTTCTATGGGGGGAAACTCGCATAACAATTTTTTTTTCGCTATGTGAGTTTTTCCCCTTAAAAAGCTAATTATGTAAGTTTCCCCATAGGAATTTTCGCTATGCGAGTCTGACTCTCATAGTGAGCAGCCTCACAGAACAAATTAAATTCGTTATGCGAGGTATTTCTGTATTTCATAAAAAATAGGGAGGGGGCATTTTTGATGTTTTTTCTCTATTGGTCAGTTTACAAAAGGTTGTAAGAAAGCTCTTAGAAAGAAAACTGATTTGTCTGAAATGTGGTGCCAGGATACTTAAGAGACCATATCACCCTGAGAACATCTGTTCATCCCACCAGAGCAGACCGGAGAGGCTCTCTGGTCGTGCCATCTGCCAGAGAGGCCCACTTCTCTGGCACCAGAAGGAGGGCCTTCTCTGTGTTTGCTCTGGCCCTATGGAACCTTCTGCAAACTGACCTATGTCTCCAGACAGAGCTGCTTTCCTTTAGGAAGAGTGTAAAAACTTGGCTGGCGGGGCAGGTATGTGGTACTGGTGTCACAATGTCCCCAGCCTGCTGGTTAATTTGAGCCCCCTCGCCCTTTTAATCTTTTAATTTATAAAATTTTTAGTTTTAACCTGGTAAAGAAGGGTGGTATAAAAATGTAAATAAATAAATAAATATTAACTTTTTGATCTTTTAAATTTTTTAACCTGAATTGCTGTAGATCTTTTTAATGTGATGTCAAACCGCCCTGAGTCACCTCTGTGAGGGCAGTGTAGAAATTCGAATAATAAATAAATAAAATAAAATAAACTATCTCTGGATGCAAAAATGATTATATTGAGGCTGTCCTAAATTCAAAATTTCATAAGGAGGTAAGATTCTCTGGATAAGACAATAATGCCAGAAAACATTGAAGGTACCAGGAAATGAAGACCAAATATGAGACAGAGTGATTCCCTAAACCAGTGGTGGTGAACCTATGGCACGTGTGCCAGAGGGAGTACTCAGAGCCCTCTCTGTGGGCACACACATCATCACTCCAGCACAGAGTTTGCCCCTCCACTCTGCCCAGCAGCCAATGAGAGCACTTCCTCCCTCCAGCACAGAGTTCACCTGCCCCTCTGCCCAGCAGCCCAATGGGAGCACTTCCTGTCTGGGGTATGGCAGGCAGCTCACATGTGGAGTGAGAGGGCACGGCAACCTGTTAAGTCTGTAGTGAAGGTGAGTGGGCACTCAGTCTCTAAAAGGTTCGCCATCACTGCCCTAAAGGATACAACAGCCTTAAGTTTACAAGAACTGAGGAGGGCTGTTAACAACAGATTATTTTGGGAGATTGCTTATGCATAGGTTCACCATAAGTTGGGGGCACTCGATGGCACATAGCAACAACAGTGGAGAGTCCAAACTTTTCCCCACACTAAATGTACAGCATTATATTCATAGTTAAATATTTCCCGCTTGGAAAAGTCTATATAGATTATCACATGAATCATTAATTTAAATGAAAAATTATTCAATAGAAATGCTTTCTTTTCCTGTTTTCAAAGAGCACCTCCCCCCTTTAAAAATAACTGAGCCTCCCCCTAAATTAACAGCCTGTCTGGATTTGGTCCATCAGACAGGAGCTTAATTTTTTTTTACAAATTGACTGGTGTTTAGGTTGACAGCAGGAAAGAAAGAATTTTTCTTGTTTCAGAATCCATCAAGATCATTTTTGGCAGTAATGTTATTTGTAGGATATACACAAAATGCTGGTAAGATTGACAGAGCTCTTCCTCCCTCCTCCTCCCTTTCTTCTTTAGAGCAATTTCTTGATATCTCAAACAGATTGTTTTTTAAAACTGCCTATTTCAGAAAATAAAACAAAAAATGTTTTCTTGGGGTTTATTTTTCTCCCATTGGTAAATGCACAAAAACATTAAATTTCCATTTTTCGTTCTTAACCTTGTCAGCAAAAGCAAAATGGAGTAGAAATAATTCCTATTTATACAGCTTCAAGAACTGAAGAAAAACCACATAACAGAACAGTTCTTGATAAGAATCATCATAACTTCCTTGTTCAGTCATAATTAAAATGTCTACAAAATAACAGTTTAGATCTTTCTTCTAGAGTTACTACTTTTACATTTACAAAAACTGCTTTGCTATGTTCGTCCAAAATTTGGGGGAATTTACTGTGCTTTTTCAACCTTCCCTGGACTCTCCCCTGGCCGGTTATTTATTTATTATTTATTAGGGATAGGACTTTCTAGACTGTGTTGTATTGTATATTTTTGACCATAATGTATTTTCTTTTGATTGAATTGCATTTTTCTGATTGTATTGTGCTTTTGCTTTTATGACTATATTGACTGTATTATATTTGTTATATTGATATGTTGTTGCTTTTATATTTGATACTGTAACATTGTAAGCCGCTCTGAGTTGCTTCGGCAAGGAGAGCGGCATATAAATACAAATATAATAAATAATAATAATAATAATAACCTAGTTCTTCCTTTTTCTGCTGTTAAACATTTATAGCAATAGTGACTTCATTTGTGGATGTCTTTATTTTTAAAATGTAAATGGTAGTTTCTATTCAAATTATAATACAAATAGTACAGTAGGTAAGAGCCCAAGATATGTAAAAGAACATATATGAACAGTAGAAATATCAGCCAGTATTGTTTACACATAAGCCATAAGGTAAAGGTAAAGATTGCCCTTGCTGAAAAGCCAGTCATATCCAACTCTAGGGTTCAGTCTCATCTCTTGTTTATGGCCAAAGAACCAATGCTGTCTACATCTGTAGACGTTTCTGTGGACATGTGACAGGCATGACTAGACACCAGAGTGCACAGAATGCTGTTACCTTCCCACCAAAGTGGTACCTATTTATCTATTTTCAATTTATTTCAAACTGCTAAGTTGGCGGGAAGTGAGACAGAGAAGGGAGCTCACTCCATCATGCAGCACTCGAGTCTTGACCTGCTGACCTTCCAGTCGTCTAGTTCAGCGCTGTAACCACTAATCCACTGCAGTCCATAATAAGATATATTATGCTGTTAAAACAATATGTGGCTTGAAGGGGATCTGCATCAGCTTATCTGGAAACTACAATTTATCTGGAATGGTGGGCTTGGCATACCCACCACAACCATCAGGATCTGAGAATTTGGGAGTCCTTGGATCATCGAGGAAATTTTCCCTTCCAATTTCCTCCAGGAATCAGTAGCTGTCAAAAAAAAGCAAACTCCAGTAGCAGTTCAAAATTGAAAACAGTAGTGGATAAAAACTCACTTCTCATTCTGAGAAAAAAAAGGGAAGTAGGGCTAAAATAATGAAGTGGGCCCCCAAGATAAACAAAAGTTGGATCCTGAATACTTCTGCAAGCAGCAGCTCAACTTTATGTGTCCTTTTTTTTTTTTTGGGGTAGTGTGGGGTGGTTGTAGGTGCCAGAGGTCACAGAAATGATCTTGGAGATGGAATTTCATGTGACCCTTAGGCTTCACTTTATTTACCCATTGTAAACATGCCAGCACATGCCTGGAGCTTTTAAAGATGCTAGAGTTCTTGACTTTAATTCTCCCTACATCCTCAAACTCATTCCCTTAAGCCTTTGTCTGCCCTTTATTGACACTGATATGCAAGTGCGTCCTCTATATATGTAAGCACTCTTTGGGTGTTCATCTCCTGAGCAAGTAGACTCAAATGGGGGAGATGTGGGATGTATTTACCAGCCTCACCTCTTCATCTTACCCTGGGGGGACTGACTCATGTGCCCTTCATGCTGAAGGTAATGGGAAGACCTCTGTGCTGATGTGAATTCCCCATTGTGCCTTCAAGGTTCTAAACTCCTTAGAGCAGGCATTTGCAACTTACGGCCCGTGGGCCTAATCTGGCCCACAGAGCTCATTAATATAGCCTGCAGTGGCCACCCCGACACCTCCAGAAGCTACCACCACCACTGGAAATCCGAAATATCACTTACTATGGCAGCAGCAGCGGGAATCACACTGTTTTTCCAGCTTCTTGCACAGCCTCCGCCACTTCCAACAGTGATGGGAGGGTTTTCAGAGCATTACTTCTCCATTTTGGATTTTTTTTCCCCACTGATTTCTGCTCCATTTTGGCAGCTAGAACACAACGTTTGGGCCCTTCTGGTGCTGGGCGGAGCTTACGTCAGTACCTGGATTCCCAGGATGGAGCCAGGAAGTCCCCAACTGCCATGTTCTAGCTGTCAAAATGCAGCAGAAAAGCAACTGAAAATTCCCAAAACAGAGCAAAAATGCTCCTAAAAGTCTCCCGCTGCTGTGGGGAGCAGCAGAGGCTGTGCAAGAAGCCAGAAAAAAGGTGTGATTGCTGATGCCAATGAAAATGTAAGCACTGGGAGCAACAAAGCTGTTGCGAACCCCTGCCTTAGAGAGTCTAAATAAGTGTAGCAATAATATCTTTTTGCAGACTTTTCCCCGACAGGAAGGTAGTGGGACCAGAAACAAGGAAACAGTGGAGAGGGGTAGATACAGTGGGCCACTCATATACAGTAAAACCCCAATTAATGAATGCCCCTACTTACAAATAATTCGACTTACAAATTGGTTCTGCACTTAAATCCATGCCCCGAGTTACGAACATGCTACGATTTATGAATTAATTCTTTTCCTCTGTGTTGCCTCGAGTGAAGCAAAAAAACACCATTTTCCACTATGGGTTTGCTTCAGGTTACATAATCTGATTCCCCAGAGTGCATTGTGCCCTGGGCGAAAACACATGCAGCCTTTCTGAGCCCTGGAGGTGGCGGTAGAGTCAGTGGTGGGATGTCAAAATTTTTACTACCCCACCATGATGTCAGCACAGTGTGGGCGGAGCTAACATGACATCATGGGTGGAGCCAACATCATGACATCATGGGCGGAGCCAACATCATGACATGATGTGGGTGGGGCCAAAGAAAAAATAAAATAATAATTAATTTAAAAATGAAATAAAAATCAGTGCACATACACATCCCTCAACCCACCCACGCACCCACAACACAAACCCGTAGATAAATTAAATAAATAAATAAAAATACATTAAAATACACCCACCCACCCAAACACCCACCCACCCCAAACACAAATCAACCAGAGCTTTTAAACCAGAGCTTAAAGCTTATTCTGGCTAATCTTTCTCACACTAGGTCAGATGGAAGGAACTACAGAATGAACTCACCACAAGATGGCTTCATTTTGGCACTTTTCAACAGTGAAAGAAGTTAGGTACTAAGTCTTTGCCTAACCAGTTCTCTAGGATAACATGCCTTAATGTAAATGCAAAACAGCTGTACCTCCATAAGGGTTCTCCAAATTGAACAGAAATTGGAACAGCACAGGTGTAGCTTATTGATGAGGTAACTCCAAGACTTTGCTTAAAACCCTCAAGCCAAGCTGCCAGGCCTTTTTAGGAACTGTGGTAGTATGTCAATATAGGTAAAGGTATTAAATACACACAGACACACCACATCCAAAGGTGAGTCACTTATCCTGGAGAGCAGGCTGTAGGGAGCTTCAGGCTAGCAGCTTCTCTTCCTCCTCCCCGCTTGGGAGAACGGCAAGGAGGCCGTGCATACACACCAAGCACTGTAGGCATGCATGCTCACCAAGTGCTTGGCGCGCATGCGCAATGGGGGGAACCAGTGAAAAGGTAAGCCCCGAAGGTGGTTCCCCCAAAAGCTACTACCGGTTCTCCAGGACACTGAGAAAAGTTACTACCGGTTCTGGCGAATTGGTGCGAATCTGTTACATCCTATCACTGAGTAGAGTGCTTGGAGTGAAATTCTTTGTCTGGATTTTCGGTGCCAAAATGGCTGTTTGTTGCTGGATTTTCTGTCCATTTTCAAAGCTTCTTTAAGGTAAGGAACAGTGTTTTTGCTTACGCATGTTTTCCTTTTAATGCTGCTGTTGTTTTTGGGTAATTTCATTGATTTTTGGAGGGGGGGACTTTTTCTTTATCCCTATAGGGATGCCTCGAGTTGCAAACGAATTCGAGTTACGAACAAGGCCATGGAACTGATTTTATTTGTAACTTGAGGTTTTACTGTAATTATAAATAGTTGAAGAAACAAAACAGCCAAATGGGGCTTCTGTCTGAGTCCCATGCTTCAAGAGTATAGAACAGAAGTGATGCTGAAAGGGTCATGGATTTTTGCTGTCTGCTTGAGTTTCTCAGGAAATTGTTTAACTTGCATCATGGGAGGGGACGTAGGATTTTGTTTCCATATTCTCCTTTGAGACATAGTGGTGGCATGAGCCCACCACTCACGTGACTCTTTAGCAAGCACAGTCACACTGGTAGAAGTACACCAGCATGACACTCTATTGGTGTATCTCTAATATTCCACCAGCCAGGAGTTTTGGCAAAGGTCTATCTCAGTATAATATCCCAAGAGGCTTCCATCAAAACCTGCAGTTCCCTACCATGATATCCTAACCATGATGTCAAGGAGAGTAATTATAATATTCTTGCAGGAACTAATTTTAGATTAATTATTGTTCAATTGAGATATATTGTATATTCTGGGTGAAACTATGCTGAAAGAAAAGTGGGATAAAATATGACTTTGGGGCAGACTGATTCACATTTTTTTCCACAGATCAAATGACACAAAGGAAAATGCAAATCAGCCCAGAGGTGTGTCCCCCACCCCATGTGTATATTTTCTTCCCTGCTGCCTGGACTTCTAGTTTTTAAAAGCTGCATCCATTTACATCACTCCAGGAATGTGATCGCTAGAATAATAAATCATTGAGTGCTGCCAAGTGAATTCAGACTCATGACAACCGTTTTCAGGGTTTTCTAGGTAGAAAGTAAATCTGGCCAGATTATCCTGCTATGGTCTTAGAGTAGACTACACTGCCAGTGACTCAACGCCAGTCATCAGATGGTGGTTTAACTACCCTGACAACCCTGAGGACTAATGGCTTTGGGTGGTGAAGTCCACAGGGAAGGGTGATGGTCCAGTCCACAAGTGGATTAAATCCCACTTGAATCCATCTTGATGGAGGGCAGCAGCTTCATCAATACTGGCCTGGGGCTGAGGAGGACTTTGTGTGCCAAAATTGCTCAGGACCAGAAAGTGACTTATGGAACTGGATGTCATGCTGCAATGCAGAATGCAAATCGAAGGCAACTGCATTATACTGTTCCCAGGACAAACTTAATGGCTGATCACCATGATGATAGCAAATATTCGGAATCAGATACTGTGCTAGAAGAAGAAGAAGAAGAAAAAGAAGAAAGCAGATAATAGAAGTGTTTTGCCATTCCCTTCTTCTGGGGACTCCCTGTGACTGCAGCTTGCTCAAGGCTACACAGGTTGATTCTTCTGGTATGCATTCAGCAGAACCAAACTCCCACCATCTGGCTCTGCAGCCAGAAACCTAACTCATTGAGATGCAAAAAAAACAAAAAACAAAAAACAACCTACTCTGCCTGCACACTCTCAGGGAATGTCGCCGGCTGGAGCCCAGGCCACCGCCGCCCTCCTCCCGCCCTCACCACCGGCCGGAGTGGAGGGCTTCAAAAGCCACAGATGCGGTAGAGGACACTGAGCCTGGACCTCATAGAGGACGTTCAAGTAACAATGACTTTTGTTGGAACAAGACATTTTTATGGGAAAATGGTTTAAACAGCGATTGCACGGAGTTTGAGACACTTTTGACTAGAGTTAGAAACGGGGAAACAGGAATCAAGGGAATAGTAAGTAAAATTTATAAAATCCTGAATAAGAGCCAAAAAATACAAGAGGTGTTGAGACAAAGCTGGGAACAAGAGCTAGATATAAGGATAACAGAAATAAAATGGCAGAAGATGTGGAAAAGAAGGATAATGAGGACTATGTCGGTTAGAGTCAAAGAGCACAATTATAAACTAATGTGGAGATGGTACAGGACCCCAGTAGGCTTGCATCAAATGTATAGTAATTTGAGTGATACATGTTGGAGGTGTAAAAAAACAAGGGGAACATATGAACACATGTGGTGTAGCTGTGAATTTTTAAAAGGTTTTTGGGAAAGAATTGAAAAAGAGATAGAGAATATACTAAATATGCAAGTTAAACTGGGGTCAGACACAATTTTGCTAACCAATATAGATGAACATGATATGAATAAGGATAATAAAGAATTGTTGGCCACAATGTTGTCTGTGGCAAGACAATGTATAGCTAAAAACTGGAAAAAGTAACAATAAGATAAGTACCCAAGATTGGTACAAGCAATTGTGGGATCTGGCCCTTAATGAAAAACTTACATGGGAGTTAAATTGCAGAAAAGGAAAAATGCAAAGTAATAACTTCTGGAGGATCTGGGAACCTTTTATAAGTTATACTTTGGGGGAAAAAAGGCATACCCCCTGTACAAGATCAGAATGACTTTTGGAAATTGTGAGGGTACAGGGTTCCCCAGACATTGTACATAGCACAAGGGTGATATTAATGATGTAATTGAGAATAATGTCGAGAAGATTATGTTTCAAGAAATGTGCCTAAAGCAATATTGCTATTTTGAAAAATTTGCTATATGATCTTCACAATTTCATGTATCTTTGTAATTGTATCTGTTTTGCTTTGTTTTTTTTAATAAATACCTAATAAAAATTTAAAAATTAATAACTGCTATATGATATTGTACTGCCATGTGCCATGTGCTATTTTAGTGTGTTTTATGATATTTTTATTGTATTAATTGATATTATGTTGACTGAATTTTTTTTTAATAATTGTATTGATATTGTATTGATATGTCTGTAAGCCGCCCAGAGTCGCATTTCGTGATTGGGGCGGGATATAAATCGAATATAGAATAGAATAGAAGAATAGAATGGCAAGCAAGGCCCATCAACAAGACTTTAATTCTTTACTTTTTAATCAGGTAAGGGCAAGGAAAACTACTCTCTCTTTTTAACAGCTCACTACAAAACTCAGAAGAGGAGGAAGACTGCACTAGGCAGTTCCCTTTTAACTGTGCCACCTGCTGAGAAAATGACCTTTTGCTGAGAAAAAAAATTAACCCTTTTCCTGAAGATAATTAAAACCTACAGAGCTGCAAACAAGGCTTCATCTCTCACCCTGTTTAGTCAGTTAATGTTGAGAGGTCCAGGGAAACCTCATTTCCCCAACGGGACTTAAGAGCAAATGAATGCAAGTGAATTCACCTTTCCCTCTCTGTGTACTCATACCCTCAGTCTGCAATTTTAGAAACTTGGAGGTTTCTCTCTTTTGGGCACTGGCTGCCTCTTCCCTGTGGAACACCTTCTCCCAAGACATTCAGTAAGCTCTTTCCCTCTGAACATTTAAAACACTATTGGAAACACACCTTTTTATAGAACCATTTGGGGAGAATCTTGGTTAGTTTATGGCCGCACAGACTTTTATTAATGTCATATTTTGATCCTGCCTCTTACCATTTTGTACATTTATTACTTTGATGTTTATAATTAGGCTTTATGCTTTATTTTGTGTTAGTTTTTGCCGCTTTTCTGCCTTATGATATCTGTTCTATTTATCTGTCCAATGATTTTTTTAACTGCCCCGAGCAGTATTTATATTTGACAGGCAACATAAATTGAATAAATAAATCATGTGTGCCCAAACTTTTCGGGCTGTGGTTCACATGGTTCAGAAGGCCGGCCACATGGTTCCTCAAGCAGAAGTAAAACACGCCTTGCAATCTGTTTTGCAACAGGATGAGATTTTAAGCTGCCATTTTCTCTGTTTAAACTAGGGGTGCCCAAACTGTGGCCCGTGGACCAGGTCCACCCTGCAGGCTGTAGTTTGGGCACCCCTGAAATAAATAAAGATATACATTTACACATGAGGCTTCAGGAGATGTGAACTCCTCCCCTCTCTCAAGTACAGTAAAACACCGGATAATGATTGGATCGGATAACACTAAAATCGCATAACGTTAAGTAATCTGGGGAGAAGAATTGGATCGAATAACGTTAAGGTCCTATGGGATGGATCGGATAACAACCACTAAAGCCTGTGCGGTTACAATGCATCTCTATGGAGCTTTAACGTTATCCGATCCATCCCATAGGATTTTAACATGGATCGGATAACACTAAAAATCAGATAACACCAAGACTTGTGGAACCAGGTTTTAGCATTCTCCGATGTTTTACTGTATCTTCATGCATTTCACTCTTCCAGATCTGTGAAGTGAGGTCAATGCTATCCTCTGAAGAGCAGCAGTG
Organism: Furcifer pardalis; assembly: GCA_030440675.1. Lineage (NCBI taxonomy): Eukaryota > Metazoa > Chordata > Lepidosauria > Squamata > Chamaeleonidae > Furcifer > Furcifer pardalis. The sequence continues at coordinate 66,087,329 of CP126896.1, forward strand.
GAAACAAAGTATTTTTAGCCAACATATAAATTCATCTAATACTAACAGAAAAGCTTCTAATATTAAAATCTGCATTCATTTTTTATTATGAAATGTCAAAGCTAAAACAGCAAAGTCATTTGCTGTCATTGTTCCCTAGTCACATTACATTTCATGTCTTTCCATAAACATATTAATGCAAGTTCACATTTCATAAATGTTAATGTAGGAAGGAATCAGTGGTACTGAAGTCTATCGTGATGAGTCAGTAATATTTTTCATTTCCTTTTATCTGTAGTCATGCCATAGCTTCCTTGAATCATTCTGCAATCTGAAGCATGATATTGTTTTGATATGTGATCATATGGACCAGTTCTTTCAGAATAGGCTATGCTGCAAATAGCTAAGGTTGTTTTTTTTTTAAGTTGAAAACCTTTCTGAAATCCAAAGAAGATTTGCTAGATGAGCACATACTGTATTTTGGCATGGACTTAAATGGCAAATATGTAGGAGATAATGGGACTACCACTGCTGACATCAGGGGGTGGGGGTGGGGAGGGTCCGTGGTGAAGCCGGGGTGCTCACTGTGGGCTGCATTAATTATATGCAGGGGGCCAATTAGCCCTGTGGGCTGATGTTTGGGCACCCCTGATGTAGGTGGATGCCAGCTGGAATGTCTTGCTCTCTTTTTGTACCCTATTGTAATGGGTGCCCCTGCTTCTGTTTTTTAACCTGAAACTGTGTGTTTATCTGTGAGTGGTGTTGGTTTCTGATGATCATTCTTCTTTGTAGTCTCTGTGAATCACCTCACAGACCATGGCATCAGTGCATGTTTTCCCCCTGGAGGAAACTGATTCTTCTAAATCTTAACTACTGAGTACAGTAATACCTCGGATAACGCTAAGACTTGGTTCCACAAGTCTTGGTGTTATCCGATTTTTAATGTTATCCGATGCATGTTAAAATCCTATGGGATGGATCGGTTAACGTTAAAGCTCCATAGAGATACATTGTAACCGCACAGGCTTTAGCGGTTGTTATCCGATACATCCCATAGGACCTTAACGTTATTTGATCCAATTCTCCTTCCCAGATTACTTAACGTTATGCGATTTTAGCATTATCCGAGGTAAACGTTATCCGAGGTATTACTGTATCATAGTTGATACTCCATGTATCTCCATGTGGCAGTGAATCACACTAAGATGAGCGATGATTAGTAAAGATAAAGGTCACCCTTGCTCAAAAGCTAGTCGTATCTGACTCTTGAGTACAATGCTCATTGCTGTTTACAGCCAATGAGCCAGCAGATGCAGACGTTTCCATGATGATTATTCAAGGGTAATTCTTTGAAAAGGATTCTAGCCTATGAACTGTGCGGTTCCTATTTTCTAGTCCACCACACAGTCTAATACACCACACTTGCTTCTGATGCTAATATTCAAGCTGGAGTTAGATCAGTCTGCAAATTCACACCTTTTTGGTTAACCTGATTATGACAATTTTGGCTGAGGTGCTTTTGAATTCTCAGAACTTTTCAGACAATTGGAGGAGTTGTTGCTGTGTGTGAAGTGGCAAAAGATTGTTATTTTATTTTTGCTTCCTTGTGGCAACAACACTTCTTAGACAGCCCGTGGAAGGATGTTATAACATGAGTAGTCCGAGAAACATGCTACCCAAGGAAGCTGCAATCTGGCCATGACTTAACATCATGGAAGTTCAAAGATGTACAGGGCAAAGAAGAGTAAATGTTTCTTTTCTCATTCATTTAGGTTGTCTCATCTTGAGGCGATTCCTCAATGAGGAATTTTCAAGCTGTGTAAAGTTCTGTATCTCCAGTGAAGGCAAGATGAGGACTTCTATTTTTCCTTGCTATTGAACTCTACAATTTGCACAAATTGTCTGTGTCTCCTTTGAAACTGTGTCTTTTCCCTTTGAGAGGCAAAGTGTGAGTTCTGATAGGGGAGCATAAAATAGCTGGCTGATAGTTTTTTAAAAATGCAAACCGGTCCTTTGGTACCTCTAATCCAGGGGTGCCCAAACTCTTTGGGCCGTGGGCCGATCATGTGGTTCAGGAAGCCAGTCAATAAGGCCCGGGGGCCGGGGGCGGCCCCCGATGCCAATTCATCCGGCCCACGAAGCCCTAGCTGCTCCTGGAAGCAGAAGTAAAACATGCCCATACGGGTGCGTTTTACTTCCGCTTTAGGAGCAACGAGGGCTTCGTTGGCCGGATGAATTGGCATCGGGGGCCACACCCGGCCCTTAGTTTGGGCACCACTGCTCTAATCCTTAAAAACCTGGCTACAGAATGGCAGCCATCATTTTGTGTAAGTAATATGCTTAATTTGTGCAACTTAATTTGTGTAAATTTGTGTGTTTGCCCACCACCACACACACACTTTTTATGGTAGAGCCATAAAGTACCTCATCCTTTTGTGAGGAATTTTGTATTTCCCCACCTTCATATATAATTACAAGACAAGGTGGTATGTGTCTTTTTAAAGAAAGCTGCAAAGGAATTATTAAGAGGGGTTTTTTTTTGGGGGGGAAGCCCTCTGTCACCCCCTAAATCATTCAACAAACTAAATGCTAGCTTGCTATTATGCCTTCAGACATTTCTCAGAAATGTTATGGTTCCTCTAGGAAGTGTTAGAAGGTAAATCCCATTTTTGCAGAGTGGAAATGGATCCTTGTAACTGTAGGCCATTTTTCAGCACATATTTACTTTTAACAGCCACTCTGGTATCTCTTTTTTTATTTTACAATTGACTCCTCAACTTTTACTGGAGATTGGAATACAGTCTATATCAGACTGCTGCCTGGCATGGGAAAACAATGAGAGTGAAACAGAAGTATTTTCACAAGACAGACACTTCTCTTGAGAAACCTGTGTGGAGATTCCTTGGGAGGAGTTCTTAACAAATCTGGCAGTAGTAAGGAAAGAATTGTTTACTTAGTGGAGCAACCTGTCCTTTTAAAGCTTCATGGGAATATAAAGTATGGCTTTTGAGATGTACCCTGTACAGATCCTAATGAACAGACAGATTACTGACCTTTTTTGCTTTGAATTTGACACCGGGGCATTGTTGAAAAGACTTCTGTCAGTGAGGATCCATATCTGAATAGGCTCATTCATATGAGCAAATGCACCTGTACTGATTTCTTGTTGGCACTGAGTTCAGCATAATTTTATTCAACTATTATTAGGAATGAAAGTCAAATAATGTATTGTGAGGAGCAAAAGTACATTTTATTTAACGTTCAATGGCTTTCTACAGAAATGGTCATTTGTAGGTAGAACTTGGTTCATAAATATATGCATAGAAAGAATGCTTCATATTTGTTTATGTGTGAAGGTAAACTTTATGAAGATGTTGTTTTTCGTTCACATTTTTATAGATTACAGTAGGAGACTCTTTCATGTGGTAAGCAGTAAGTAAGCCTGTCTACCTAAATGTGGAAGTTAGTTAGTTAGTTAGTTAGTTAGTTTTCAACATGGCAGTTTCACGTCTAGCCTAGACACAGATGAAGAAGAACATATACAAAGTAAACACATAATAACAAGTTATAATACAAACTAAGTCACCTTACATGTTAGGGACTTTGATATTATATATTCATTTTAATCAATTTATCTCCTTAAGTTGCCACAGCCCCTCTCCATGTTTCATAAATAAAATCTCGTTCATTGTGTTAAACACCATTTTTCAGATTTTCTGCATATCCTTATATTCCCACCATAAATGAAAATATATAACAATGACTTTATTACATTTCCAACATATTGCTGAGTACGGTATTTAGAACAATAACAATTCATTTTTACTGGTGTTGGGAACCATCTCCATATTTTTGTAATAATTCTTTTTAAATTCTTACTTACATGTTTCCTTCCACAAACACCTCCATTACTGTTTGATTATATCCCTACCTAACTCTATTTCCCATGTTGTTCTCAAACTTTGCTGTTGACCTTCTACCCCTACCAACATTTTATAAATTCTACTTATTAAAAGCTTTCCTTCCCTTATTTTTTTAATCTGCCTCCCCTTTCACTATTAATTTTTCAATCTTTGTCAGCTCTCTACAGTGTCCATTATATTTTACCCAAGTTTTTGTCCATTTATCTTGCTGTATCATGGCAGCTCATTTTAGGATTTCTCCTCTGAATATGTCCTATAATTTGGTCTCTATTTGTGCTTTAGGCCAGGGGTTTCCAATCTTTTCAAGCTGGGGACTGGGTCACACTCTTTCAGTCAGCTTCAAGGGTCAGATGGCCATTTTGCCCTGCCTGCACAATAGGGGTGGCCATTTTGTCCCAACAGCTTCAAATGGATGGACATTTTGTTTCTTGGATGCCCTTGGGGGGCAGGGGGCCACATGAAATGATACCATGGGCCAGATCTGGCCTGTGGGCCTTAGTTTGGGACCCCCTGCTTTAGTCAACCTACGGTAATAGATTTTTCCTTTTATAGTTTATTTGCTACACTCTGTCTTATATTCACCTAAACATTTTTCCATATCCACTATCTGGGTCATCTGGGAGAATTTTGGACTAAACATTTTCTTATATGTACTCAAAGATTTGTAACATATTGTAAACAAAGGATTATTTATATACTGTATTTGCTAGCATATAAGACATATTGGAGTATAAGACATACCTTGTTATTACCAAAATAGCCCACTATAGGCTACTATTTACAGTACAAGATGCATGTCATTTTTCCAGTGTACATATTTTATGAAGGGGAAAGTGGTTTTTATACACCAGCAAATGCAGTATTTTATTCTCTTTTTAACCTCTTCTTTAAATATTATTTTTCAAATCCTGCTTGGATTCATATAGTACAGTAGCTTTATACTTCCCGTTATTGATTCCTTTGGATTTATTATAATATTACTGATATTTTCATCTTATTAGCAACATAATAATGTTAATATTGGGGATACCCAACTCTCCCTCCTTTTGCCATAATTGACAGAATCTTCTATTTATTCTTGGTCTTTTATCACCATTAAAACAATTTTTATTAAGTTATATCAGTCAAAAGAAAAAAAGACAAAAAAATTGTGGCACCTTAAAGACAAACTCCTGTATTTAAATGTGAGCTTTCATGGACCAAGTCCACTTCATCAGACATAAGTGTCTTTAAAATTTAAATTTTTCCAAGTGTTCCTTAATATTTTTCATACCACTTGGATCTTCAGTAGTTGACAAAGTATCATCTGAAAACAAATTAATCTTTTTTTCCTTATGCACTGTTCCTTTTATAGCCTCATTGTCTCTAACTACATTTTCAAGCAATTCTACCATCGATGTAAATAAAACTGGAGATAAAAAGCATCCTTGGCTGTTATCACAGAAGTTTATATGAGCCTAACATTTGGCAGATCAAAAATGAACCAAATGGTGTAAAATAAGGGACACTTTGACTATTAAGTTTTGATAGAGCACTTGTACCCAACGTGGCGCTCAAAAAGAATGGGTCAGTGCAGACGACTGCCTTCCTACGTTGAATGAACATGTGGCATAAGCTGTACCCACTATTGTTACCATTCAGTTTTGACATTTTCACCACTTGCCACTATGTTATCTTGAAAAAATATTTGCTTGACGTTCTTTGGAAAAAGTTGGAAAGAGTCGTGCATGAATGCAGATGTACAGCTCAGGGGTTCAATTAATACAGTACTTCATTATAGTCACAAAGGTAATATGTCCAGATAGTACAACACCTATGGCCCTGAGCTTTCACAGGTCATCCTTGCACTTTCTAGTAAAATAATTCCAAACAATTTATTTTCCCTTTGTAATACAATATTCCATTTGCTGTAGTATTTTAGCAACTTTTTTAAAAATTGAAGGACTCTTCTGGCTAGGGCAAATACAGCACCCTTTATCTGTGCTATGTACACTGACATTTCCCTTGGTGTTCAAACATTTCCCCGGTTATCTTGCTTAATATGTTTTTCCCTCAGAACATCCTGAACTTTGCAATTCTTCCCAAAACCATTTGTTTTTCGTTTTACTTTCTACTGGGGTGCATCTTAGCACTGATGTGCTTCCCAGGAAATTCAGGCTTTTTTCTTCAGAATTTTAGTATTTTCAGTTAAATTTCCTGTGCATGGAACTTAATGAGCAGTTATGGAAGCTTGTTGGATGCTAGTTAAGCACAAGTACAGGTTAAGCAGGTCCTGAAAATAGAGAAACTGTATCAGCAACTTGTTGAACTTCTACCAGCAAATAAGAGAGAGAGAGAAAAAAAACAGAGGCATACATGCTCTGCATCGAAGAGTCCTGTCTAATTTCCCATGAGTTCTAATGAAATTAGTTTCCTGCTGAGCTTGTTTTCAGTGTCAGGTTCCACCAGCATGACTGAGGATTGCTTACACTAGTTTTGTCATTATGAGACCAGTGATTTCCATGAAGACAACCTACCTTCTGATAGCACAGGCAGTGCAATCCACAGTGCACATTTCTTCTCAACAAATGCTCAGCAGGCTACCAGATCGCAAGGGAGTAGAGAAGCTATTACTCCACGTTCCTTCAGCAATTAAGATGAAATTGTGCTGGCTTGTGTTTGCTCTGGACAAGAAAAACAATGGGTGCCAAATCTGTTTCAAACTTTTAATAAGACAGGAAAAGAAATCCAAGTAGGAAATGTTTTGGTATAATATACCAGCTTCCATCACAAAGTTTGCCTTATGAGTAAGTATGAGTTCCCAAGCAGACATTAAGTTTGCTTTCTAAGGGTTTTGGGAAGTGGGTCAGACAGCCTTTTTGTTTTTACAGCAGCCACACTCAGTTGCTCCCAACTTGTGTTTTTTTCCCCTCTCCAAGCAGGGAGTTCAACTTTTTCAGCACACTCCCATATTTATTTATTTATTATTTGTATTCATCCACCGCCCTCCTCACTGAGTTGACCCAGGGCGGCTCACAACTCACAAAGTATAAAACTGCAAGATCAAAATTTAAAATCTAAAAAGTTTAAAAACACCAAATTACTACATCTTGAGGGAGGGAGGGAGGGGCTTAAATCATCCAGCTGGCTGGGGTCACTATACCTCCCGCACCCCATACCTGCCCTGCCAGACATGTTTTTAAATTCTTCCTAAAGGGCAGCAACTCCGTCTGGAGCTGCAGCTCAGTTGGCAGGAGGTTCCACAAGGGCCGGAGCGGACACGGAGAAGGCCCTCCTCCTAGTGCCAGAGAGATGTGGCAAAACAAGTGAACTCAAATAGCAGAATTGAAATAATTTCACTTCCCTTGCATCTTCTCAGAGGATGAGGGGAGGTGTTCAATTTACCCATATTGTGAAGTGGTTCACCAAAATGGGAAAAGGTCATTTGTGCTATTTTGACTGTGGGTGTGGGCGAAAGGTCATTTAGCTCCTTCCCTGCCCTCAAGCAACCTCAAAAATGGTAATCCCAGATCACCACACAAGGACCTTAATATAATCCAGAACACCCAGTTTTAGTTTGAAATATTGGTGAAATGAACACAGTTTTGCAGTATATTGGCTGAAATCCTGTCTGCACAACTGCACCCACATAAAGCTGATGACATAAACGGGGAAATTTCTGAAGTTAAAAACTTCCTACTTCTGGTCCATAGCTTCCAAAGCTCCCATGGATTTCCTTTCATTGTATGGAAGTTATGGGAAATGCAGGATAAAATGAGTATGTCCTTAATTTAGTGCGCACATGCATGCGCACATGTGCGCATGCGCGCGCGCACGCACACACGCGCACACACACACACAACTTTTTGGCTGGTAATATCCCAGTGATAGTGATTTTCGATAATTAAAGACTTTATTCTCCTGTCTTTTGATTCACGTGGATTCCAAATGATGAAAAATGTTATTCAGCAGCCATGGGATCTGGAACAGAAGTACATAAGTTCCATAAAATTGTCTCTGCTGATGATCATCAGCCTTGCATGGGTGCAGTTGCATGATTAGGAGTTCAGCCATGAATTTATTTCATGTTTCTTATACTGTGTGAGTGGGAGGGTGTGGTTTTTAAAAAAAACAAAAAAAACAGGATGATTATAACTTCAAGAGTACTCAATCTGCATGATCGGTCGCCATAATGACTGGGATATTCTGAGAGATGTAAATCCCAAAAAGTCCCTATATCTTGTTCTTGTTGCTATCTGAAGATGGCTTGCAATTTTATGAGTCAACCTGTAAGCAACTAGGGAAACTTTGCTATATTATTAAGTTTGCCTCAACTCCTATAAATCCCAGTTTTAGCATTGCTTAATGAATGCCATCTGCCAATTATGTAGTTGTTTTCTAAGTTTAATAGAACAGTTGAAAACATGGTGCCGTTTGGACAGAATCCTCTTAGTTACTTTCCCAGTGTTATCCCGGTGTGACTTGGTTCCTTTGCATGACTTTGTGTGCAACAGGAGATGCTTGCGTTGATCTCTTGTGGTTATTCACTATTGAAAGTTATACCAGTCAGGTTGTTTGGGCATAAATTTGCAACAGGATTCATATAACATCAAGTAAAAAGTTAAAATATCTAGTAATTCATCTTAAAAGACCGGCATAACAATAATTCTTTCCACAGGAAAACCTGTAAGCAGTATGGCATCACTGTAGTCCCAATCGCAGAATGATTGCATTGATTATTCTCAGGGCAGCATGCTTATGTGTTCATTCTGGCAGTACTGCCAAGATGTGCTTGTATCTTATGTGTGAATAAGCTATTACGAGTTCTAGGAACACTGTTTTGTACCTTGCAGCCCTCCTCAGAGTAAGACATTTGTTTTCAAGTCAGTTTTAAATGGTTAAGTCATATTTTAGGTCAATGGTCTGTTTTCACAGTGAGTTGGAGAATGACTTAAGTGCCCACTTTCTCTTTGTGACCCTGCTGACTCCAAGTAAGATTTACAGTGCTTCTGGATTCCACCCAATATATTTGCGATGGCTCAGAGCAAAGCCCATCAAAGTGCATACAACAGAAAAGCTAGAGAGTCCAATGATACTTAAAAACTAGAAAGTTTTATTTCGCACAGCATTTAACTGTAGCACATAGCTTAGATAAAAAATATAGTGTAGTTCAGTGATGGCGAACCTATGGCATGCGTGCCACAGGTGGCACTTGGAGCCCTCTCTGTCGGCACCCATGCAGTCACCCCAGCACAGAGTTTGCTCCATCCCTCTGCCCAGCAGCCCAATGGGATTGATTCTTCCCTCCCCCAGCACAATCACCCCAGTAGCCCAATGGAAATGTTTCCTTGCTCCCCTGTTCTGTTGACACTTTGTGATAAATAAGTTGGTTTTGGGTTGCAGTTTGGGCACTCAGTCTGTATACCAGCCATCACTGGTATAGTTTATATGAACATGGAAAGATGGGATGGTGAAGTGTTACTGAAACAAACTGCAAAAGACAATCATAAGAAAAACAGAAAAGACTGTATCTATGGTTGGCCGTCTACAGTTCTATAGGGGCTGCAGTGGCTCATTGGTTATGAAGCTCACCTTGTTAGCTGGAAGGCTGGTAAGTCAGTAGTTTGAGACCCAGGTCCTGCATGACGTATTGAGCACCCGTCTCTGTCCCACCTCTTGGGGACATGAAAGGAATCTCATTTGGGCATTCCCTGAGTGGAGTTTCTTCCTCAAAAATCCTTTCAACCCAGAATAATTGCTGACATAAAAATTATTATTATAGATCTATCACATTTCATCATGTAAATGGAGTCACAATTCTAGCTAGTTTTTAAAGTGTCCCAAGATCTTCTGTTGTTTCTAACACAGCTACCCCTTTAGAATTGCAACCAAGATAGAATTATATGAACCATGTGGGATGTCTCTTGTGCTTTTGTTCACTTGCTTGGAAACAGTGTCACACTCATTTCCAGCCTTGACTTCATGCACACCTTTTCATCTGAGTTAATGTTTCATATTTATTTTTATTTCTTTCCATTAATCTCTTCCTCTTCAGGTGCAATCTAGCTCCCGTGGTGGAGTTTGCTGCCGATGTGGGGACTAAATCTGATTTTATTACCATGAACCCATCAGTTGTACAAAGAGCATTTGGAGGCTTTCGGAATGAGAGTGACAGAGAAAAATTTGTGCATAGACTGTCCATGCTGAATGACAGTGTCCTTTGGATCCCTGCTTTCATGGTCAAAGGAGGAGAGAAGCATGTGGAGTGGGTTAATACATTAATCCTTAAGAATAAATTGAAAGTGCGAACTGCCTATCCATCACTGAGACTTATTCATGCTGTCAGAGGGTAAGTGTCTGGAAAAGACTGGTCTGTCCTTGGCACAACAGAACTCATAACTAAAATTTCCACTTGACAGAAAGAATAGCTCTAAAAGGTTTATGATTATTCTGTTCTAGCCATAATGGATAATACTTTTGATAAAGTCACATTTCTTTGGTAGAAAATGTTTCCCACTCACCAAGACCATTCACTGGGAATGATTTTATTTGGTGACACCCCCACCCACCCATTTATTCACAAAAGGATGTGAAAGCTTGATGAAGAATTATTTGAAACCCTTCTGACTGGAATAAAGCTGATTTCCCCATAATATTAAATGTTTTGATGTAAGTCCAATGTGAAAGTTTTGATTCTGTCCTTTAAGCTCTATGCCTTGTTTGTTATGATGAAGCAGGCTTTTTCATATCCATGATTTTCCCACTCTGCAACCAGGAAAATAATTACTGAGATTCAGCCAGTTTAGCATAGCAGACATTCAGTGATGGGATGTAACAGGTTCTCACCAGTTCTCCAGAACCGGTAGTAATTTTTCCTAGTGTCCCAGAGAACCTGTAGTAGCTTTAGGGGGGAACACCTTCGGGGCTTACCTTTTCACTGGTTCCCCCACTGCGCATGCATGCCAAGCACTTGGTGTGCATGCACGCCTAGTGTTTGGCACATATGCACGGCCTCCTTGCTGTCCTCCCAAACGGGGAGGAGAAAGAGAAGCTGCTAGCCTGAAGCTCCCTATAGCCTGAAGCTTCCTATTTTTATTATTTTGTATTTTTTTCTTTGGCCCCGCCCATGACATGACATCATGATGTTAGCTCCTCCCACACTGTGATGACATCACGGTGGGGTAGTAAAAATTTTGACATCCCACCACTGCAGACATTAGATACCTTCTGTGACTTCTTCCCCCCAGTTATTCTTGGTATCTCTTCTTTGAGTCTTCTCAAAGTGTCCATACTAATTTAGGTAAAATGGACATAATAATGGAAGCTGTTATTCTGACTGTCTTGTGTCTATCTGCTTTTTGAGGTAGAAATGCTGTTTCCTCTGTTTTGGCATCAAAAATCATGCTCACTCTACCACAGAAGTCAAATCATTTGTCTGTTTTGATGTGTTAAGTCCTCCTGGAAATATTCCTTTCTAAGATTCTGTCCTGCATTGCAGTTTTGTTTCTTTTCCTGCTTTTTCTCCTTGTAATGGTTTGATGTTATAATATTTTTCTTTCTAGAAATTATAATTTATCAAAGAGCATGTAATCTTGACCTTTGCTTGTTTATTAAATATGACACTTCCCAGTAGACTGAAAATAGTTTATAATATTACTGTATTTCCACATTGGCTATATTGGTAGCAAGATTGGTCCAACATTGAGACTGCCTAGAGTAGGCCCACTGAACTGAAAGAGAATGGAAAATAGTGGTGACTACCAAATCCTATCTATTTAGCAACTGTTCTTTATTGTTTTTTGTGCTTTTTGCTATTTCATATAATTAGTACCCACGAGGAAAATACAAAAATAAAGAAATGGAAGACATAAAATCAATTGAGGAGATAATTAAAATCCCTGGGGTGGAGGGAATGTGTCTTACCTCTGTGACACAAAATATGTGGCCTTCTAAGGAAGGCACCCCATAGTGAGTGTGCTATTATTGATAAAGCCCTTTTGTCTTGTTGCTCGCCATGGTTTTTACCTCAAAGCAAGCAGACTGACATTGGAAGAGACGATTCAGGTCTGAAAGCATAAGTAAATCATGCTGAAATATCCCAGAAAATAGAGATGCAGTTGTTAATTAGTGTGCAATGTGGATATATTAATGAGAACAGTATACATTATCATGCAAAGTTTCTTGCATACATCAGGAAGCATATACAGTGGTACCTCGCTTAAAGAGCATAATGTGTTCCACGGGATTGCTCTTTAAGCAAGTTTGCTCTTTAAGCGAAAGACCATTGTAAGTGACCAATTGTGACTTCTGGTGGGGTGTTTGTGAACCCCGATTTAGTTGTTAAGCAAGTTTTTGGCTGGTTTTAGTTGTTAAGCGAGACGACCATTCTCAGAAAATTCTGCTCTTTAACCGTGTTAGTCTCTAAGCAAATGTGCTCTTTATGCGAGGTTTTACTGTACATAAAATGCATATGAATGGATATAAATTGTTGAAAGCAAAAAAAAAAAGAGAGAGAGACTGATGCAGAAACTAGACAAACTTATTTTAAGTCTGAAAAAGATGAAATGCAAAAATTGACAGATTTCTCTATACATACCCAGAATAAAACAGGACAGTATTTTATGCATGAACCTGGCTTTATGAGTTAACTCTTTAGTTGCTGTGTTTTGCATGATCTGAAGCTTCCTAATTGACTTTCAAGAGTAGTTCCATATGTTATGCATTGTAATAATACAAGGAAGAATTAATCAGAGTATCATTGCCTAATTGTCCCTATTTATAAGCAGGTAGGTGAAATAGGTACAGTTGATCAAAGGCACTTCATGCCAGCAAGGCCATACTGGCCTTTCATTTTAAAAATAAACTGGATATAGGAAAAATCCCAAGTGGCACTCCTCAAAGTAGAATGTAACTGCATCCAAAGTTGGCAACCACACTGGAAGTCACCATTCAAGAGGTACTGTGTCATATTCTCACTGCTTCTTAGTATCGACCTGAAGTGATGCTATAAGGGATTTGGAGTGAGATGTCGTCAGTGAGTTGATAACACACCTGCTCATTATCCCTTTCTGAATACAGGCACTATCGCAATTCTTTCAGAGTCTTCTAGGCTTCAGGTAACAAGTAGAAACACCATTGAGTTATTGTCACATCACTCCAGATTCTTGTTGGCACCTCTCCAAGAGCTCAATAAAGACTTCAAAGAGCACGAAAAGTCAAGATGGAACCCAGAAGATCCATGTAGCAAAGTTGGATGCTTTTGAAAACAATGTATCCATCAGTCATTTTTCAAAGATTTTAAAAGTAATTTGAAAGAGTTTAAATATATTGCACAAACAGTTGGGAATCAAATGAGTAGCCTCATTAAAAATTGACCCACTCTAGTAAATGCTTTCAGTAAAAAAAACTTCCTAGACAGAAGCCAAGCATATCTTTGCGCTGTGCAATCTTTCTCATTATCTTCTCCTGCTTATTATTGCAAAAAGAATGGAAAAATCATTTTCTCTTTGAAAGTACTCTGATTCTTTCTACTGTCAGAAAATGTTTGGCTATGTTTGCTTCAGATTTATGTCTGAGTAAATGCTGTGTTACAAAGCAGAGACCAGAGATAAAATTTCAAAATCTTTTCTTTCAATTGTTTTCTTGCTGAATTAAATGTTCATGTCCTTTCATGTTCTTCTCTTGCAGTAGTTTAAAAGAACTGGAAGTATAATCCAGATATCCAATTTTAAAAGGCTTGGACTTTTCCCCAGATATATCTTTTGAACTTTGTCCTAGTGATTAAGTTCCACTTTCACCATCCATCTCAGAACAGAAAAATGGTTATACCTTACACAGCAATATTCATGTTCTTTCTCCTCTGGTGCCTGTACATTTGCTAGCAACATTTGGCTTCCTGAATAAACTCCTTTGCTTTTCCTGGTATTGTTGATTGCTCCTTTAAATGGTGCAACACCACAGCTAGATACATAGGTAAACATTTGGCACCTTTTTTGTGTTAGGGTTCCTGTTATCATCAAGCACGTGAAAAACAGAAATGAAACTAGTGCAGTAAATGGGAGTTTTGTTTCAATTTCTGCATCTTGCTTTACATAGTTTTGAGGGCAACACATTGACTTTCTGTGCATGTGCACTAAGTGGTAGCCATTTTGGTTCCAATTTTTTTTAAAAATTGGGCTGCCGGTGAGGCATCCAAACCGAACACCTCAAAAAAAAATTCCCGGGTGGGTCCCCCCCCGGAGAATCACCCAGGATTGTTACTACCGGTTCAGGTGAAACCGGTATGAACCGGCAACAGCCCACCACTGCTCATAGGACAAGTGAGTTTACAAGTCCCAGGATTAATGTTTTCTAGCTTGCATTTTAAGCTATCTAGCACAAGTGCTGGTTTCCTTCTCTGGCTAATGCCTTCCATGTATCTCCACACCTACCCAAGCCTTTGTCAGGCAAGAATCATGATGTTCAGTCATTCAGCTCACAAGCTTCCAGCATACTGGATATTCAAGCAATTTCCATGCCATATGACTGAATCCATTAGTCCCATATACAGTAGATCCATAGAAGGCAGTGAAACTTAGCTATGACTGGCAAATCATATTTCAATGGATTTGTTACAGATACAACTGGATAGAACTGACAATGTGCTGACTAATCCACTGCGCTGACTTTGAATTTCTTGTGAAATTGTTTGGAGCTTTTTTCATATTTAGAAGAATATAAATGCAAATAATTAGATATTTCACAGCTTACGTCTCAAGGAAGAAAATGCAGGGGGTGTTTGGTCGTAAAAACTGTCTTACTGGTTTTAAAAGTACAGTAATACCTCGGATAACACTAAGACTTGGTTCCACAAGTCTTGGTGTTATCCGATTTTTAGTGTTATCTGATGCATGTTAAAATGCTATGGGATGGATCGGATAATGTTAAAGCTCCATAGAGATACATTGTAACCACACAGGCTTTAGCGGTTGTTATCCGATTCATCCCATAGGACCTTAACGTTATTTGATCCAATTCTCCTCCCCAGATTACTTAATGTTATGCGATTTTAGCATTATCCGAGGTAAATGTTATCCGAGGTATTACTGTATTCAGCTTAACTAGAACATTATTCCCTTTCCTTGTAACAGCCTTGTTTTCTGAATGAATTCATTTAAATAATGAATCATCATAATTGATTCCATAGCTGATCGTAATCACTGGTATCAATTATCGTTAATGGCTTGGACAAGTAGAATGTGTCCATTCATGGAAACTTTTATATATGGCCAAGATTTCTGGGAGCTACAGAACATCTGAAGGGGGCAAGATTGGGAATGACTGTTCTCCTTCGTGTTGTTTGGGGATGCACACTGATGGGTTCTGCGCCTGCGCTGAATCCGGAGCGGAGCTGGAAAGCTGATTGGATAAAGAGTTTTGAATGTGGGACCACCCACCATGCCCAACCCCTTTAGGCGCCATTTCGCGCTCTCCCCTCAGTTTGCTTTTTTCCGCTGCGCAAGCAGGAGCCTGGAAAAAAAGCTGTGAGTACTTTACTGAGATTGTCTCAGAATCTTCCAATTTTTCCTACCTTACAATTTTTCTCGGACTAGGGGACTTGTTCCCTTGGTCCTCGTGTGGCTGGGGCTCGCCCTCAGCTGCCGGTAAAAAAAAAAAACAAAAAAAAAAAACCAAAAACCAACATCTCGTGTCGGGGCCTCCCAGCCGGGATAATTTTTTCTCTTCGGCCATCTACTTCGGTGGATGGCCTCAGCGGCAGCGTTCAAGCAGTGTCCGTCCTGCAAGAGAAAGTTCCCTAGCTTGGACGGGCACGTGCGTTGTCTTCGCTGCCTCGGGGAGAGTCACCAGGTCCAGACCTGCGAAGTCTGTCGCGGCTTCTCGAAGGCCGCCATCAAGAACCGCCAGTACCGCCTTCAAGCCTACCTCATGGAGGCCGCACTGGCACCACCGGCTCCCCCAGCTCCAGAGCAGCCCGCTTCCACGTCTGCTCCTTCAACCTCCGCTTCTTCTTCCAGGCCTTCGGCCTCTGAACTGTTCAGGCGGAAGAAGGAGCAGGAGAAGAGGAAGAAGGACAAAAAAGAAAAAAAGAAGCGCCGTAGCTCTTCGTCTTCTCTTCCTCCGACCCCGGCACCGGCTCACCCTTCGCCGCCACGCTCCCTAGCATCCGCCCCGGTCGCAGCTCCACCTACGCCGGGTAGGATGTCGACCGAGGCCCGGGACGCCACGCCGGAGAGGGCCCACAGCCCTCCACCGCCACCGGAGACTCCTCCACCTGTACCACCGCACAGGTCTTCCTCCCTCCGCAGCCCTTCCGTGGTTCCTGGTCCGGCTACCGAACCGCCGCCCCAGTTGAGCCTCATCGCCCCGTACATCGAGGCGATGGTGCGGAAACTGCACGCCGAGCTCCAGGGCCCGCAGACGACACCGTGGGAGCGCCCTCTGCCCTCACCACCAGCCACGGAGGCACCACCGCTCCGTGAGGAGGGCTCCGCACCGAAGCGGCAGAGGGTGGAACAGGCGCGGTCGGAGGCCTCTCTCCCTCCGTACCAGCTGCCTTTGCCGGGGAGCGATCCGAGATCCGCCAGGCCGTACTGGTCGGACTCGGACCCCGAGGTCTACCTGCCACCGCCCAGCGTCTCGGAGCGGTCAGGAGACTCCGATTCGTTGGATCAGGAGGAGGAGCAGCATCAGCCACCGCCGGTTGCGGTCGACAAGTCCCCGGACGACAACATCGGCGCCGTCCACGGGTCCCAGCCGGAGGATCTGAAGACCTACACCGGACTGATCACCCGTCTCGGATCCACCCTTGGGATTCGGGCGGAGGCTCCCCTGGACGACTGTGAGGATGTCGTCTGCGGCTTGGCCGACCGCAAGGAGTTGGTCCCCGTCCGCCTCGGACTGCTCCCTAAGATTGCTAAAGCGGCCAAGGAGGTGTGGAAGAAGCCGGTTTCTTCTCACTCCGTATCCAACAGAGTGGACTCTATGTACAGACTGCTGGACGATTCCAACTTTCTGCACATTCACCCGGCACCGAACTCCCGAGTGGTCAAGGGCTCCCAACACCGGACGCCGATCAGCAGCACTCCCATCCCGTCGACCCAGGAAGGGAAGAAGCTGGACGCACTGGGCAGGAGGTTCTACGCCAATGCCTCCTTGTCCTTCCGTGCGTCCAACTACGCGACGGCCATGGGAGGCTACCAGTGTCGACTCTGGGAGCAAGCGGAGTCGTTCAAGTCACTGCTGCCACCTGATCGACAAGCGGACTTTGAAAAACTCTGCATGGAGGGCAACCACCTCGCCCTCCAGCAAATCCGCACCGGCCGCCACGTCACCGAGTCGGAGGCGAAGAACTTGGCCTCCGCCATCCAGCTCCGTCGCCACGCCTGGCTCCGTTCGGCTAACCTGCAGGACGATGTCAAGCGGCTCGTGGAGGAGCTTCCCTTCGATGGCGAGGGCCTCTTCGCCAAGGAGACCGACACCTCCTTGGGAGAGCTGAAAGGGGACTACGCCACGATAAAACAGCTCCGCCCTCCACACCGTGGGTCCGGCCGTTACCATCAGGACCAGCCGTCGACGTCTCAGGCGGGCCCATCCTATCAACCTCGCCCGCCACAGAGGCAAGGGGACTACTCCCGGTACCAGCCCTACCGGCAGCGCCAACAACCCAACCGTCCACGCTACCAGCAGCGGCCTCAGACTGGCAAGCGTACGGAACGGAAGGGCAAACAACGTGTTTGACTCTTCCGTGACCGAGACTCTACCCTACCGCCCCCTATCCGACTACCTATTGGCGTGGTCTGCCATCACCACAGACCGATGGGTTTTAACCATCTTAGACTCTGGCTACGCGATCGAGTTCGAGAGATGCCCTACTGTCGGACGGATCCGCATCACCGATCCATCCCCACCGCTCCAGGAGGAACTAACAGCTCTCCTAGAGAAGGGCGCCATAGAGCCGGTCGCAGCGTCGGAGTCTCACGAAGGGTTCTTCTCCCGATACTTCCTTGTGGACAAAAAAGACGGGGGGGCACGTCCCATCCTGGACCTCCGTCTTCTCAACAAGCATATCGACGCGAGGAAGTTCCGGATGGTAACTCTTCACTCCATCCTCCCGCTGATCAACCACGGGGACTGGTTCACCGTCATCGACCTGAAGGACGCCTACTTTCACGTGTCCATCAGGAGGGAACATCGTCGTTTCCTCCGATTCCAGGTGGGCGGCAACATCTACCAGTACACATGCCTACCCTTCGGCCTCTCCACCGCTCCGAGGGTATTCACGAAGTGCATGGCACCGGTGGCTGCTCATCTGCGACTGCAAGGCGTCCAAGTGTTCCCGTACATAGACGACTGGTTGATCTGCTCCCCAACCCAACAAAAAGCCAAAGACGACGTTGCACATTGCCTCGCCCTTATGCAGAGCCTCGGTCTGCGGGTCAACTTCAAGAAATCCCAGTTGACCCCCACTCAACGAATAGAATACATCGGAGCCGTTCTAGACTCTTTGGCTCGAAGAGCCTACGCTCCAACCAAACGTCTGCTCGACATCCGCACAGTGGTGGCACGGATCCAGGGCAGACGTCGGGTCCGTGCGAGGGACGCCCTCCGTTTGCTAGGACTCATGGCGTCGACCACGGCGGTGGTCTCGCACGCCAAACTCAAGATGCGCTCGCTCCAGTCGTGGTTCCTCTCCTCCTTCGACGGCACCCACGACAACCTCGGGAAGTGGCTCACACCGACTCCCGAACTCCGAGACCAGTTAAACTGGTGGACAATGGACCAGAATGTGACCGCGGGGAGACTCTTCACCCTTCCCGCACCGTCCATCCAAGTCACCACCGACGCGAGCACCCACGGATGGGGTGCGTGCTGCCGCGGACTACGGATTCACGGCATATGGACGCCCGAGGAAGCCGACCACCATATCAACTTCCTCGAGCTGCTAGCGGTGTGGAAGGCGATGAGGTCCTTCAGACCGTCGATCGCGGGCAGTGTGGTGCAGATCGCCTCGGACAACACCACGACACTAGCCTATCTCAACCGGCAAGGAGGGACCAAGTCTCTCTCCCTCCTCTACCTGACCGTCCAGATGTGGGAGTGGTGCCTGAAGGTACACGTGTTCCCCATAGGTGTCCACATCCAGGGCACCCTGAACTCCGATGCAGACTCCCTGAGCCGCAAAGGGACGGCAATGCATGAGTGGGAACTGGACGAATCGGTGTTCGACCGCCTGTGCCGACGGTGGGGCACACCGACCCTAGACGTCTTCGCGTCACAGGCCAACTCCAAGTGCCGCCGTTACTGCTCCCGAGCGGGGATCGGCCACGGATCGGAGGGCGATGCCTTCATGGTGCCGTGGCACCAGGAACTGCTGTACATGTTTCCACCGATCCCTCTCATCCAACGGGTCCTGATACGGATCCGTGCGGAGAACGCCTGGACGATCCTAGTTGCCCCGTCCTGGCCGCGCCAGCCGTGGTTCCCACTACTCCAAACCCTGGCTTGCGATCGTCTCCGCCTACCCACCGATCCGAATCTCCTCCGCATGGAAGACGGTCGGATCCTTCACTCGGATCTGCCGAGCCTACACCTGACGGCCTGGCTTATCCGCCCAACATAACACGGATCCTTGATCTGTCCAGGAAACCTTCCACACGGAAGTCCTACGATGCCAAGTACCGTCGCTTCACTGACTTCCTAGCATCCAGCGACCGCACCGTGGACTCCGCATCCCTGCAGGACGTCATGTCTTACCTCCTGCACCTAGCCGAGTTGGGATCCGCACATTCATCATTGAAGGTCCACCTAGCTGCTGTGGTCGCCAAGGCCCCACCTTCTTCAGTATTGTCCTCCGCCTTCAGAGACAAAACTGTTAAAAGGTTCCTTCAAGGGCTACGCAACGCCTATCCTCCAGTGAAGATACCACCCCCTCAGTGGTCCCTCACTACAGTGCTCACCGCACTCACGAAGGCACCTTTTGAACCCATGGCTTCGGTGGACATTAAGTTTGTCTCTTACAAGACTGCCTTCCTTGTAGCTATCACTTCTGCCCGACGGGCAGGGGAGCTGGCAGCCCTTCGGTCTGACCCTCCTTTTCTCAAGTTCTACCCCGACAGGGCAGTGTTGCACCCAGATCTGACATTCCTGCCCAAGGTCCTGACTGAATTTCACCTGGCCCAAGCCATCACGCTTCCAGCATTCTTCCTGAATCCCTCGTCTCCACAAGAGAGAGTGTGGCACTCGTTGGATGTCAGGAGGGCCTTGCTGTTTTACACCCAGAGGACTGCGTCCTTCAGGAGAGCAAAACAACTGTTTGTGGCTTATGGTGGCAAGACTAAGGGACAGCCTCTGTCTGCCCAGAGACTATCTAAATGGATCTCAGGTACCATTTACCTGGCCTATCAGATGTCATCCCTGCCACCTCCGCCTCATGTCCGGGCTCACTCCACCAGGACACTGGCTTCCTCCACTGCATTCCTAGAGGGCATCCCGATGGAGGATATCTGCAAGGCTGCTACTTGGTCCAGGTCCTCCACCTTCATCACCCACTACCGGGTTGACACAAGGTCCGCCCCTGATGTCAGACGGGGCAGGTCCATCCTGACGGCTGGTCTCCGATCTTCTTCGTTGATGACCGCCCATCCATGATGACATCGCGCTCTCCTGCATCTCAGGACGCCGGCTGCCCACCATCCAAGTAAGTGAGCTTGTTAGTCACCCATCAGTGTGCATCCCCAAACAACACGAAGGAGAAGGACAGGTTTCACTTACCAGTAACTGTCGTTCTCCGAGTATGTTGTTTGGGGATTCACACAACCCAACCCTGCCTCCCCTCAGGGCTGCCGGCCTGAGATGGCCTTATGCTTAGCGGGCAGCTTTAATATCAAACTGAGGGGAGAGCGCGAAATGGCGCCTAAAGGGGTTGGGCATGGTGGGCGGTCCCACATTCAAAACTCTTTATCCAATCAGCTTTCCAGCTCCGCTCCGGATTCAGCGCAGGCGCAGAACCCATCAGTGTGAATCCCCAAACAACATACTCGGAGAACGACAGTTACTGGTAAGTGAAACCTGTCCTTCTATGAGAACCCTCAACCAGGTCTGTGCCATGGACTGTCACACACTTTTCCTTTTTTCCGTGTGCAGACGAAAAATGAGCTGGGCTGTTTGTTGGGATGTGCTCCCACCCTGTCTGACAGATCTGCTACCCCTTAGCAGTGGAAATTTTAAATTATATGGCCAGGGAATAGAATAGCTCTTTATGCATTGTTCTGAAAGAGGAAGTTCATCAGTATTAATACTGATCATTCCTCAGGCAGAAAGACAGTACATCTCACCCAAAGAGGAAGATGATGGTGCATGACTTATAAGTCTGTTTAGCCTGTTGTTCAGAAAGGAACTATTGATGGCCAGTTTTAAGGCCCTTCATCTCAACTCCTAATAGTTCTTAATCTTTAAGGGCAGTTGCATGGTACAGTCTTTCAAATGGACTGTTCTCTGTAAATCAGGACACATATCTGCCTTACTACTTTTAAAGCAATGTTACACAGCTCCATTACATTGAGAGGTTACACCTCCCCTTTTAGCAAAAGAAGAGAATGTGTCTGCGACTGTATATGTAAGTGAGATAAAGTGTATGTGTGAGAAAGAGGAAAGAGATTTGAATTGAGAGTTCCCCCTAGAATATAATGCCTAAAGAAGCCAGTTTTCTGTTCTATTATGAACAGAAGTTCTGTTGGTGAGTTTCAAATAGTGTGGTGGTTATCTCACCAGGAGACATTACCTCATCCAGAACCAGAGATAAGAGCAGAAGAAGCTCATGGAAGCTCCTTTGAGTGTCACTCAAACTTTCAGGGAGTGTCCTATATTCTAGCCACAAGCCACTTACGGCTAGGACTGTCACCCTTTAGCCTAATGTTGAGTGGTCTGATGTGCGCACAACCATCTGACAGACCATCTGGCTCCAGCCTACAAGTTGAGGGAGGCAAAAGGGAGGGCAGGATTCCTAAGTCTCAAGCCAGTCACACCGGACTGGCATAGTTGGGTGAGAAGAGGATGACTGTTAGTAAACAGGTGTAGAAGACTGATCTCACAGGAATAAGGAAGGCAGGGAAGTCCATCGTCACTTACTATGGAAAAGGGAAGTACAGTACTGTATTTGGGAAGATGCAGGCAAAGGCTGGGTCCCTGTCTTTTGCATGGCTGTAGAGGCAAAAGAAGAAGAAACACTGGGCTCTCTCTTCTCACCCACTCTTTCTAATTAAAGCAGACAAGAGAAGCCCAGCATCACATTTGCCCACATCATCACCCACACCTACATTGCCATGATAATGAAGAGACATGTGTGAAGAGGTGTACCAAGAGAGAAGCTGGAAAAGAAGGAGCCACCAAGCCTGGGTCCTGCCATGTGTCTGTATGAGCCTTCCCTACCTGTACAAGCTCACATTACCACCTGCCTCCCAGGACAGGGACTCAGTCCTCCAGTGAGGTTAATTGGGACCTCAGACTGGCAGGAGGGGGCTAGTAATTGTATTTCAGCCTTCTGAGACTTTGGGTAAAGGCCTGTGTAAGTCGCTGCTTGGACTTAGTGAAAACTGTTTCAAGCAAAGTAAGTGACCCGTGTAGTTTGTCTTGGGTCAAGATGCTGATGGGACACACACCTGTATATCAACAAAGCACTGGAGTCTTAGAAGGAACCAGCGCTACTGTGTTAGCAGTCAGATGGTAATATTGTCTCTGGGACACCCTGCCAGTACAGTGATCATTAGTAGAAGCAGACAACATCTTTTAGCATCAGTCTCATGCTAAAAATCACAATGTATTGTTGTACACTAATATCTGTGATCTATAACATATAGGAAAGCTCCTTTATTTAAACATTTGCAAACAGTGTTAATCTGATCCATTTTAGCAATGGCATATTGTCTTGTGTTTTATTTAAAATAGGAGCATTTACATAAAGCACCGATTCAGAAACTGTTCTTATAAAAAATAGATGTTTACAATGAGAATGTTAGTCAGCAAAGTTGTAGAGCAGTGATGGCAAACCTTTAGAGACTGAGGGGCCAAACTCAACAGGTGCGGGGTGAACACTGTCCTGGGCAGAGCGAGGAAGCACTCCCATTGGGCTGCTGGGCAAAGAGGTGGGATAAACTCTGTGCTGGGGGAGGAAGCATTCCCATTGGGCTGCTGGCCTGAGAGGCAGGGCAAACTCTGTCCTGGGGCGACAGCACACGTGCCCACAGAGAAGGTTCTGCATGTCCCCTCTAGCATGCATGCCATAGGTTTTCCACCACTGTTGTAGAGGCTCTTATGATGGTATTTAATGCATAAAGGTGAATCCTCTGCCTTTTTTTGACTGCAAAATATTTTTCTTCCGAAGCTCTACCATCATTAGCAGCATCTCCTCAAGTAGCAATCTGTACTCAGATGGGGAGCAAATGAACAGCATGGTTTTATATTTCATCACCTAAGCAAATCCTTTAAACTGTTTCTGAGGAAAGATAATATCTATCTCCAATAGCTAAGGGTCCCTTTGCGCTTTTTTAGCACTCTGTGTTTTATCTTCTGAGGAACTCAGCTGCTCTCTAGTCATTCAGGGGGGAGACAAAAAACCCAAGAATGATTTCTCAGCCTGGAATTATTTTTATATACCATTTTCTTATACGAGTTCCCAATTTTAAAACTGCATGCACACACACAATTAAATTGTTTATTTATTTATACCATACAAATGGCAAAGCTTCTAACTGGGCATATCTCCACGTTCTTTTCTTTATTTCTTTTTGGAGAATAATTATATGGGGTATCAAGAGTATACAGCTGGAGTGTTAAAATTGTCCTTAGCAAATTGGGGAGCCTTTTTCTCCAGATCATTTTGTATTTTCTTCTGTCTCTAGAGTGCTGTGATATGGCTAGGTTGAATTTCTACAGTTTTATCTTGGAAATAACTGAATGTCTTTGTAGATGATGACTAGGCTGTAGGCATGAAACAGTCATTTAGGAAGAGGAAAGCTGAAAAATACGAACCATTTCCTGCTCAGATCATTATCATCTATGAGGTAGTTGTGCACAACACATAAATCCCAGCAGACCTGCTCAGAATTAGCTTTTTTTTTTTTTTACAGACTTCCACTCCAAGACATCTCCCTCCTTGGGGTACACTTATTTTTGACAACTTTATGAACTATCTTTTCCAAGTGGGGGTAATATTCATGGGTCATCTTGCTGTTTGCAGTTGCCCTGTGACTTTTCACAGTGAAAAGAATATGTTTTGATGGAAGCTCTTACCAGTGAAGAGGGAGCAAACCTAATGTTGGATTAGAAGTCAGGATGCCAACCCTGATAGCAGGAGTCTTCTTTAACAAGTTGATAAACAGATACCACTTCGTTGGGAAAATAAACAGCATTCCGTGCACTCCAGTGTCTAGTCATGCCTGCCACATGTCCATTGAAAACGTCTGCAAATGCAGACAGCATTGGCTCTTTGACTATAAACAGAGATGAGTACTGAACCCTAGAGTCGGATATGACTGGCTTTTGAGCAAGGGTGACCTTTACCTAACTCATGAAAAAGTAGAGAACTTGCTGAAAGCCATTAGCTATTGCAAGCCTTTGTTCCTTTCTATCCATCTTGTTGACTTGGGAAGGACTAGGAAGTGCACACAAACACATCATCCCTTGCCTAGTATTTCAAAGCCTTAAAGTACCAAACACCCAGAATTTCCCTTGAGACTCCTTCAAGTTGCAGTCAGTTCTTATTTGAGATAAGCAACTTTCATTTTTTATTCTGTTGTGATTTTTTTTTCAAAGCAGTAGAATCATTTACTGGTTATGTGAGGCTTGATTTCATCAACAATTTATGCTGTTGCACATATATTTCAGGAAACTGTTTTTAAAAAACTCAACTTCATATTTATTTGTTTCCTCAGGATATTCATAAACCACCCTATATTTTGAAAGAGAAATTTCTTTTGCAGTTTTTATGCCCCCTGAAATGTGTCTGAGGCAAAACCATATTCAGAAATCTATGGGAACTCAGTGCTTTCTACTGGCATGTTATTTAAATAATAGATATAGCACATTAGCCATATTTTATAGCCACAGTATATTTTAAGTGACCTCTTTGTTCATCTGTAAGTTATGTACTCTTTTTGTCAGAAAGATCAATAGCTTATTTTTGTAAACTGGTCTGTGGACAAATAAATGTAGCAATTACTGGTTTGTAATATATTGCCATATTTTATTGATTTTTGCGGTGGGGATTCTTTTATCTTTTGTATTAAGAGTTGTCCTTTGGACAGTTGGACATCACATTTCTGCCTTTTGTTTCAAATAGCTTTTTGCTGATTTTCTCTTATACTTTGGGGCCAATTATTGACAAAACAAGTGAGGTAGTCTGTGTGCTGCAGGTTCAAGTTTAACAGTGAGAAGTTAAAATAGCAACTGAAAGGAAAGATTAAAATAATTGGTTTTTATAGCTAAATGTTAGTGCCAGGCAGGTTAATTGTAAAGTAATTTCATTTTCCTGGATGCAAATATAGCTTTGCAATTTGTTGGCAGTTAAGTTTTCAGAAACATGAAAATGCAACTTATATAGAGACATAAAATTAATTGCAATCATGCTTCCTCAAAATTAGGTTTCATTGTTAGGTTCAATGAAAAAAAAAACCACTTCATTTCCATATAGTGCTGTACTTTTATATTTTGTGGTTCATCATGAAAAGACCTGTTAGTGTTATCCAGGGATTTTATGTCTCAGTTTCAAATGTGTGCACTGAGCTTTGCTAGTATTTGCTTACTTATATACCGTCAGTCAATTCTGAGCCTTTTCAGGGTTTTCTAGCTAGAGAATAAACAGAAGTGGTTTACTATTCGTTTCTGCTTGGGGTGTCCTGGGAATGTGCAGCTTACTACACTGCCTTGCTCTTCTGCCAGGAGGGACAGTGGGGAATTGAACTCCTAATCTCTGGCTCCAGAAGCAGATACCTAAAGCACTGAAATTTTTGAAGTGGTAGCCATGTTAGTCTGTGCTTCCTGGCTGTGCCTCTCCCATAAACCTTCCTCAGTTAACACTTAGCAGAAGTGTAATGTCAGAATGTTTATTTTGCAAAAACAGTACCTAACTCCTCAAACTGACTCAGAGATTTACTGCTGTAAATAGTCAAACTGATTATATGTTATTACTGGTTGTAAATAATTCATTGATTTGCATGTCCATCTCTTGAACCAACCAACTCTGCCCAGCTACTCTGGGCCTTTATAACAGATATGTATAAATGTATACCATGCTATCCATTCTTATGTCTGAGAAAATGAAAGCTAACATTAAATTACAGGAGTTAGTCTTTAAGGTGCCACAGCATTTTTTTTGTCTTTTTTGTTTTCTCTCTAAAGCATTGAGCCATCCAGCCAACTTCACTAGTGCTTTCATAATCTGTATTCAGTTTTCCATAGTACAGGATCAAAAGTACAGTTGTACCTCACTTAAAGAGCATAATTTGTTCCACAGGACTGCTCTTTAAGTGAGTTTGCTCTTAAGCAAAACACCATTGTAAGTGACCAATTATGACTACTGGTGAGGGGTTGTGGTTTGTTTGTTTGTTTGTTTGTTTGGCAAACTCCGATTTATTTGTTAAGCGAGTTTTTGGTTGGTTTTATTTGTTAAATGAAGTGAACATTCAGAGAAAATGCTGCTCTTTAAGCGAGGCACTCTTCAAGCGAGGCACTCTTTATGTGAGGTTGGCTGTACTGTAAATGCATTTCCTGTCAAAATAAGCTAAATGCTATATGCTTATTTATGTGCCCAAGTCAAGTAGACTGTATAGAGTATTAGATCTGAAATGTTATAGGTATAATATATAAGTAGGTAGGCTTCAGTACACTAGTCATGTTTTATATATTTTCTGTGCCTTTTTTATCTTTGGGTTAAACTTGGGTGCAGTTAGGTAAAAGTAAAGGTCACCCTTCCTTGAAAGCCAGTCGTATCTGACTCTAGGATTCAATGCTCATCTCTGTTTATAGCCAAAGAGCCTGTGCTATCTGCATTTGCAGATGTTTCCATGGACATGTGGCAGGCATGGTTAGACACTGGAGTGCATGGAATGCTATTTACCTTCCCACCCAATTGGTACCTATTTATCTATTTGCAATTTCTTGCTTTCGGACTGCTAGTTTGGCAGGAGATGGGGCAGAGATTGGAACCCACTCCATTGTGCAGTACTCAGGTATCAAACTCCGACCTTCCAGTCTTCAAGTTCAGCATCTTAAACACTTGAGCCACCACAGTACAGTTAGGAGACCCTCCAAAAAGAGAAGGGAAAAGTTATCTGTTCTTCTTAATATCTATTTTCCTTAGATCCACATTCTGCAAAATAGCTTGCTTTCATTTTGTGATGGTTCTTTGGGAGGCACACAGTTTTAATTTGATCATTACATTCTTCAAGCATGGAGCTTTGAAGGAATTGCATGTTTGGAGGAAATGTGTGATAGAAGCAGCGGTGGGATGTCAATTTTTTTACTACCCCACTGTGATGTCATCAGTGTGGGTAGAGCCAACATCATGACATTGTGGGCGGAGCCAAAGAAAAAATAATAAATAATAATAAAATAAAAATAAGCACACACACACACACACACACACACCTACCTCAACCCACCCACCCACAACACAAGGACAGCAAGGAGGACAGTAAGGAGGCCGTGCATACGCACCAAGCACTGTAGACATGCATGCACATCACGTGCTTGGTACACATGTGCACCAGTGAAAAGGTAAGCCCCGAAGGTGGTTCCCCCCAAAAGCTGCTACCGGTTCTCTGGGCCATTGGGAAAAGTTACTACCGGTTCTGGCGGACTGGTGAGAACCTGTTACATCCCATCACTGGATAGAAGGCATAATATAGCTCTTTACTTTTATCTCAGTTATTAGAGATGAAGGATAAACTTGTGTTTGTAATATTGTATAACTCAGAAAATGACTTGCTCATGCCATTGTTATCTAGATCAAGAATAACATCCTAACCCTGCTCAAATGTGAATGATTTCAGCATGCTATTATCTTCATTCTTCTCAAATGTAACGTCCAAAGCTCTGAGCTAGAGAACTATTAAGTTCTTTAGAGGAGACGACTGGTGCCACATTGATGCTTTACAATCCCAACCACAAACCTGAAATTACTGCTTCAGTACCTAGGAGATTACAATTGTATACAATAATACACAAAGTTGCTACATTGCTGTACATATTTGCCCAGTTCCTGTTTAATTTGTGCTTACTTCTCAGTCGACATATATAAGATTGTGCAGTTCAGGAAGAGATGAAGTGATATTTTTACTTTCATGGCATGTTGGTCTGCAATTTATGTCAATACACATTTCCACTCTTCTACGTGACTTAAAACCATTGTAGTGTGTTGTATAGAGTAATGGATTAGGAACCAGAAGGCCTGGGTGTGACACAAGGTTTGGGGGCTTGGCAAAAATCTTCATTTTTCATGGCAAATACAGGAAAGAGATCATTTGTCTTCCCTTGCTTCTCTTCTGTTTTTAAGATATCCTGTCATATCTAGGCTTGGTTAGTAAATAAATACCTTTCAGTGTTTCCTTTCCATATCACGTTGTGGAATATTTGGTCAGTGATTTTGCTGAAGATCAGACTGTGAAGCTGATTAAGTAGAACAACAATACTCGGCATCCTGTAGTGAAGTTGGCAGTGTAATATTATAAATGACCTTCAAGTTTGCTTTCTAAATAATAAAGAAAAGATCAATGTGATATGTCTCCCATCTTCTAAGTAAAACCTGAAGTGTTTTTGAAAATGTGGCAGAATGGAGTGTGTGTAACAATGCTACTGTCATTGATCTACACTGTACACTGTGGGTGGAAACATGAGTCCTAGGAGGTGTATGTGATTACTGAAGGTACATGTACACACACAAACACACACATGCACACACTCTGGAACTCACTAACAACTGCCATAACCATCATTCTAACAAGCTATTCAAGAGAAGAAACAAGGGGGGGGGAGGTATGTTTTCTTCCCCATTCCACACACTGTTGGACAGTATCCTATCAAGTATCCAGTTGGTATGTCTTGCCAGAATAGCAAGGGGAAGTTGCACTGCTTGTGCAAGCCTTGTGTTGTGCTAGCATGACGGAACCCCCCACCCCCTGTTTGCATGCTATTGGCAAAACAAAAGTCACAGACTACTATGCTAGTGAGAATTTATTATTATTTTTTGCTAGCTGAAGCACAGTAGTATATTGGCCATTGCCTTCACCTTGCAGAAAGCTGACATGGAATTGCACCCATACATAGGATCATTGCCCTGGTGGCTTTGTGCCTATTGTCTGCTATGCTTGAGTGCTTTGATTTGAATTGTAATTGATACTTCCTTTGTTTAAAGGGTTGCCTTTTCTTTTAATGCATTTTTATTCTTTTGGTTGGTAAATGAGGCACCAGTGGGATATGCAAGAGTAAAATCAATAGCTTTTATTTCTGATTAATTGAACCTGTTTAAAGTGTAAGCATCTGTAATGGGTATTTGATATGATAGCCTTGGGGGGAAAAGGATACTTTGCATTACACAGATTGAAGGGGATGTCAGAATTTATTTATTTATTTATTTAACTAACTAACTAACTAACTAACTAACTAAATGACTTTTGGGCCGCTGAATAACAAAAATAGAGAAAGAAATATAGGGTATGAAATTACAATAAAATGACGCACAATGTCATCAGCAACAGATCTTCATCTTCTGTGTCTAGACCAGACGTGAAACTGCCAAAATGAAGCTAGCTTTTGGTGAGTTCATTCTGCACTTCCTTATCTCACAAAACAACTATCAAAGAGGGGGAAACTCAAATTAACTACAACGTTCAAAGCGCTCCTTTCTTCTGTGGTGAAGCTCTATGAGATATAAATGGTTGTGGGTAGAGAGCAAGGGGAGAGTGATTTTTATTCCCTTAAATTTTAAAATGCACGTATTATTTTAAGACTCACAAACAGGCACAGTGGCCAAATGTAGTAAATTGCACTAGAGTAGGTCTGTTGAATCAATGTAGATTTTGTGAAACAATTCCATAAGTTCCATTAATTCAAATGGGCCAATTCTAGTTGCTTGCTATCCTATTTGCAATTAGAGCAGGCCCATTTGAATCAATGGAATTGATGGGGGAGTTGACTCACCGAATCCCTGCTGATTCATGGGCCTACTCTAGTGCTATTGCTATGCTAAACAACAGGGTTTGGGTCAGTGTGATGCAATGGCAAGAACTGTGGGGATGAGTGATGGTAACATGTCATTCTGCAGCTCTCCACCCCTGCCCAAAATCCTGAAGACGTGTACATAGGATTCACAGCTGCTCTGCCATTCAGTCACTGACTGGAGACAAATATTCTTAATTTCATTTTGGTTCCTGAATAATATGTCCTCAGATCGTGCCTTGGTAAGTTCAAGCATTACAGACTGCTCCCTAGATTGTGGACAAAGGTTAATTGGCCTCTCTTCTAACTTAATGTTGTTTTAAATATTTTAAATGTTTATTTAAAACATTAGCATTCTACAATTTGCAGTGGGTCTTATATGATGCTATGTGATCGTTTATTTTAATTTTGTCATGAAGGAATGATTATTGTGCAAAACTGTGAGGAGGGAGAAATAGTGGTAATATTTTCTAAATGCAAGAGAAAAGGGCATTATTGCATCAATAATCACCGAGAAGTAGGGCCTTCTCGGTGTCCGCTCCGGCCCTTTGGAACCTCCTGTCAATAGAACTACGCATGCAGACGGAGTTGCTGCCCTTTGGAAAAGGAGTGAAAACCTGGCTGGCAGGTTTGGTCTGGGGAGTGGATGGTGCAATTTCCCCAGCCAATTGGTTGGTTTGACCCCAGTATGCCTGTGTTGTAATTTTTAAATAAATAAATCTTGCATGTGGGAAATACAGAGTTGCTGGACCTAAAAAGACCCTTTCTGGATCAGGCTGAAAGCTCAAAGAAAGTTCCCAAGCAAATTATGTATGCAAGAGCACATTTTGGTGTATGGCCCTCAGCAACTAGGAAAAGTGCATATTACTTCTGCCACTGGACTGACTATATCATAATTAGTATGTGAAAAAAGAGGGGCAACCTACATTTTCAGTAAAATCTCAGTAATACAGATCTCCTGGAGGTGTCCTATTTTTGAATACCAAATGATAAATAGCTCCCATGTTGCACTGTAAACACCCTGCTAAAACCTTCCAGATTGTAGAAAGTTAACATGCCAGAGAAAAAGTATTTGCCTAGCAGTTTTCCATTTTGTTAAATGCAGAGGTGAGATTTCACCTGGGATATTGGCACCTGAGCAAGAGAAACTGCAGATGCAGTTTTTGGGCTGGGTGCTAGGTTGCTATGGTGACTTCCTGTGCATCCTCTTCTGTGGACACAATTATCTAATAGGATTTTGGCTAACAGGGAGGTTATTCATCTATATTCCCTTCCCCCTAAAATGATAATTTCCTATCAAATGATAAAGCCTTTTGAACATCAGGCATTTTTCCCTGTTGATATGTAGTGTTTTTTGGTTGTTGTTTTGTGTGTGTGTGTGTGGGGGGGGTGACACAGCTTATAGAACACTGGGGCTTGTGTGGAGGGTCTGAGTGTATAGTATCAAGCTGCACACATCCTAGGAGTTGCCCTTTTCTATGAGATTCTGTTATTGTGTAATCTGATGTTGCAGAGTTAAACAGGAGCAGGCAACATATAGCCCTCCAGATATTCTTGGACTGCAACTCCCACCAACCATTCCCATTTGGCTATTCTGTCTCAGGCTGTTGGGAGCCGTTGTATGATGACATCTAGAGAGACACAGTTCATTCACCAACATGTAAAAGATTCCTTGACATTTGATTAAATGAGGAATAAACTATGGGGATGCTAGCTTTGCAACTAAACATGATTTTTTCCTTAAGATATACAGTATGTCTGTTTTTCCTACCATAGGATGTCTGCTGCTTGCAAGTGGAAAATTAGTTTACATTTCTTCAATAATTTGACACGGGAAACAGAAAAACAGGCTTCATTTAAAGTTTGGCCATGAAGTCTTGGCAAAATTAACAATTATACTTCTATACTGCCCCATGGTGGCTTAGTGGTTGAAACACTGATCTTGAAGACTGGAAGGTCAGAGTTCGATACCAGACTACTGAATGACAGAGTGAGCTTCCATCTCTGTTCCAGCTCCTGCCAACCTAGCAGTTTGAAAGCAAGAAATTACAAGTAGATAAATAGGGACCAGTTTGGTGGGAAAGGTAAACAGTGTTACGTGCACTCCAGTGTCTAGGCATGCCTGCCACATGTCCATGGAAAACGTCTGCAAATGCAGACCGCACTGGCTCTTTGACTGTAAACAGAGATGAGCACTGAACCCTAGAGTCAGATATTACTTGTTTTCGAACAAGGGTGACCTTTACCTTAACCTTTACAGCCTAGTGCATTATCTGGGCAGTTCATAAGTTAATTAGCATTTTGCCCCCAACACACTGGGTACTCATTTAACTGACATCAGATGGAAGAATATATCAATCTTGATCCCCATCAGGATCAAACTCACAATGTTTTGGCTGCAGTACAGCAGTTAAACCACTGCACTACCAGAACTTCAAAAGAGTATATCTCTAGAAGGGTAACATTTTATGATGTTCTAATTATGAAGATGACTTATTGTGTAGTTTCTTTCTCAGAAAGGTTGTGGTTTTATGACTTTCTTGAACACATTGTTTACCTACAATGTGCTAATAAATTCTTGATTTGTTTTTCTAAATAACTGCTAGGCCCTAGGGCATTTGAGCACTCTGTGTAATCATACCCAACCCAACGTACAGTGGTACCTCACTTAAAGAGCATAATGCGTTCTACAGGATTGCTCTTTAAGTGAGTTTTTTCTTTAAGTGAAACACCATTGTAAGTGACCAATTGTGACTTCTGGTGGGGTGGGGATTGTGAACCCCAATTTAGTTATTAAGCAAGTTTTTGGTTGGTTTTAGTTGTTAAGCGAGGCGACCCTTCTGAGAAAATTCTGCTCTTTAAACAAGTTAGTCTCTAAGCGAAGCACTCTTAATGCGAGGTTTTACTGTACTTGTAACTCAGGCTATTTATGCTTGCAAAGAGACTACCATCCTGTCTGTATTGTTAGTTGTTCCACTCTAATTCTGCTAGATTACAACAGTGACACCCTGAATCAAGGTAAAACTTTAGCCTTTTAACACCTGGCAACATGATTTAGAGGGAAGTTCAGAAAAGCCTAGAAGCCACTTGGGTATCTTTATTTACTTCAAGGTCATAATTCTGTGCCGTTTATAGGCTCTAACCTGAGATCTGTAGTAGTTGTGACACATGTGGTACAACAAAGGTCTACCTTTTCTGAACCTTTTCCACTTTGCAATAAAGCTCAGTTTTCATAATATAACTGCTTCATTGATTTTGATGCCAAAATGATCTTCTGTAGAACAATACATTTTTAAAAATGTGCATTTAAGAGGAAATGGTTTCTCATCAAAAAGGAAACTGCAGGCATTCAGCCATGTTCCAAGGAGCAAAGAATGCAGTGCAGATCTGGAATACTGACGCTTCGGTTCCTGATTTAGATCAAGTTTGGAAATGCTTTTCTTACAATTTATCAATCAAGTGATCAGTTGCATGTGTGAAATGGCTACCACAAGTCAAACAGTGTGAATTTCATACGAACTGCATCATCTGAGACAGATTGTTAAACAGTTGTTGACTATTTAGTTAAAAGCACTGTGAGCTAGCATGGGTTTCTCAAAACTATTCCAGACTTTTGTATTATATCCTTTCTTGATTGTGATCAGTTTGGTAGGACAGAGGAATGCTGTGGATGTACTGGGTCCCCATTATATTCTTGTAGACAAGATAGTAAAATGTTAACTAGACTGTACTGCTACTGGGTTGATTTGTAATGGATGAGGCTCATCAGTGGTTCCTTATTATTCTGGACAGGATAATTAGAGTGCCGCAGGGGTCCATGCTAAGCCTGCTGTTGCTCAACATCTTTATGAGTGTCCTGGTTGAAGGAAAAGGAGGATACTCTTATTTACAGATGGCATCAAGTTGGGAAAGATTGTTAATGTTTCAGGTGACATAATGAGAATTCCAAATAACTTAATGAACTGGCAAAATGAGAGAAGACATCATTAATTTCAGCATAATTATAATAAATTCATGTCAGAGATTACTCTGGGTTGAAAGGATTTTTTCTGGAGATACTCCGCTCAGGGAATGCCCGAATGAGGCTCATTTCATGTCCCCAAGTGGAACCCTTGAATATTGAAACCTGATCTTCCAGGCTCCAGCTCAGCATCTTAACCACTAAGCCACTGGGGGAGCTGCATGCAAAGTGCTCTTTGTTTAGTCCTGGGTAATTCAAGAAGGAAATGGACAGGGTGGAATATGTCAAGAGTAAAGTAACAAAGACCGCACAGACTATCCTACCAGGCATAGCCAGCAGTTAGAGATTCTGAGAGCTATATTTCAACACATCTGAACAACCAAATGTTGAGAACAAGTGTTCTAAAGCAGTGGTTCCCAACAAGGGGTACACAGCCCACAGGGGGACTTCAATTCCCAGAAGCCTAAGTCAGTCCATTGGCTGATCAGTGCTTTGGGGAATTGACTGAGGCTTCTGGGAATTGAAGTCCAAAAACCAACAATTGGGAAACACTGTTCTAAAGAATAACACTGTGAACTTAGAAGCCATTTGTTTAATCTCTTATTGTTATTGTAAAGATTTTTCTTCTTCTAATTTGTTGTAAATCAGGAGAATATCCTGGATGGGTGGGATATAAATGCAGTCACTCCGTCAATCAGTTGTATTTGAAATGCAAATGGTGGGTTTAGATAGGAAGTTTCTGTCAGGACAGTGCTAGGAATGGAGAAAATTAGCCTTCCCTTCTAGTCTAGTGTCTGGCATCACTTTTAATGCTATGGCAGGGGTTCCCAAACTTTTCAGGCCATGGGCTGGTTGTGTGGTTCAGCGGGCTGGTCATATGGTTCCCACCGAAAGTAAAACACACCTTGCAATCTGTTTTGCAACAGGACGAGATAGATTTTAGGCTGATATTTTCTCTGCTTAAACCATGGGTGCCCAAACAACAGCCTAGGGGCCGGATCCAGCCCCCAATGCCAATTAATCCAGCCCACACCACCCTCATTGCTCCCATATGGGCATGCATTACTTCCACTTCCAGGAGCGACAAGGGCAGCATGGGGCAGATTAATTGGCATTGGGGGCCAGATCTGGCCCACAGGCCATAGTTTGGGCACCTCTTACTATGGTACTGAAATGGCAAATGTGTGCATTTTAAAATTCCGATTTGACACTGCATTTCAGTTATGTGGCAGACCAGAAATGGAGAATAAGAAATATTAAAAGAGTGAGTAAATGTAGTTAAAAAAGATAAATCTGCTTCTGTTGTGGATGAAATTATGAGGTGACAACCCTGTATATCTACTTGTTTATTCAAGCCCCAGGCATCTCAGAGAATTCTAAACTAGCACAGTAACCCTAGGGATCAAGGTGGATTACTGTTTCTAGAGTTAAACTAACAATTGATATGCATGGCAACACAATCAAAATCAAGAGGAGATTAATTTTCATCAGAGATTGCTAGTTTGTACTCACACAATGCTAAACTAATAAGTAGCAGACTTTTTTTGTAGCACTGATACAGTAAGTGCTGAGGGAAATGTCCAAGATACTGCTTTTAAAAGAGTAACTATTTTTCTTTATTCTGAATGAAGAATACCAACAAATGTTGTGAAATGGATAAGATTGTGTGCATTTGTGTATCTGCAGAATTTCTCAATATATTTATTATTTGAAAAAATGTGTCTTTGAATATTGGGTTCATCACTTCATCTCCTTTCTTGTCAGTGCAGTTGCATCAGCCATATTCCCCACCACCACAACTATTGGCTCTACTCTACTCAGTGATGGGCAGCCAAAAATTTTACTACCACACTGTGGGAGAAGCCGATGTCATGGGCGGAGCTGATGTCATGGGTGGAGCCAATGATGTGGGCGGAGCCAAAGTAAAAAAAAAAGAATACAGTACAAATAAAAATACACATAAAAACACATAAAAATACAAATTAAAGGCGTGATGGCAAGTCACAGCAGTCGGCGGTGGTGAGTTGCGGTGGAGCAGTGCAACTCACACAAGGGCCACTGTCAGTGCTGCTGCTGCCGCTGCTGCCACCGCACCTCCAAGGAGGCCTCTGAGTGCCTCCCCGGCAGCCCCACTCTGTAGCCCAAAATGGCCACTGCAGAGTGCGCATGCGTGAAAGTACTAATTGACGCATGCGTACCTCCAGTACTCAGTGCACATGCATCTATTAGTACTTTCATGCATGTGCACTCTGCAGTGGGTATTTTGGGCTGCAGAGTAGGGCTGCAAGTGAGGCTACCGAACCGATCACCTCAAAAAATAGTAACCACGCCGGGTGGTCTCCCAGGGGAGGTTAGTACCCCCCTGGGAGACTATCCGGGTTTTTTACCACCTGTTTGGCAGAACCGGGGCAAACTGGCCCATGCCCACCACTGGCTGTACTGTATAAATATAAAAAAGACACATCAGAAAATACATTTACTTTTTGGCACAGATAACAAGTCACATGGCAGAAGATTGATTAAATTATCAGCTCTCTGCAGAGGTTCTTAAAGTTTTGTTGTTCAGTTACAGTCAAGTCCGACCCTTTGGACCATTGCCCTCCAGGCATCCCTGCCTTCCACCATCCTCCTCAACTCGCTCAGCTCTGTGCCCATTACATCTACAATACCATCTACCCATCTCATTTTTGGCCATCTCCTTCTTCTTTTGCCCTCCACCTTTCCCAGCATCAAGGCTTTCTCAAGTGAATCCTCTCTTCTCCTTCGTGTTGTTTGTGAATGCACACTGATGGGGTTCTGTGCTTGCGCGGGAGCCATGTCGGAGCTGGAAAGCTGATTGGATAAATTTGAATAGTTAGTACCACCCACCATCTCCACCCGCCCATAGCGCCATTTCGCGCTTTCCACCTCAGTTCTTGTTTTTCCGCTGCTACAGCAGGAGCCTGTTCGAGAGCTCTCCCGTTTTTGTTCCTTTCTTACCGAATTGTTCGGTCGTTCACCGGGATAGCTTTCGGCACTAGAATTTTGCTAAACCCCTTTTTCTTTAAAAAAAAAAAAGAGAGAGGGAGAGAGAGAGAATAAGAAGAAGAAGAGCCGCGAAGGGGTACCCCCCCTTCTAGCCCTTCGCCACCCCTCCGTGGATGGCATCGTCGGCGGCCTTCAAGAAGTGCCTCTCGTGCTCAGCCAAGATCCCGAGCACCGACAACCATTCGAGGTGCCTGATCTGTCTGGGCGAGGACCACCCGGTGCACTCGTGCTCGGCCTGCAAGAAGTTCTCCAAAGTCGCCCTAAAGAATCGGAGGAACCGACTGCAGGCCCACCTCATGGAGTCCGCCCTGGCACCACAAAGCCCAAGCCGCCCGGCTGAGGCCCGCCAAGAGACGTCCTCGTCGGCGCCACCAGCCACGAAGAAGCTCACAACCGTTGAGCTCTTCAAAAAGAAAAAGAGCAAGGAGGAGCGAAGGAAGGAAGAGAAAAAGAAGACCAAGAAACACTCTTCCTCCCTACCCCCAACACCGCGGGTTCATCGACCGTCTCCTTCTGCTTCCCCGGCCTCTGCCGTCTTTGTGGCGGCCGTTATATCGCCGCCACCGTCACCCCCACATGCTTCGCCGCCGGAGTCAGAGGGCATCCTGCCACACCAGGAGACCCCTCCGGCACCACCACAGCGGAGGGCATCCCTGCTTCCTGACGGGAGGAGGGAGGAACGAGAACTGGAGGCCGCCGCACAACCGTTCCTCACACTGGACATGCTGTCCCCGCTCCTGGAGGCCATGACGGAGAAGATCACCGATAAGGTCATCGCCACCATCGGACCCCCACGAGCCACCTCCAAACGGAAGGCTGAACACGCGCCCGCAGTCTCCAAGTGGCGCCGTGTCCCATCCGTGGCCTCTCAACCGTTGCCGCCACCGCCACCATCCGTCTCCGGGGAGGAACCGAGTTCAGCCAGGCCTTACTGGTCTGACTCGGACCCCGAGGCCTCACTGCCACCCCCATCCATCGACGGGGTGTCTGGAGGCTCAGACGAATCATCTGAGGGAGAAGGCGAGGAGGAAGACACGGACGATCTTCCTCCGGTCGACGCCGAGAAGTCCCCAGTGGAGCAGGTCGGCACCAAGGAACGCCTGCAGCCGGAGGATCAGAAGTCCTTCACCGCCCTCCTTACCCGCATGGGCCCGATACTGAACATCAGGGCAGAACACCCGCCGGCTCCATTCGTGGACGAGGTGTGCGGGTTGGCGGACACCAAAAAGATCTTGCCGGTGCACCTACCCTTCCTCCCTGCCGTCGCCCACTCGGCCAAGACGGTTTGGAGCAGGCCAGTATCATCCCACGTCGTCTCCAATCGGCTGAACGGGATATACAAGCTCCTCGGCGAAGAGGGTGAGTTCCTCCATACACACCCCACGCCGAATTCGAGGATAGTCAAGGCCACCCAGCACCGCACCGCCGTGCACAGCGTCCCTGTCCCGTCCACGAAGGAAGGGAAGAAACTGGACGCCATTGGACGGAGAGTCTACGCCACCTCCTCCCTTGCCACCCGCGCGGCAAATTACGAGGCAGCCATGGCGGCCTACAACATCAAGCTGTGGGGTAAAGTGGAGGCCTCCTTGGACAGACTACCCCCTGATCTACGCGCCGAATTCGAGACCCTCTCCGAGGAAGGGACTCAGCTCAGTCAACAGCAGCTCCGAACCGCGCACCACATCTGCGATTCAGGGGCCAAGACTGTGGCTGCCGCCATACAACTTCGTCGCCATGCATGGCTCAGGTCGGCCGACCTGCATGACGACACGAAGAGGAGCTCCCCTTCGACGGGAAAGGACTGTTCGCCGCGGACACGGACAGTGCCCTTAACGAGCTCCAGAAGGACATTGCGACGTCCAACACACTTCGGCTTGGCTCGACCAGCGGCTACCAACGTAGGTCCTCCTCGGGGTACAACCAGGACTACCGCACCCGCCAGTCCTTTCGTCCCCAAGACCAGGCCAAGCAACAATACTACAAACCCCGCAAACACTACAACCGCTCGCGCTTCCAGAATCAGGGCCAAAACTCCAAGCGCCCCGATCGGAGGCAAAAGCAACGGCCTTGACTCTCACCGAACCGAAGATCCTCCCTCCACCCATCCGATGCCGTACGTACCGCTCTGGAACTTCCTTGCCGCTTGGCACTCCATAACCACCGATCGGTGGGTACTGAAAATCTTAGACGTTGGCTATGCCATCGAATTCGAGAGATGGCCAAGCTTAGGGCACACCCGCACCACCAACCCGTCCCCCCAATTGCAGGAGGAACTCTCAGCACTTCTGCTCAAGGGGGCAATAGAACCAGTCGCCTCGACATCTCTCTGCGACGGATTCTATTCCAGGTATTTCATCGTCAGCAAGAAGGACGGAGGGCTCAGGCCCATCATGGACCTCCGTCGCCTCAACAAGCACATTCGAGTGGCAAAGTTCCGCATGGTCACGCTCCAGACCATCCTCCCCCTTCTGAAGGCTGGGGACTGGTTTGCAGTAATCGACCTCAAGGACGCGTACTTCCACGTCTCGATACGCCAAGATCACCGCAAATTCCTCAGGTTTTGCATCGGAGAGCAAGCCTTCCAGTACACCTGCCTGCCATTCGGTCTCTCCACCGTGCCGAGAGTCTTCACAAAATGCATGGCACCGGTGGCGGCGTACCTTCGCACCCGAGGCATCCAGGTATTCCCCTACATAGACGACTGGCTGATAACGGCCCCCTCTGCAGACCAAGCACGGAGGGACGTGCGTTTCACCCTCAAGACCATGGAGGATCTCGGTCTTCGCATCAACATGAAAAAGTCACGCCTAGAACCGGCCCAGGAGATGGACTACATCGGGGCGATCCTGGATGCCACGAAGGCAAGAGCATTCGCCCCTCCCCAGCGCCTGGCACACATCAGATCGCTGGTCCATCAGTTCCAGAGACGCCGCACGGTGAGTGCCAAGTCAGCACAGAGACTCCTAGGCCTC
The DNA here is from genome assembly GCA_030440675.1 of Furcifer pardalis. Lineage (NCBI taxonomy): Eukaryota > Metazoa > Chordata > Lepidosauria > Squamata > Chamaeleonidae > Furcifer > Furcifer pardalis. Next base: position 66,127,378 of record CP126896.1, read on the forward strand.
ATGGTCTCCACCACGGCGGTCATACCGTTTGCCAAGTTAAAGATGAGATCACTCCAGTCATGGTTTCTACACCTCTTCAACCCCATGGTGGACGATCCAGGCAAGCGGCTCGCGCCAACCCACGAACTCAAACAGCAACTACAGTGGTGGACCAACCACGAATTCGTGGCCATTGGAAGACTATTCCTGCCTCCCGCGCCATCAGCCCAGATCACCACGGATGCGAGCACACTCGGATGGGGAGCATGCTGCGGATCCCTGGAGATAAGCGGCAAGTGGACACGACAGGAGCGAGCACACCATATAAATTTCCTGGAACTGCTCGCAATCTGGAAGGCCATGAAAACTTTCCAGGCCAGCCTCCGGGGAAGGGCCGTCCAAGTTGCCTCGGACAATACAACAGCCCTATCCTACCTCAACCGACAAGGAGGGACTCACTCACCATCCCTACTCTACCTGGCTGTCCAACTCTGGGAGTAGTGCCTCCAAAACCACATCCTACCAATCAGAGTGCACATCCAAGGGACACTCAACACGACAGTGGACAGCCTTAGCCGCAGGACCACAGACAACCACGAATGGGAGCTCAACGCATCGGTCTTCGAGCTCCTGTGCAAACGATGGGGCCGTCCACAGATGGACCTCTTCGCATCCGAAACCAACGCGAAGTGCAACCTATTCTGCACGAGAGCCCGAGTGGGCCAGGGATCCATGGGGGATGCCTTCATGATCCCTTGGCGCGGACGCCTCCTCTACGCTTTTCCACCCTTCCCGCTTGTCCAGAGGGTCCTAGTTCGCTTCCGGCAGGAGGGGGCCCGAGCCATTCTAATCGCGCCAGCATGGCCCAGACAACACTGGTACCCGCTACTCGGGGAACTGGAGACGGACTCGGTCACTCTTCCAGACGACCCGTCACTCCTCCACATGGAAGGGGGCCGGATGCTTCACGCAGACCTACCGAGCCTCCACCTCACGGCCTGACTCATAACCCCAGAGTGAGCAGGATCCTGGAGCAGAGCAGGAAACCCTCTACATCCAAGTCCTACAAGAACAAGATTGAGAGGTTTAATGCGTTCCTCGGGGATCAAGGCAAAGAACTGGCCACAGCCTCCCTAGAGGATGTAATGGACTACCTGCTCCACCTCGCTGAGACCGGCCTGGCACACTCTTCATTACGTGTACACCTGGCCGCTGTCGTCGCCCATTCTCCACCTCACTCTATCCTTGCCTCAGCCTTCCAGGACCACACCATGAAGAGGTTCCTCAAGGGTCTGAAGAACGTTTTCCCCCCTTCAAGACCACCCACGCCTCAATGGTCCCTGTCCATTGTCCTGGAGGCCCTGATGAAGCCGCCCTTCGAACCGCTGGCAACAACCGGCATCCACCTACTCTCGTGGAAGACTGCGTTCCTGGTGGCCATCACCTCGGCCCGCAGGGTAGGAGAGCTTACAGCCCTCAGGAGTGACCCTCCTTTCCTTAAGTTCTTCCACGATAGAGTGGTCATGCACCCGGACCTCTCTTTTCTCCCCAAAGTGGTCACGGAGTTTCACCTGTCACAGGTCATCACCCTACCTGCCTTCTTTCCCAACCCTTCCAGCACTCAGGAAAGAAGTTGGCACTCCCTGGATGTGCGAAGAGCGCTGCTCTTCTACACGCAACGTACCAGAGAGTTCAGACAATCCAAAAGACTGTTCATCGCCTATGGCGGTAAATCCAAAGGCCGGGCACTTTCTGCCCAGCGCCTCTCCAAATGGATTTGCGAGACAATCTATCTGGCCTACCGCCTGACATTGAGGGAACCACCACCCCACGTCAGGGCTCATTCCACTAGATCCATGGCCGCCTCCACCGCCTTCCTGGAAGGAATCCCGATGGAGGACATCTGCAAAGCCGCAATGTGGTCCAGGCCACTCACCTTTGTCAACCACTACAGACTTGACACCAGAGCCATCCCCGACTCCAGGCTGGGTCACTCGGTCTTGACAGCAGGTCTCCGCGCTTCAATGCCATGATGACCTCCTGACCTTCGAGTGTATCCTGAGACCAGACCACATCTCCACCAAGCGGCACATCTCATCACAGCACCAGCTACCCACCGTCCAGGTAAGCAAGCTTGCTAGTCACCCATCAGTGTGCATTCACAAACAACACGAAGGAGAAGGACAGGTTGCACTTACCTGTAACTGTCGTTCTTCGAGTATGTTGTTTGTGAATTCACACAACCCACCCGTCCTTCCCCTCTTACTGCTGCATGGATGAGATACCATTATCCTCTGTACAGCTTTAATATTAACTGAGGTGGAAAGCGCGAAATGGCGCTATGGGCGGGTGGAGATGGTGGGTGGTACAAACTATTCAAATTTATCCAATCAGCTTTCCAGCTCCGACATGGCTCCTGCGCAAGCGCAGAACCCCATCAGTGTGAATTCACAAACAACATACTCGAAGAACGACAGTTACAGGTAAGTGCAACCTGTCCTTCTCATTTGATGTTCAAAGTACTTTAGCTTCATCTTTACTATTTGACCTTCTAAGGAGCAGTCAGGGTTGATTTCTTCTAAGATTGACTTATTTGTTCTCACTTTGCAAGGGACTCTAAAAACTCTCCTCTAACACCATATTTCAAAGGCATCTATTCTTCTGCGCTCAGCTTTCCTTATGTTCCAGCTCTCACAACCTTACATTTTTGTTGTTCAGTCACACAGTCTATTCCAACCCTTTGCGACCCCATGGACCACTGTCCGCCAGGCACTCCTGTCCTCCACCATCCCCCTCAACTCACTTAGCTCTGCCCATTGTGTCCCCCATACCATCTAGCCATCTCATTTTTGGCTGCCCCCTTCTTCTTTTGCCCTCAACCTACCATTGCTTTGACTATGCAAATTTTTGTTTGCAAGGTGATGTCTCTACTTTTCACTATCTTCCCCAGGTTTCTCATAGCTTGTTTCCCAAGAATCAGTCGCCTTTTTATTTCATGGCTGCAATCCCCATCTGCTGTGATCTTAGATCCTGAGAAAGTAAAATCTGTTACTGCTTCTACTTCTTCCCCAACTATTTTCCAGGGACTGATAGGGCCTGTTGCCATTATCTTAGTTTCCTTGATGTTGCATCTCAAGCCAGCTTTTCCACTCTCTTCTTTCAGCCTAATCAGGAGCTTTTTTAGGTCCTCCTAACTTTCTGCTATTAGGGTAGTATCATCTGCATATCTCAAGTTGTTGATGTTTCTCCCAGCAATTTTGATCCCAACTTGTGATTCATCCAACCCCTGCATTGCACATTATGTGCTCTATGTATAAATTGAATAAGCAGGGTGATAAAATGCAGCCTTGTCTTACTCTTTTTTCTATTCCAAACCATTCTGTCATTCTGTATTCTGTCCTAACTGTTGCTTCTTGCTCATGTACAGATTTCTCATGAGGTATATAAGGTGTTCTGGTATTCCTATCTCTGTAATTACACGTTTTGTTGTGGTCTACACAGTCAAAGGCCTTAGTGTAATCAATGAAACAGAAGTAGACTTGTTTCTGATATTCCTTTGTTTTTTCCATGATCCAACGCATGTTAGCAATGTGGTCTCTAGTTCCCCTGCACTTCTGGTAATTCTCTCTTCAAGTGCTGCTGCAGTCTATCCTGTATTATCTTGGGCATCACCTTGCTAGCATGTGGGATGAGCGCAGTTGTTCTATAATTTGAACATTCTTTGGCATTACCCTTTTTGGGGATTGGAACATATACTGATCTTTTCCAATCCTGTGGCCAGGGGGCTCTCTTAGTGCCGTAAATTTTGACTCACAGGAGTCTCCGGCAATTTCCCCAAAGCAGCGGTCGGCTTCAGCACAGGATGTTGAGGGGAAAGGAGTGAGCAAGAGGCTGCTCAGAGCAGCCTGGAAAAAGTGCAGTCGCTGCCACTGCTGACATCAGGTGGTGGGGGCGGGTGGGGGTGGTCCGTGGTGAAGCCCAGGTGCTCACTGTGGGCCACATTAATTATATGCAAGGGGCCAAATAGGCCCATGGGCCAGAGTTTGGGCACCCCTGCTCTAGGATGTCTGGCTCAAGTTCAGTGTTCTCATCATTGTGATTATCAGGGCTGTTGAGGTCCTTTGTGTGTGTTTGTGTGTGTGTGTGTGTGTGTGTAACTCTCTCTCTCTCTCTCTCTCTCACTATACACACACACACACACACACACACACACACACACACACACACACACACAGTAAAACCTCATATAACACTAAAACCTGGTTCCACAAGTCTTGGTGTTATATGATTTTTAGTGTTATCTGATGCATGTTAAAATCCTATGGGATCCATAGAGATACATTGTAACCACACAGGCTTTAGCGGTTGTTATCTGAAGCATCCCATAGGATCTTAATGTTATCTGATGCAATTCTTCCCCCCAGATTCCTTAATGTTATGCGATTTTAGTGTTATTCAATACTAATGTTATATGAGGTATTACTGTGTGTGTGTATATATGTATATGTATATGTATATGTATATGTATATGTATTTGGATTTGTATGCCGTTCTATTCACTGAAGTGACTCAAAGCGGCTAACAACATATCACATATCAATAACATATCAATAAATACAATTATTACATCACATATCAAAATATAAAATATCATATATCAAAAACATTACAAGAAATCCCCCATCCCGATTACAAAATTAAGACGACATAAACATTTCAAAAACACATCAAAGACACTTTGAACAGTTCACAAAAGTCTCAAACTCTATCCCACACACAGTCCACTGTCCATTTCCCTGCTACTTCTTTCCCCTCAGCTGAACTTGGCTGAGAGAATGTCCAAGTTGGTGGTGAAGAGAAAAGATCCACACAGCTGTCCTCGCTCTCCCTGGTCCAAGGCCAGGTGAGAGCAATGACAAGGTCCAGTGGGGCGATGGTGGTTCTTCTTAAAGCTGCCAGCCCCGGACGCAGCTGTCCTTGCTCTCCCCGGTCCGAGGCCGGGCGAGAGCAGTGTCAAGGTCCGGCAGGGCAACAGCGGTTCTTCTTAAAGCCACCAGCCCTGGATGCAGCTGTCCTTGCTCTCCCTGGTCAGAGGCCGGGCAAGAGCAGCATCAAGGTCTGGCGGGGTGGCAGTAGTTCTTAAAGCCATCAGCCCCGGATGCAGCTGGCCTCGCTCTCCCTGGTCCAAGGCTGGGCGAGAGCAGCATCAAGGTCTGGCGGGGCAGCAGCGTTTCTTCTTAAAACTCCTTGTAGAGTTCCTCTGTGTACTCTTGCCATCTTTTCTTTATCTCCTGTGCATCATCTAACTCCTTGCCATTTTTGTCCCTTATCACGGTCATTTTTGCTTTAAACATTACCTTGATTTCCCCAAATTTTTTGAAAAGATCTCTAGTCCTACCCCTTAGGTTGTTTTCCTTTATTTCTTTGCATTGTTCATTTAGGTATGTTTCCTTATCTTTCCTTGCTTTTCTTTGAAATTCTGTATTCAATTGATTGAATTTTTTCCTTTTCCTTTTGCCTTCTGCATTCCTTCTTCCCTGTGCTATTTTAAGAGCTCATCAGACAACTACTTTGCTTTCTTACACTTCTTTTCTTTTAGTATGGTTTTCCTTGCTGCCTCCTGTATGATGTCCCACATCTCTGTCCATAATTCTTCTAGCACTCTGTCTATCAAGTCTAAGCTATTAAATCTGTTGCACACCTCCACTATGTATTCCTTAGGGATGTTGTCTAGGTCATACCTGTCTAGCCTAATTGTTTTCCCTATTTTCTTTACCTAAGCCTGAATTTTGCAATCAGTAGATTATGATCTGAGCCACAGTCTGCTCCATGTCTTGTTTTTACTGATTGTATGGAGGTTCTCCATCTTTGGATGCAGAGCATGTAATCAATCTGCTTTCGATGTTGGCCATCTGATGATGTTTCCTCTTGTGTTGCTGGAAGAGCGTGCTTGCTATGACCAGTGCATTCTCTTGACAGAACTCTATTAGCCTTTGGTCTGCTTCATTCTGTGTTCCAAGACCAAACTTGCCTGTTATTCCATTTACTTTTTGATTTCCTACTTTGGCATTCCAATCTCCTGTGATAATGTGTACATCATTTCTTGGTGTCTGTTCTATGATGTGTAGGTCTTCATAGAACTGGTCAACTATGGCTTCATCTGCACCAGTGGTTGGTGCGTATATTTGGATTTGAGTGATATTGAAAGGTTTGCCTTGGATTCTGACTGAAATCATTCTGTCATTTTTAAGATGATATCCAATTACTGCTTTTCTCACTCTTTTATTGACAATAATGGCTACTCCATTTCTTCTGAGGTTTTCTTGTTGTTAAAGTAGCTGATACTTTTAATATATATATAAATTCCTGGGAAGAGCATAGTACATTTTGGCACAGAATGTTAATCCCATTGTATTAAGAAATACATACAGTGCATTGGTAAGATCCTTTGGGTCATTTTTTATGAGGGCTGTGAAACAAAGATAAGTGGGTTTGGCTCCTACACCGCCCAAAAGGCTCAACACATTCAACCTAAGAAAAATAGTACTGAGTTAGAATGCATGAAGTTGTAGTACATTGACGAGTAGAAGTGAAATCCAAAACCTTAATTGGCAATTTAGTCTCTACGTAGAACAGGAGTTGTCAACCTTTTTAAGCCGAGGGCCGGGTCACACTCTCAGACAGCTTCGGGGGCTGGACAACCATTTTGCCCTTCCTCCACCATATGGCACTTCCTGGTGTGGTGGAGGCAGTGGGGGGTCACATGAAATGGTGCTGTGGGCTGCATCTGGCCCGTGGGCCACAGGTTGAGAATCCATCACATAGAGTCACATCAGACAAGGTTTTCCATTTTGGAGTGGTTACAGTATCCTTTATATCTTTTCAGTTAAGTCTAGCAGACAAATAATTACTGTACTTAAGAACATACGCTTATAAATTCAAGTTTTATGCATCAGCTTTCCTTTGTTACCCATTACTTACTTTCTATCTGCCAACAAGACTTAAACTATCAGTTACATGTCGCCTCACCTTTTGCATCTGTCTATGTGACCTCCTTACTTGAATGAAATGACTCCTGTCTGTTACCACAGATTGATAGCTTTAGTCTCTTTCTCTCTTCATTCTCCACAAACACACAAAATTGTTAAATCTGCTAGAATCTTGAGAAGGAATTTTCAAACTCATTGGACTCTTCATCTGTAAGTGCAAAACAAAGAGTGCTCCCGCCCCATCCTGTTCTCCATAATTTGCACAAACTGTATCTCTGTAAAATTAATGTCCTTTCCCTTTGAGAAATAAAGTGCATGTAGCAGGAAGGAGAGAGAGAAAGTATACAAGCATAGGATGGCTGACTTATTGTTTGGAAACAGCCCATTGCCAGTGCTTTCTATTTTAGAAAAACCTCTGCAACAAATAAGCAGCCATCATTGTTTTGTGCAATTTGCATTATTTAAACTATTTGCACAGTCTTGTTTAACACACATAAAAATTGTTCTTCTTTTATTGTGAGCTCTACAGTCTACTGTGCCCTCATGAGCAAGAGCAAGAATAATAATTTTGCAGTCTCTCATTCTCACAAGCAAGGACAATGCAAGTGAGGATTTACATCCCTCATGCATGAACACACAAAGTACATATTCTCCATCTTCCTGCATTTACCATATAATTTTAATGCAAATCATTTTCTGACTTTCTCTTGTTTACTGCAGTGTTGACTGCCATGAAAGTCTCTTCAATCAGGAATTCCTGGTATTCTTACAGAGCCATCATAACTTGTTTATCAAAGCAGGAGGCCTTCAAACAGCCAAACAATACTGAGGGTTTTACTGTAAGAAATTAAGAGCTTATGAGAAGCAGCAAACATTTTAGCATGGGGCATTTTCTGGTATGCCTTCAGGCTCATAGCTCCAAAGAGATACCTGGAAGCCATATTGTGCTGACAAAGCAAAAAGACCTCAGGCTCATCTGAGATTTTATTGATATTTGTCTTCTGGACAATGAGTTGCATGCCTCCATTATGGAACATACTGCAACCAGATCTCTGATCATGGTCTGAGTTTGATCCCACTGGGCTCAAGGTTGATTCAGTATTCTATCCTGAAATTGCTCAAATAAGTACCTAACTTCTTGGGGACAAAATGCTAATTACCTTGTGAACCAAAGAGAGGTTACTCTAAACATTGTGGGGAGGTATTACTATTGCTAATATTATCTTTATCCTGAATGGGGACCTTTCACAGCACCAGCGCAAGGCTAGTTAAACCTTGAGGAAGGACAGTTCCTCCCCCTTTTTTTTTTACTCAGAAGCTGGGTTTGGAGATGGAGAGGTGAAATAATGTTGGCCCAACACTGCTGCAAGTCATTTACTCATTTATCCTTGTCCAAGAGAAAAAAGTCTAGAAACAGAGGCACGGCTGGCTTTCACTTGGAGTGCACTGGCCCCATAAGTTCTCCATGTGATAAGAAATGCTACTAGGCATGGGTAGCTGGTATGTTACAATAGTAAGACCTTTCTGGTATTTTGTATCTTACTTATGTGCTTTGAAAAGTATTCTTTTATAGCATATAACTGTGTTACCTCTATGGGTGTGTTTAGCCTGATCCTTATACAATGCCTGCATCATTATTGGGGCTGGGATAGGGAGGAGAAGCAGCAGGAGCAATAGGCAATTTCATCCTGTATGTGGAGGAGGAGCAGGAAGCATGATGAACAGCTGCTAATCCAGTTCAACAGCAGCAGAAAAATTCCTTCTGTCTGTTTGGTTGGCGTGCCTACTTCATGAGCACATGCCATGCCCACCCCCACATTGCATATTAATATTTTAAAACACATCAGGTTTGACTCTGTCATGAAGTTTTATAGCCATTGAAAATGGAACAACTTTACAATAGGGAAAAGAAGACTTGTTCAGCCTCTTGCAAAGTTAGGGGAGACCAGCTTTTCCTTACTTGTCGCAACTAAATGTGAAAGTACTACTCATTGAACTGTTTTCTTGTTAAATCCAATTTCAGAAGGCAAGATCCTAACCTTGACTTCTTCAAAATGATAAGTTGTTTCTTTGTCACATACAGTACTTCGAAGTTTATACAAATGCACTCTATGATCTGATACGAGTGCACATCTCTGAATGGTCACACCTAGAGATGTGAGGAAAGCAAGGACCAGATTGAGAGTTTTTTTCTGCCAATAGGCCCCAAGTCTCTGAAGATTTAATTATTTCAGTAGGCTTTCCACCCAGCTAATAATATCTCTTCGACTGCAATATGATTTGCCTTGATGTTGGGCAATTTGCTGCTTTAGTTTTCCAATTGTGTTTAATTTATTTTTCTGATTAGATAGAGATTGTGTTTAATTGATGGTTCTGTATCTCCATTTATGTTTTGTTATATAGATTGCTAGGATCTTCTTTAATGTGTTTAACGTGTTTAGGTTTTTTGATAATTTATTTACATATTATTAATTATGCTTTATTTCCTGGTTTTATTTATTATTGTGATGTTTTATATCAGGGGTGTCCAAACTTTTGGCCTGTGGGCTAGTCATGTGGTTCAGGGAGCCCGAACTATGGCCCATATGGGCACGTTTTACTTCCACTTCCAGGAGCGACAGGGGCTTTGTGGGCCAGATGAATTGGCATCGGGGCCCGGGCTGGCCCCTGGGCCATAGTTTGGGCACTCCTGTTTTGTATATTTGTAAGGTGCCCTGAGTGGTACCTGGACCAAAAGGCCAAGGGTATGAATTCATTATTGCAATCTCTAGTGACTCTTATCTTCTTATGATGTGCCCAAAGTACAGCAACTTCATTTTTGCTTCCAGGGGGAGTTAAAACCTAATTAGATCCAAGATTCCCCTTTATGGTGATCTATGCTATCAGCAAAGCTCTCCTCCAACATCATGTTTTGAATAGGTTTCAGATTTATTCATATCCATGCACATACATTCCATATGTAAGTAATAAATGTGCTCCATGAAGAAAGATATAGACCAGTGATGACGAACCTTTGCATTCCAGCTTGTTTTGAACCTCAGTTCCCAAAAGCCCTAATCAGCAGGAGTGATTACTTGGGCTTCTGGTAATTGAAGACCAAGAACACCTGGAGTGCCAAGGTTCACCATCACTGAAATAGACTCTCCTCTGTTATCCAAATGAGTCTGGATGGAACAGGAAGGATGATCCTGGGGGCATATTATCCTTTGATTTTCAAAATACTTCTGATGAAATCCCTTAGCATTGCCTTTAAATAAAATGCTAAACATGTAGTCAAAGATAGCATATCCAGATAGTGGATAGAGTGATGGGTTACAACTCTGTAGACCTGAGTTTGAATCTCCATTTGATTACCCATGAAACTGGTAAAGTCAGTCCTGAAATATCTCATTTACCTTATTAGTGTCACTATAACTTGGTTCCAGTTGGATGACATTGTTGTTGTTCAGTCACACAGTTGATTCCGACCCTTTCGACCCTATGGACCACTGCCCACCAGGCACCTCAGTCTTCCACCATCCTCTTCATCCTGCCCAGCTTTGTGCCCATTGCATCTACAGTACCATCTAGCCTTCTCATTTTTGCCCCCCTTCTTCTTTTGCCCTCCACCTTTCCTAGCATCAAGGCTTTCTCAAGTGAATCATCTCTTCTCATTTGATGTCCAAAGTACTTTAGCTTCATCTTTACTATTTGACCTTCTAAGGAGCAGTCAGGGTTGATTTCTTCTAGGATCGACCTATTTGTTCTCCTTGCTATCTAGGGTACTCTCAAAACTCTCCTCAAAGGCATGTATTCTTCTGCACTCATATAACTCACAATTGATATAAATCTAAATCAATAAATTAATAAATAAATAATAAAATTGAAGACAGGGGTCAAAACTAATTCTTATCCATGTTTTTGTCAGTAGTGTGGTGAAATTAAGTGTGAAAGCATGGAAATGATACTGAAATATTTAAATTTATTTATTATTATTTATTAGTTCAAATTTTACACCAGCATTTACTCACACTGTATCACTCTGTCTCTTCTTTAAGTAGGCAGTTGTGAACTCACCAAAAGGTGCCTTCATTTTGGCAGTTTCATGTCTGGCCTAGACACAGAAGTATTTATAGTTGCAATAACCTTTTCTGCCACTGGCTTACCATTTTTGGTAGGCTACAAAACAAGCTTGTCTATCTTCTAGACAGTATTATGGAGTTTGGAATGTTACAGGAGAAGACTGCCAGAACTAACAAGCATCATGTGAGCTTATAAAGTTGGTTTGGTCCAGCTACCCTTGTGTTGTTGACAGCTAACTGGCAGCAGCTGTTTAGGGTAAAGCAAGAGATTCTTCCATCTCACCCTGGAGATTTCCCAAGGCAGATGCACTTCTTTTGCTAGCAAGTACTGCACAAGGCATTGTGAGGGTGTGTGTGCAGATACAGTTATATTGGGAAATTCTTGTGTGAAGCCTTTGGCTTGAAGCTGTTTGAAACAAGGTACTGAGCCAGGCCAATTCTCTTTCTAACTCTGCTTTACTTTTATTCAGAACTCATTAATATGACTGTTTTGGTTTGGCAGCTTCCAGACCTTACAGCCAAATTTGCTCTTTGGAGATTGTCTATGAAAGTAAGCACATTCCAAAAATGCATACAAAAAGTATCCATGTAGATTTTCTTTCTAACACACTCAATTTTTATATGATTTTCCCCTAATGTATGCAATTTTTTTTACTGATGGGTACTCTTTTTATTTTTTTAGCTTGTGGTTTATTTTTATTTATTTAATTGCTTACTGACTTGCTCATTTATTTATTTATTTATTTATTTATTTATTTATGGGAAACTGTTTTGTGAGATAAGAAGGACTGAAAGAATTAGAGAAGGATTACATAATTACTTTCTCATATGAGTTTGGAATGTGCAATTATGTCCGTCTTCCATTCCCATTCCTATGATTTCCAGTCAGTGTGTCAGGCTGGCTTTTGGCAGATGACTAATTGTTTAGGCAATAATGGTGTTTATAAAAATGCTTGCAAATGTATTTTTTGAAAAATACATGATGAACAATAATTATGTTGTAGCATTGTATTTAATGTCTCCTGTATATAAAAGGGGGGGGGGGGAGAGACAGGCTTTGTCACTAAGGTGCCACATTTGCGGATGAATGACTAAAAGGTTCCATTTAAAAAAAAAGTAGGAATGGAGTGGGTGGGAATACCTTTTCATTTAGCCTTATTATTTCTAATCCTATTCATGGGACTTTAATCCTAACTTAACCATATTATCTAAAACTCCTAATATTTGTGGGAAAGTAATTCAATAAGTGGTTCTTGCTATTTTTGCAAGCTTGTGCAGTTTAATTTCTTAAATCTCTACAGTGGTCCAAGAATATATACAGTAATACCTCATATAACATTAGTATCGAATAACACTAAAATCGCATAACATCAAGGAATCTGGGGGGAAGAATTGCATCAGATAACATTAAGATCCTATGGGATGCTTCAGATAACAACCGCCAAAGCCTGTGTGGTTACAATGTATCTCTATGGATCCCATAGAGGATCAGATAACACTAAAAATCATATAACACGAAGACTTGTGGAACCAGGTTTTAGTGTTATATGAGGTTTTACTGTATCTAATTAAGCGGATTTTAAAACATAGCAGGTGAAGCGAAGGGGGAATTTGTAGCAACCCCATGTTTCTTATTTTTTTAAAAAACTGCTGCTGTTTTTTTGTAAAAATCTGACTTGCCAAAGGTCATACCCCATGGTAAGGCTATCATTTTTGGAAATGGCTTGCATGTTTTGGAAATTCACATAGAAAATGTATGGGTGTGGGAGAATGGGTAAAACTTATTTCTGGAAACTGCAATGGCTTAGTGATTAAGTTGCTGAATTTGACAACTGGAAGATTGACAGGTCAGCAGTTAAAGACCCAAGTGTTGCATGACAGAGTGAGTTCCCCTCTTTGTCTCAGTTCAAAAGCAAGACATTGCAAGGAGATAAATAGTTATCACTTTGGTGGAAAGGTAAACAGCATTCTGTGCACTCTGGTGCATAGTCATGCCTGCTACGTGTCTACAGAAATGTATGCAGATGCAGACAACACTGGCTCTATGGCTATAAACAGAGATGAGCGCCGAACCCTAGAGTCGGATATGATTGGCTTTCGAGCAAGGGCGACCTTTCTAACAAAATACATTGAATTTGGAGATCTTACAATATGGGCTTTGTCTGCCATTTAAACAAACCGTTTCCATTTCATACAAATGTTTATGTCTCCAGTGAAATGCAGCACACAGAGATTCCCTTAAAAAATGTTCAGGTTTTTTTTACTACCTACTCTGTGGGCATGGTATGGTGGGCATGGCCAAGGGGAAAGCCTTGTGTTGCACCTGAATTAGGACTACTTTATTTCAAAACTTGGGGGGGGGGGAGGCAGCCGGAATTTCTGCTACCAGTTCTGGCGAACCAGGACGAACCTGCTGAATCCCAGCAATGGATGCTTCATGTATGGAGATGGCTCTTGTCTTCATAATTATGTCTAAACAAGAAGGTAGGTGGGGTTAGCATTGGGAATAGCCAGTTACTCTAGTTTCTTCTTTAACCTCTCTGTAGAATGCCCAAAGAAGGTATAGTACTGTGATTATGTAATATAATTTTATAGTTTCATTTGCCAGAAAAAGAGAAATTTTAGATTTGATTTTCTTTTTCAACAAATGAAATACCCATTGTGTAAGATGTGTACTTATGAAGACATCCACTAGAATAACTCCTGAGTTAAAGACTAAGCCAGGAGTTCTCAACCTTTTTAAGCCAAGGGCCTGGGTCATGCTCCCTCAGACAGTTTTGGGAGCTGGATGGCCATGTGCCCTTCCTTTACCACATGGCACTTCCTGGTGTGGTGGAGGCAGTGGAGGACACATGAAATGATGCCATGGGCCACATCCGGCCTGTGGGCCACAGTTTGAGAATCCTTGGGCTAAGCCAATGAGAAATATACAAAGATACCATAAGGCTTTGGTACTTATAGTATTCATTTCAATCTCTCTCTTTCATGAAATGTACTTTTATTTTTGCTTCAGAGATGTAATTCAGAGTAATTCATTGTGCCTTTAGGGTCCATCTGATGCTGGCTCATTCAAACTTCAGTAGCCCTGCCAAATCCAAAATATTTTTATTTTTCAACCTTACCTCCGTTGCTTCTATTCTGGGCATGTTACTACTCATTTGTTCTTTTATTCCCAGCTGTGACTAGACATGTAGGTCATTTCAAGTGTTAACAATATAGGAAATAATGATAGCAGCAGCATTAATATGAATATGAAAAATAATTTTTCTGTCAAAACACTGGTGCAATCATCCCAAGGCACCTATGTACTGTCTTTATTTGCCATGAAGTATGAGCAGACAAGGGCTTGTCGAAAAAATAGTTAAACTTTGAAACTATTTCCATGGAAGCACACTTCCACTCCATCAGATGATAGTAAAAATGATAAAGGGCAAGCAGTATTACAACTTACCGTTGAGAACTAGCCTGTATGAATGGAAGTCACAGAGCAGGATGGATTGCTTGAGAAATCATTATATGGACATCATAATAGTTGCCTCCTGGGTTATAATATTGATAAGCAATAATTAAATTTGTGGTTTGAATTAAGCTGTCTACAAGCCAAAACTGAAGGATAAATACAGACAGCTCAATGCCAACTTATATACTATCAAAAAATAATAATGAAGAAATGTGTAGCTCATATCTGTAGAGCAGTGTTTCCCAAATTCTGGTTCTTGGACTTCAATTCCCAGGAGCCTAAGTCCATTCCCCAAAGCACTAATCCGTCAGTGGACTGATTTAGCCTTCTGGGAATTGAAGTCCAAGAACCAGAATTTGGGAAACACTGCTGTAGAGCATGTCACGAATCTAAAGAAACAATTTATCATGTCATAGCTCAGGGGTCATCAAATTATGGCCCGTGGGCCGGATTCACCCAATGGCATCAAATAACCCAGCCCATGGAAGCAGCGGTGGCAGAAGCTGCAGCTGTGCCAGTGGAAGCGGCAGTGGTGGCAGTGGAAGCAGCAGCGGCAGCAGTGGAAACAGTCTGAGGGACCATGAACCACCCTCCTGCTGCCACTTCCTCCAGCACCACTGCCGGTGGCAGCCCCTCTACAGTCTGAGGGACTGTGAAATGGACCCTAGCTTAAAAAGTTTGTGGACCCCTGTCATAACTGGTTGCTGTAAGCTAGCATCAGCAGATTTTATATCCAGGCATAACCAATTTGCAAAAATCATTTTAGTAGCTGGCTAAATCTTATTATTGCTTACATTTTCTCCTCCATATGATACATTCTTCCACATTTAGAAAAATGAAACTGTAATACTATATCAAGGCAAGCAGGTTAGTCATGGATAAAATAGTTGATTTTAAAAAGCCAGACATTATACTTCTGGATAAGCAACAAAGAAAAACAGATTTAAAAGTTCAATCAACAAGCAATCTGAAAAGATAGAAAATATAGATACTGTAAAGTACAAAATATTGAGGCAAAAAATTAACAGAATATGGAAGCTAGATCGCATCCTCATCCTCATACTAATTTTAACAACTGGAATTGTTCCAAAACTTTTGGCTACTGATTTAAAACATTTGCTAATATGTGCTAATTTGCTTCCTGAAGATAAAAAATCAATGATTCTTGAAAACATGTCATCTCACCTATAAATGTTTAGGACTTGACATCAAATTTTAGGCTGGGTCTACCCCCTGCTCCAGCAGCTCTGAGAAATAAGAAGTACTGTACTGTATATAATAACAAACAAAAGCATACAAAGGCTAAACCTGGTAGTCAAATGGCACAGACATACCAAGGGTTTTCACGCTGTCAGCTATGAAACAACTTTGACAATACACACAGGAAACCGTGCTTCTGGTCTAATGCATGATTCATGTACAAAGGTTAGGATGTTTTACCAGATTTGTCTTCCTGCATAACAGCTGCTTTGGATGCTGCACAGTGGATACATATTACATAAAGGTTGTGCAATATAGCATGGTGTTCCCATGCTGTGTTTGGGGAAATCCTCAAAACCCTTTGAAATTTTTCAGGGGCTACCCAAAGACAAGCTTAATACAGAAAAATAAGCTTCCTTGACAGACAACTACAGTATTGTTCTTTCCTGCAGAGAAGTCTTTGCTATATTCTTGCAGAAATTATTCAGGCCAGAGGCAGTGGTCAAACCCCTGTTTGTGAATTCACTATAGATTCTACATGTACTGTACTCTTGACTCAGAATGTTCTGTCAAACAGAAGTTGTGCAGGCATTCCTTACGAGATATATCTAGGTTGTAACGGTTATTTACAGATGGAAATGCCTCAAGTCATAGTTGAATGATCCAAAGTGGAATTATTTCATGACTGGTTTTTTGTTGTTCAGTCGATTCCGACCCTTAGCGACCCCATGGACCACTGTCCGCAGGCACTTCTGTCCTCCACCATCCTCCTCAACTCACTCAGCTCTGTGCCCATTGTGTCTACAATACCATCTAGCCATCTCATTTTGGCCTCCCTCTTCTTCTTTTGCCCTCCACCCTTCCCAGAATCAAGGCTTTCTCAAGCGAATCCTCTCTTCTCATTTGATGTCCAAAGTACTTTAGCTTCATCTTTACAATTTGACCTTCTAAGGAGCAGTCAGAGTTGATTTCTTCTAAGATTGACCTATTTGTTCTCCTTGCTGTCCAGGGGACTCTCAAAACTCTCCTCCAACACCACATCTCAAAGGCATCTATTCTGCGCTCAGCTTTTCTAATGGTCCAGCTCTCACAACCATACATTGCCACCGGAAATACCATTACTTTGACTAGACAAATTTTTGTTTGCAATATGATGTCTCTACTTTTTACTATGTTCCACAGGTTTCTCATCGCTTGCCTCCCAAGAATCAGTCGCCTTTTTATTTCATGGCTGCAATCTCCATCTGCAGTGAACTTTGATCCTATGAAAGTAAAATCTGTCACTGCTTCTACTTCTTCCCCATCTATTTTCCAGGGACTGATAGGGCCTGTTGCCATGATCTTGGTTTTCTTGATATTAAGTTACAAACCAGCTTTATCACTTTCTTCTTTCCACCTAATCAGGAGCTTCTTTACGTCCTCCTCACTTTCTGCCATTAGGGTGGTATCATCTGCATATCTCAAATTATTGATGTTTCTCCCAGCAATTTTGATCCCAAATTGTGATTCCTCCATCCCTACATTGCGCATTATGTGCTCTGTGTATAAGTTGAATAAGCAGGGTGACAAAATACAGCCTTGTCTTACTCCTTTTCCTATTCCAAACCACTCCGTCATTCCATTTTCTGTCCTAACTGTTGCCATTATCTTGGTTTTCTTGATCTTGAGTTTCAAGCCAGCTTTTCCACTTTCTTCTTTCAACCTAATCAGGAGCTTTTGACCAGTTGGTTTCTTTCAAAGAAACATAGCCTGTGTTTTTCAGGGCCAAGTTATACAGCACACCAGCTTCCTTGTTAGAAAGTGATAAACACTTATTTTTAAATATGCATCCCTTGAAAGTTGCTATATCTAAATCAAATCTGAATTTGTTTACCTGCTGATGGTTAGTCAGGAAACAGATGCTAATTTTCAATTGGTGCCTCTGCAGTAGCAAAAAAAGCAAGGATAGACATTACTTCTTCAGGAAGCTCCATGCCTAATGAAAGCTGCTGTCTCATACCATTTGGTTGTTAAGGGGTGGTCTAAGGGGAATTAGTGGATATCCCAATGAATGAATTTCACAGTCCCTCACGACTGGATTGTTCCACTTAGGATTTTTGGAGGTTAAACTCTTAATGGTATCTGGAAGGACATATCTGCCTGTTCCTATCTAAACTTTGTAAAATTACATTGTAAGCCACGCTGGGTGGTGTTTGCACCAAAAAGGGTGGCATATAAATATGAATGAATGAATGAATGTTGTTGCACACAAATAATAATTGGCAGAGCAAGTGTGGGGATCTAGGAATGTAGGGTCCCATGTTGGGTGGCTGATCTAATGGGACAGCCACCCTTCCTGTTTCTCGCTGTTTATGTGTTGTAACTTTTTAATTTTAAAACCCTTTTAATATTTTATAAATTATAGCTTTTAACTTGAGTTTTAATTTAAATTGTAGTATGTGTAGGGTAGGATGAGATTGGTCAGTCTGTTTATACTGACTTGGGAATGTATTGTTTAAACTATGCATTTTTTATTCTTGTTGGAAGCCGCCCAGAGTCGGGTTTACTTGATTGGGGCAGGATAATAAATTTGAACAAATAAATAAATAAATAATTTTTTAAAAAAAGATCGCTGTTAAGAAATACACTTTCAAAAATTAAGCTGTGCAACAGCCTGAAGAACTGAAATACTATCCTGTCTTAGAATATCCTGTAGATGAATATGGTACTAGGTTATCTTTCTGGGAGAGAATGAAATATTCA
Organism: Furcifer pardalis; assembly: GCA_030440675.1. Taxonomy (NCBI): domain Eukaryota; kingdom Metazoa; phylum Chordata; class Lepidosauria; order Squamata; family Chamaeleonidae; genus Furcifer; species Furcifer pardalis. The sequence goes on from CP126896.1 coordinate 66,145,809, forward strand.
TAACACTATGAGAAACTTTGGCCATGTGTGTTAAATAATTTATTAAATATTATAATACAGTCAAACCTTGCATAAAGAGCGCCTCACTTAAAGAGCGCCTCACTTAAAGAGCAGAATTTTCTCTGAATGTTCGCTTCACTTAACAAATAAAACCAACCAAAAACTCGCTTAACAAATAAATTGGAGTTTGCAATCCTCCCCACAATTGGTCACTTACAGTGGTGTTTCACTTAACGAGCAAACTCCCTTAAAGACCAATCCTGTGGAATGCATTATGCTCTTTAAGCAAGGCACAACTGTAAAAATAAAATAAATAGTACAATCAAAGCTCGCATAAAGAGCGCCTCGCTTAAAGAGTAACTTGCTTAAAGCGCATTATGCTCTTTAAGCGAGGTACAACTATACAGTAATACCTTGGATAACGCTAAGACTTGGTTCCACAAGTCTTGGTGTTATCCGATTTTTAGTGTTATCCGATGCATGTTAAAATCCTATGGGATATATCGGATAACGTTAAAGCGCCATAGAGATACATTGTAACCGCACAGGCTTTAGCGGTTGTTATCCGATACATCCCATAGGACTTTAACGTTATTCGATCCAATTCTCCTCCCCAGATTACTTAACGTTATGCGATTTTAGTGTTATCCGAGGTAAACGTTATCCGAGGTATTACTGTATATACCATAAATAAAAAAGTCAGTGGCTAATGGCAGTTCAGTTTCCCCCATAAATATGATTATCCTACAATATAGTCCCATTCCACCACAATCACAAGCATTCATACTCAAAAAAATGTTTGCTTATTTATTTAAAGAGGACTAATATCCCCTCCCCCCCCAAAAAAAAAATAGATTAACTATTAGACAATAAAACTAAGTAGGCACTATGTCCAAATGCACACCCATAGAATTGTTCTGAACATTGTATGCCATTTAATTTTGAAGCTGTGAAAATGGAGCTTTTTTTTCTTTTTCTTATTTTTGTCTACCAGAGACAAAACATTACATTTAAAAGGTCATACAGTTGTTTGATTCAATAACTATTTTTCAAACTGGAATCTTGCTGTGTCTGAAATATTTAGCAGAAACACTTAGCACTCAACTGGGGTCAAAATGGAGAGGAAGAGAAGATAGTATTGATTCACTGAGTTGAACTTGTCAGTAAAAGGAGATTGAACATTCAGCTCTGTCTCCCTTTTTACACTACATTTTCACATTATATGAAACAGCAGTTTGTCTTATTTCAGGTTCTTAGCTTGAGAAGGCAGTTCAGTATAAGCTTTTATCTTAACATTTGTGCATCCTTGTAGTGCCATTCAGGACCCAATGGTTGTTGAAGTAATTGATAATGAATCATTTAGTCATAGACTTGTGCACACACATACCTCCAAACCAGTGACCTGAACTGTACGAATTGTGCAGTGTGGCTTCAGAAACTCTTTCCTGGAAGTGAGTCTATATAATCTGAGATAAGATGATGAGAGAAATTTCCAAGGAAAAATTAGCAGGGTGTCTGAGGATATGGACTTGATCCTTAGAAGCTTACATTAAAATATAACAGGCATAAAATGCCACAACATTTTTGTCTCTTTTTTTAAAGTTTATTTTTATCTGTTTCTTGTAAACTGACAGCAGAAAGACTCAGCCATTCAGATCTATTGGATATGTTCCAGTAGACTCAACTTGCAGACATGTTGAATTTTCATGCTAATAATTTCATGTCATAGATTACTCTGGGTTGAAATCATTTTTAAGTGGATGCTCAAATGAGGTTCCTTTCATGTCCCCAAATGCAGCTCTCACCTCAGGTATCAAAACCCGATCTTTCATTCTCCAGCTCAGTGCCTTAACCACTAAGCCACCAGGGGAGCTGCAATTTTCATGCTGTGAGTTAGGGATGTAAAGACTGCTTATTTATTTATTTATTTCCTCGCTAGGGACATGTGACTTATGGTACAATTCTTTTTTGTTGGGGATAACAGCCAACACATTTATGCCTGTAACAGGATTTTGCACCATTCTTTTATGCAATTAACAGTATTTGCATATTATTTAAACTGTTTTGCTCAGTCCTAGGGTTCTGGGAGTGGCAGAACTCCCAGGCAATAAATCCTTAGGCTTCAGCTTAGGTTTGTCTTTTGTCATCTCTTTTACTAAAGGCACAGTATTAGCTTTCATTTGTCCCTTTCATCCCCATTCCCTAAGAGTCCAGTTGCTGTCAATAACCCATGCGGTATGGTTCACTCTACTGAGGTTGAGTCATTGCATTATATTCTCAGGACAATCTTCATGGCTGATCACCATGATGATTGCCAATATTCAGAATCTGATATCGGAATCTCACAAGGAGAGGTTGAGCTCACTGCAGCCCTTGGAAGTCCAAGCCCAGAGAGGTGGGTGGGCATAGAGCAGTTTTTCCCAACCTTTGGTTTTTTGGACTTCAATTCCCAGAAGCCTAAATCAATTCTCCAAAGCACTGATCAGCCAATGTACTGACTTAGGCTTCTGGGAATTGAAGTTCCCCTGTGTGGGGGTGCACACCATGTTGGGAAATATTGGCTTAGAAGCGCAAGAGTTTTGCTGTCTCCAAGGGTTGTAGGGAATGGCCTGGGAGACAGTAAGGTGACCTTCTGACATACAGTTTGTGCAGGAAAAGTCTTTTTCATCTGTGGTTGAGAGTGCCACAAAATACAGTTGTACCTCGCTTAAAGAGCCTAATGCGTTCCACAGGATTGCTTTTTAAGTGAGTTTGCTCTTTAAGCGAAACACCATTGAAAGTGACCAATTGTGGGGGGTTGCAAACCCCGATTTATTTGTTAAGTGAGTTTTTTGTTGGTTTTATTTGTTAAGCGAAGCAAACATTCAGAGAAAATTCTGCTCTTTAAGTGAGTTGCTCTTTAAGTGAGTCGCTCTTTATGCGAGGTTTGACTGTACTTTACTTTCTTAAAAGGCAAGGGGGATGATTCTGTGGCTTCTTCTCCTATGTGAGGATCACACCTCTTGATGGGAATAGTATTTTGCATTTCTGGACAGTGATTTTTATTAAATTATATATAATTATTACTACCTAGGGCAGTGATGGCCAACCTTTGTACTCCAGATATTTTTGAACTTCAATTCTCAGAAGTCCTAATCAGCAGGAGTGTTGACTTGAGCTTCTGGTAATTGATGTCCGAGAATACCTGGAGTCCCAAGGTTCACCATCATGGACCTTGGGTGTCCAATTTATTAGATAAAACACAAACAGGAAAGGAACTCTGTAGTACTTGTCTGCTACCATACCTTTTATGCTTGTTGTTTAGGAGCAGTATGGAGAAATGTTATGATTCAGCAATTTTTTCCTCTTTAAATCAACGGTTATAAAGCTTGAGACAAATGGGCATTGATTTAGGATGTTCTCTGGGATTCTGTGGTTGAGCTGTATATTTCTATATATCTAACACTGAACCACAGTGTAGTTTAATGCATTGTTTGGTTAGCTGGTTGCAATCAGTTTTAAAACCACCAACATATGTCTGAATTAACTAGCACTTCTTGCAGTAGCCAGCTGTTCATGACAGAAAAATTACTTCCTTTACTTGGCTTAAGTTGAGTCAACAGCAATGTGTTGGCATGGATTCTTTGATGAATCTCTTGGGACTGTAGTCTAACAAAAGACAGTTAACTTAATAGATCATCAGATTTTTACCCAACAAATCCATCATTCTACTGTTTCAATGTCCATATATTTCATTTTCAAGGGAATGAATTAGATTTATGCATTTTGGTTTGCACATACAGTATTTTCTTGATAAGACAAAGAAGATAATACATTTGGCCTGAAAGCATGTACAGCTCAAAAAGCACTGGAAATGTGAGGATCCAGAAGTCACATAGCCCTTCATACACTCACTGCAAAGGTCTCCATAGATATTGTAAGTACATTCTGCCGAACATGCTTAAAATGTTTCCATGATTGACAGCCCTGGTATATAGCTAACTTCTATTAATTGAATATTGTTGTGAGATATCTGAATGGGTTTTAGTTTTGTGTATTTTGACATAAAGGTAGTTTAGCTAGCAACAGGGTTTAGTTTAGTTTAGCCTCTTTTTAAAAATCATATAGTGTTTTTAGTAAGTGATGTGATGTTGTGGTTTATTTTGGACTTCCCAGACAGTGGCAACATTAATGCAGCATGATAGATAGACAGACCGACAGACAGACAGACAGACAGACAGACAGACAGACAGACTAGTACCTCAGATAACGATGAGACTTAGTTCCACAAGTCTCGTCGTTATCCGGTTTTTAACTTTGTGCGATGTATTGATCGCACAACGTTAAGAAAACCCCTGTTCCCCTGGGAGACTGCAGCAAGCCAAAATGTCGGGATTTGAATCCTGACGTTTTGGCTTGCTGCAGCCTCCAGGGAGGTGGGGGAACTTTGGAAACAGGTTGGATCAGGTCCCCCAACCCCCCGGAACCAGCAGGGGGGGTGTCAGCGAGCCCGAAATGGGTGTAAAAACGGATGTTTTTTAACCCATTTTGGGCTCACTGACCCCCCCCCCCCAGCTCTGGGCAGGTTGGAGGATCCAATCCAAGCTGTTTCTGGGCTTCCCCGAAGTCCCCGACCAGTGGTGCAAGCCAAAACATCAGGGTTCGAAACATGACGTTTAGGCTTGTTGCACTGGCCAGGGACGTCGGGGAATCCCAGAAACAGCTTGGATTGGGTCCTCTGATCTCCCCGGAGCAGGCAGGAAGATCAGAGAGCCCAAAATGAGTTTTTTTAAAAAGTCCATTTTTTTACCCATTTTGGGCTCTCCAGGGAGATCAGAGGACCCGATCCAAGCTGTTTCTGGGCTTTTCCCACCTCCCCGGTTAGTGCAACAAGCCAAAACATCAGGGTTTGAACATATAAACCAATGAACAAACAAATACATCCATCTGACATTATTCAAATGCACGTCAGTCACTGGTGTTTCACATATGTTAGCAAAAACTTGGTCTCTGAATTTTTTTTTTAAAAAAACCTTTTTTTAAGGGAAAAAAACATCCAATGTTTCCCTTTGGATATGTGTTTTTATTTATCTGGATTCCTTGTAAACCATTGTAGATTATAAATACTGGAATGTTTACTGTTTTTCATATTCCCAAAAGAAATGCTACAGCCAGTCCTGCTGTTTATTTCCATCTATACAATGGCTAATCTATCTGTGATGTCACTGACTGTAGCAGATGGTCACTAATCAAAGAATTTACTTTTTCACTTTTGGGGTGTATCTGTCTCCTGGATGGTGACATGCATCTGCCTTTTGATTTGTAGCAATCTGCTGCAGCTAGTGACATCACTCTCATTGCACAGGTGGAACCACACAATAAAATGCTCACTGATAGGTGTGACTGCAGTTTTATGTGATTCTGCTCCTCCTTTCTTTACCAAGAGAGTATGGCAGGGATCTTCATGGCCATGTAGTGATTTGACATGGTCTTCATTGAACTCTGTAGCTTCACTAGCTTTCTGGCAGGAACTCTACATTAGATTGGGAACACAAATGCCTCTAAAGTTGGCTGCCTACTGAATCAATTTCTTCTTCCTTTTGACATCTAAGCACTTTCCGTTGTAGTGTCATGTAGAGATGAAAGGATTTGTTTGCTCCTAATCCCTGTCATTTTGTCAAGTGTTCATTCCTGAGTTCATTCCATACTAAAGCTTTTTAAAAAGGGATTTAGGTATGCATGTAAATACATATTAGAATGTGTTTTCTAATAAAATACTTACTTGGTTACTTGGTTGATCCATATTTGACACATCTAGTTTGAGGTGGCAGATCAAAGCATTGTCTCCCACTGTTTCAGATCCCCCAAGATTTTAGCAGCCTCTTGTCATTGGGAGGTCCTACTGCTACCATAGCAGGGTCTGATGGCACACAGCTGGCTTGGCTCATATTGAAGTTGGCTATGTTAGAGCAATGCACTGGCCAGGTGCATTGCCTGAGTACTCAACCCCATTTAGCTGACCTGCGGTTCCAGAATGGAGAAATGTTCTGGATTGCTACCCAATACCTTTTGCCATCAAAATACACCACCACCACCACTGTCAGATGGCCAGAGTCACCACTGCACCACATTGAGGCATGAGGTGGGATTTGCAGCGGTCTAATAAAATTTATTTTTAAAATGTTTTCTTCCAGATTATTTATATTTTAGAAAGATGTTCCAAATTTTGTAGCCAAGATCATGTTGGGCAGAGACAAAAGTGCTGGCATAGTAATTTGGCATCCCCTGTTTAGGAAAGTGTGGTTGGTAAGTTTGTCTACAAAGATCTATCTTCTACATTGCTGCCATCCACGTGCAGAAGCAGGTCCTACAGACCCTTTTGCTCAAACAACAGAAAAGTTGGAACTGCTCACACTGTGTCTGTTGCTTAAGTGGTATCACTTAAGCAAGACCCTTGCCATCATGTTTTGAAGTACAATATTTTATATGCATTTTGCTATATTTCTTGAACAAAAACTGTTTCACAAAAGTAAAGAAAATGCAAAATCCAAAGGATAATAGCATTTTCACCTACACATTAATCCAAGACCGGTTTCCTCAAACTTGGCTCTCCAGATGTTCTTGGACTTCAATTTCCAGAAGCCCTGATCAGCAGGTATGCTGATTTGGGCTTCTGGTAATTGAAGTCCAAGAACACCTGGAGAGCCAAATTTGAGGAACCCTGGTCCTGGAGATACAGGTCAAGTTAGGAGAGTACAAAGGGACCTGTCTTAAATTGAATCATGCAATTGGCCTTTCTTGTTTAGGGTTTGTCAGCTCTGACTAGCAACTGTTGTTCAGCATTCAGCAGCATTGCTTCCTATCTCTACTTAGAGCAGGGATTCTCAACCTGTGGCCTGGGGGCTGGATGTGGCCCATGGCACCATTTCATGTGGTCCACCTCCACCACACCAGGAAGTGCCATGTGGTGGAGGAAGGACAAAATGGCTGCCCAGCCCCTGGCTTAAAAAGGTTGAGAACTCCTATCTTAGATGATCGTGGTATTTTCTGGTGACCTCTTATTCCATTATTAAACCAGGCCTATTCTTGGTTAGCTTTGAAATGCAATAAAATCTTTGATCATCCCTAATGTGATGTTTTAGGTGTATTTTCATGCAAGTGTAGAGCTAGTAGTGATGTCACCAAGTATACAGACATGCATAAATGTTACAGGGAGATAAGGCACAACTCAATTTATGGCTGATGTTTTCAACAAAAGCTGTTTGTCTGTGATAACATCCAGTTTTAGCTTCAATCTTTTCCACATTGGTTGTGATCCAAATGTTCTGCTCTACAATATGTACCATTCTTAGCCAACATGGTGTTGTTAATAATGGTGGAAGATGATGAGAACTGATGTCCAGCACACCTGGAAGGAAAAATCTTGAATTAGGCCAAGCTGTGCCATAAATTATAAGCTTGATAACATATTTTAGGATTAGGTGGAATAAATGTAGAATTACCATATGTAAATTTGATTATAGATGAGGTGGACATAGAGTGTTTAATTGTTGGATTTAACTAGCAGATTACATATAAAATTGGATATCTGTGCACATTAGCTATAGATCATACACTCTCTTAGTCAATCATAGATTGAATTACTATGTTGGCTACATACATTTCTGTATATCTGATGCTGAGAACAAATTCAATTTATATGAATTTGGCATTTTTAAATACTGCCAGTACAGTACATACATTTTACGAGACCATGTTTTTACATTTCTTTTTCTTCTTGTACATCAGTTGATGTGCTGAGCCCTTTCTTCTTCCCAGGCATAACATCAAAATTTGTACACATTCAGTTTACATATGATGGTAGAATGTTAGATAGTTACAATCTTTGTGCTCAGAATAAACCATCTAACCAAAATAAACCTCTGCATGATAAATAGTTCAAGGTGTATATTTACCCATCCCTCATTTACAGCCCAATGTTATGCATGTTTACCAGGAGATAAATTCCCTTCAGATCAACAGGGCTTACTCTCAAGTATGCATATGATTATATAAACTAGAGTTCCTGCAAGGTACATCCTTGACAAATCCCTGGTTTTTTATCCATCTGTTCCATTACTCAATATTTTTCATGAAGTACAGAAGAGGTTTTTCATGCCACCCCCATCTCTCTCTTTGGTTTTTGGACTTCATTTCCCAGAAGCCTAAATCAATTCCCCAAACCACTGATCAGCCAATGTACTGACAGTCTTATGGGAATTGAAGTCCACCAGTGTTCCACAGAACATAGTTTGGGAATCACGGGTTTAGACGATCTTTCTATTTAAGAATATGTCTCTGTTAAATTCATAACAGTGCACAGAACCCAAGGCTATGTTTGTTACCGTGTTTCCCTGAAAATAAGACACTGTCTTATATTTTTAAAAACTCTAAAATATGCACAAGGTCTTATTTTCAGGGGATGTCTTATTTTTCCATGACAAAGAATACAGTACACATTTATTGCTGATACAGCGGATCGCCAGGGCAAGAGTTAGGTGAGTGCCTTATTTTCGGGGGGGGGGGGCTTATATTTCCGAGGTGGGGAAAAATAGGGGGGTACCTTACTATACGAGGAGGTCCTATTTTCGGGGAAACAGGGTAGTTGGAAGTTTTGTAAAAGAAGCCTCGTTTGAAAAGGAAGGCATAGGTATCCTTTGTGTTTATGGTGTCAGCAAGAATATCTCATAGAAAGAATAACTGTGTAGGCATGGCAAATGAATGAATTGCCTGCTGGCTGAAGATAAGGAGTGACTTTGGCTGCTAACCTCTGTTGTCTTGTGACTGGTGGATATTCAGATGGAAAACTATTTCACAGGACACTGCTGGTAAATATGAGGAATCACAGCTTTGTCAATTATGAATTCTATATTTTAACAATTCCTCAAAATCTGTGCCAAAGTTCTGTAATCATTTTGTAGTAGTTTTGTACCTTGAACCCAAGGTTTTTCCAGCTCCAGCTCCCAACTGTACGGATTTCCAAAGAAGTAACATTTTAGTCTGTCTTTGCATCTTGGCAAAAGTAAAGGTTAAAAAATGACATCTGAAGAAATGGATTTTGAGCCACAAATACAGTGAAACGCCTTTTATCCCATTTTTATTTTCTTTCTTCCTTTTCTCTTTTACTTTTGCCAAATGCTAAGGATCCTTTCTAGTTCAGCCAAGACTATTCAGGCAATATCTTTGTCTTTCTCCTTACATTTCCAAAGGAGGGTTTTAGAGGGAGTTGGATGAAGAGGAGCCCACCTGCTTTTTTTCTATTGAGTACTAAATCCCATTATCGGAAGCAGATAGCCCCAAGACTTGAACAACACAAGCTGGGCTGAGTAGGCATTCTCTTCCGAAAGGAGATAATTCTGTCATGTCTCTGAATCTGAAGTGACAGAATAAGCCAATCAGTCCAAGTGCAGAGGCACAGTATGATTATCCCTCTGACCCAGCAGAGACTAACTGGAAGTACAGATGGAGAGAATTATATTTAGTTCGCATTTTGGTAATATCCTATTCAAGTCACACTTCAAAAATCAATATAGGAGCTAAAAGGCAGTTATCCAGCCGTATTTTGCAGTTCTTGGTATTTGCAACATGTATGTAGGTATGCAATCTGTTTAGGTACCATCTTTCTTCTACAACTCCAACCCAAGACAACTTGCAGCATAGTTAACAAAAACAAATACAATAAAATTACAGTAATACCTCGGATAACGTTTACCTCAGATAACACTAAAATCACATAACGTTAATTAATCTGGGGAGGAGAATTGGATCGAATAACGTTAAGGTCCTATGGGATGGATTGGATAACAACCACTAAAGCATGTGCAGTTACAATGTATCTCTGTGGAGCTTTAATGTTATCCGATCCATCCCATAGGATTTTAACATGCATTGGATAACACTAAAAATCGAATAACACCAAAACTTGTGGAACCAAGTCTTAGTGTTATCCGAGGTATTACTGCAAAATATAAATAGAATTGAGCTCTATAAATAGAATTGAGCTTTTATTATTAAAATGCAATTGGAATCAAAACAGTTTAAAAACTTTAACACTAAATGCTAATAATTCGTTAGAGGAAGAACCAGCACATCAGCTAAAATCCAGTGGTTTGAGAATATTGGATTCCAAAGGCTTGCTTAACAGAAGGATAGCATGTAGTTTACAAACCTAGCTTCTCTCAGCAAAAATGTCCAGAGCTTTGGTGTGACCATAGTGAAGGCCTTATCTTTAGTCTATATCAAACTGGCTTCTGCAAATGGTGGGACTATTGAGAAGGGTCTCCCCATCAGATATCAAATCTGGGTGGGCTTGTAGGGGACAATATGGTTTTTAAGATACAGTACAGTAATACCTCAGATAACGTTTACCTCGGATAACGCTAAAATCGCATAACGTTAAGTAATCTGGGGAGGAGAATTGGATCGAATAACGTTAAGGTCCTATGAGATGGATCGGATAACAACCGCTAAAGCTTGTGCGGTTACAATGTATCTCTATGGAGCTTTAATGTTATCCGATACATCCCATAGGATTTTAACATGCATCGGATAACACTAAAAATTGGATAACACCAAGACTTGTGGAACCAAGTCTTAGCGTTATCCAAGGTATTACTGTACTCTTGATCCGAGTTGTATAGGGCTTTGTAGTTCATAACCAGCACTTTCAAATCTACCTGGGAGCAGAGCAATAGTCAGCAAAGCTATAACGAGAGGGGAATTATGTATGTCTTATAACTGGATCCTATAAGTGCATTTTTTGCAAGGCAGTTCCTGAACAAAGCAAAGAAAAAGAAACAGCAATAATTAGAGGATGCTATGTCCAAAATGTGTGTTAGCAGAAATAAAATAGAAAATGAACTACATAAGAAGTGGATTACAGGAAAAAAGACAAGCAAATGTCCATGCAAAATGGGCAGGCGTGCACAAATATGTTGCAAAAGAAAAGTGTGTGTGTGTGTGTGGGGGGGGTTGACAACAAAAGTTTGTAGCACTTTAAAGACCAATCAATAGATTTTCTTTTCTTTTGCCCTCACACTGAGACAGACCATTACTCATACTGCCACTTAGTTGGAAATTCCTTCCAGATGTCATGTTTTCCAAAAGTTACAAACAAATGTATAAAAGTTACAAGAAAGCAATGAATTGGTGGTTCTTTTCTTTCCTTCTTTTTGAGTGATGAACCAAGAGAAACAAACTAATAATGTTGCCCATCCCTAACTGAAATCAAATTGCGCAGAGACACATACATATACCCCCTAATCGGGATCAAATTGTACATATTTCTTTGTGAGTACTGTAGATACTTTGGACTTATTAGAGCCCTTTCTCACACTTTAGTGGATTTATTTCTTGCATTGCATTTATATTTTATACTATTTATTTTGACATGAATGAACTCCATCAAAAGAGCAGGCTATTGAACAATATATTGGCATTAAAAATAGAATGCCGTAATAAAGTAACAGTAAAAGCCAGTAAAAAAACCATAAAGCACGCTGATCATCTTAAAATATACCGTTCAATTATAGCACATGCTTGGATAATTAACTGACTTTTCTTGATTATTTAAGGGAATAGGGATAGACGTCATGTCTAGGAAGCATATCCTCCTTTCCTTTTCTTGTAGAATTAGGTCTTTCACTGTCCTGTACTCAGTATACAACTATGTCTGTTCAGATTGCTGCATAATGATATATTTTACCAAATGCCACAGCAGTTATAGTTTTGCAGGTAGTTACATTTGGCAGAACAAAAGATTGCACTGTCTAGAAACTATAGGCCTTTTTTATTATTCAGTGGGACAGCCATGTCTCATCCAGTTTCCACTCCCATCTGCTGAGGAATTGCCTTCTTATTACAACCACTTAAAGTGACCAAGCAAATCTTTGGTTGAAACCTTGTTCCTCTTTAACAGATGTAGAAGATGAGCAGTTCACTTGTTTTAGCCAGCAAAATAAGGATATACAATGATGGCCGCTTGTACTTTTAGGTTTTAATCTCAATTTTTAGTTCGCTTCCTACCCTTTGTTTATGCAAATGGATTGCTCAGTCCTTATTTATCCAGGAAGCTTTATGTGCATGATCAGCTTTACAGGATTGGTCTGCTCACTTATTTGTATCTCCAAGATTAACCTAAGACTCTGTTTGACATTTTCCCCTGGCTCAAAATTTGCATCCCCTCTGGCACCTTTTCTCCCATCACAATCAGGAAGCCCATCCCGCCAGTGAATACACCTTTATGTTCAGGCTCCCAGACACATGAACCATTGTCTCTCAGTACTGATCTGCTGTGAAGTTACCCCTCACCTTTTGTCCTGTGGTTTCACAGAAATTAAGGTCTATTGTCTGAGGCTGGGAGGTGAGTTTAGGGTTTGTTTACATAGGCTACTCACAGGATCAACTCTGTTTTTGCACACTAATTAATGTGCTCTCCTGGACATTTCATATAATGAAAAATTCGTAAACTGAATTTCCCATAGGAATGCATTCAAGCCCAAGATGCATAAACTGAAACATGGTTTCCCATAGAGATGCATTGAAAACCAATTAATCCTTTCTGGGAGGAAAATCCATAAACCGAGGCATTATTTTCAATGGAGATTCATTCATAAACCAAAAATTACATTAACTGAGGTGTTTGTAAACCAAGGTTCCAGTGTAGTCTGTTAAGAACAATGACAGCAATAAAGGAGACCCTAGATTGGGGGTGGGCAAAGTGCTACCCTCCACATGTCAGATTATAGCAGTGAGAAATATTGGGAATTCTATTCTGGCATCATCTGAATGGTTGCATTTTGTCTACCTCTTATCTAAATCGATAGGAGAAGCCACAGAATGATCCCTAGTTCATACGAGAAGGCCTTTCAGTGGCATTACCATGTTTTCTTTTGAACATAGGTTTGAAAAACATGTACTGATGGTGCATATCTATGACTTGTTCTTCTCCCATTCTTGCTCAGTGAACAGTGATCTTGAGAAACTTGTTTTGAAGAGGTCTTTCAAATTATGTTTGCTGCTGCTGTAGAAGTAGATGTGTTTTCATCATTTCTAGGTAGTCACATTGATAAAATCTATGTGCATGCTAAGTATTTTTAAAACTACAGTGGTACCTCACTTAAGGAGCATAATGTGTTCCACAGGATTGCTCTTTAAGCAAGTTTGCTCTTTAAGCGAAACACCATTGAAAGTGACCAATTGTGACTTGAGGGGGGGATTGTGAACCCCGATTTATTTGTTAAGCGAGTTTTTGGTTGGTTTTATTTGTTAAGTGAAGCAACCATTCAGAGAAAATTCTGCTCTTTAAGCGAGTTACTCTTTAAGCAAGGTGCTCTTTATGTGAGGTTTGACTGTATCTCAAACTTGAGCTAAGGGTCTGGTGTTCTTTCTCCTGCCTTACACAATTTTGCAACACAACGTACTTTGTACTAATCACCGCTCTGCTCCATTTGCTTAATAGGAGACCTGACTTAGCACAGTTGGGATAAATGTTAGTTCTGGTTTAAAAGACGGAGCTTTATCTAATGTAAGTGGGAGATTCAAGCAAATAATGTTTCTGTGACCAAAACAGTCCCTAGCCCCAAAGCTGTTTATCCAAGATGTGTGAAGTCTAGCCTTTGGCTTCTCTGACATGAGTTCTTGTATTTGTAAGCGAACAGGTCTTGCTTTTGAGTAAGTGTGCTTTGAAATGAATGGCAAATAAGAAAGTGTGCCAAAAGAAGAGGGGTATAAAGCTATCAAATCACCTAAAAAGAAGGAGAAATAGCTCAATGCAAATACACTAAACAGCTGGACAAAATGCTACATTAAATGCATTTCCTCCCTGTGGAAAAATGTGTTTTGGAACAAATTGAGTCTTATACAGTGACAGATGTCAATTGCATTATTTAATGTGCTGCTTGAGGACCATTAAATAGATTAACAAATTGTGACAAAATGACAAGGATATCTTCTGATGATTGATGAATACCAGCTCCTTAGTCTTAAATAGGTAGCGGTTCATACTTGATCTTTTATTGTGAAAAATGCAACACCTTTCCCCCCCTGATAGCTGCATATCACTCCCATCTTCCACAACTTTTCATATTCATATTTATCCCCTCCTTTTTTCCATGACGGAACTGAATGGCATTGTGTAGGAAATCAGGTGCTTAGTACAGTGGTACCTCGCTTAAAGAGCATAATGTGTTCCGCAGGATTGCTCTTTAAGTGAAACACCATTGTAAGTGACCAATTGTGGGGGGGGGGTACTGCAAACCCCAATTTATTTGTTAAGCAAGTTTTTGGTTGGTTTTATTTGTTAAGCGAAGTGAACATTCAGAGAAAATTCTGCTCTTTAAGCGAGTTGCTCTTTATGCGAGGTTTGACTGTATTGTGAATTCTGTCACAGAAGCAAATTGGGGGGTAGAAAATAGGGAAAAGCAGCAGGAAAAGGTGGTTTTTTTAACAACAACTTAATATTTTCTATCCCATCTTTCTTTCAAAAATAGGGCCTAAAGTCATGTTCAGATGAATGAAAGAATCAGACAACTAAACACAAAGACACACACCTCACTTTTGTTTAAATTTGCTTTATCTTTAGAATATCTGTTGTAGGCGCTGTCTTCAGATAATGACATGAGGTCCCACCCCCATTGTAAAGGAAACTAGGCAAGTCCTACCATTAGGTAGAGTGGGATTTCCATCTCAGGCACATCATGATGGTTGTGGTGATGGCAATGATGATGAGTTCTGTGCAAGGAAGCAATGAGAGATAGTTTCTATCTTTAAAAAACCCTGAAAAATTCACCATAAGGGAGAAATTATTTGACAGCACACAATTATTATATTACTTGTGGTAATTTGTATGAACAGAGGCAAAATCAGAAATGATGTTAAGAGTTTAAGATGAATTACATTCTCACTTGTTTGGGGAAGTGGGTGACTTTCTGTGTTGTGTACCTACTTAGTATGCCAGTCAGGTGCTCTTCACTGTGGACAAGCCATTTCAAGGCCTTTGATTTCCCACTCCCTATGGTTCTTTTGATTTGGACTGGACAGGCCTTCAGATGAAGGACACCTTCAAAGGGAGAAGTTATTGTTTGGATTACCTGCCGCAAAGTCACTTCATGTTTAGATAAAGGTCTCCCTTGCTCGAAAGCCAGTCATGTCCAACTCTAGTGCTCATCACGGTTTACAGACAAAGAGCCAGTGCTGTATGCATCTGCAGACATTTATTTGGGGATGTGGCAGGCATGACTTGATGCCAGAGTGAACAGAATACTTACATTTCCCATCAACGCAGTGCCTATTTATCTACTTGCTATTTCTTGCTTTCAAAACTGCTAGGTTGTCAGAAGCTGGGACAGACAACAGGTGCTCACTCCACCGTGCAGCACTCAGGTCTCTAACTGTTGACCTGCCAACTTTTAAATTGTCAAGCTCAGTGTCTTTACCAACATGTGTGAGTTGTTTTAGGTGTGGTCTAGTATTGTCTGTGCTGGCTCAAGTGGTTAAGATGCTGAACTCAAAGACTGGAAGGTCAGAGTTTGATTCCTGAGTACTCCACGACGAAGTGAGCTCCCATCTCTGTCCCAGCTCCTGCCAATCTAGCAGTTTGAAAGTAAAAAATTGCAAGTACAGTAAAACCTCACATAAGAATTGCAACTGTTATTGGAGGTATATATATTGTATATGCGATATTTGTAATCTACTATGTGATATCTGTAATTGCTTTTATGTTATGGAATGTACTATGTAATTGTAACTGTTTCTTCTGTAAGCCGCCCAGAGTCGCTCTGCGAGTGGGGTGGCATATAAGTTGAAAATACAAATACAAGAAGTGCCTTGTTTAGAGACTAACTAGCTTAAAGAGCAGAATTTTCTCTGAATGGTCGCCTTGCTTAACAATGAAAACCAAGCAAAAACTCACTTAACAACTGAATCGGGGTTCACAATCCCTCCTGACAGAAGTCACAATTGGTCACTTACAATGGTGTTTCACTTAAAGAACAATCCCATTGAGCACATTATGCTCTTTAATTAAGGTACCGCTGTAGATATGTACCATTTTGGTGGGATGGTAAACAGCATTCCGTGCACTCTAGTGTTGAGGCATGCCCTGGCTCTTTGGCTGAAAAAGAGGTGAGCACTGAACCCTAAAGTTGGGTACAACTGGCTTTCAAGCAAGGGTGACCATTACTAGTGTACCCCCCCTTTCCCGGCCTATTGACATTTCATGACCTAACTGGGATTTAATTTTAGGGCTCCTGAGTCTTAATCTTACACTCTGTCCACCAAACTACTGTACACTGGCCCCAATGGAAAATGTTTCACCTCAGAAGATAGATACAGTAATACCCCGGATAACGTTATGACTTGGTTCCGTTATCCGGTTTTTAGCATTGTCCGATGCATGCATCGAACAACGCTAAAAAAAAAAAGCCCTGATGTTAGGGACAAACTGACTTTGGGGACAAACTGTGTGGTTTGTCCCTGAAGTCATCGCTGCGGTTGGGGGGGTGGATATATCCAACCCACACACACACACAACCATAGCGATGGATTTCTACAGGGGAGGTGGATTGGTTTGAATCCAGCACCCCCAACCATAGCGATGAAACTAGGTTCGGGGAAAAGCGTGCGGCTAGGGGGTGGGTGGGTTGGGTCCACTCCATCCCCCATAGTGATCCATCGCTACGGGGTGGGTGGGTGGGTTGGGTCCAATCCACCACCACCCCGTAGCAATCCAAGTCAGTGCATGCCTGCGCTGACTCCCAAGGGTTCTGGACGCTCGGAACTCGGGCATCCAGCAACTTTGGAGTCAGCGCAGGCATGCGCTGACTCCACGGGTGCCAGATGCTCAAAACTCAGCCGTCTGGCACCCTTGGAGTAAGCGTCTGCCTGCCTTAGTTTCATCGCTACAGGGGTGCTGGATTCAAACCAATCACCCTCTCCCGTAGCGATCCATCGCTACGGTTGGGGGTGAAATGGGTATAACGTTATCCGAGGCAATCATTATCCGGGGTATTACTGTACTCTATTAGAGCAGCAAGGCAGAAGAAAGATAATGGTGAATTTACCCTGCCCAGCACAGCCTTTCAACCATGGATCGAGCTACAGATGATTACACTTCTTGCCAGCAGCAAAGACCTACCAGGTTCAGCAGAAAGACCTCTCAAGAGTATAGCAGCATACGTGTATTATGTAGCATGCAGGCAGTGTTTCAAGATTTTGTCATTTTTTTATTCTTTGTTCTGCAAATAAATTTTATACCATCACCATCATTCCCCCCCCCAAATAACACATTCCGAACACTTATTTAAATTTGCAATTCCATTAGGAAACAAGCAGCACATATACTAAGTAGTCAGCAGATAGAGAATCATTTAGGATTATTCTGGATTTGTTTGAGTGTTTAACTGCTCCTTGCTGTAATAAAATGTGGTTCTGATTCAGAGAGACTTCTTTTACAGCGATGTATGAGTCTTGCTAAACAGAAATCTAGCAATCCTAATTTTGCTTCAGCCTTGAGACTTGCATGGTGAACACTTCCTTGATGTGTATGTACCACTTGTTGTGTATGAAAAACATCACTTCAATACTGATCTCATGCAAACAAGTTTTTAGTTAAGAAACATTACTGAAAAAGAGTTAACTGTTCCATCTGGACATTTCAAGAAACGCTATATTGGCAAAATGTTTTCATGGTGTTAAAAAAATAACCTGAATTTGTTCAGCCATATAACAGAACTAGGACATACAGTCCATTAGTCAATCAATTACTTCTCAGGTTAAGCAGTTTCCCAGTAATCAGCTTTGACTGATCTTTTAGCACAACTGCAGTGCTGTTCACTCACCAGTTCAACACTATTATCTAGGAACAAATTATAGATGTCACATAGACATGTGGATCAGTTTTAAAGTTGCTTCTGGTAAAAAAACTGGAAGCCAGGAGTTTACCGGTGTGAAATGCACTATTAGCTGATGAATTACAAACCCAGACTTTATTTTTTTTTTTAAGGAATTCATTTTTAAACTGTAGGTTAAATTCCTTGAGACATTTTGTTACTTGGTTGTACATGGATTCACTTTGAGAAGCTTGAGAGCTATGGAAATTAGAATTTTAAATTTCCCATGGAGTTGTAGAAACAGAGATTCAGTTCAAGCTCCTTTTCAATTCATAAAGAAAGCCAACAGCTATTTTCTCCCTTTGTCACAATGTCACAAGATCAAAATTCAGGAGTTTTATGTGTAGGAAAATGTCAAAATATGGGAAATGCCTCATTTATGTGTTTATTCCTACATCATTTTATAAGAGACAACTCAAATAACTAATTTTCCTCAACAGTTGAATATACAGGTAAAAATCACATGAAGAAAGGGTGGTATAAACCATTCGGAGCTCACGAGGAACTAGAAATCCATTGTTATTTTTAAGAAGCCATGACTGCAGCTGGTTGTGTGGAGTAGTATGTTTCCTCTAAGCTTTGTCATACAGTCAAACCTCACATAAATAGTGCCTCACTTAAAGAGCAGAATTTTCTCTGAAACCAACCAAAAACTTGCTTAACCAATAAATCAGGGTTTGCAATCTCCCCCACCAGAAGTCACAATTGGTCACTTACAATGGTGTTTCGCTTAAAGAGCAAACTCACTTAAAGAGCAATCCCATGGAACACATTATGCTCTTTGAACGCCGTACTACTGTATTTTCACCTCTATCTCCCCATCATGAACCAGTTATTATTGGTAGATGGTCAAGTTGGCTTTCTTTAGTGCTGATTTATTCAAGGAATTGAGGAATTCTTTGGTTCTAATTCCAGTTTGTTATGTTGGACGTTTACAGAATGTAGAAACCATTCTATTTACCATCCTGACTGTATACAGTAGTAGGTTAGTCAACTTGTAGTCTTCCGGACATTGTTTTAATGTAAAATGTGTCATCCTTTGCCAATATAACAAATGGTACAGGATGGTGAAAGTTGGAGTCTAACCACCTCCAAAGACCCATACTTCCTCCATTCACTGAATTATGAGACAATAGTGATTCATAGTTCTATGGATTGAATTTGTTTACTTCTGGCCAGGTAGGCTTCACAAGAGTTCAGTACTCAGTGCCATTAGAACTATGATCATTTTATGACCACCCTCAGATTAAAAAGAAGGTCAGACAATTGCAAAGGACAAGAGACTCTTTAGAGTCAACTAAGCAGGCTATCCTTCTAAGTTTTTTATTGTGGGTGGCAATATAAATCTGAATAAATAAATAAATAAGCTTTGAAAATGACTCTTCTTGCATTTAAGCACAGCAGAACCCCACACCTAGCTTGGCTGGTCAATGACCACATTGACTGGGAGATATAATGAAGAATAAAAGAGGGAGAAACTTTTCCAAAGTGATGGTGTTGTCAGGAAATGAACCTATTTCCTAAGGCTTGAAATTGCCAATTTTCAAATAGGCCTCAGAAAAATCCATTTTTCTCTCTCTGAGCCTCAAGGCTGTGTGATAGCATGTTTTTCAACCATGTTTTTAGTGTCAGTGTACCCGTCTTATCTCTTTAGCAGAGCAATGTTATGACTAGCCCCAGTGCATCCTGTGGGCACGTGTATAAACAATGTACCATTGTTGTGAGAAAGTTTTCTCTCTTGCTTGCTGATACCTGATTGGGTAAGCAGTCCCACCTGACTGCAAATTCTCCATTTTGGAGAGAAGAAAGAGTTCGTCTCTGATTCTTGATGGATTAAGACCTGTTTTTGATTAGAGAGCTTTTGTTTCTGCATCCCTATGGGCTAGAAATCTTTAGCCTAGGAGCTATGCATTTTTGCTCCTTAAAAAATGGTTACCTAGCTTTGCCTGTGGACTTTATTGGACTGACCTGTGCTTCTGACTTTTATGCTTTATGAACCTGATCAATAAATCTTCATCATTTTTCTGAACAACGTGTCTTCATTGGACTAAAAAGGGTAAGAGCTGCCTTTCACACACACAAATCTTTGAACACGCTACCAAATAAAAACCCCTTAAGAGCTGATAAGCAGCTGAGAATTCTATCTCTGTTCTAATTAGCCGTCCAGCTCGCCCTGTGTAGGTTTGTTTTGGTTTCCAGGGGTTTACCAGAAGAGTGGGGGCCGGCTGGATCGTGACATGGTGGCCTAGCGGTGGGATCTACGAGCCCTGAAGCAGTTTTTTTTTGTGTGTGTGTGCATGCTCATCTCTGCCCGGCAAGAAGCAGCAGCCTTTGTTTGTTTGGCTGAAAGCCTGCGTGTGTGCATCTGCAGCAGCAACGGCGGAAACTGAAAGTGCCTGTGTTTTGGAATGTTTTGTTTTCCTGAGATAAAAGTGCTGAAAGGAAAGCAACTGATTGCTGTTTTGAGTTTTGAGTCGGATTCTCAAACTCCCAGATCTGAGGGCCGTGGGCCAAGGGCCGTTTCCAGTGCTGGCAAGTCCAGAGGGACTGAGACGTCTTCCAAGCCTACAAGATGGAAGGTAAGCCAGTGGCTGATGAATGTACCCCCTCACCACAGTTAGCACCCCAAGACAGACTCCATTCCAGATGGGATCTTGGAGAAGGTGCCCAGATGATGTTTAGCCAAAAGGAAGGGCCCAGGGTGGGTGAAGCTTGTCCAGATGACTTCTGAGACTTCCCCAGACGCCCAGCAAGCCCCAAGCCCTAAATAAGACTCTTTTGTGTTGAATTGGAGTCAAAACTCCACAGAGTGCCTATTTCACTCAGAAGCAGTTCCCTGAAGTAATTTTCCCCCAAAGCCAGGAGGAAGGAGTGGAACCCTTCAGATAAGATTTATTTTCCTGCATTGAAGTTCCTAGTTGCTGATTACATGTGCTGTTTGGTCTTTGAAGACCTGGAGAAGTTGCTGATTGCCTCATTGTGTTTGAGATACCAGCGTAAAGGTGGAAGAGCTCCAACGGACTCCTCCACGTGTCCAAGGAAGACGTTTTGCTAGAGTGGGTGGGCCAGATCCACCACTCTGAAAAGTGTTATCTACAGGCTGTTACACTACGCTGTTTTGGTCAGCTAGTGGGAAGTGGGAAATAATTGCCGGATGCAGTGTTTCCCTGAGTTTTACTACCCTTCGAGAAAGCTAAGAGCTGAAGAGGGGAGTAGTCCGTAAAGATGGCTGTGGGAAGCCCAACTAGCGGTTTCAGCAATAGCAGAGGCCAGATCCAGATCCAGATTCCCGACGTACTGAGGAGAGTGAATGGAATTCTGCGTGCTCTTGAGTTGAGACGTTAGTCAAGCCATCAATTCTGTTGCCTGTTTAGTTCCCAAACCTCACAGGGATGAGGATGCGGGGTTGTTTGATTAATTCCTTTGGACTGTGTTCTGATAAATACCTTAAAGGTTGTTTCTTGAGTTTGTTTACTAGGAGATGCACATGTCCTGTCGTCTGAAAGAAGAGCTGATAACGGAACTCTAAATGGACTTTGTTCAACTGGATGTTTAATTGTTTGCAGGTGCAACATCGAAGAAGACGAAGAAGGGGGGAAATGTTATTGTTTCTTGCTAATCATCTGTTTATTTTTCCAGAGGCTCGTACAAGCGGCTTCTGTGACATGTGTGGTGTTACTGACCTGTTTCCTGATTTAAAGGTTGTTCTGTTTGGGCAAAATGTGTTTTGGAAAGGGAAAACCTTTGGTACCTGAAAAAGCCCAAGTCTTTTGTTCCAGCAAGGTTTTATACCTGAGTTTGCTTGCAATGCAGAATGTAACTTATGTAACGTGTACCTCCAGTAACTAAAACTGGAAGAAGCTTTAACGCTTGATATCCTACATATATAAGGGATAGCTTGTTTGCTCAATTGCTTTGCTCACATTAGTAAATAATGCCTTTTGGTAAAGTCAAACCCCCGGTTTGCCTTTCCAGAAAGGAGGGCGTGTCAGGAAATGAACCTATTTCCTAAGGCTTGAAATTGCCAATTTTCAAATAGGCCTCAGAAAAATCCATTTTTCTCTCTCTGAGCCTCAAGGCTGTGTGATAGCATGTTTTTCAACCATGTTTTTAGTGTCAGTGTACCCGTCTTATCTCTTTAGCAGAGCAATGTTATGACTAGCCCCAGTGCATCCTGTGGGCACGTGTATAAACAATGTACCATTGTTGTGAGAAAGTTTTCTCTCTTGCTTGCTGATACCTGATTGGGTAAGCAGTCCCACCTGACTGCAAATTCTCCATTTTGGAGAGAAGAAAGAGTTCGTCTCTGATTCTTGATGGATTAAGACCTGTTTTTGATTAGAGAGCTTTTGTTTCTGCATCCCTATGGGCTAGAAATCTTTAGCCTAGGAGCTATGCATTTTTGCTCCTTAAAAAATGGTTACCTAGCTTTGCCTGTGGACTTTATTGGACTGACCTGTGCTTCTGACTTTTATGCTTTATGAACCTGATCAATAAATCTTCATCATTTTTCTGAACAACGTGTCTTCATTGGACTAAAAAGGGTAAGAGCTGCCTTTCACACACACAAATCTTTGAACACGCTACCAAATAAAAACCCCTTAAGAGCTGATAAGCAGCTGAGAATTCTATCTCTGTTCTAATTAGCCGTCCAGCTCGCCCTGTGTAGGTTTGTTTTGGTTTCCAGGGGTTTACCAGAAGAGTGGGGGCCGGCTGGATCGTGACAGTGTGTATGCAGTATAGATTTTCATGAAGACTAGCAGCAGGAAGTTTGCTCCAGTTCACAAGTACTCGTTTCTAACATTTATGAAAGAAGATATGCTATGTGGAAGATATGCTATATGGCACAAGGCTATATAGACTACTTTTTCCAGAAGCAGAATGTGGAATTGAACTCCCAACCTCTGGCTTTGCAGCCAGGTACCTAAACCAATGAGCTATCCAACCAACACTAGCCTATGTGGTATAGATAGATAATTGCACTCCTCGTGGGTGCTGAAACACCATATGTGTTGTTGTTGTTCAATTTTTATGCTGCCCCACTCACATAGCGACTCTGGGCGGCTTCACAGTGATCTCGATACATCGATAGTAGAGTACAATAACAATAAGATATAACAGCATAATAAAACATCATACAGTAAAAAATATAGCAATAAAATGGCACAATACAATATCAATAAAATATACATCCTACAGTAAAATATAACAACAAAATAGAACAATACAATAGAGCATCCTCCTACAATAGAGCTGCATCCTCCTCCTTCTGCCGGGGGGGGGGGGAGTCCAGGGCAGGGGGAACAAAGCCTCAGTGTACAACTATTCCGTCTTCCTGGGGCTGAAGCCACACCAGGGAAGCATCTGGTGACATGGCGAGGGTGGCCGGAGTTTTTAAAGCCAGCTCCTGTCCCAACACACAGCTGCTCTGGCTTCCCCAGGGCTAAAGCCACACCAGGGAAGCATCCGGAGAAATAGACCACATGCCCTGATATAATTTTTCTATCTGTATTACTTAGGTTCTTAATTACTATCAGGGCCTGTTTCTATTTTTCTGAAATACATAGTGTTTCAGCACAGACCAGGAATGTATTAAATATATGCATGAGCACCTAATAAATTATTTCTGGTTTTGCATCTTCATTAAATTCGTATAGGTGGTGGAACTGATGAACAATTACTAGCATAATTACCAACTAGTGTTTTGGAGCTGTTGACAAGAAAACACATCACTGTATGTATTTTATCTTCTGCTAGCAATAATAACAACATGAGAGCTTCTGATTGATGCTTAAGGAAAAGTAAAGAAGTTTGAACAAAAATGAATGAATTAAATTTCAGTGGCAAAAGTATTTTGGTGTAGTGTTTGCATGCAAAACGCGTTTATTTTTAGATTAGTTCAACATGCAGTAGAAAAAGTGGCCCTTAATAATCTCCTGGAGGTTTTGCAGCTACTTTTTTCCTAAAAGAAGGAGAAAATAATTCTGAAATCAGCAAGGGTTCTTTTTAATCCCACACACACACTTCAGTCAGGATTGCTTCAACATTTCCTCTCTTAGAAGTTCCAATCACAAGCGATAAATGGTTTGAAGATGGGGAAAAATCCCTGCATAAAATATGATTAACAAAATCCAACATTAAGCCCAGCAAAATAGATTTTCAGTATTGCTATATTCTGAAAGAGACTTTACTGAACATACTGAAAAGGATTGTGAATGGGTATTAGAGAAATCAACAATCTTGTATATTGCAGTCTAGATTTTCCACAAATATGTTTCGATACGTTTAAGCCTTCCTAGATTGGGAACTGTGTTGGCATAATGATGGTTCAGAACTCTTTTGAATATCACTGCATCTAGTATAATTGTGAGGGGAGAGATGTTCTACTGAGCAGCCTAAATAAGGGATTTCTTATGGAAACAGACACACTGGGGGAGTGGATCAGGATGTGGTGCTAGCGGGGCAAAGAGAGGTAAATACCCTATATGCTGGTGTATAAGATGACTTTTTACCCCTGAAAAACATGCCTCCAAGGGGGGGGGGCGTCTTATACACCGGGTGCACTTCAGTTGAATAAAATACAGTAATACCTCGGATAACATTTATCTCGGTTAACGTTTACCTCAGATAACGCTTAAATCGCATAACGTTAAGCAATCTGGGCAGGAGAATTGCATCGAATAACGTTAAGGTCCTATGGGATGGATCAGATAACAACTTTTAATATCAGATGATGAACAGGAGTTTGAAGGCTTTTAAAGGGAAACTGTCATGCCAGCAAACTTGCTAGGGACTTGCCTGGCACTTGCTCTCTCCCTCTATTTGTTACCTTCCTTTTCTATCATTGACAGTTCCAGTTTGGTTAACAGATTAGAAAACAAACAGCATGGCAGCTGCCATAGGTTTATTGTTCCATTCAGCTTTAGTGAATTGTCTTTGGTGAATTACGTTTAATAAACTTGCACTGTTTTATGTTTACTGTACATGTTTGATAACATACAGCCTTGTGACAGTTTTTCTGCATGTCATAAGCATTTGAATATAAATTAACATGTTTGAAATCAAATCTGATGTTCTTCTACGTTTTATTTGGTGTGTGGAAGGTGTGCGGAAGAGGGGGTAGTCTTATACAGCGAGTATATAACAAACTCTATATTTTGAGTGGAAACGTTGGGGGGTCGTCTTATACACCCAGTCGTCTTGTACACCGGCATATACGGTACTTTTGCTATATGACATTTCCTGATGTAAAATATTGGTCGCAGCTGGCTTTTCTAAACTCTTTTAACTTTTGGTTTGTTTGTTTGTTTTTGGTGGAGGAGCATGGTGTGCAGTGGTTAGAGCACTACAGTATAACCAAGGAGATCTGAGCAGATTATAAATGTAACAAACAAATAATGGATATTTTGAGTGGGGGCTCATGCAACAATTTATACATAAAGCTGATTTATGGGTCAGGAAGTTTAAAAATATGAAAATAGGGCATCTTTTAAAGACTGATGCTCCTTGACCTGAAATGAAACATCTTGGCAATCAAAATGTGCCTCTGTTAATGTTTATTTTTAATTCTTGTTTTGCAGTTACTGGCTGACCAACAAGGTTTTCATCAAGCGACCCAGCACAGGACTTCTCATGTATACGCTAGCCACAAGGTTCTGTGATGAAATTCATCTCTATGGATTCTGGCCCTTCCCAAAGGATATAAGTGGAAAAACAGTCAAGTATCATTATTATGATGACCTAAAATATCGATACTTTTCCAATGCCAGCCCCCATAGAATGCCATTAGAGTTTAAAACTTTAAATATGTTACATAACAGAGGTGCACTTAAATTGACAACGGGGAAATGTGTACAGCAATAAAGCACAAGTCATGTACAAAAATAATGAAAGAAAATGGGCTTTATTACTAAGATTTGATGGAACATCCGTGGGATCAAAGCAATGGATATAGTTCCAGCACACTGTAACAAGCCATTGGAGGACAAAGAAGTACGTCAGAAGGACTCTGTAACCAACTCATATTTTACCTTTTGAAGTGTTAATCTTGAGTGCAATGGTCCGAGTAAGTGCCACTTTCACTAAGAACAAAGCTTGAATGTATAAAAGCAGTAGTGTTTACAAGATCCAATGATCCATTCATCACCAGTTAAGGAATCAGATTATTGAGCGTTCCTTTGCCACAACATCATCGGGTGACTTAGAAAGAAAATATCCAAAAGATGGGACCTGTGCTTAAGGAGATGCAAGCATCCGGTGGCCAAAATAATGAACATGTTTTTTTAAAAAAATCATGGTGGAATTGGCAAAGTAGCAAATGACAAGAACCAGCGAACCATCTTCCATTGAGAGAATGCCTGACTTTGTATTATAATACTTCTCTCTTTTTTCTTTCCCTGTTCCTCATTTTTTAAAATTGTAATTCATTTTCTATAGTGTTTGGATATTAGCACCTCCTAAGGGATTTCAGAACTGTAACAATATGAACATTTTAACTAATCTTCAAGAAGTAGTCCTCTAAAAAAGGACCTATTTTTAAAAGAAAAGCCCACCTACATTTTAGAAGCTGTATTTTTGTTTTATTGCTCAGCTTATGCTTGATGTATGTGGTTACAGCTGAAACAGCCCCTAAGCACTGGCTTACAGTTGCTGTAAGCTACAGAAAGGTAGTCACCAGTTTTTGCTGATGCTATTCTGCATCAGCGCTGCCCAGAGTATACAGTGGTGGCAAAGGTAGTGGACAGGTACTCATTCTGCATATACAAAGTTGTAATGGGAGGGGAAAACATCATTTCACAGAAGCTGTTTTGGAGCAGTATAACTTGTAGCTCAGGGCTTAGAGCAATGATGGTGAACCTGTTAGAGACCGAGTGCCCAAACTGCAACCCAAAAACCACTTATTTTTCTCAAAGTGCCAACACAGCAATAGGGGAGGGAGGAAGCACTCCCATTGGGCTGCTGGGCAGAAGGGCGGGGTGAACTCTATGCTGGGGGAATGGAGGAAGTGTTCCCATTGGGCTACTGGGCAGAAGGGCAGGGCGAACTCTGTGCTGGGAGAGAGAGAGAGAGAGAAAGTGCTCCCATTTGGCTGCTGGGTAGAGGGGCAGAGAGAGCACTCTGTGCTGGGTTGATGGCACACATGCCAACAGAGAGGGATCTGAGTGCCACGTCTGGCATGTATGCCATAGGTTCACCATCACTGGCTTAGAGTCTACCATTTGCTATATGTCCACCTTCCACCACCTGCTTCCTTTTAGATAAGTTGGGCTGAAGATTCTGTTCCCATCTTATGCCCACTGAATCTGTGGTCATTGGTGCTCTAGTCAAGCTAGAGGAGTCAAGCTAGTCAAGTTAGAGGAGACAGTTGTAGGTGCTTCTGCTGAAGCAAAGCAGCAGATTATAGTGAACATGTAGGGTTTTTTAAATACTGTCTTCATAATACTAGGCTTTTTTCTTGTGAAAAACATGATTGCAGCTGTGGAACCTAAGTTCATATTTTAGGTATATTCCAAGTTGGGTTAATTGCTAATTCCCTTCTGAACTCACTCATCCTACCTGGCTAGAACAGGCATTCTAGAACAACTGGAAGAAATATTCTTCCACCAGATGTGTGTGATTGCCCAATCCAGATTAGGAATGTGTTCTGGATTTAGGGGCCTTTCTTGTTTTTCTTCAATATAGAGGTGGTAGGTTTGAGGATGCTTTTAAAAATAATTCTGAAGCATGCTTAAGGTTCAAGCTTCAACAGGAGCTATAAATTGGCCCTACAGTATAAGTTAAATGCTCTCAAGAAACCTGATCTTTTGAGTTGTTTTTAAAAGCAAGATTGTTTGTTTGTATAGCAAATAAAGATGTTGTTAACAAGTAGGTGCCCTTACATTTGGTACCAAAGATTATGCTGATTTTGTAATTGACATAGGATTATTTTCCTTCTAATGATGAAAATATGTACATTTTGTGCTGTGCTACTGAAGAAACTGTTTTCAGTCACTTTTGTTTCCTGTTAACAAGGTGTCTGTGTTTGACAAATTCTTAAGACAAACTCTTTATTTTGACTGTGCTCTTTTTATGTTCTCTTTGAATATTTTGAAATAGCCAAATGGATATTTCCTTTTGCTATTGGGATAACAGTTCTTTAGTCAAGGTAAGATATTTCATTGGAGATAATGGAAATAAGATGTAACTGGAACTTTGCTGCATATAACTGATGCCTCCCCCCCCCCCATTTTCTTTAAATTGCATATATGTAATAGTTCTAGATCAGGGGCTCTCAACCTTTTAAAGCTGGGGGCTGGGTCACATATATTAGACAGCTTTGTGGGCCGGATGGCCATTTTGCCCTTCTTCCACTACATGGAACTTCTGGGTGTGGTGGAGGTGGTGGTTGGCCACATGAAATGGTGTCGTGAGCTGCATCTGGCCCCCTGGCCACAGGTTGAGAATCCCTGTTCTAGACAGTATGTCCATTTTCCCTAGTCTATAATGTTTTGATAACCAGTAGATAATACTGTTTCCTTGTTTTTTCTCTTCCTCTAAGCTTTACATTCTATCATTGTTTGGAAGCTGTTCTGTTGCTGTAATTTTGTCTTATGAATGATAGACACTGAAAATTATTAATTGCACTAGTACAGTTAGAGGTGGTTTGTAAACAGAATGGCTGCAAATCTCAAAGTATCCAGAGAATTCCAAAGCAAAATTAATGAGTTATTTCAGGCTTCCAAGCATTCAGGCAATGAAATTAAAGTTTGATTTCTTTGCTCATTAATGTCAAATTTCTACCATCTAAGTAGGTATTTCATCTTCATTGATGGAAGAAGAAATAATCTAGATATTTACTGGATGTTATGGATAGAAATGTGTAAGAAAAGCTGAACTGATAGTAGCATTTCCTCTCACAACAAGTAATTCTGAGCTCGTACAAGAATCTTAAAACCCTGGACTCTGCGAGTGATTGACATATTTCTAAGCTTGTAGGGCTCTCAAGTTTTACTTTATCCCAGTTAACATGACCATTAGTGAGGTGAGTTGGGAGTTGTATTTTCACAATATCTGGAGGCCTACACATTTCCAATCCCTCCTTTCATTAAAACAGACTAAAATCCAAAATTTTAGCAAGAAATAAGCCCTTCATACACAGTGGGGCCAGAGAGGCGAAAACATTGAAATACAGATTTGTACTACAACTCCCTAAGTACCTCAGTTAAAGTAGCCAGTACTGGCTGGATATTCTGGAAGTTGTAGCAATAAAAAAAGTTTTCCTTTTTCTTAGTAGTATGTAGTTTCTGAATAAGAAAAGTATAGACTAGTGCCGTAAAAGCAACAGATGAAATCTGATTTAAAAGATGATTTGGGAGGGGTGGGGGGATTAGAAGATATTTGGGTCACTTAAAAATATAAGATGTTGAAATGGCTCAATGTGCCTATTTTTAGCATTTGTAACTTATATAAGATCTAAAATGTCAATACTTAGTGATCAAAATGTCACAATTGATTTTTGTTAAAAAAAATAGGAACTGCCGTCTTGATGGGATTTTATTTTGTTTTGTATGTTCTATATAAAGCCCAAGACTGTGGAACCCAAGCCTCTTGTTATTTGTCAGAATTAGTTACTCATGTAGATTTTTCGCGGTTGTGAGTACACATTCAGTTTTCCCTAAACTACAGGACTCTTACATTTAAACAGGAGGACACTGATCAAAGTTTTTTTTCTCCTTGTAAAAGGGTTTAGCAGTCAATTTTTGAAATGCCCCTCCAAAACTCTAATCACAATCCCATGAAGAATTCTGTGAGTTATATTGACCCATCTCAGAAAACCAATTCTAGCCATTTTCATTTTCAGCAAGATCAGGTCTTATTTAAACAATCAGCCTTAACTGTCTATTCAAAACCAACTCACTGAAGATACTTAAATTGAAAATAATGTGGATGCCTCCACACAATATATTGTTGCCAAGAAAATTGATTCCCTTTCAGCTAATCTCAGTAGGATCAAAGAAGCCTAAGTAAGAAGTTAGATGTTATCACTGTCCCTGCTAATCACAATGTTTTGGTCTTCCATCTCTATAAGCTGTAGCTCCATTTGCTAAGTGATCAATTATAGTCTATTATAATTCATAGTTTTCCACAACATATTAATTTGCCAGGTTGTTACCATGAATATCTGCTCCAATTGATTTTCTCTTCCCTGTTGTCCAGCACTATTCCAACATCGCTAATAACCAAATTGAATAGCTAACCATTGAAAAGTCTCTAAAAATGCAGGCTAAGTAAATGAATTTGTTTCATTCAGATTTTGCTTGTGGATCTTTTCAATTATAAATAAGTGTTTGTCATTCTTTCTTTTATTTCATTCTGTTGCTTCCACTACCATCACATACATGTTCTCTGGTTAAAATGTGAATTTTGACCACACAGAAATAGCTTTCTGTACTGCAACACCATACAATGTTTTTCAAAAAGGAAGACTTAGTTGTACGTAGGACATAACCACTGAATCTATGTTAGTCATAACTAATGTGTTCCATTGTTTTAAACAGCCATAATCTTGCTGCCCTGTTTAACATTGGGAGTGCTCTCTTAAACTATTAGAAAATATCTAGTGCCTCCTTGTGCCAATGTAAAACCCATTTAAAACAACAGGGGACATTCTTGGGCTTATGTGACAGTATCATGTTTGTTCAGAAAGCAGATCCTAATACTCTCACTGTGTTGAACAGGATAATGGCCTAAGGATCTACTCAAGGTCTGGGCAGTTTTGGTGGGCCTGGAAGCTTATTTTCTACACTTAGACCCACCTGAGACAACACAGATTGTTAAAAATATTTTTAAATGCAAAAATAAAAAAGTAAACTAGAGGTGACTTGAAGCCCATTGTCATTTTTAAAGTGGGATTTTTTTTGTTTGTTAAAGAGTAGATAAAAGCTCTGCAATGTACTTAAAATCTGTTCCTAGTGACTTCTAAAAGTGGCAACTCATTATTTGTGATGGAAAAGAAGGTGGGAAGGGATAGCTGGTGAACTCAGAAACAACCTTCTGAAGGGACTCCTTGCCTACACTAGCCTACCCTAAGCATGAGAAGGTCTGGAACAGTGGAGCTATTTTGAAGACATTTCTCTGCTGAGTTTCAGTTTGGAGATAAAAAGCCATGTACACCTTAAACATCTACCAAGGCTTTCAACTTCAAGGCCTCATTCAATAGTGGTCACAACATCTGTTGAATTCACACTGCATAGAAGATGTGTGGCTTCCTAAGATCTTCAGCCCTCATGCTTCAATCCTAAAAGATGACATTCATCCAGACAAGCAGTTGCATTTACGAATCATAGTTCTTTAATTCAAGTCCTCAGTTGCTGAGTCCCTGTTCATTGTAGATCTATGCTTCTGATAAATGAGACTAGCTAGGACGAAGAATGGAGATCCAATGACCGCCAAACTTCTACTGTAGCTGAAGAGATGTGTTCTGATTCAGAGGAGAGCAGGAAAGTTACAAGCTGTTGCTGGGTATAACCATCCTGGGACCCAAAAGTTGCAAGATTGTGCTCACTTTTCTCTCTGTCTCTCAATGCTGGGCAATTTTCCTTCTTCCTTCCTTTCTTTCCTTCCAAGAACACTGTTGGTCCTGGATAGGCTAAAAGCACAATTTATTTTGATTGTATATATTAAACAAAGCAGGTTTGGGGGGAAACAGCTTTCCTGAAGAGTACTACTGATGTTGAGCATACCCAGGTCCCATTTGTGTGCACTGTTGAAATGTATTCTGTCCAGATCATCTTGTCTAATGCTGTTAGGTATAATTTTATGTACAGTTGACTGTTAATATTTTATTTGTATAACCTGTAAAATAAATTAAACTTTTTTCAGTAGCTTTCTTTTGCTCAAATTTTGTATTCTGCTTTCAACAGTAAGAAAGAAGTTAATTTCACTGAAGAGAGGCAGCTCCAATTTTTATAGATAAGTATTTGAAAGGAGAAACCTTATAAAATTTCATATCATTTATGAAGTAACTCTTGAATTTCTGTATTGAATACAAAGTCTTCATAAAGCAGACTAGATGTGTAAGATGTTGCACAGAGTAATTAGGTATATCTGGCTGCAAAGCCAGAGGCAGGAAGTTCTATTTCCCACAGTGTCTCCTGAAAGAAAGGCCATCCTGTGTAGCCTTGAGGAAACTGCACAGTCCTGTAGTGCTTCTAGAAGAAGGGAATGGTAAACCATTTCTGTGTATTCTCTAGACTCAAAATAAGTCAGAATACATAGTTATTGTTTATAAGGTAAAGGTAACATCTACCAGTCACACACAAAAACCTTGCAAATTCAAATTAAATCATGTAGTATTCATACAGGATACTAGATTTTAATCAATCCTGTCATATCTTTCACAACAATTAGCAAGAATTTCAGTCTAAACAAGGGGCTCAGAACCTTTTGTTTGTATGTGTCAATGATTCTTGATCTAAGGACAGAGAAGAACTTCCTGGTAAAATGATGGTGCAGTATATCAAAGTTGGTCAAATTCATGTTCTGATCCTCATCAACTTTGTCCACAACTCTAAGGGTAAACATTGCTTCTGTTTTGAAGATCTGAAAGGTCCTTATACCCTCTGAAATAGCTACAGATATTGCAGGGTAATTACTACCAACTCCCACAAAGAGACTCCCACAATACAAGGTCCTCTATCGCCGCCCAAGACCCCCAGGTTTCTCTCCCTTCAAGGCCGGCTGGCCGAGGGAGAGTCCAACAAAGCATTGGCAGCGTTTTCGAGCCTCCCTCCCTGCACGAATGGCCTGTTTTGTATTAGCCATTTGTACAAGGGAGTATTCATTAGCCTCTTGTGCACATTTAATTCTCATTTTCTATGAAAGGGTATAATCTAGCTTGGCACACAACACAAACCTGATATGAGTGGAGCACTATACTTTTGCTACAGTATCCTACCCGACATCTCTTGGATAAGCAGAAGAAGGGACGACGGCCAATGATGTCATTTTTTGTTGCTATTTAATTTTACTTAACATTCATGCTTGGATACCACCTGCTGTATCAGAAGTAAAAGTATCCCAAAGTAAAGGTGGAATATTTATTATCATCCATAATCATAGTGACTCATTACTACTGTTGAAATAAATTGGTCCTTCAGTAAATCACTCAGGTTTGTTTGTTTTTACTTAAATCCATTCATTAAAATGGCTTAGACACTGCTTGGCACAGCTGCGCAAGTCTCTGCTGAATGAACGTCATTTCAGAAAAGCAATGTATAAGACCTGATATTCAGCATTGCACTTCTCATGCTAAAAATCAGTGTTTTAGAAGGATTAGGTGGTTATGCAGTGGTTAAACTGCTGTACTGCAGCCAGAATGTTGTGAGTTCGATCCTGACCAGGACTCAAAGTTGATTCAGCTTTCCAACTTTCCAAGGTCTGTAAAACTAACACAGAGCATGTTCGGGTCAAAATGCTAATTAACTTGTGAACTGCCCAGAGAGTGCACTAACCACTATGGGGCGGTATATAAGTGTAATTGCTATTGTGATTGCTATTGCTATTTAGGAAAGATGTTGGTGATATAGTTGGTTTGGTGATGTTCCATAATACCACATGGCAATCTGTCTGGGATGAATCTGTGATTTTCCATGCATGCTTCCCAAAGAAGCCAAATATCTATGCTTCTTGCCAGTAACAGGGCACTGCTCAGCTGCTTAAATACTTAGGGGAATTTTATTGTTTACAGGTTACTCTTACTGTTCAATAGGCTATTTCCCTCTCCCCCTTCTCTCTTTCTCTCTCTCTCATACACACACACACACACACACACAACATGCAATTAAGCCCAGTGGTGGGTTCCAGAAAAATTTACTACCACACTGTGGGCATGGTATGGTGGGTGTGGCGGGGGGACAGCTCTGCATTGCACCCGAATTAGGACTATTTTATTTCAAAACTTGAATGGGCAAGGCCAGCCAGAATTTCTGCTACTGGTTCTGGTGAACTGGTGCAAACCTGCTGGTGCCCACCACTGCCTAAGCCGGTGCCTTCCATATATCCAAAGAGCTCTAATTTAAAATTCAATTACATCGCTACAAAAATCACAAAGAAATGGTCTGTGTAGGCCTTCATCGGTCTGAGCCCACTTGTGTGTATATGGTGCCAAAGAAACACAAGAGCTTCAAAAGCCAGGGTCGATATCTATCCCAGTTTCAAAATGAGAGTTGCAAATTAAAGGCAAGAGTAATGGTTTTCAATTTCACCTCTGGCAATCATGTAACCCAGTTGCGTTCATCTATGGGTGAAGCAATGGTTGAAATCCTTGTTGCTTAATGTAGTAAATTACAACCAAGGTAGGCCCATTGAATCATTTGGAAGTTACAAAGGAATTGACTCATCCAGTCTCTGATTTGATGGCCTTATTCTAGTTAACATATTTTGCTTCGTTGTTCAGTCACACATTTGATTCTGACCCTTTGTGACCCCATGGACCATTGCCCGCCAGACACATCTATCCTCCACCATCTTCCTCAGCCAGCCCAGCTCTGTCCCCATTGCGTCAAGAATACCATCTAGCCATCTCATTTTCTGCCGCCCCCTTCTTTTGCCCTCCACCTTTCCCAGCATCAAGGCTTTCTCAAGTGAACCCTCTCTTCTCATTTGATGTCCAAAGTACTTTAGCTTCATCTTCACTATTTTACATTCTGAGGAGCAATCAGGGTTGATTTCTTCTAAGATTGACCTATTTGTTTTCCTCACTGTCCAGGGTATTCTCAAGCATCCATATTTCAGCCACTGTTTGCCATAAGGTGTGAGTGCCACCTACAACAACAATCAGAGAAAGCACATTGAAAATTATTGTTCCCAGTGGTGCATTATTATCTCCTCACGACCCCTAATCTTTGTTAACAATTAGCTCACTGTTCTGTATAAGCAATGTCTCTTTCATACCTCTGAACTTCCTTTGTTTATATTCACGATTTATAGAGCAGAGGGAAAGTGCGCAGTTATCCATTAGGCTAACAAATGCATGAACACCACAAAACCACAGCCTACCTCAGCTAGCTCTTAATTTTACTAAAATAGAGAACTAATGTAGCCTTTTTGTCTAAAAGACATGATTCAATCACAGAATATATATATATATTTAAAAAGCCTAATGCATGTCAAAAAAATATCCTTTTTAGCTGACTAGTTTGGGAATAAAAGTTACAAAGCTATACATCACTTGCAAAGAATGAGATAACAGCATCTAATGTAGACCCTGTTTATCTCCTTTCAGGTATAAAATTACAATTATTTAAACATTAACTCATACTGGTTTTTTATTTTCTTCTCTCTAAATGAGAGAATTATCAGTTCAGAGATGTGTTGCTAATGCATAGTTAATGGAGAAATCTCTTTTTCTTCATTAAAATATGTCTATGTTAATCGCTCTTCTGGATTATATACCTAAAACTATTTGTCTGCTTATGGTAGGGCTATTATGCAAAATATGCTATGCACCAAACCTTTTTTTATCTTTAGCTAGCTCCATTTTGGTCAGAAATAGGCTGTAACAAAGCATAGCAAAAGGATAAAAAAACAGGAAATAATACAATAAACTGAAAGAGACAGTAGGCAAACAAGAAATTCCACAAAGGAATTCCCTGAGCCCACACCAACTGCCAGGGGAAGAAGAAGCCAGGGCAGGTTCAGGCCATGCGCCAGTCACATGGTTTAGGGAACTGGTCACTATGGCCCGGGGGCTGAATCTGGCCTCTGACACCAATTCATTTGGCCCACAAGGCCCTCGTCGCTCCTGGAAGCGGAAGTAAAATGCGCCCATATGGGCATGTTTTACTTCCACTTCCAGGAGTGACAAGGGCTTCGTGGCCCAGATGAATTGGTGTCAGGGGATGAATCCAATCCCTGGGCCATAGTTTGGGCACCCCTGGCCTAGCTAGTTGGTTTTTCTCACTCAGATCTTGTCTTCCAACATGCTTTGCTTTACTAGAAGGTACCTCATTTGCAAGTTGCTGAAGCATACTCTGGTAATGAAGTCCTACTGGTGGTGAAAATTCCAGAACAATCCTAATTACATGCTAAGCAGATTGTGTGGTTTTTGACCATCATTGATAAGCTTCAGAATTTCAGTTCTCAACAATATGCACATCAAGATTTCCCACCACCATCCCACCACCATTTGCATCTGCAAAGGGTTGATATCAGCCCCACTTTCCAGCAGATCACAGCAAGTAGGGAATATTTTGTTAGTTGGAATTGTAAGAATTCTGGGTCGGGATTGGCAAATGGCATTCTGCTTGTCACAATTTGCAAGGTGAATGTCTGCCTTAGTGTATCCTTTCAAAATATTTGCAAAAACGTGTATCAATTTCTTTCTGTTAAAAATATTACACTCTGCTGGCATGGAATGGCAGTCACGATAGTTAACTGGTTTGGAGGAAAGTGTTAACAGGTTCGAAGAATTGTGGGAGACATTTGGGGTGGTGATCATTTGGAGTATGGCTAAGTGAATTTTAGAAGGGACTGCCCTTTCACAAGACCTTCATCTCACACATCCTAAATCCAGACATTGCTCAAGTAGCTGGCCAAGAGGAACTGCCTAATGAAACAAGTAAATTATATTGATTAAATGTTTTTAAGGCATTTTTGCTACCTCTCCCCTCATTCTTTCCTTTCCTTCCTTCCTTCCTTCCTTCAAGTGTTGGCATGCGGTGGCTAAGAACACGGTGCTTTTCCCACCTTATTTTGGTACACTGTCATCACAAATTACACATCATGAATCAGAATTTAAAACAAGCTTGTAATGTGTGAGTCGTAAAATATTTTCTGACCCCAAGGGGAATTTCACCCAAACATGAGACAGCAATATGGTTATACTTTAGAGTGAATTCCGCAATCCATCAAGTCTATATTAGATTTCATTCTCTTGTATGAAGCCTAAGGAGAGAGTTCATGGAGAGGTTTTCGTTTGGTTGAAAATGGTACCACCAGCAGCATCAGACTCACAGGATTTTTCACATCGACACTTCCTCCCGCCCCACTCGATTACAGCATTTGAAGACTGTAGGTTCTAACACCTGTATACATGGAATTGCCTGAGGAGCAAAAGGAGGCTAGGCCAGATTGCATGTGATGTGCCTGCAATTGAACAAAAGCTATAAATTTTACCTCTTCACAGCAGAGTAGAGCTTTGAACTCCTTTCCTAGCAGATTATTGAAAGATAGTTCAGGAGGATTTTACAGAAAGGAATATAATAATCTCTCTCCCTTTGTGAGGTAGGGTGAAATTTTTTTTGACAGTAAATGAGTGAAGATTTGATATGGAGAGATCTGAGTCAGAACATTATTTAAGTTGGAATGACAAATGAAAGAGATATCTGGGGATTCTCTTTCTTGTTTTAACTTGAGTAGCTGCTGAGTTGACTGAGCTTCCCATTTCTTGATAAAAAAATTAAAACATTCCCTGTTGTAGCTTTTAGAATTGTAAGAATTCTTTATGTTCTGAAAGACAAAAAAACAGCTTTTTGTCAAGTTCTAGTTAACTTCTAGTTCTGAGGTGAAACTGTCTCTCCTGCTTAAGAACTTAGCAAGAGGCAATTTGAATGTCTCAGCAGAAAAAAGAAGGTGAAAGGAAAATCCAGGCGTGAGAGATTTCTTATCCCATATCAAGTTCTGGCTACTTGGTTAAACTGCTGTACTTCAACCAAAAGGTTGTAAATTCAATCCTGACCAGGGCTCAAGGTTGACTCAGCCTTCCATCCTTCCATCGTCAATAAAATGAGTTCCCAACATGTTGGGGGCAAATTGCTAATTAACTTGTGAACCGCCCAGAGAATGCACTAAGTGCTGTGGGGTGGTATAGAAGTGTGATTGTTTTGCTTTTGCTTCTATTTCACAAGCTGCTTTAACCTAACCAAGGTTGTTGAGAGTTCAAACTGTTAAATTATCTAAAGGCAATAAAATTTGTTCAGGTTTCAAAACTGGGATAAGAGGGAGAGAGGAAGTGAAACGTCTGAAACCATTTTGTTGTTCAGTCACATAGTCGAGTCTGGCCCTTTGTGACCCTATAGACCATCACACGCCAGGCAGCCCTATCCACCACCCTCCTCAACCCGCCCATCTCTGTGCCCATTGCATCAACAATACCATCTAGCCATCTCATTCTCTGCTGCCCTCTTCTTCTTTTGCACTCGACCTTTCCCAGCATCAAGGCTTTCTCAAGTGAATCCTTTCTTCTCATTTGATGTCCATAGTACTTTAGCTTCATCTTCACTATTTGACCTTCTAAGGACAGTCAGAGTTGATTTCTTTTAAGATCGACCTATTTGTTCTCCTCACTGTCCAAAGTATTTTCAAAACTCTCATCCAACACCACATTTCAAAGGTGTCTATTCTTCTGTGCTCAGCTTTCCTTATGGTCCAGCTCTCACAACCATACATTACTACCAGGAATACCATTGTTTTGACTATGCAGACTTCTGTTTGCAAGGTAATGTCTTTACTTTTAACTAGGTTCCCCAGGTTTCTCAAAGATTTCTCTCAAGAATCAGTTGCCTTTTTATTTCACAGCTGCAATCTCCATCTGCAGTGATCTTGGATCCTAAGAATGTAACGCCTGTCACTGCTTCTACTTCTTGATTGATTGATTGGATTGATTGGATTTGTATACCACCCTCTCAGCATACGCGACTCAGGGCGGCTCACAGAAATCACAACATAGCAAACATTACAGTAGAATAAAATATTACAATACAATAAAGTGTAACAATGCAATAAAAAGTAACAATGCAGTAAAATATTACAATACTGTACAATAAAACGTAACAGTCCAGTAAAATGTAAGTGCAATAAAACGTAAAAGACTAACATATACATCGATAACTGTGGCCAAGAGACCATCATCTCCTGAATCAGCCACTGGCCCTCACAGCTGTTTCTCCTCCCTCAGGCCGGGTGGGTGAGGGCTGGGTGTCTTCCCTATCTATTTTCCAGGGACTGATGGGGCCTGTTGCCATTATCTAGGTTTTCTTGATTTTGAGTCTCAAGCCATCTTTTGCACTCTCTTCTTTCAAACTAAGCAGGAGCTTCTTTAGGTCTTCTTCACTTTCTGTCATTAGGGTAGTATCCTCTGCATATCTCAAATTGTTGATGTTTCTCCCAGCAATTTTAATTCCAACTTATGATTCATCCAGCCCTGCATTGCACATTATGTGCTCTGTATATAAGCTAAATAATCAGGGTATTCCTGATTTCTGGTATTCCTTTGTTTTCTCCATGATCCAACATATGTTGGCAATTTGGTCTTTAGTTCCCCTGCGTCTTCGGAACCCCACCTGCACTTCTGGTAATTCTCTCTCCACATGCTGCTGCAGTCTATCCTGTATTATCTTGAGCATGACCTTGCTAGCATGTGGGGTGAGTACAATTGTTTGATAATTTGAGCATTCTTTGGCGTTGCCCTTTTTTGGGATTGGAACAAATACTGACCTTTTCCAATCCTGTGCTGTGTTTTCAAAATCTGCTTATAGAATACAATATTTTAATTCCATCATCTTTTAGGGCTTTGAATAATTCAACTGGGATACCATCATTTCCACTAGCTTTGTTGTTTGCAGTGTTTTCTAGGGCCCTCCTGACTTCACTGTCCAGGATGTCTGGCACAAGTTCAATGTTCTCATGACTGTGATTATCAGGAGTGTTGAGGTCCTTTTTTTAGTGTTCCTCTGTGTACTGTTGCGATTTTTTCTTAATCTTTTCTGCATCAGCTAAAACCCTGCCGTTTTTGTCCCTTATCACAGTCATTTTTGTTTTAAATGTTCCCTTGATTTCCCTAATTTTTTTAAAAAAGATCTCTAGTCTTTCCCCTTCTGTTGTTTTCCTGTAAACCATACACCCTGAATTTCTTGGTGTTGCTGCTGGTAGATCTTCTTTTCCAGTAAAACCAAGTAGTAAAGTGTCTGTTCTTAAAGAGCCAATTCAGGAAAAGCCAGGAGCTATGTTCAAAACAGAAAATGGTGAAAGAAAATGTTCAGCTGCTTCTTGTAGTGAGAAAAATGATGGAATAGAATTCTCAGAAAGCCTGTTTAAAAAGTATGAAGGTAGAAATTGATAGATTAGTGGTAAGCATTAAAGCAGAAATATATAAAACAATATCACAAGTTAATTATGAAGTAAAAATACTGTATCTAAGCAGATTAACAGATATATGTATGAAGCTAACTTTATTGAAATTAACAGGTCCTCATAACTTTTAGTCTAGAGAAAGGTAAACATCACCCTTTCTCAAAAGCCAGTTGCATCCAAGTGGGGCTCATCTTCATTTACAGCTAAATAGCCAGCACTGTGTCCAGAATGCAGCTGCCCAGGTGATGATAGATTGCGGGCATTATGCACATGCCTCACCACTGCTTCGGGAACTGCACTGGCTGCCGGTGTGCCTCCGGGTGCAATTCAAGGTGCTGGTTATCACCATTAAAGCCCTACATGGTAGTGGACCAGAGTACTTAAGAGACCGCGTCACCCCAAGAACATCTGTCTGTCCCACCAGAGTTGTTCCATCAGCAGGAGAGACACATCTCTGGCACCAGATGGAGGGCCTTTTCTGTGTCCACTCCGGCCCTATGGAACATCTTGCCAACTGACCTATGCCTCCAGACAGAGCTGCTGCCCTTCAGGAAGGGTGTAAAAACATGGCTGACAGGGGAGGTATGGTGCACTGGCCACTCGGTGACCTCAGCCTGTTGGCTAATCTGAGACCCCCTCCAATCTTTTAATGTTTTAATTTCTTGACTTGCTAACATTTGAATTCTTAAATTTTAAACTTTTAATCTGAATTCTAAGGAACAGCCTTGATTTTTAATAATTTACTGTTAAATTGATGTTTTTAATGTCTTATTATGACATGTCAAGCTGCCCAGAGTCACCTTAGTGAGTGGGGTGGCATAGAAATGTGAATAAAGAAATAAAGAAATAAAGAAATAAATCTGCAGTCATTTTTTTAGTCATGTGGTAGGCATGACTAAATGCTGGAACACATTGTATGCTGTTACCTTCCCACCAAACCTGTGCCTATTTATCTACTTGCAATTTCTTGATTTTGAACTGCTAGGTTAGCAAGAGCTGGGAGAGAGATGGTAGCTCACGCCATCATGCAACATTCATGTCTCAAACTGCTGAACTTCCAGTTGTCAAGTTCAGTATCTTATCACGAAGCCATCATAGTCTCTTACTTTTAGTCTACCACCTATAAAAAGAGATCATTTAAAGTAAGAAAGGGAAAAATAATAGATCAGAGGAGGGGAGCATTAATTTAAAGTTGGAAGTACCCCCAAAGCTAATTAGGAATGATAGTTAAATAGCATTAGGATAAGTAAAGTTTAAAGCAGGGTGCCCAAACTTTTTAGGCTGGGGCCATACCGTACCCCCAGAACAGCTGAGCGGGCCAGACCACGTCCTGGAACAGGGCATGTTTGTGCATGCATGGCCATTTTACTTCATTGTTTGGCGCAGACGTTTCTGCACATGCACAAAAGATGGCCATTTTACTTCCTGGTTTGGTGTGGATGCTCCTGCGCATGCACAAAAGTGGCCATTTTACTTTCTGGTTTGGTATGAACACTTCTGCACATGTGCAAAAGCAGCCATTTTACTTCTTCGTTTGGTGCAG
Source organism: Furcifer pardalis (assembly GCA_030440675.1). Lineage (NCBI taxonomy): Eukaryota > Metazoa > Chordata > Lepidosauria > Squamata > Chamaeleonidae > Furcifer > Furcifer pardalis. The sequence goes on from CP126896.1 coordinate 66,187,368, forward strand.
ATGTGTCCATGCCAAACCATGAAGTAAAATGGCCACGTTTCTCGACAGTTTCAAGGGGAAGGAAATATTCTCTCTTGGGGTCCTGGGATTTGGGAATTGTTTGTTTGTTTCTCTCAGATCTGCAGAAGGTTTCCCCCACAATTTATCACCAGAATGAAGACTAAGAGGTGTCCATAAGCTAACCCAGGAAAAAAGGACCACACAAACCACTCAGTCACACTACTGGAAAAGATTTCCTAATGAGCGTGATTTACAGGAATGTAAATATGCTCTGGGGAAATGTCTGCATAGGGATGGTTCTTTGGCTGTAAACAGAGATGAGCACTGAACCCTAGTGAGACAGGACTAGCTTTTGACCAAAGGCAACCTTTACCTTTATCCTAAATATGCTGTGACCTATGAAATCTGCCTGTTGGACCCATCTTCCATATGCTTGAGTCCTCATATTGCTTAGTGCTTCAAGCAGTCTCAATAAAGTCCATATTAGGAAATCATGGAATCTTAAAATAGAACGACAGAAATATTAAACAAATATTGAGGACAGTTGCTAGAAAAGAAATGCTAGATGAAGATATTAAACCCATAGCAGATGATTTTGAAAAAAGAAAGGAAATAAAAATATGGAAAAATTTCCAAGGAAATTAATGCACCTGAGAAGAGAGTATGGTTATTTATATTTTAGTAATAAAAATGTTGGTCAGAGCTACACAAACTAAAAAACATACAATTGTATTGTAGTGATTAAAAATGATAAAGTTATAATATGCTATTTGATGGAGAATAAATTTAAGGTTTTTCAAAACATATAACAAGCAATATATAAAGCAAGGTATGATAGTAAACCAAGCACCAACACATAACATATTACAGTACAACACAAAAATTAAAATACATACCTAGATGGCATCCTTAACTCAATTAAACACATTAACAATACATCCAGTGATGGGATGTAACAGGTTCTCACCAGTTCTCCAGAACCGGTAGTAACTTTTCCCCAGAGAACTGGTTGCAGCTTTTGGGGGGAACCACCTTCAGGGCTTACCTTTTCACTGGTTCCCCCACTGCGCATGCGCACCAAGCACTTGGTGTGCATGCATGCCTACAGTGCTTGGTGTATATGCACGGCCTCCTTGCTGTCCTCCCAAGTGGGTAGGAGGAAGAGAAGCTGCTAGCCTGAAGCTCCCTATAGTCTGTTCCCCTAGATATCCTAGAGAACTGGTTAGGCAAAGACTTAGTACCTAACTTCTTTAACTGTTGAAAAGTTGAAAAGTGCCAAAATGAAGCCATCTTGTGGTGAGTTCATTCTATAGTTCCTTCCATCTGACCTAGTGTGAGAAAGATTAGCCAGAATAAGCTTTAAACTCTGGTTTAAAAGCTCTGGTTGATTTGTGTTGTGGGTGGGTGGGTGGGTTTATTTACGGGTTTGTGTTGTGGGTGGATGGGTTGATGTGTGTGTGTGTGTGCTTATTTTTATTTTATTTTATTTTTCTTATTTTTTAATTTGTTTTCTTTGGCCCCACCCACAACATCATGATGTCATGACATTGGCTCTGCCCATGATGTCGTGATGTTAGCCCCACCCACACTGTGGTGATGTCATGATGGGGTAGTAAAAATTTTGACATCCCACCACTGACATCATACATCCCAACTCATTGAATTTAGTAAAGGAGAATTTCTACATTTGTAAAAGTCAATTCACAATAAGAGAGAGGCTTGTTGAAACAAGAATGTCTTCAGTTGTTTTTGAAAGGTCCATAAAGTGGAGACAGATCTGATTTCCACTGGCAACTTGTTCCATAGGAAAGTAGTTATAGCAGAATTTTTTTTTTCTAGTCACCACATTTTTCTCTCTCTAGGCACAACTATATGTAATTTGAGGGCCAAGGTGCTCCAGGTATAATTTCTTAGGAAGAGGCTTTCTCACCTACCTGATATATCTTCCCAAACAGAGACTTCAAATGGGGTAAGATATTTCCATGTTATACTTGCATCGAAGAACAGTTTTAAGGTAGCAAATTTTTCAAAGAGAAGTAGCATTCCCATGTTATGCATGTATCAAAGAATGGATCAAGAGCCAAACAGACTATTTTACAGTTCAAAGTACTCTTTTATGTGTTCATCCTGAAGTAAGCTCCATCCTGGTTTGAGGGATGTGTATATCTTCTGTGGAAAGAGGAACCATCTGGGAAACTATCCTTTGTTCTACCAGACTTGAAAAGTGATTGAAGAAAATGGAAGGCAGTTAAGTTGTTAGTGGCAACAGGTTGGTCATAGAGCCTTTTGTAACGGATGATGTAAAGATAGTTATTTGAAAACCAGTTCTTTGTGTCTCCACATCCCCACAGGTGAAAGGTGGCAGGGAATTGGTCTCCCATAGCTTGGCCCTACTCATGTGTAGATCAAGTTTATACTTATTTTTTTCTGTCAGGGTTGGAATCTAATTAAGGATAGACCAGAAGGTTTTTTTTTCTCCCTGAATGCCTAACCTTTGAGTTTGGAACTGTGGCACAGACGTTTTGCACACCTGATTGTGCTGGTTACATCATTTGGATTTAACTGGATACCGACAACATGGGTTCTTGTTCTGAAGCCCAAGATCAGTGTTGAGAGCTGAATGTAAGGAGTTTCCCCTGCAGCCACAGGGAGGCTGTGGCAAAGTGGATGGAAAAGGGAGGTTGGAGACTATTTTTGTCACTAGAGAAGAAAGAGACAAGAAGATGGCAACTGGAGAGAGCAAAGTGTGACTCCAAGCATATCAGCCAATGTGAATCTGGGTTCCATGGTTTGTGTGAGAAATGGTGGAGGAATGCACATGCATGCAAAACAGAGAAGGTTGTAGGAATGAGTAAGGCAAGAACTGGTGAGTGTGGAAGAGAGATGAAAGCAGGAGGGAGATTGGCTCTGTGCGAAGTATAGTATGTGCCAGTACAGGTTACAAAGGAGGAAAAAGTCAGAGGGTTGCTTGAAATTGATACACCATATAGACATGGGTAAAGGGTTGCACTTGCTCGAAAGCCAGTTGTATCTGACTCTAGGGTTCAATGCTCATCTCCATTTACAGCCAAAGAGCCAGTGCTGTCTATGTCAGCAGATATTTCTGTGCACATGTAGTAGGCATGACTAGATGCCAGAGCAGACGGAACACTGTTTACCTTCCCACCAAAGTTGTACCTATTTATCTACTTGAAATTTCTTGCATTCGAACTGGTAGGTTGGCAGGAGCTGGGACCTAGATGGGAGCTCACTCCATTGTGCAGCAGTCGGGTCTCAAAATGCTGTCCTGATGACCTTCTAGTCATCAAGTTCAGCATTTTAACCACTAAGCCACTGCAGTTCCCATGTAGACATGAGGTTTACATAAAATAACATATTCTTCCACCACAGAATAACCAGCCAACACTGTTTACATCATCCCAGGTAGCCAGAACCCTCCAAAAACTGACATTCTTGAATGTGGAAACATTACAGGCCCTATGTCTCAGCCAGAAACATATGGAGTGAAAGCATCTCCATCTCCATAGCTATTGTTAGCTCTACATGTGAAGTTGCCAGCCTCCTGCTTTTTAATTTTAAAAAGAGCCACAATATATATTCCCCAGTGGGAATTTAAATCAGTTTTGTTTTAAAACATAGCTCAAACAGTTTGCTTGAAAGAACGAAAATAGTACTGCATTCTGCCATATTGTCCTAGAAAAGCTGATTTTTTAAAACCCTCTGTAATTGCTTCAGCTGAAGCAAGTCAGGTCTGCAATTCAGGTCTTCAGCAATTCTTCAGGTCTGAACAAGTGGACTTTATCCACGAAAGCTAACAATAAAAATAAAGCAGTTAGTCTTTAAACACTGCTACAATGTTATTTTATTTTATTTTGTTTTGTTTTCTGATATGCTTCAGCTAAGGCACTTTTGGCTTGGCCATAGAAGCAGAAATTGGTTATAAATAAAAAATTAAATTTCTTTCCCAGGGTAGTTTTCATCTCCTCAAATTACTACACACACACACACACACACACACACACACACACACACACACACACACACACACACACATTAAAGTACAAACTGAAACAAAAGCAAGTGTCTTACATCACTATTGTTATTAATTTCAATTTAATTTACATTCCACATTTATTTTAATGTCAAATGCAGCAACACTACCACACCAACAACAGGACTTCGTCCATCTCCAGTTCTACCAAGAAAGTTCATCGGTGTCACAATGAATAGGCAAAATGTTATCCAGGCTTCACGTAGATGGCTATTTTATTTCCTTTTATTTTAAAAAGCCTCTTACTACTTGATAGACTTGTGCTAGCTCAGTGGTTCCCAACAAGGGGTACACAACCCACTAGTGGACTTCAATTCCCAGAAGCCTCAGTCAGTACATTGGCTGATCAGTGCTTTGGGGAAATGACTTAGGCTTCTGGGAATTGAAGTCCAAAAACCAGCATTTGGGTTTGCAGAAGATATCCTATAGACCACATGAGGGCGGGATTTGATTTTTAGGGGGAGGCAATTCAAGAATGAGCTATTAACAGTTAATGGTCTTTTAGGCTTCCTCCACGTGAATAGAAGTTCACTTTTTGAATAATAATAATAATAATAATAATAATAATAATAATAATAATAATAATAATAATAATAATAATAATAATAATAATAATAATAATAATAATAATAATAATAATAATAATAATATGTTACAGGCCAGGGCATCAGGATTTTAGAGATGCTTAGGTGGAAAATAGATGGGGAAGAAGTAGAAGCAGTGACAGATTTTACTTTCCTAGGATCAAAGCTCACTGCAGATGGTGACTGCAGCCATGAAATAAAAAGGCGACTGATTCTTGGGAGACAAGCTATGAGAAACCTGGGTAGCATAGTGAAAAGCAGAGACATCACATTGCAAACAAAAATTCGCATAGTCAAAGCAATGGTATTCCCTGTGGCAATGTATGGTTGTGAGAGCTGGACCATTAGGAAAGCTGAGCGCAGAAGAATAGACGCCTTTGAGATGTGGTGTTGCAGGAGAATTTTGAGAGTCCCCTGGACAGCGAGGAGAACAAATAGGTCAATCTTAGAAGAAATCAACCCTGGCTGCTCCTTAGAAGGTCAAATAATAAAGATGAAGCTAAAGTACTTTGGACATCAAATGAGAAGAGAGAATTCACTTGAGAAAGCCTTGATGCTTGGAAGGGTTGAGGGCAAAAGAAGAGGGGGACAGCCCAAGATGAGATGGCTAGATGGTATTGTAGAGACAATGGGCACAGAGCTGAGCGAGTTGAGGGGGATGGTGGAGGACAGGAGTGCCTGGCGGACAGTGGTCCATGGGGTCGCAGAGGGTTGGAATCGACTGTGCGACTGAACAACAAATAGGTGGTGCAAAAAAAAAAAAGGTTGGGAACCACCACTGCTGTAGACCATCTTGACTGCTGCCATTGGTGTTATCAACATTCAGGCTGCCATTTGCTATGTAAAGCTTGGCATCCTTTTTCTTGCTGGCAATGTGGGCACAATATTGTCCAGCAACATCGGGCCAATTTCCAGTGTTTTGAATCATGGATACTGAAACATAATATTCCACATTCATTAACCAGAGTGGTTTTTAAAAGTATTGAATATTCCTATCTTCATCCTGACCTGATTGTAGGAAAGCACTTTCTGATCTTGGCATTGTCTGGTTTGAATGGGTTTGGTTTATGGAGTCACCGCAACTGTTCAGCATCTGAATGCAGTAGCCAAATCCTACAGACATTGTCTCTCAGAGCAGTTCTTACCTGCTGCTAGTGATGGAAGGTTTACGGCCCAATCCATAGTGTATACCTTCCACAAAATGTTCAACAGAATGTTAACCAAATCCATCTCTAGCTTCCACTCTTCTGCCTAAAGTGTTAGAATTCAAGCCAAAAAGCCAAGTGAGAGATACTGGGACTCACAATCACTAAATTGCAGAAAACTGAATTAATAATTAATAATCAATAAGAGCCAACTTATGTCTTGAACAGCTAAATCATGGTCAATATTAGTCTCTCTCCTTACTATAAACAGCACAAAGTAGGCAAAAAAGAATGCAACTTAAATGTATAAACTTAAAAAAAATAGCTTTAGTCACTGAAATTGGATGACATGTTGGCATATAGCAAAAAAGGAAGTAAGAGTGAATCATTTGGCAGAGTGGAGAAGCCTGCTGACATGTAGCTTCTCCTGCCTGGCTAATTTTTCTACAGGCAGTAAATACAGAGTATTTTCTGCTTGTCTTCTAAGAAAAGAGTGAAGTTAAGAACAATTTTCATCATTCATCAAAGCACCGGGGAAGGAAGAAACAGTAGTATCTGAAATAATTCAACTAAGTTATCTTCAAAATAAAAATACCGTACATGCCAGTAAATTTTTTGCTTGAATTAACCTAAAAATAAATGTCATTTTAGTCAATTTTCATTTATTTTCACTGTCCTCTATATATTGTGCATGCATAAGTTACTGGCTGTAGCCTACATTGGTGCTACATCTGTTCTGTAACAGTTCCTTTGTTAGTATTCCTGAAAGATCCCTCCATTTAACTGAATCAGGCCCTTTCAAAAGCAAGCAACCGTATCCAGTCTGATGCTCTGCAGCTGAAGCCTTTTTAGCAAAACAATATCCATTTTTTAATCAGTGCCTCAAACATATGATTGCGTTTCTTGCTCTCAGTCTATAATTGCTCTGTCTGCTGCAAGTTGTGTCACAGGGGACATTGAAAAAGACTCAGGATCTTGGGGAGACGCATGTGTACTCCAGCTGAAGTGACAATAGGACTGCTGATTACAATCTTAGCATAGGGTGGAGTGTGATCCAGCAAAGTCGTTTGATATTTTAAAAATGGCTTTTCAGCTGTCGCTATAAGAACATTCCAGCCTTGCCGAGCCTGGGCAAAAGGATGGATTGGGAGATGAGAGATTGCCATTGTGTCAAAGGGTATTCGCTGTGTTCAGGAGCAGAGTGACAACTGAATTCTGAGGTTGTCAAATTTTTATGCAATGACCTGCTTTATTGTAAAGAATTCTCTTTGGGAAAATACGTCACTGCTTGCCAATATGAAAGTCAGTTCCAAAGCATGTTGCTTTATCTGGGTTGACCTCATTTTTTGACAGGCGGGTGCATGTGTGCTTTGTGGCATTTGGAAGTGAGCTGCATTGAAAAATGGATGTGCGTGTGTGAGGATGCCACCAATAAAAATAGGAAAAAGGAAACGAGAACCAGAACCTGTCAACTGTGATTTACAACTAGAAGTATATATGCAGAAAGGCTTTCCTGATCTTTTCTTGGAAGAAGGAAGGATTCCCAGGAGCAATGGAAAATGCCAAGAAAGGGTTTTTTTTGTTTTGTTTTTTAAAGAAAGAAAAAAGTTCCTATGTATAATCTTTGGATCCTGACAAGAATGACCCAAATTCAGTTGTTAGTCCCAACTAGAACACAAACAAAGGATGAATGGTATTTGTTAAATGTATGTGAGACTCTACTGTAGTTAAGGACTAACGATCCTTCTTGTTGTTGTGCTGTAACCAATTCTGAATATTGGTTATCATCATGACCACGAAGACTGTCCTGAGAATATAATACTGTGGCCTTTCATTTGCCTTCTACATCGCAGCCTGACACCCACACCACTGATCCAGTTCCGTGGGTCATTTTCTGGTCCTGAGCTCTTTTGGCACACAAAGTCCTCCTCAGTCCCAGGCCAGGATTGATGAAGCTGCTGCCCTCCATGTCCTATGCTAGTGTAACACCTAGTTTTACAACACATGGGTAATCAAACAGTAACTCTTTCCCACTTATTTTCCTAGGTGATTCTGCCATGGAGGCTTGCTATGCCTTTAGCCTCCATCTGGTACCCAACTGACTATGGAGAAGATCTATATGAAAGTCTTGGAAGACTTTCAGGACTTTAGAGGGTATTTATAAACACTCTATTTTACTTTGAAAGAAGGACATTGTCGCTTAGGCTTCTTTGTACCATTAGGTAAAGGGTGCCATTGCTTGAAAGCCTGTTGTATCCAACTGTAGGGTTCAATGCTTATCTCCAGTGGTTGGCATAGGCCGGTTCACCCCAGTTCTATAGAACCGATAGTACAGCTCTTGGATGGTCTCCCGGGGGGGGGGGGTTACTAACCTCCCTGGTAGACCACCCAGGATGGTAGCCATTTTTTTGAGGCGACTTGTTTGGTCGTCTCACCTGCTGCCCCACTCTGCAGCCCAAAATGGCTGCTGGAGAGTGCACATGCATGAAAACACCAATTGACAAATGCGCACCTCCAGTATTCAGTGCACATTTCATTCATTTCATTTCATTTATTCAATTTGTATACCGCCCTACTTGGTGCAACTGACTCAGGGCAGTTTACAGAAACCATATATATAAGACAATCAAAAGTAATATAACATAATCAAAGGTCATACAGTATAATGCAATAAATATAACAATACAGTACAGCAGTGCAATAAAACAAAACCACACTGCAAAATAAGGTTACAAAGTACAATTCCAGTTACATATACATGACATAGTTTCAGTAATACAATACAATATAAAAATACAGTACATGCTCCAACAATGTCAGGGCTCTCACCTTAACCACAAGAAAACAACAGTTCATAAGCAGGTGGGTGAGTCTTGGGGCCGGACGCGGAGGCGGCCTCCCTCCAGCCTCAGGTGTTCTTGGCGGCGGCGGTGCGAAAGTCCTGCCGCCGCTGTGGCTTTTGAGCCCCTGCTGAGCAGAGCCTCCGGGAGCAGATGGGCGAGTCCCGGGGGCAGACACGGAGGTGGCCTCCCTCCAGCCTCAGGTATTCTTGGCGGTGGCGGTGTGAAAGTCCTGCCGCCACTGCGGCTTTTGAGCCCCTGCCGGGCGGAGCCTCCAGGAGCAGGTGGGCGAGTCCTGGGGCCGGACGCAGAGGTGGCCTCCCTCCAGCCGCAGGTGTTCTTGGCGGCATCAATTGATATTTTCACACACTCTCCAGCAGCCATTTTGGGCTGCAGAGTGGGGCAGCCTGGGGGCCTTCAGTGGCCTCCTCAGAGGTGCAGCGGCAGCCCTTGCTCGAGTCACTGCGCTGCCACTCACCATCACCAACCATCGCCACTCACTGACGAAGACCAACAGCAACAGCTGCCGCCACTCACCACCACCAACCACCACTCACCGCTGCCGGCCGCTGCCGCCGACCACTGCCAATCACTGACGATGACCGCCACCGCTCATGGATGACGACTGCCACCACTCACCACTGCCACCACTCGCCATTGCACCAGGCCAGGCCGCAGCACACCACCGTGCCAGGCCATGCCGTGCCACTGCCAACCAAGGCTGCACTGCCTGGCTGGGCTGGACCGGGCCAGGCCAGGTGGCCCTGCCCCGCTGCTGTTGCTGCCTGCTCCCCAGGGTAAGTGAATCACTCGGGTTTGTGTTTGGGGTGGGGATGGGTTGGAATATTTAATGTGTATTTTAATGTGCTTTTATTTGTTTTTATGTCTATATAATGTGTATTTTAATTTGTATTCTATGTGTTTTTACGTGTATTTAATGTGTATTTAATTTGTATTTTATGTGTATTAATGTATATTTTTATGTGTAGTGTATTTTTATGATTTTTTTTACTTTGGCTCTGCCCATGTCATTGGCTCCACCCATGATGTCATGACATCGGCTCCACTCATGATGTCATGACATTGGCTCTGCCCATGATGTCGGCTCCGCCCACAGTGTGGTAGTAAAATTTTTGGCTGCCCACCACTGCTTATCTCCATTTATAGCCAAAGAACCAGCACTTTCTGTGTCTGCAGACATTTCCATGGACATGTGGCAGGTATGCCTAGACACCAGAGTACATGGAATGCTTTTTACTTTCCCACTGAAGTGATACCTATTTATCTACAGTAATACCTCATATAACATTAGTATCGAATAACACGAAAATCGCATAACATTAAGGAATCTGGGGGAAAGAATTGCATCAGATAACATTAAGATCCTATGGGATGCTTCAGATAACAACCGCTAACGCCTGTGTGGTTACAATGTATCTCTATGGATCCCATAGAGGATCAGATAACACTAAAAATCATATAACACCAAGACTTGTGGAACCAGGTTTTAGTGTTATATGAGGTTTTACTGTACTTGCAATTTCTTGCTTTCGAACTGCTAGTTTGGCAGGAGCTGGGACAAAGATGGAAGCTCATTCCGTCATGCAGCTCGCAGATCTCAAACTACTAACCTGCTGACCTTGCAATCATCAATTGCAGCATCTTAACCACTAAGCCACCCCACTCCCTTCTTTGTACCATTACCACAAGGAATAAAACTGTGTTTGAAATTGGAATCCTTATGATCAATTCGGCCAGCTTTTTTGGTGGCTCAGAGGATCCTTTCCTGGCATCCCAGAACAAAACATTCTTAGGACCCTTTGCTGTTCTCAAAATACATCTCTATCCTTAGTCCACCTTTTCAAACAAATTGACCAAGGCTACATTTATTTAAAAATATAAGTCCATAAAACAAGTTGTCGAACAATAAAAACATCAGATGACAGAGACAGCCATAAAACAAGCAGTGGTCAAAATAGGTTTGGGAAGGACAAACATGGGAAAATAAAATGTGGGGTTTTTTTTGTTTATATTAGTCAGAGCTTGAAGGACAGCAGTAAAGGAGTCTGTGGACTTCTGTGTAATGCCAGGTTTATGTGGCTTTTTATTTTAAGGTACCCTAATAGTATGCCATTTTGTGGAGAAGCCATACTTGGTTGGTCAGAAAATTATGGGCAGTTGTAAATCAAAGCAAAGATAACGCAAAGATTTACTTAGAAAGGAAGTGAATATTTTTAAAGGTAAATATTCTAGTGGTACAAAAATTCAATGAAGAATCTGACTTCTTCCCTTTTATTTCAAATGTAGGGGAAAAGCTTTTACAGAGGTGTTATTAGGAACTAAAGTTTTTTTTAAAAAAAAATCTTACAACAGAAGACGTTCTTATACAAAGATACTCATTTCAGTGCCCAAGTGAATCTCTAATTCTTCCTGCAATTCATCTCTGGTGTTACATGAAATATTATGATGTTGTTGTTCAGTCGCACAGTCAATTCCGACCCTTTGCAACCCTACAGACCATTGCCCTCCAGGCACCTCTGTCCTCCACCACCCTCCTCAGACTGCCCAGCTCTGTGCCCATTGCATCTACAATACCATCTAGCCATCTCATTTTTGGCCGCCCACTTTCTCTTTTGCCCTCCACCTTTCCCAACATCAAGGCTTTCTGAAGTGAATCCTTTCTTCTCATTTGATGTCCAAACTACTTTCTCTTCATCTTTACTATTTGACCTTCTAATGAGCAGTCAAGGTTGATTTCTCCTTGGATTGACCTATTTGTTTTATTTATTTTATTTATTATTCACATTTAATACCCTGCCCCACTCGGGTAAGCCCTCCTCGCTGTCCAGAGGGCTCTCAAAACTCTCCTTCAACACCACATTTCAAAGGCATCTATTCTTCTACACTCAGCTTTCCTTATGGTCCAGCTCTCACAACCATACATTACCACCAGGAATACCATTGCTTTGACTATGCAAATTTTTGTTTGTAAGATGATGTTCCCCAGATTTCTCATAGCTTGTCTCCCAAGCTTCAGTCGCCTTTTTATTTCACAGCTGCAATCTCCATCTGCAGTTATCTTTGATCCTAAGAAAGTAACTCTGTCACTGCTTCTACTTCTTCCCCATATATTTTCCAGGGGCTGATAGGGCCTGTTGCCATTATCTTGGTTTTCTTGATGTATACATCCAGTTTTGTTATAACACTGTTGATGCATATAGAGAAATATTTTTTGTGAAGTTTGCAGTACTCATTTAAGATAGATAGAGAAACAGACCCATAGAATCAAAGCATGTTACATCTTCAAAAAAAGAGCTGTACAATTAAGTTAAGAACCCTTGTTGAATGGTTAGTTCCAGATGTAGCTGTGTTTTCCTCTGAAGTTAGATACAGGTATAGGGAAAAATCTTAAAGCATCAGTTTTTTTCTGTGCTCATCCAATTCTTGTGATCCTAAGATCCAATCTAATTTCATCACTGAAATCTTAATTTGTTTATATGCTTATGATTTACTGTAAAACATAGGCATTTGATAGATGGCTTTATAATTATCACAAGCAGCTTACTGAAAATAAGTTCATTCATCTGTCAGAATAAAAGTATTGAAATGGGGATTGTAACCAGAATGAGAAATCTAATTTGCTTAAAATTGCTTTTCTTCTTTTTGAATTTAAGGTAAACTGTGCACATCAAGTATTCAGGTGTAAAACATTTCATTGTTGGAAATAATGGATTTTTCTGTTGGAGAAATACTTAGAGTCCAGGCTATTTTATAGTACCAGGGAAAGGGTTAGGGGAAGTTAAAAAATGGCAGCCTTTAAAACAGGTGTTCTCAACCTATGGCCCATGGACTGGATCTGACCCATGGCTCCAAATAATCTGGCCCTCACTCCAGCTGCTACTGTTGCCTCCACTGGAATCAGCCACAGACTCATTTACAACAGCAATTGGGGGGGACCAGTCCATCCCCCTCAACTGTTTGAGGGAGTGTGACCCGACCCCTGCTGTAAAGACTTGTTTTATATAATGAAGTCTGACATTGTTTGCATTGTATTATTCCATTTTACTCCCTCTGCTCCTCCTCTTTTCCTAGAGAATCCATCTTTTCTTAAAGCTTATTTGAACAAAATCCACCTGCTCTTTCATCCCTTCCCTTCAACTCAGCTAGTTTGCAGGGATATGTGCCGTCCTCCACAGCCTACTCAGCTGTACGCCTATTTCATCAACAAAGTCATCTAGCCACCTCATACTCTGGTACCCCCTTCTCCTTTTGTGTTTGATCTTTCCCAGCATCACAGCCTTCTCAAGTGAGTCCTCTCTTTTTATTTGGTGGCCAAAGTACTTGAGCTTAATCTAGTTTATTCCAAAAGATGCTTTTTAAATTAAAAATTTCAGGGACACATGGGACAAATTGTGGTCCTTAAGCATCACACCCCAACTGACTGCATCATCCCACCACTGCCCACAACCATGCCTCGCTGTCCTTTTGTGGAATTAACCAACGGATTACATGACAAAAATAAGTCTATTTGAGTCATTCTTGCTTGAAAAAAGTAGTAGTGCACAGCAGCAAAAAAAAAAAGCCACTTTGTGAGGATTTTGAATCATGCAGGCACAAAAATATTTCATATTCACCTGTGTTATATGTAGAACAAATCCCAAGGTATTTGAGCATATAATTAAAGGCACAGTCACCTTCAATAGCTAATACAAATAAAGCCCAACATTTGTTTTCTATGTTGTTTTGTATGCCAAAGAGAACAATATTTTCCTGCCATCCTGTTGATGCAAGGGTTATACTGGTATAAATGGGCAAACTGTCATGGGGAACCTTTAGTTTTTAAAATGAGCTCTTATAAAAATTATTCTTTTTCCTGTTTCACTTTGTACTGTGATAGAGGTTAAGCGACAATACCTTCTGTAGCTGGAAATGTTCAATTTAGTGTTAATCTATTATAAAGCAAACAAACAAACCCCAAACAATAACCCAGCATGTTGTGAAGCTTTACAAATAAGTGGAGGCAGACAGAAAGGAGCGATACATCATTATTATTCTTCAGTGTCTAGGCCAGATGTGAAACTGCCAAAATGAAGCCACCTTTTGGTGAGTTCGTTCTGCAGTTCCTTTTTACCTGACCTAGTGTGAGAAAGATTAGCCAGCAACACAAGTTTGCTGTTACCAAGATATGGCCAACTGTGGTTCAAAAATACCACAGTGTTCAAGGGGGCTCTTTCTGTGTACCCCAGTGATACATAATTGACTGAGGAGATGGAGGAGAAGCAGGAGATGAGGTCAAATGCAACCCACCCACCCCTCTTGTAGGCGCTGCTCTGGCCGCCGCCGCCGCAATGGAGGCCACCGGTGAGCGGCCTCTTGCCCTCCTCCATCCATTCCTCCTCCCCGGTGCGGAATCTCCCGAAGGCCCGGGCACCCCAGGCACTCATCCTCAGAGGCTCCAGCTGGAACCGGAACGTGGCCGAGAGGGCCGGAGGCCTCTTGCCGGGCGCCAGGGCGCCTTCCCCCAACCCACCCACCCCTCTTCCACCACCACCACCCCTCGGAGATAGGCGCTGCTCTGGCCTCGGCCGCAATGGAGGCCGCCGGTGAGCAGCCTCTTGCCCTCCATCCATCCCTCCTCCCCAGCGCGGCGGCCTCCATCGGGTTGGGGAAAAGCGTCCTGGCGCCCGGCAAGAGGGCTCCGGCCCTCTTGGCCACGTTCCGGTTCCGGCTGGAGCCTCTGAGGATGAGTGTCTGGGCGGCCCAGGCAACATTTCTCTCTCCCCTCCTTCCCTGCTCGGACACAGAGAATACACCCCCCAACTCTGCTTACCTTCCCTCTGCTTACGGTATTTTCTCTCCCGACTAACAGCTGATCAGAGACTTTTTTTTAAACTAGGGAAACAAGGGGGAAAAATTCAGCGATGTGATTGGATCTCTATGTCAGCTGACATAGAGATCCAACCACATGAAGGGAGGGGAATACAGCGATGTGATTGGATCTCTATGTCAGCTGACATAGAGATCCAACCACATGAAGGGAGGGGAATACAGCGATGTGATTGGATCTCTATGTCAGCTGACATAGAGATCCAATCACATCGCTGAATTCCCCCCCTTGTTTCCCTAGTTTAAAAAAAAGTCTCTGATCAGCTGTTAGTCGGGAGAGAAAATACAGTAAGCAGAGGGAAGGTAAGCAGAGTTGGGGGGTGTATTCTCTGTGTCCGAGCAGGCAGTGGGGTGGCTGTGTTTTTTCATAACACATGGCGTATTTTCGGGTGGTAGCTTATATTTTTAGAGCCCCCCGAAAATCGGCACATGGCGTATTTTCGGTGGTCTCTTATTATGGGGGAAACACGGTATTTGCAATTTCAGTGCGCATGCGTCAGATTGGTTTCTGCGCATGCGCACTAAATTGGAGCCATTTTGACTCCAATTAAAAAAAAAAATTTTTTTCCTGCCGGTGAGGTGTCCGATCCGGACGCCTCAAAAACGGTATTACCCTCCCGGAGAACCCTCCGGAAATCTTCTTAACGGTTCTGTGGATCCGGTCAGAACCGGTAACATCCCATCACTGGTCAAATGGCTTCCAAGGTGAGTGGAGTCAAAACACCATTTATAACACAATGAGGAAACTGAGTGCCTGCCTGGCTTGTTTTCCCCAATTGTCTCCCTCAGATATAAGCTCTACTTTCACCATATCTTTCTCCTCCTCCTTTTCTTGCCCTATAAAAGTACCGGTATATGTTTATATTTTATGTGTGTGTTCTCACAATTCATTTTAAGGCTAATCACTGCCAAGACTGAGTAGAGGTTTCTTTTAAAAGGGTTGTTTCAAGGTTTTCCTTGGGTTTTTTTTTTTTTGGGGGGGGGGGGACAATGCCTTGAAGAGACAGTGATTTCTTAAAAGAGGATAAAAGTGATTTTAAGAGTGCGTGTGGTCAGAAACCTTGGTAAGATCTGTGCTTGAGTAATAGCAGGTAGTACCACAACTGGCACAATGCCAGATGAACAAGACAAGACTCTCCCTTTGGAAGAGTTCTGTAGAAAAATAGCTCCTTCCTAACATGTCATGCGGAACAGATTCTTTGAGCACAATTTAATTGAATGAGGACATCAGCTGTTCCACACACACAAGCCTCTTTCCATTGAGTTGTTGTGATAATCTCTTTGGACACCATCCACAAAACTAATCTCTCCTAGCAAAAAGAAGAAACCCACCTGTCTATAAATCGTTTTACATCCAAAAATAAATGCATCAAGGGAATTTCAAGTACGGTATATCCGGTGTAATATACACTTTATAAATATATATACAAATGTAGAAATATATATAGCTATATCTGCCAACTGAAAGTAACTGCTATTTAAACTCAGCTGCATTTGCCTAACAGTATTAGCTCACCAATGCAATGTATATGTTGCTGCAACTCAAAAGGCCAAGAATCTTTGCCTTTTGACTTGCTTGTTCTGAAGATAATGAGATGGTATTTAAAGTCTTCAAAGAGAACAAAGAGGATCAGCTGCCAGTGGAAAGCTAATGCCAGGCCAAATTCCATCTAAACTACTGGATTTGAATGTGTAGTAAATGCCCTATGGCCCTTAAGGTTGATTGAGTCACATTTGTGTGAAGAGCTTTAGGTTTCTACTCTTCTCTAACCATTCCTTTCTACTCTTCTCTAACCACCTAACTTTGTCCTTATGGAGAGATTATCCTAATGTCTAGAACAGAAAGTGGCCAAAAAATGATGCAGTACCTCTGAGGCTACTTTTTTCACAGGAAACATTAGCACCGGACTGTTCAACAGCAACTCAGGTTCATAAAGTGATTTTCAACCTTCATTGGATTAAATCCCACCAGTCATACTATCAAAGAGCACGTGTTCCTCCAAGATATAATCAAAAAGACCTTTCTTGTTTGAGGACCAAGCACATTCATTTACTGAAATTCTAGTGGTATGGTTATCTTTTAGAGTAGCTTTGTGGTCAGGGGAACAGAAGATTCAGGTAAACCTACAGTATGCATAGTTACTACTAGGATACCAAAAGGCCATAGATGGATAACCTGTGATAGATGTGATGGATGAGAGGCAACGGCTGGTATTCTGTTTGGTTTACACAGCGTAAACTCAACACTACATAACTGATGTGCATGATTGTTCTAATTGTCGGTCAAGTGTTGACACTCGACTAGGTTATGCAGTTGGCGGCATACCCTTTTTGTGTGTATGTGTCCAGACAGCCACAAAATTATGTGCCTCTAGGAATATTAACTTATGCGATTCTGTATTCTTTTTCAACTGGTAGATGCATGCCTGAGAAACATTATCACTGATATATACATTTGTGTGTTCATTATTGTTGTTGCTACTGATGGTCAGAGAATTGTATAACCACAACTGAAAAATAAGAATACTGATAGACAAAACTATTCATCCATTTCACATAGTTGGCTGGGTTGTGTGAATTTGGCACATTATTATTAGTGTTTAAATCAAATTCTTTCTCAACCCCAGTAGTGAAGATGAATGCTCTATACCAGTGGTGGCCAACCTTGGCACTCCAGCTGTTCTTGAACTTCAATTCCCAGATGTCCTGATCATCGGATGTGCTGACTTCAGGTTCTGGTAGTTGTAGTCCAGGAACAACTGAAGTGCCAAGGTTAGCCATCACTGATCTATACCATCTCTTGTTTTTTTCTTGCCTTTTCCTGTCAAAAAAGAGAGATTAGAATATGAAGAGGTTTTCTTTCAGTGAAGGAACTTTCCTTAGTGTGTATCATGACAATATGCTTAGCAATTAACAGTTTTTCTCTTAACTTAATGAGCCAGCCGAACAGCTGTTCTTCTCACTCAGGTAGCACAGTGCTACCTTGCTTAAAAACGTAATGCATTCCATGGGATTGCTCTTTAAGCGAGTTTGGTCTTTAAACAAAACACCATTGAAAGTGACCAATTATTATTTCTGGCGGGGGGGGATTGTGAACCTCGATTTAGTTGTTAAGCGAGTTTTTGGTTGGTTTTAGTTGTTAAGTAAGGCAACCATTCAGAGAAAATTCTGCTCTTTAAGCGAGTTAGTATTTAAGCGAGGCACTCTTTATGTGAGGTTTTACTGTATTGGAAATTGATGTTTAATATATTACTTGGAAATAGTAACTTTTGCAAAAAGTTTTAAAATGGTTCTTTTTATAATTCAGCTTTAATTCAATGCAAGTCCAATATTCAGAATGATAGCAGCTCTTCAGTGTTTCAGGAATGATGCTTTCCCACCCATGTACTAAGCAAAATCAGTTTCCAAAAAACAACCAAGATCAGGTGTGCTTACATGCTGGCAGTTTGGTCATGAATCATTCTTGATAGATATAAGTTTTGCACCCTTACATAAGCAACAGGGATCATTAAGACCCCCTGTTATGTGTGTAATATGAATTCTCCATCCATCAGTTTTTGTTTTGTAAGCTTCGCTTTGTTTCTTCAGTTCTATCACTATGGTCAATATTCATTCATTTCCTTTCCTTCTGTTCTTCGTTTTTAGTTTCCACTTTAAAAAATTTTTTTCAAAACAACTAACAAATAGCATTCAGCTGCTAAAAAAACAACCAAGCCATTAAAATTATGACTCTCTAAAGGTCAGAATGTTCAGATCCCACCTTGTTCCCTTCCTAAAAGCAGCAAAAATGGTAAATTGTAAGCAGTAAAGTGATTGCAGCTCCACAGGGTGTTTCTTCCACAACTTGGAAGCAACACAGGAGAAAGCTTTCTTCTGCTTGTCCTTCAAGGGGACCTCAAGAGGAGAGCTCTTGAAGATCTTAGCAACCAGACAGGTTCACAACATGACAAGGTGGGTGTGCACACATAGTCTTGAAGGAAAACATCAATAACAGTAACAAAGAAGAACCCATGTGTTAGGTGACATTATATTTTCCTTAGATATTTACATAGCTGTAAAGCAGGGGTGCCCAAACTTTTTGGGCCACAGGCCAGCCACGTGATTTAGGGAGCTGGTCACTATGGCCCGGGGGATGAATCTGGCCTCTGACACTAATTCATCTGGGTGATGAAGCCTTTGTCACTCCTGGAAAACACATCTGTATAAGGGTTTCATGGGCTGGATAAATTAGCATCAGGGGCCTCATCCGGCCCCTGTGCCATAATTTGGGCACCCGTGCTCTAAAGATTATAAATTATACAATTATTATTATTCAGGTCAAATTATTCAAAGTGTTGTACTTATCAGCTTTATTTATTTTTGTGTGATGCATTGATCCCACAATGTTAAAAAAAATGTTAAAAAAAAGCTGGTTCAACACCCAACCCAAAGGCAAAAGGCAAAGGCTCACCCTGCCTCCCCTGCTGAAGCAACAGAGTGAGCAGGGCGAATTCCTCACTTTTAGCCTTTGCCTTTTGCCTTTGGGTTGGGGGTAGATCATGGGTGCTGGTTCAACCCCCAACCCAAAGGCAAAAGGCAGTGAAATTTGACCTGCCTTCCCTGCTGAAACAACAGGGTGGGCAGGGCAGGGTGGGCAGGGTGAATCTCTCTAGCCTTTGCCTTTTGCCTTTGGGTTGGAGGTAGAACATGGGTGCCGGTTCAATTGCCAACCCAAAGGCAAAGGCAGAGAGATTCACCCTGCCTCCCCTGATGAAACAACAAGGTGGGCAGGGCGAATCCCTCACTGTTAGTCTTTGCCTTTTGCCTTTGGGTTGGAGTAGAACATGGCCACCTGTTCAACCCCCAACCTAAAGGCAAAGGTAGAGAGATTTGCCATGCCTCCCCTGCTGAAACAACAGGGTGGGCAGGGCAAATCCCTTGCTGTTAGCCTTTGCCTTTGGCTGGAGAAATGCAAACCTAACAGCAAGCAATCTCAACATCTCAACATTGGAGAATTTGAGGCAAACATTTGCATCGCACAATGTTATCTTATCTTATTTATTTATTTATTTAGTTTTATATCTTAACATTGTGCGATGCAAATGTTTGCCTCAAATTCCCCAACGCGATCCTATTTTAGCGTTATCCAAGGCAAACGTTCTCCGAGGTACCACTGTATAATACTTTTCTGCAGAACTGAGTTATTGAATTGACTTTTCTGGGCAGCTGCCCTCTTTTTGGAGTAGCTCAAAACACTGAATGTGAGAAAAACATTACTGTGCAGGTGAAGAGATTCAAACTGTTCCATCAGATTGGATCTGGGTGTTTAATTTGGTTTTGAGAAAGTGTGGTTCCCTTGACTACACCGTTTTTGAGTCCCTCGTCGGCTACGCTTTACTAAATTATTTTGCTTTAGGTTTTGCAGGCTTCTGGATGACATATTCATGCTAGAAGTGATGAACAGATGGCTTAGAATAATGTATTAACTAGTTTACAGCGTAGCTTGATTGCTTCGAACCAAGAAAAAGGGTTGATTAGTTAGTAGAAGGGTCTTTGTTTTGTAAAGACTCCAAATGTGAAATATTTATCATCTATGAGATTATTTTAGCTGGAGGGTTGGCCATGGAAGTTGGAACAGCAGCTTTTGTTTTATACTTCAGCAGGAAATGAGTGCTCAGTTGCCTCCCCACTATCTGACTTTATTTTGTTTTCATCCCACTAAACAGAGCACTAATGTTTATTCATGAAAGAGAATAAGGGACAATCTGTCTATCACTTGAATATAAAAAGATATATTTCCACAATAAAAAAATTGAATCAATGGAATCACAAGCTTATTTTAAATCTAAACATTTCACTTTTAGAAATTTATCTTTAAAAAGAAAAGAAACAATTGTTTCATGCTGTACTTGTGAGAACAGCACCGATTATATAGTCCCATGATGGTGAACCTTGGCACTCCAGATGTTATTTGACATCAATTTCCAGAAGCCCCTGTGAATCCACACGAATGGGTTTACTGTGATTCATCCAGTCCACACTGCTCTCGTCACTCCTGGAAGCAGAAGTAAAATGCTTTTCTATTTGGCCGAGTATTTTTGTGTTTTTACTCCTGCAGTTCAGAAGCTATACATGCCCCCATATCCAGAAGAAAGAGGGAAGACACAGGTGTTTCACTTAGGGCAGCACTTTTATTTAACATGTTACCAGTGGATCAGTGGCAACATCACCTCATTCTGCAGGAATTATAATGTGAGAGGGATGATCTTGCAATCTCTTGCTGCTCAGTTTGCTGTGAGCAAGTCATGCCCAAATGTAAATAGTTGAGGGATATGTATGTTCAAGCCTTACTCCTGCTCTGAGTCTCAAGTCTCATAAAGACAAGTATATGGAATCTTCTTTTACCAAGTAAGTTTCTGAGGCTGTTCACCAATACATGACCTCCTGATCTTTTCTCTCACAGTGCACTGTTGTTGTTTTTTAGAACAGTGCAGAACTTTTTTTTAGAACTGTACCACTCATTCCAATCTTTTGCTGCTTTCTTGCTGGGTCAGTGCCTAATATTTTCAATTCTTCTTCTTCCATGTCTAGGTCAGATGTGGAACTGCCAAAATGAAGGCACCTTTTGGTGAGCTCATTCTGCAGTTCCTTTCACCTGACCCAGTGTGACAAATATTAGCCAGCAACACAAAGTTGTGGTTACCAGGGGACACTTGATTGTGGTTCAAAAATACAGTAATACCTCGGATAACGCTAAGACTTGGTTCCACAAGTCTTGGTGTTATCCGATTTTTAGCGTTATCTGATGCATGTTAAAATCCTATGGGATGGATCGGATAATGTTAAAGCGCCATAGAGATACATTGTAACTGCACAGGCTTTAGCGGTTGTTATCCGATCCATCCCATAGGACCTTAACATTACTCGATCCAATTCTCCTCCCCTGATTACTTAACATTAAGTGATTTTAGCGTTATCCGAGGTAAACGTTATCCGAGGTATTACTGTACCACAATCTTCAAAGAGGCTCTTTCTGTGTACCCTCTACCTGCACATATTCTGAAACTAGGTGCAAAACAAATCTTCATTTTACCTCAAGATATCACACATATGGGATGGCTTATGGGACATTTTAAAGCAATAAAGAACACATAAAATAATGTGCCCACATGTTAAATTGGAAAAAAAATAAACAAATACACATACTTTAGTCCCAAAATATGTACCTTAAATTTCAGCGCAGTAAGAGAAACCCAAATGTCACAACTGAATACAAAACAAATGTGGAAGAAAAATGAATGTGGAATCTCACCAAGGCCTTCCAGTCTCATCAAAGATGGACAATTACAATGGGGAGTGGGGAAAGAACCTATGTACTACAGCTAGGACAGTGATTCCACTCTTCATGCCAGGCAGCCCAATATTTGGATGTGTGTGGAAGGATGTGAGGCCATCACATCTTGAAAAAATTACTTTCTTTGAGGTGGAAGGGGGAAAATAAAGTTAGGAGATGTGGTGTTATATAGCCCTGACCAAAGTAATATTCCAAACCTCTACTCTCCATTAATCTAAACCAGGGGTTTGAAACCTATGGCCCATAGCACCATTTTCTGTGACCCGCCACCGCCTGTACTGCACCTAGAAATGAAAGTGGGTGCATGTACGGCAGCTATAAAATGCGCCCACACATGCATAAATGTGGTTACATAATCTGTAAATGCGCCTGCAGCTTTTGTAAATGTGGAAGGAGGTGCATTTACTTCTACTTCTGGAGGGCATGGTCCGGCTCACTCAGCTGTTCAGGGGGTATGGTCTGGCCCACAGCATAAAAGGGTTGGGAACCCCTTATCTAAACTCTTCTGTCTTGTCTCTTTCTATGCACCAAGCATAATATATTTCTTACTCTAGCTGTCCAGAATGGGTTTGGGCAATTAAAGAGAACTATTAGAATAGTGAAAGCTAGACTAACCTGTTTCCAATAGGGTATACAGTATTGGCCACCACAGATTAACAATCTTCCCTGGGAGAATATAAAATCTGAAATGAATTCTTACTGTGATTTGTAAAAATACTTTTAGAAGAGAGGACAGTCTGAATTTGTCTACTTATTTAGAGACAGTACCAATTTACCTCTGATGGTACAAAAGGGCAGCAGTCACATTGGGCTTATTATCTCACATACAGTACTCTGAAAGACTGTTTGTATGCTGAAGATTTAAAAGAAATGAAGAGACATAGTACTTATTTATGATTAAATTTTGGCACAAATGCCATCCACGTGGTCTGCGATAGGGATCTTAATTGCAAAAAAGGGTTACAGAATCTGAAGACTGCCTAGTTAACTGCCAAAATCAAAGGAAAATGGTAACGCTCTGTGAAATATGGATCAGGGATATAAAATAATATTACTCTTTGTTGAAACAGCTGCACAGAGGCTATTTCGAAGCCAACATTTGACCTAAAACCTTATATTAACATTTCACATTCCAACACACTGAGATTTCAAAAACCCAAATGTCCCATAAAGAGAACCTATTTTTCAACAGATCAGGAGTATAACTTATTTTCATCTGTAGCATTCCTTGCATCCAAGCCACAAGTCTTACAGTGCACAGCCAAATTCCTGTTTTCTTTTACTGCATGTGTAGTGCTCCATTGTGCATACAGTTGCTCATTCCCTGCTATGTCTATAAAGGGATATTCACTACCCCCTTGTGTAAGCAGAAACCTTGTTGTCTTGGATGGGCTGACATTTAGCTTATACAACTGCAAACTGGAGACCCAGCAGAGTACATGGAGCAATTTCACTCTTTGTTTCCAATCAGAGTCTGCTCTATATACTTTTCTGCTTCCCCCTTTGTTTATCCCAGAATATGCTCAAATGCAAAAACTGTAATGGTAAAGCCTGTTGTTTTTCTTTCAGCCATCAGTAAATATTTATTTTTATTTATTTATTTATTAAATTTAATACCCCGCCCCAATCGGGAGGACCCGACTCTGGGCGGCCCACAACCAGAATAAAACAAGAATAAAACAAGAATAAAACCATCACTAAAACGTCAAAGTTAAAACAATCGGAAGATTAAAACAACACAGGGATATATACCAATAAATCCCATGATCCAACCCGGGGGGGGGCAGTCCTTATATAATCAGTTTAAATATAATCAGTTTAACTTCAGAATATAGTTTGGAAGATGTTTTCATATACAGAAACAATGGCAAAGTTTTTAATCAATGATATTTATTTATTAATGGTATTTATTTATTAATTGGGGTACACAGAAAGAGCCTCCTTGACAATTGTGGTATTTCTGAACCACAATCGGGTGTACCCTGGTAATGGCAACATCTTGACAGCTAATCTTTCTCACACTCGGTCAGGCAAAGGGAACTTCAGAATGAACCCACCTAAAAGTAGCTTCATTTTGGCAGCTTCACCAAAAGAAGAAATTATTAATTAAATTTATTTACTAGATTTCTGTCCCAAAAGCCAGTCAGAGAACATGCTTTTAATGCAGAAGGTCCTAGAATCAGTCCCAAGTGTGCAAAAGACTTGTACAATATTTTGTAAAATTCTGGAGAGAAATTGCCAGATGAAATAGCTGTTCCTCCTCTAAATTAATCAATCTTTTGACTAGGTCCAACTTTCTTGTGCTCTGATGATTTTCTAGTTCTTGCTAGCATTCTTAGTAATAAAAGGAAGACTAAATCTGTTATTGTTTTTTCCATCTATCGCCACTGAATGCTGGCCTATGCAATGTCTGGAAAGGCTGTTAAGTTTCCAGATCTTGTTTGGTGAGCGATTTACTGTTCCATTACTAAAAATATCTCACAGCATGTCCTAAATAGCATTTCTGTTTCTGTCTTCATTTCCTTTCATGTCTTCAGTTTTCTGTCCTTCTTGAGCACCATAAGAAAGACTACATATCAGCACCTTCATAATAACTACTTGCTTTTCATTTCTTGCATTTTTCCTGGCTGGATTGTTGACTCACAGGATTGTTCAACCAAGCTGTTATATATATAACATGTCAAATGTCTGATCTTTCATTTTGTTTGAAGTGCCCACTGTGTTGATTATACCGTGGTTTCTAAAGTCACATTTTAACAATATGCTAAAGGAGATCCATGTGTCTCTCATGGTAAACAAAAACAAAATCTTTTTGGGTGCAGCTTGCTCATATATCATTTCAATCAAATACAATGTTTATGTAGATTTCCTGGGCAAAATACATCCTGCCCATTTAAAAGACAGATTCAGAACTCTATTAACATTAATAATCTTTTACCAGTTCCAAGGTCCCATGGGTACAACTAAAATTAACATTCTGTCCAGCAGGCCTATAAAATGTGAAGTGCCCACCTTGCAGATATGATACGTTTATATACTTAAATGAATTGCACAAGACGTGGCTTTT
The DNA here is from genome assembly GCA_030440675.1 of Furcifer pardalis. Lineage (NCBI taxonomy): Eukaryota > Metazoa > Chordata > Lepidosauria > Squamata > Chamaeleonidae > Furcifer > Furcifer pardalis. The sequence goes on from CP126896.1 coordinate 66,212,274, forward strand.
CATACAAGCTGAAAATCTCCAGTGAGCAAACCCTGCCTGATATCCAGATTTTCCATAGAAACCAGTCTAGATTTTGAAATCATTGAGGGAGGTGTTCTCTCTGCCTTGTTAAACCTAAAAGGCACATTTCATGGAGATAAAAGAGAAAGGTTTCTTCTGGCCTCTCCCAAACTATGAGAAATATTTCACAAGAAATACAAAAACAATAATATCCAATTTACTGCTAAAGGTTTAAGATCTCCATCTTTCTTTACAACTTGTCATTCAAACTGAGAATTCCTTTAGAATATGGGCAAGAGTATGTTTGTGGGAACTGCGGTGGCTCAAGTGGTTAAGATACTGAACTCGACGAGTGGAAGGTCAGCGTTCGATTCCCGATACTGCACCCATCTCTGTCCCAAACTCTGCCAACCTAGCAGTTCAAAAGCAAGAAATTGCAAGTAGATAAATAGGGACCACTTTGGTGGGAAGGTAAACAGTGTTCTGTGCACTCCGGTGTTGAGGCATGCCTGCTATGTGTCCACAGAAATTTCTGCAGTCACAGACAGTGCTGGCTCTTTAGCTATAAACAGAGATGAGCACTGAACCCTAGAGTTGGATATGACTGGCTTTCGAGCAGGGGTGACCTTTACCTATGTTTGTGGAAGTCTTTCCTAACTACCACAGGATTTGCAAATTTAGCAAATATGCACTATATCAAATTAGGTCACCACATATAGGAATTTAGAAAGTAACAACCTTAGGGAATAGGTAAAAAAGTTTAATATGGTGGGCAGCTCTGTATAACTAACAGCATCCTTGATTTTCATAAGGTGTAATTACGTATTCCATGATAATCTTATACTGTGCAAACCTTTTGCTCCCATCCCCACTTCTTGGTTTTCTTACTATGCTGTTTTGGGACAATTAAAAAAATAATAAAAAACTCTTTTTTATTGTGGGATTCCAGTGAATCAAAGATCATCTACTAAAATATTATGATGTCATAGTGCTGTTTAACTCAGCCGATCTACTTGCAAGATAAGGTTGCAGATAGCAATTAAAGCTCTCTTTTTTACAGTGGGCTGATTTCTTAATGAGTTGTACAATAAGACATTTACTGTACATTGATCCAATCTAAGAAGCCTTTTTTATTTTTTTAGGTTCTTTCCTTACTGCTAATATCTGCTGATGATTTCCGTCTGTTTTGCTGCTTGTGGTTTTTTTTACCAGTTTTATATTTTAAATTATTGTATTATATTCTGCATTTTATTGATTTAACCTTTATTTTATATGATGCTCAGAAAGGGCTGGATATTGGGCAGAACAGACTTTTAAATGCTAAATAAATAATGCATTTTCCCTAGCTAAATATGACAAAATGGCCCTATTGGAGTATTATAGAATCCACTGGTTTCATCGTAATTAGAGGAGAGCACTTAGCTCCACTTCTACTGTCCTCAATTTCTTCCAAAGATCATCACAAAATCTGAAGAGGAAAGGTCCTTGCTTGATGTTTGCTTTGTTCAATGTAGTTTCTCTACATGAGGATCCAGGAAAATTCTGGGTTTTTGCTCATGCATAGTACTTAAATACAAAGAAGAGCATCTCATTTTTCTTATTTGTCAGTGATCAAGGGCAGAAAACAACTGCAAAAAGGTTGAGACATATTAGACTCACCAGATTAATAATTCCTGAAGAAAGCCAATGTGATGCACCTAACATTAAGGAAATGTAGTACAAATTGATGTAATGAAACAATATCAGCATTCCAAGATGAACATCCATCCAGTGATGGGATGTAACAGGTTTGGACCAGCTCACCAGAACCGGTAGTAACTTTTTTCAGCCTCCTGGAGAACCGGTAGCAGTTTTTTTTGGGGGAACCACCTTTGGGGCTTAACTTTTCACTGGTTCCCCCACTGCACAATGTGCGCCAAGCACTTGGTGTGCATGCATGCCTACAGTATTTGGCACGTATGCACGGCCTCCTTGCTGTCCTCCCAAGTGGGGAGGAGGAAGAGAAGCTGCCAGCCTGAAGCTTTCTATAGCCTGCTCCCCAGGGTAAGTGACTCACCTTTGGATGTAGTGTGTCTGTTTGCATTTTATAGTGTATTTAATACGTTTGCCTATATTGACGTACTACCACAGTCCCTAAAGAGGTGTGGCTTGGGGTTTTTAAGCAAAGTCTTGGAATTACCTCATCAATAAGCTACACCTGTGCTGTTCCAATTGCTGTTCCAATTGCTGTTCCAATTGGAGAACCCTTAAGGAGTTACAGCTGTTTTACATTTATATTAAGGCATATTATCCTAGAGAACTAGTTAGGCAAAAACTTAGTACCTAACTTCTTTAACTGTTGAAAAGTTGAAAAGTGCCAAAATGAAGCCATCTTGTGGTGAGTTCATTCTGTAGTTCCTTCCATCTGACCTAATGTGAGAAAGATTAGCCAGAATAAGCTTTAGACTCTGGTTTAAAAGCTCTGGTTGATTTGTGTTTGGGGTGGGTGTTTGGGTGTTTGGTGGGTGTTTGGGTGGGTGGGTGTATTTTAATGTATTATTTATTTATTTATTCATTTAATTCATTTAATTTATTTACAGGTTTGTGTTGGGGGTGGGTGGGTGGCTTGGTGGGTTGATTTGTGTGTGTGTGTGTGTGTGTGTGCTTGTTTTTATTTTATTTTTTCTTTGACCCCGCCCACAACATCATGACGTTGGCTCCACCCATGACTGGCTCCACCCACACTGT